>JAWWES010000081.1:129135894-129215573 GCA_035583135.1 Lophotriccus pileatus
GCCGCCCCCCGCGCCGCCCGGCGGGCTCGGCACCGCTGACACCGCCGGGTCGCGGCACAGCCGGCGGCCACCCCCGCCCCGCGGCCCCGGCTCGGCGGAGGAGCGGCCCTGCCCCCGGGGCCCCTCCGGGTAGGGGGCGGCTGGGGAGGGCCCCGCGGGCGGCGGGGGCCCCGTGGGGAACGGGAGGCCGAGACGAGGGGCCGCGTCTGCGTCTGGGTGGGATGTTCGCTTGCCGGGTTCCGCTGGAGTGGGTTTGGTGCTCGTGCTGCAGCCGCAGGAGAAAGGTTTCCCTTTCTTTTGGACGGCGTGGGTCTGAGCAAACTCGCCATCTACCCTCTTCCCCGTGCTCGCCTCAGTAACTCATATAACAGTCTGTCGGAAAAAATCTCGCTATATTTTAAAGTCGGTGCAGAATCGGAGCCGAACTTTACCGAAACATCTGTTAGTGAGTAGCCTGCAGGTGCCTGTACCAGCTCGCAGTAGGACAGGATGCGGTTTATCCCCGTGCCAGGTACCCCGCGGGCAGCTCTGTGCTGGAGTTGTCACCTCTGACGCGCAGGGCTGGAGTTGCCCGGGCTTCCTGAGAGCACCGCGTGTGTGCTGGAGATGGGAGGAATGGGGAACAGTTTGCTATGTGTAATAAACTTACCCTGGAAACCCAAACTAGATGGTGCTCATTAATCTGATAAAAATTATCGTGGCATCTTTAATGACCACATACTTCTGTCTCAGAAAACAGTTCTTTCATTGTCAGACTGGTCTCTATCACTGCTAAGCAGGAGTTGAGTGTTGACTGAGAGGGAAGAATGCAGCCTACTGATTTATGTAATACTTAATGCTTCTGGGACCATCATTCAAAGGGTGAATGATCCTGACTGAGATCTAAAAAGGTGACATGCTGTGGTTCTATCAGACAGCTGACTACCTCAGAAGAAATTATTAAACTGTATCCCATCCAAAATTCTCCTTAAATCAAGAGCTTAATAAAATAGACATATGGCTTTTTCATTAAATCCTACAAAAATTACAAAATAATTTTGGAGTAATACACTTTTCCTATTGATGTATCAGCTTCAAGCACCAGATTTTCTAAGCTTTTCCTCGTGTACTGTATATCACTGATTTTAACTATATTCATCAAATTAAATTTGATTTATGTCTTCAGAAAATGGAGCACTTGTTACACAAAGCTGCAGGTAAGATCTTCCATCTTGCACTCATTATTCACACCTAATTACTTTATGTGAGTCTTTCTATTGACT
Source organism: Lophotriccus pileatus (assembly GCA_035583135.1). Lineage (NCBI taxonomy): Eukaryota > Metazoa > Chordata > Aves > Passeriformes > Tyrannidae > Lophotriccus > Lophotriccus pileatus. The sequence goes on from JAWWES010000081.1 coordinate 129,137,157, forward strand.
TCACTGGGATTTCTCATGAACAAGTGATGCACACTCTAGTGCTTATTAGCTAGGACCCAAGGACCCAGCTGTGATGGTAAAAGATGTTTTAGTCCAGGCACACTAGAGAAATCAGATTTAAATACTCTCCTTTGACTTAAGAACCATCTCCATAGGAGGGTAAAATAGCTAAGCACTATTTAATTATAATATGGGTATCACTAACAAACTCATTTTATACAGTGTACATTGTTAGTGTTTTCATTATGAACAAAGAGTATTTGTAATGGAGTGGTTTTAGTCCTCAAATTACTGGTTTACACTGGTGCTGGTACTGGGGTCAGTGTGACTTTGCAAATAAGTTTCAGAACTATTGTATCCTTTTTTTCATTTTTTTAAAAACCTTTCTGCTTGCAGTTAACAGTCTATTATGGTTTATGACTGTAGTTCACAGAGACAGACCTAAGCAGCCCACATTATGTATCATATGTCATATAATATATGCTTTCATTTACGTATCTGCTCTTCATGGTAAAAGTGAAGTTTCTCAGTTTTCCCATGCTACTCTTCTGGGAACTTAGTGGAAACTCTGATGTCTAGATCAGATTCAGTACCACAAAGTGCAAATGAGTCTTCTTCAAGAGAACAAGATAATGAAAAGGTCTATTGTCCAAGTGGCAACTGAAGAAAATCATAACATGGAGATTGATGCTGTCATAAAATAAGAATTCTCACTGCTAGAGCTTGCTGTCTGACCACTGGAAAATGTGCAGAGTAAATCATACTATGGGTATACTGTTCAGTAGCACCACCATTAAGTTTTATGTGGTGAGTTTCTGAAATTACTGAAATAGTCATCAGCTTCAGCTCATCTGGACCTGGAGGCTTACAGAGGTCGTCTCTGAGCTAAATCATTTAGTAGTTATTTATTTTACAACAGTGATATCAGGAAGTATGTGTGTCATTTAGATGAATGGCTTAAAATTAAGTAATAGGTCCCTCAGTGTTCTTAATTTCCTTAGAGATGTAGAAAGTTATACATGTACTACGTATACTCTAAGTCCTTTAGATAATGGTCCATTGTGTAAACGTTCTATCATGATATTTACACCTCACTATAAAATTTAATGCTGATCTTTCTGATATGCAGTATGTTTTGGTGTGTACACTCATCACTATGTGTGTGTGCTTATCCTACCTCTGTGTGTGGATAGGCAAGCTGTTCTTGCCCAATCCCTAACCCTCTTCTGGCAGCTTCCAGAATGTGATTGTGCTCCCATATCCTGTAGCATCTTCAGCTATGCTTGCGTATGGGTATCATGTACGGTGTTGGGTTTGTGGGAATATTTGTCTGACTTCCAAATGTCATTCACCTCCCCTTCTAGGAACTGCTGTGTAACACATTTTAGGTTTTCCCTTTGCTCTTTCAAAATCTGAGTTAGTTTAGTCCACTGTCACATTTGATTTTATTAGCCCAGGATACAACTCATTTGTGGGCTTTTGTAGCCACAGCTGGAATGATTAGGTACTTCTGGAGTTTTAGCTGCAGCCCTTGCTGTGCAAGGCGGGCAAATCTCTCAGTACCGAAAGCATTGGAATATTCTCTTAGTTGCCAAGAGAGGAGTACGTGCTGGATGAGGAGGACCATATGGAAGCATAGGAAACAGAGGTTAGTGTCCTCATCACTATGCAGACATGGCTGGAACAGACATTGCTATCACATACTAGGATTGTGCCCTTCTGCAGCCACAAAACAATGTGTGGCCATGAAGCTTCCTGGACCCATGCAAAGAATTTGTCCCAGTCTTCTTGTACTGGAGTACGCAACTTCTGATCCTAAATCCAGTACAGATTCAGGTTACTTGTACTGACTGAACACTCATTATTTCAGATTGATGGAAGACTGATGTTGCCAAGTCAACAGTTATTTTTATTATTGTGGTGGCTTGCTGTGCTGCTTGAAAGCTGTTTGCATGTAGGTTAGCTGCCTCAGAATATACCAGAATTACTAATTGACTTTTAAATAATGAATTTCCCAGGTTCATCTGATACTACTGACAGCATGAATAGCCAAAGTTAGTCTCCTAAAAGGAGGTAAAGAGTGTGTTAATATGTGAGGACTGGTCTGCTGCTTTTCAGGACACGGTGCAGTGTTGGGTAGGTTCATAGTCTCATGTGCACATAGTGCCTTGCCATCAGGGTTGAGCAGCAGGTGAGGAATTAAAAAACTTAAAGAGCACCTGCAAACTGGTTTCTTCTTCATGATTTAACTGTATTGGTGAGATGCAGTTGACAGTCATGATTTAGAGCAGGTCTGCCTGTCCTGTGCTGCTGAGCCTAGTGAAGCTCTCCTTGTGCAGCAAGGAGTCACAGAAAATCCAGTCCATCACTTGAGGGAACAGGATGACAGTAGAGTGCTCCTCTGTAAGGATGAAGGCAAAATGTCGCTTCTTTCTGATGTGCTAAATACCATCCTCCTGATTGTGGCCAGCTGCTCCCACAAAAACCTGTATGGCTAGGGACAGATGTCTTATGATGTTGGACTCTGTGGGGCTCTGTAGCTATTATTCAGAACTGGAAATGCCTGTGTCAGCAACTGGTCCAGAAAGACAGAGGAAATTATTAATACTGTATGTCCTGATGCCTGTGCCACACAGAGTGATTTTAATAAGTAAGGCATGTGCTGGCTTGTGGATAGTGAGATATCTTGGAACATGTTGTAACTGATAGTTAACAGGGTTTTACAGTGCCTGCAGTCCTCAATTTTTTTTAATTTCTGAGATGATGGGATTGAGAATGAAATATTTTGTGGCTTTGATGTAATAAGAGCTTGTTTGTTTTTCCAAGTAGCTTGCTGTGCTTGCTGACTTGGGGACACAGACACTGATTTTATTGACTTTTATGGATCGCTCGTAGTTCCTCTAACTTCAGTAAAAGCTTCGTATTTGATCAGTTTCCTGTTATCTTAAAAATGGGTAAATAATAAAGAGTGCTGAAAGAACTTCAAAATGGTTTCTCTTCTATGCACTTATGTACTTTATAACTTAAAACCACTGAAGTTAGATCTGCTGGCACCTTAATGAAAGTAAACGGCTGTCTCTTAACTATGAAACCAGAAAAGCTGAAGGCAGCCTCTGTAGTAGTAATAATTGCTGCCTCTGGTGCTTTTTTTTACTTCCCTTTCCCTTCCACCTATGAGGAAAATTTATGTAGGATTCAAGAGAGGGGATACTATTTGCAGATACTAAAGGTGTTAATGTTCCACGTAACTGCTGAGAACTTTCCCTTCTGTGCATTATGCCAGTTGTGGTGGCAGGTGGAGAAAGTGGAGGGGTAAATCAGAAGTGGAGACTTCTGATTTAGCCTTGGAAGGGAACTTGTATTGCAAGATGAGGAGGGTAACCACCCAGAGGAGCAGGAAGCATGAGCTGAAATGTATTACTACCCTAGTTTTCCAATTTCTTTTTCAGCACAGTCTGCTCAGCAAACACAGGTACAATTTTAAGGTACCTGAGTGAAAAAGGTGGTCTTCCGGGCGACTGGGAGGGTTTCCCAATTTTCTGTAAAAGGAATTTTCCTAAAGTAGTCTAAGAGATGGAAGGAAACTGCCTTCAGAATGAGCCACAGCTCATCTCTTCTCCCTTGATATTATGTAAGAGTTATCACAGCAAAGAGGACAATTATTAATAACCTGCAGCATGCAGTGGAGAAGGTAATTGATTTATCAACATACTGAATATTCAGTAGTGTCTCTGTCCAAAACAGCCATCAACCCCTTATGAGGAGAATTCCACAGAAGGATACTTGAAAGCATAGAAATAGGTTTGTGTTGTTTTACTACTGTCCGACAAAGGAAATAGATATTTTAAAGATGAAGTCCCAGTTTTATTTTTCCATCTTCTTACATCGTAGTTCATGAAAGTTGAAAATCCATAACAGCGCATCAGAAAAATTACCGTGATGCATGGGTATATGGATAAGCAAGCACAGGTAAAATGGATAAGAAAACACGACGGCACTATTCAGCTCTTGACTAGCAGCCAGTTAGGGAGAAAGGGAAGACTGAAAAGAACAGAGAGTCTGTCTGTTTACTTGCCATCTTCTAGGAGAATCTCTTTCTTTATACCAAACTTCTTCAAGACAGCTGCAGATATTGCTAGCAGCCCTCACCAGATTGTATCTCTATGGGCAACAGTTGTCTGTTCTCTGTTAGGAGCTTCTTCACATGTCTAGCACAGCAGCTACTCCAAAGTTGCTGTGAAAGCCTTTCTTGGAACCCTCTTCTTCCTGTCACCATGGGTAGAAGAGTGGAGCAGTGGAAGATGGTGCATCTGTGCTCAACCTGTTAAGTCTCCATGGATTGCCACACCTCCTCTTGCAGTCTTTTTATTTAGAGGTGTTCAGGATGTTTGTCTCACAGTGACTTGGTTTTGGGTCTACCCAGGGGAGTTGGTTCCCAAAGGTATGATGTTGAATACTCCTGGCATGACAGCTGGAATCAAAGTGCTTGAAAGATATTCCTCAGGTAGCCACAAAAATAGGACTTGTAAGTTTGGTACTTTGGGAAAGTGTTCTCAGCTGGTAGAGCAAGGGTTAGCCAGCAATGTGAAGCTACAGAGGGCTGTGCCAGCAGCCTGGCTTAGCAGACTGGGAAATGTGGTGTTAAATACCAAATGTGGTGCAGCAAACACCACCCATATTCTCTAGTGAAGACAGGGAACCTTGCAGAGGACTCAGAAGATAAACAGAGAACCGTGGGAGGACTGTGTGCAGAGCAGCCATGCAACCACAGTACAAACTGGTCGTGTAAAAATGCAAGCAGCAGTGGGCACAAACATGTACCTGGAACTAGAGCAAAACACACAAGTTCAGGCTGTCATCACCTCAGGAAAGCAGCACAGAAGATTTCAGTGTGGATGGAAGGGGGAGAGGCTTGGATCAGTGGTATCAGTGTATTTATCACATATACAGCCTTTGGCTTTGGGAACTTGTGTTTGTTTGGGTTTTTTTTCTTCTTATGGAAAATGGATGCAATTTAATTTTTATTTTAGAATATATATAACTTTTTTAAGATGAGGCAACTGAAGCATCGCTTTCTCTAGACATGGTATCCTAGAACACTGTGAGAGTAGGAGTGTGTCATAATAGATATTTTTTAGCAAGAGTTGGATCTTTTTTGATGGAACTGTAAGTAGATTTATTTTCTGGTTATCAGACTGGTAATCAGACTGATAATGAGATCTAAGGATCTAAGGTTTCTGAATCAAAATTAAATACTATATTATTCAGTGGTTCTGTTTCTTTAGTTCACCCAACCTTACTTTTCAAAGGGACTGGTAAAAATCACAAAAAATTGAAAAATTACTGCTTTAATGTATTTCAGAATTCAACAACAGCTAATGAATGATTATGTAGGCATTTTGATTTATATGGTCAGCTAATATGATATTTGCATGCTATATATTTTCCTAACAGAATTCAAACACTTCAAATCAGAGCAAACAAACACCTTTTTTTTATTTCTGAAGTTGTTTGTGGACAGTTGTGAGCCTAGTGAATTTGAAACCGTGACCCAATATCAAAAATTGCTACAAAGGTATAAAGTATGTTAAATGACAGAATGTAAGAGGGTTTAGTTTGGGGTGGGACTGTCCTGAGACACTTCTTTACCACCATTTCCTTTGACATGCTGTTCCTGATTCAGCAGCCTGTTGTGAAGGCTCTCCTGCCATGTTATCATTGGCTCTCCATTAACGTGCCACCAGGAACAGGCCAAATGGCTTTACTTGGAGTTTAGTGCTATCTTCACAGCTGTTTAGGATGGATAGAAAGGAGAGATGAGTTAGGCCACTGATAACTGGGTAGTAGCCAGATAGCCCTCTTAAACAATCTGTCCACGCTGGGTTCCTGTGACAGCCTTGTAAGGAGCATATTTCACAATTCTCCTTAGCTCTGTGAGCATTGTTTTGGTGTTTCTAAAACATTGGTGCTATAACTGGCATGTATCCCTGAGGTCCATTTGCCTCATGTGCTGAAGGGACAGGCCAGAGTGAGAGGAGACCCTCTTGAACAGCCCTGTGTGTGTTGATGTTCTGAGAAGTGAGAAGATGACCTGCAAGATGGTTTAATTGGTAATCTCCAGCAGTAACAGCTTTGCCTTCAGCAAAATTTAATCCCATTTCCAGTGGTGTGTGCTGTTTCCAGTGTCCATCTGTTTCTGACTAGAGCACTCTAAAACTCTACCAGTAATACCATTCTGGTGTCCATGCTACTAAGGCTCCAAATGTTTAATTTTTTTGGTGACCATTTTTATAAGTACCAGGTATTTGCATCTCTTTCCTAGTTTGAATGTCCTTAAATCATATATTGCGTGTTACTGGACAATATTAAACATCGAAGCAAGGCTGAGCATTTTGAGTGCAAAGACTCATTTCATTCTCTGGCATATACACCAGAACACTGTGTTTGCATTTGTGGTGGCTGAGTAGGGTACACAAAAGGAAAAATATATTGATAGTCAGAAAAATACGTTAATATGTAGTGGTTGTTTGGGACAGACTGAAGAATAATGTACAAAATACCTTTATTACAGAGAAAATATTTAATCAGTTTTTTCTTTTCTGCCACTGAATACCTCATAGTGGGAAAGAAAAGAAATTATTCTTCCAAAGTAGAGCATTTAGTTGCCTTCTGTTTCATATCTGCTTGTCAGGTTTAGGACCCTGTTAAAATTGTTTTCAACATCTTATTTACTTCTCCAAGAATTACCGTTAAAATCTGCACTGCTTCAAAAGTTACACTTCATTTCAGCTAGAACAGTTCTGTGTTGTGAGAGTGGGTAGTTTGATCCATCTCTTGCACACCTAGGGGAGCTCTTGACTAAGCTTCATCGCATCAGCACTTCCAGAGCTGAATCTAGCTCATGTGGGACACTGTCTTCACAGGCAACAATAAAGTTTTGGGTGAAGGTAGAAGGAATCTCCATCTGAGGAAGCCATCAACAGGGAACATGGCCAGAAAATGAGCCTCTAGCATGTCAGTTTTTGCCTTCTGTTGTGGGCAGAGTCAGCCGTGGTTTTTCGTGGTGCATTAACAAGAGCCTGATCAGGTATAATAGCCTGATCTCTTAGTGTGGGAATTTTGCCTGCCAGTTTGTTCTTCTGTATGACAAAACTTTTCCAGAACCTATGGCAAGCTCCTTGGCAGTCCTTAGGAGTCTACTCCAGTAAACAAGATTCATTCTGCATTGTTTTCTTCATGTTAGCAGCCATGGACTGTCTTCTGAAAAGGAAACGTGAGCTGTCACCAATTCACTTTTATAGTTGCTGTTTTTGAAATATATTTTCTTCTCTGTATTTTAATTCTTCAAGATTTTCTGAAGCAAGAATGCCTCAGACTACAAGAACCATTAAACTTCTGAAAAAAATGCAACGTGGTGCTGAATGGAATAACAAAAATATATTTGTGTCTCACTCAAACCCATTTATGCTGGCAGGCTGACTGAAACAAAGTTCCTTTTCTTGCTTTAAAAATACTTGATTACTGTGAATGGTTGTAGATGTTGACTATGAACTTCAATTAACAATACTTATAAATGCCATGCAAGGACTGCCAACTGCTTTATTATGTAGATCTTATTTCTTGAGGGTGTAGGTATTATTCTGTGCCTGTTCTGCGTGTTTGTATGTGTTGGAAGCAAAGCAATACAGCTGGGTGGCTGACAAGGCTGAAGTATATCTTTTTATGTAATTGAAGAGCTTATCTACCCTTCTCTCCTCTATTGCAGTTTCACATCCTTGAATGTCCCTCTGTTTCTGGAAGATGAAGAAAATGATTGCATGCTTCTTTCTGCTGTTTGTACACACTCTGCTTTCCACTGTCATGGCAAAAGATCTCCCTGGAAGACGTTTCACCCGAAGAAGGGATGTTAACACACAATCTCTGCTAGGTAAGTTACACACAAAAAGCCCCAAAACTCCATTACCAAAAGCCGTCTCAAATACAACCCATAAAAGGCATAAGCAGCTGGCCAAACCTTGGCTAAATTAGTTTATAATAAAAAGGAGATTTTCATTTGCTAGCAGTAATATGGTAAAATTTGTTGACCAGTTAGCAGCTGTTGAAAGAAGGTGTTTACTTTTGGGGTACTAGATTTACTTTATGTAAGTGGTATGGAATAAATATTTGCTACAGGACTGTTGGCCTATTAAAAAAAAAGACCTCATTTTCAGTGTTTAGAAAAAGTACATATTGGTCCATGGAAGTTCTGTCAAATGTGCCTTTTAAAACCATGCCAGAAAGTTTTAGCTGTCTATATGTGTGTAATGTGGGTAAAGATGATTGAATGGAAATCTGTGACTATTGAAATGAGGCTTGTCACTACATTGCTAATTACATGCTCATCCCTTCATTTTGTCAGATTTATTTTATTTATAATGAGTAGCACATTTTTCATCTTTTGCCAAAAATTTGAAGGCAGAATCTATCAGTTTTAGCTTGTGGCTTTAGTTTCGTGGCTATCATATTTTAAAATAAAAGGTTCGTCGCTCTCTTGTTGATCATCACCTGTATGTTATCAAGCAGTCTGCTGGTCAGCTTTTTCATCTCCTAGCAGTTTGTGACTTAGAATTAACTTCCTTTTTTCTTTGTTTAAAGTAATTGTCAGATTATGAAAACACAGCATGGATGGGGTCTGAACACAGTCTATCATTAGGGATCAGTGATTCACATTAGTAATAGATCTAATCAGATACCTCTCTCCAGCCACTGGGAGGTGGTAAATGGGCTGTCTCTCCATAAAGGTCACCTAACCTAGGTGAACATGAGGAATGTGAAATGTCCTGCAGAAGATAATATTGGGAAGAAGGAAGACGAAAGCAAGACAGAACTTGGGAGAACAGGTGACAGAGCTTGGGGGCACCAAGTTTTATCAGTGAGACTCTTCTCCAGACAAAACGTAGTCCTTTAAACCTGTAAAATTCCGTAAAGTACCATTCATAATCTGTTAACTTTAAATATTGGGTTTGAATTCCTATAGGACAAATTTAAAACAAATGACAAGAGATTTCCATTTCTTATTCGTCTTTCTCAAAACTAATAGATGCAGTCTTGAAACACTTGGGGTTCTGCAACTGCTGGCTGAAAGCCACAGGGTCTGGAGATCCAATTGACCGAAAAAAGTGGATATAGAACAGCAAAGATAAATACCCACACTCACACCTTACTTAGTAAGAATCTAAAACTTTCTAAATGTGATAATATAGCAGCTCTTCCTGAATATTTTACAGTTCCCAGCAAATACCCTGAGCTTATTACTTTAAGAAATAAACTGCCTACCTCTCTAGAAAATGAGTGCAAAGGCAAGGTGTTATGTGAAGAAAGTGAAAGTGTCCCATTTCTCAGCTTGCCTTTCTTCCCTGTGATTTTTAAATTGCTTTTATAGCCTCTTCTTAATATTTTAAATAGTGGAAAATATATGAAAAGGATTAGCACTCAATATAAATCAAAATGTATAGATTAAATTATTTATTTCTCCTTTCAAAAGTCAAGACATTTCTGATCCCAGCATTTGGAAACTTCTGGATCCCTATTCAGTTTGGCATGTGAAGGATGCAAACAGTTCTGGCAGCTGTGGCTAAAAGAACCTTTTCAAGACATTAAATGATGCAAGAAACTTTGGACATTCTCTGATTCAGACCATAAAAGTACGTGGCAGTTTGGAGTCAGACCCTTGGGCCTTGCATTCTGTTTCAGTAAATTAGGTCACCTGCTTCAGATTTAGCCATGTGTAGGAACAGGGGCACGGCAAAAATGTTCCTCTCTGTGAAGAACAGAATATGTAAAATGCATGCCACTCTGCTGGAAAGCTGCAGGGTTCCTTAAATTACATGAAAAAAACCAAGGCCAAACCATGATCTCAGTGACATCAAGTCAATAGACTTAATAAAATCACTCCAGAATTCCAGCAATTTAGCTGGGATTAGAAGTTGTCTCATTCTATATAATGTGCATTTTATGAGTACTAGTGGTGATGACAGTTGCTGCTGTAGTGAAAAGACTTGGTTGGCAGGCAAAAGGGAACAATAAAGCTGCAAAGAACCAACAGGTACCTGGAAAAGTAATGAAAGTTTAGTTTGGGGGTTGAGGGATTTTTTGGTACGTCTCTTTTTTTTCAGACTAAAAAGTTTTTAGGACTAAAATGAAGGATTATGCATTGTCAATATAGTAGTATTAAAATAATTTTATTCCTTTTTTCTTCATTTCACCATTTTTTAAAACAAAAGTGTACTGCTGTGCTAACTATTTACTGGTAAAGTACCAGTACTGTGCATGGGCAGAAGTAAAAGTCCTTGCTCCAGGAAACTGACAAGAAAAATAAGCAAAATGGAATGGATGAAAAATCCAGCTTTGGGAGGATTTAATTTTTCATCAGCCATGCACTAACACTTCATAGATTTTTTAATTGTCATGTTATGGCTAATAGCCTATAGATTTTAACAAATGCTTCAGAAAGAATGAAAAACAGTGTGAAAAGACGTATTTTTTTCTTATCCTCAGTCTTGCAACGAAATCTCAGTGTGTGTTGTTTTAATTTGGCAGATCTTTGCCTTGCTTGTTGTTGTATAAAACTATTTTTGCTGTAGCTAACAATTTCCATTAAAGATCTGAAATATTCTGTACAGGGATCTATTTAACATCATTTTTTCCTAAACTCTCTCTATGTGGCCCGTGAAAGCCAAACTGCTTTGCAGGTTTTTCTTTCTTTAAACACTGAATCAGACTGCCAAGCATTAAAAACTCATCAATTGTGCCAAATTAATTGATTTTTTAACATTTTCTTAAATCTTTCTTGCAGCATATTAGATAGAAAATATACACGTATTTCAAGTAGTAAAAGAATTTGTATTAGATTGGTGCAAGATACTGTTTTAAGTAGGTGTATGGTAATGTATGTTTTAAAGGATTGTTTCCATAGCTCTGTAAGATCTTGTGGAACAACAGAAAGAAATTGGATGGTCTGTTTGTCTTTCCTGTAGCAGAGGGCAGTCACCTCTACCCTCACATGACATATGAACTAAATTTTGTCTTCTCTTTCCCCTTGTCAGTAATTTTATCCCGAGTTTGGAGCTTTGATCTAATCCTGATTCATTAAAGGAAATTAATTTTTTGTTTTAGAATCATCTCTTTTGAAAGCTTTGAGAGAGCTCTGAAGATTTTTTACTTAGTTCTCAGACAAAATCATTGTTCCTGTTGAGCACAGCTGCTTTGTTAGATTACAGAGAGATGGCCGAAAACACAGTTTGCCAGCTTAGCATTGCTTTTTGAATACTAAAGAAAAGCAGTATGTTACTGCTACAGTATATTATCCTTGCTACACTGTTATAAGGATAAAATAATGTAAGTTCCATGATGTGATTCCCTTCAGATATAATGAAATGGACTTCAGCACCTAAACAGGCTGAGGAAGAGCTGGGTCAGTTGTCCACAGCGGCAATTTCCATACTGTGCTCTCAATGCCAGTCAGAGCTCCACAGCATGGCAGGGTTCGTGTTCAGAAGCAATGTGCTTGCAATTCAGTGCTTGCAAGATGTAGCAGGTTTTTGGTGTTTGATGTTATGGGCTTTTTTGCTGAAATGGATTTGGGACTTAGGATCTACTGCATCTTAGTCTTATATACTTATTATAATCTTATAAACTTATTATAAAACAAGCAAAGCAGAATTTCAGCATTGTGAAAAAAACACAAGTTTTTGTGTTTGGGTTTTTTTCTTGATGAACTCTGTTCTTGTAAACTGAACATGTATTTCATTTCACAGGGGTATATTTCTTTGGAGAGTTTGTCATGGATGCATGGAAATAATTGAATAAGCAGTAGAATACTATTCTGAGCAATAACATTCTTTCTATTCCTTAGCAATATAAAACATGCAGCTACCTGTTTTTGAAAATAGCTATTTATGTGAGGAGAAAAGCTAATTTTGGGGGGCATTCCTTTAGATACTGCATGATACCAGAAGAAACTACAAGACATTAACTGACACTGCACAAAATTAAAACAGAGGGGAAGGAGGCCAGGAAATAAATGTACTTGGCTCTTGTTCAGTGGAAGCTGCTGCTTAATGCAATTGTCCCTGTCTGTGTTAAATTATATTTTGCAACAAAATACACAGTGATTTGTCTCTTGGTTGCATATATGGTATTCCTCTAATAATATGGAGGGAAGTCAAATGAAGTACATGGAGTGGTCACTATAATTGTAAATCACTTGCTACAGTCAGTTAAAATTATTCCAAGCATTCTTATATCAAACCCAGTTCTTAAACTTGAGTGTATGTAACTTCATCAGTTTAACCATTCTTAGTTATTTTAGCAGCAAACCAGAGGGGAAAATACTTGACAAAAGTGAGTCCAACCCATGATGTGGAATGCAGATAAGATTCTTGTTTCGTTTTGGTTGAATTTGTTGTACATTTATGTATCAAGACCTGGCCAGAGCTCTCTAAATTCTGCTATTGTGGACTGTTGACCCAACGTGGGTTGATAGCTGCTGTAAGAAACTCATTCACAGCCTCAACATATGTGTGTATGTGTTATTTCTTCACATAAATGCAGCCCTGCCAAGTTTTTTGTCCTCGGACATGTTAAGCAGAATTGTTGTAACTGAAGTCTCTATTGCAATTAAAGTCAGAATTGTGTCCCAATAAGTACATAATGTGTTTGTCATTCTATACTGTATAATACTGGGGGAGATGAAAACTATTCAAGGCAGTAGATAAAGGTAGGAAAAAGTTGTCAGTTACATCTTTTGAACTGTAAAAGTATAAGCACAATCCTAACCAAACTTTTATAAGGATACAATCTATCAGCTCTAGAATCGAAACATAACATTGCCACATAGATAGAAACCTGTTCTATTTGGAAAGAGAGCAAGCAAAGCATTTTACAGTCTGTGAAATCACTTGTTTCTTCCCTCTGAGGTGTGTAGGTATATATTACAATCTTTGTGCCTCAAGGCAATATTAACAACAGTGTGTTTGGCTTCCCAATAGTGTTTGTTTCAATAGCTGAGAAGTTACCAGGGATTTTATATCAATGCTTGAAACTTCAACTTTCATCTTAATATCTCAACTTGAGAGTTGGACTCTCCCCCACAGTAGCTACTCTTTCAGATTTCTGGGGTTTATGCACAGTAGGACACCATGTCTCTGTGGCTTTGAGGTTTGGTAGCTTGGTTTGTGCTGAGGCTGTGCCTTCCCAGCCCCTAACAGAGGTCCTGGAGTCTGAGAAGGCGAGATCTGGGCAGCAATCATATCCCTGCTCAGCCAAGTGTTCCCTGCAGCAGCTGTTACTCCTTAAACAGGCCCAACTAATGAGCCATGAGGGCTAGCTGGGACCATGACAGACCCCAGGGATTTGTGTCCTAATGCTCATCTGCAGCCAATTATCATGGAGATCAGAAAGTTTGAATTTTGGTCTGTGTTAGCAATTTTTAACCACAGAACAACATTGTACTTGCCAACTCTTGTATTTAGTATTCATTATTAATTTTCAAGTAATGTATCAAGGCAACATTCACTTTTAAGCCACCTGAAGGGTAATTCAGTAATAGTCTTTTCCCTCTTTCTTGCTTCCTCTCTTCTTTGTTCTGTTTTCTTATTCTTTTACGTTTATCCCCCTTTTCCCTTCTTTTTCCCTTTTTTCCTTTTTTTTTTTTTTAATGAAAGTGATTTGTAATTTTTCCACAGGAAAAAAAGAGTATCTACTGCTACAGAAAAAAACTGAGTCATGAGCTAAACAGCAAATGATCTTTGTATTTCTGCATTTGTTTGTTACAACCCCCACAAATTACTGTGAAATGCCATTTCTGTTTGAAAAAGAGTTTGCCTTGACGATAATTCAGTTAGTAAAATTACAAACTGTTGTTATGTGTATGTTCTCAAGGAGCTCAAAGCCTCCTTTGTGTATTTTGTCTTGAAAAAATATCAGGCCAAAAGAAAGAACATCGATCTTCAGAAGTTTTTGACTTCATTGTGAGCACTTTAGCGTCTTAACTAAAAAAAGCACACATGTGCAAAATTAACTTGAAAATCCTGGAAATGGCATTTGTATAACTTAAGGAACATCTCATTTTATAGGCTTGAGTGGGTTAGACATTATTGTGAATTAAGGCAACATTTAAATTGCTTTGGAAGCTTGAAGACACCATTGACTTATTTAAGTGCTGCTGAAGTGGTAGAACTACTGCTTTGCCAGTGGACATGATGTCTCATGTTTTGGGGGACAGTGGGAAATGGTATCCAGCACTATCCCATTGTGGTGTTGTGTGAATTTGTCCTGGAAAAGAGTCTAATACTTAGACCGTTACCAATGGATAGAAATATGTGGTTGCAGGTCAGCTGATCAGTGAGTAATGCGGAGGTTGCTAACAGCTTTCCCCATAAACAAAGACATGGACGACTTTAAAAAAAAAAGTATGGAAAGGAGTTTTTAAAACATGAAGCTAATATCCGAAAAGCGGGACAGCGCTAATTCAATAAGGTCACATTTTTTCTCTAAATTTTCCGTGCTGCTACTAACAGTTGTTTACTTTCTGTATCTGTTCCTTCTCTAATGATTTCTGTGTCCTTCCAAAAATGCCCCAAGTAGCTCAGGAAAGATAGGAGTTTAAGTTCTTCAAGGTGAAAGATACAAAGAGCACCACCTCCCATATAATCACCTTTTTTGTGTTGGTTGTGATTTGATGTTTTACAGATGAGTGCAGGAAAAGACAGTCGCAATCAGAGTAAGTGCCTTCAGGCTGCCTGTGGGAACTGGATGCAAAGTAGCGCTGACTGTGTGTGCCACGAGGTTTCTCCATCGTGGCTCAGAGAATGAATTCTTCCTCTCTCATGGGTGTAAGCTATCCTTAGCTCAGAGCACATAATATTTGTTTCTGTCAGGAAGCAGTGGGTAGATGTTGATGCTGCCAGTGCATGGGGATATCAGTCTTCTTTTTCCCTCTGTCCAGGTGTTTCCCTGCCTGCAAGGAAAACAACTTGTTCCCTGGTCCTCCTGACTACGAAAGCAGGTTTGGCTCTTGTCAGGAAAACCAGCAGTTTCCATCTCAGAACAGCTGAAATATGCAAAAAGAGCTAAGCAATTTGAGAGTATCCCTACACCATACTTTGACTTCATGCCAGAGACAGCACCAGTGTTGGTAAAGAAATGGAAAAATACTAGGAGTCAGTTTTGGGACTCTGGAATTGGGGAGAGACTTAATGTTAATAATGACCTTGTTATTTTGAAAAGCATGACATGGAAGGAATAGAAATAGTGAGGTGAAATGAGAACAAAGTAATGGACCCTCCTGCAGTGACTAATAATGAAGCATTTGCATGTAGAAGGAAATGGAAATCTCTGGACAAGAGCCTCCTGCTGTACAGTTCTCCCAGAAATTTTGGAAGTTCAGAAGAGATTTTGTCAGAGGCAATAAAGAAATGTCTGGAGGCTGTGTTCCATTTAGAGATTGTTCCCAGATGAAGAAATTTGTAAGGAAGAATGGATGAGCTGCCAAACTCATAATGAATGTTTGGGATAGGGCCATAGGCCTGTATATTTGGAGAAAGGCTCAGAGAATGGATGGGTCCAGGGACTAGAGGGGAAGGTCTTGGATCCAGGGCTTGTCTCAGAGCTGGCAAGACATGGAGTCACCTGCAGAACCAAGTGCAGCACATATGTGTGCTAGGAAAGAGGTACTAAGCAGTTTCTAATGTTCTCTTCAAGAACTAGGTGTTGATCATATCTGAAATGCACCATATCATACTTTGCCCTTCTTTGAATTAAAGTGAGAAGAAAACGGAAGGAGTGGAATCTAACTTGCTTAAAATGTCTCAGTAGAGGCAAGAAGTGCTTGGAATTATTGCTCTTCTTAATTAATTCTTTGCAATGATCACAAAATGTGTTTTCCAAAGCATTTTGTATTTGCTGTATTTATGAATGAATTGGAACTTTGAGTATTCTTTATTTGTATGATGGTATGATAAAGATTAAACCTTCTTGATGAACTAATAAATCATTTGGAAATCTCTGAGAACCTGTCAAACACAATCTTTCTGTCTGGATATTTAGTTAGGGAAAATCAGAATTGTGGACTTCAAGAAAAAATATTTGAAACCAAACAAATTCATACATTTTGAAATAGATTTGGTAGGAGTTATACAGAGATTTATAAAGAAAGAAGTAAAGAGAAGATAGGCAAGTAAGGTTGAAGGCTAGAGGGACAATGAAATAATAAAATGACAAAGAAAGAAGATAAATCTAGGAAGAAGTATAATTTGCTAAGTGGGATAATAGTTTTATCTTTTATTTAATTCTGAGTGAAGACTTGCTCTGTTACTCAAAGATAAAATCTAAAAATAAACCTGGTGTTACTGCTGGCAGTGTCACAGGACATGTAGTTTTTTGTATGTACATTACTGTGGAGTGAGCTGAAACACAAAATCTTAAAATTGCCATTAAAACCTTCTCAGGCAATAATTTTTTCTGTGATCTCGTTTTTTCTTAACTGGTGTAATCCTTTCTTTTTGCTTAAATTGTCTTGTTCTATAGGATGCATCTTCCTGGAGTTAACATTAACTTGTTATAAATCACTTTTTCAACTTTGCTGTAGTGTTTACCGAATTGAACTAACCTCCTATTGCTCTGCATACAACAATAGCCTTTAACATTTATCCATTCTCATCTATTAGGAGAAAAACCTACATAACCAAATAAGTAATATCCAGATTAAAAAAAAAAAAGTATTTAGGAATCATAAAGATGTAGGACAACAACAGAAAATAACTAACTCATTTTCAGACAAGCAGTGTTTTCAATAGAGAGAGCTTGCAAAATCTTGTGAAAAGTCACCATTTAACATTTGGGTGCTTTGAATGTGTTGTTTGAGTATCCCCAAATGGAAATGTTTGAGGAAATTAAACAGTGCTGGGAACTTCTTGGACACTGGAACTCCACCATCATTGTTGCTGCTAAATGTCTCTGGCCCACACTGACTATCAACCCCAAGCAATCCCCATGCACGGTTCAGAGGCTACAGAGAATAATCCCTACAGGGTTATTCCCAGTAGGCATCTTGCATACAGCCACACTATTTTACTGGGAAGGTGAGTTTAACACTGTGGATGCAGGCCAGCTGGCCTCTGAGCTTAGCTGGTACTTTAGATTGCTCTCTGGCACTGAGACCAGAGGTACAAAGCAGCCTGCTGCTGTGCTACAGAATACCCTGCGCTCACGGAGAGATACAACAGTATCAGGAACTGTTCTAATGATTTAGCAGCCAAGAACAGTCAATTCCAACTACCAGGAAAACTCTTCGGTGCTGCATTAGTTATATTAAGGGAATGTAGCATTAGTTAGAAGTAAGCCAAAGAGAGATTCAGGGCTGAGCATAATTTACTTTGAGAAAGGAGTAGAAGGAAACCTGCAGGGATCAGAGAAAATAATTCAACAGAATTTTCAGCTTCAGAGGAAGTTAAGATGCTCAATGTGAAGTATTCTTTTAAGCTTCGTTTCATGTGTCTCTCAGTAATTGGATCCCAGTTGGATTCTTCCAAGTAGAACTGAAATTTCCTTGCATTGTTAGTTTTGCAAAGGTGGCTTCACTGTCATTTACAAAGTGAATACTGAGTGAAGGAGGAGAACATATTTACTACTGACTTGCTGTTTCCTTCTGTCTTTGTCTTGCCCCTCCTGGCCTCCCCTTTGGATAAGGTAACTCTGAGGGTTTTTTAACTTTTATGTTGGCATTACAAAACCTCCACTGACTTAGAAGCTCGTTTATGGATGAGTAGCTCTTTTCAATGAGTATGTCACTTTTCATAAGAAGAGTGGAAGGGAGTTACTTTTGGGTACAAAGATATTTGCCAAAATTGTGAGAAAGTTTCCTGTTTAAAATGAGAGCTGGTCAGAGGAAGAGATTATAGGGCAAATGCAAAAGCATGTAACTGCTAAAAAGCTATCACTGAAAGTTTATCTGAGGGGATAATTGTTTAGATTTGTTTGTCGTTAGTGATTGCCACTCCTCAAAATACCACCAAGCCGGACTTTCCATATATAAAAGAGTTACATTTTATTCTTCATAGAGCCCATCTCAGTTAAATGAACTTTAATAATTACAGGGTTCTTAAAAATTCCTTCCAATTCAGAAGACACAAATTTTAAATACAGTTTAATTTGGAAATGTGTGGTATTTATATAGGTAGAACTTTGCTTGTCAAAGTAGTTTTGAAATACACTGTATTTCATTCATAGCAGATTTTTCTTAAGTAATTTAGCACAATGGGGTGTGTTTCTGTTAGTACTATCCACCAGCGCTGTCCAGGCTTTTTCCCACCAAGATTCATTCCAGACTTCAAAATAGACAAATGAGTCTCTTCAGACTGGGATCCAAATCTTTATATTCAAATTAAAAGGATTCAACACCATGGCTCTAGTTTTGACTTGTTTTCACGGAATCATAGAATGGATAAGGTTGGAAGGGACCACAGTGAGTCATCTGGTCCAACCTCTCTGCTGGGTCATCCTAGAGCACATGGCACAGGATTGCATTCAGATGGCTCTTGAATATCTCCAGCGAGGCAGACTCCACAGTCTCTCTGGGCAATCTCTTCCAGTGCATGGTCATCCCCACAGTAAAGAAGTTCTTCCTTATGTTCAACTGAAACTTCTATGCATCAGTTTCTGCCCATTGCCTTTTATCCTACTGCTTGGCACCACCAAGAAGAACCTGGCTCTATCTTATTCATACCCTCCTTTAGATGCCTGTAGACACTGATAAGGGCCCCTCTCCGTCTTCTCTTCTTGAGGCTGAATAGGCCCAACTCTGTTAGCCTTTCGTTGTAAGAGATGCTCCAGTCCCTTAATCATCTCCATAACCCCCCACTGGACTTGCTTCAGGAGCTCCATGTCCCTCCATGTACTGAGGAGCACAGAACTGGACACAACACTCCAGATGTGGCCTCACTAGGGCTGAGTAGAGGGGCAGAATCACCTCCCACGATCTTCTGGCATGCACCCCAGGAGACCTTTGGCTGTCTTGGCCCCAAGGATACTGTGCTGGCTCATGGACAGCTTGTTGTCCACCAAGACCTCCAGATCCTTCTCTGAAGCGCCGCTTTCCAGCCTGTACTTTGTCAGCCCCCAGCCTGTACTGGTGAAGGGAGTTATTCCTCCCCCCTTCAGGATCCTGCATTTGCACCTGTTGAATTTCAGGTGGCTCTTCTCTGCCCAACTGTCCAATGTGTCAGGGTCTTTCTGAAGGGAAGCACAGCCCTCTGGGGTATTGGCCACTCCTGCCAGCTCTGTGTTGTCAGTGAACTTGTGAGGGGGCATCTGCCCCTTCATCCAAGTCATTGATGAGTAAGTTAATACTGGGCCTAGTACTGAACCTTGGTAAAACCGCTAGTGACAGGCCTCCAACTGTGCCACTCATTAGGACCATGTGTGATCTGCTGTTCAGCCAGTTCTCAATCCGCTTCACTGTCCACTCATCCAATCCACATCTCCTGATTTTGCCTATGCTGAAAAGTTTTAATGGAAATAAAATAGAAGTCACTTTTGTCTGTCCTTCCCCTCATGTACACACACATATTCTTAGCCCTTTTTCTGTAATTATCCTCCTTTCTTCTTGCTCTACTCCCACAATTCATAACTTAGTGTTATCTTTGTATTTCATATTATTATTCATATAGTAAATATTAATAATTATAAATTATATACAAGGGTAACTATAATTAAGATAATAAGATGGAAAGTAGTCATGTCAGGATATCTGTATCCCATTAGAACTGGAATTCTGTTTCTGCTCCACTTGGCTTACGTTCAGCCTGCTCTGATTTTGAAAGAATAAGCAACCCGAGCATATTTCTGCACTTCTGAATAAAGCCAGACTGTAGACTGCACATGAATAAATCCAGGCAGTCATTTTTATTATCATTAAAGAGCATTTTTGTTCTATGCCAATGAATGTTCTTGGTAATCTATGAAAGAGGCCTCTGAGCTAACCAGTGAAAACAGGCATCTTTCTCACCCCCTGTCTTGGCAGAAGTGCACGATGAGTGTTCGTCAGCAGTCACAAGTGAACTTGTTTGAAGGGTTGTCTACAGACAGAGGTTTTTCGAATTGATTGGCCCACTTGTACTTGTGCAGTATGACATGACCTTTAATTATACAGTCAAACACTACTTTTCCACCAAGCATTTGCCTCATTCACTGCTCAAGATGGATGAGAGTGCACTGGGAATTGAATTGGGTTGGGCAATAAGGGAAATTACTGATTAGGGGTATCTCAACTTAGTAAAATAAGGACACCACTGCAGTTTGATGATCATTCTTGCCATCTTTAATCTTTCAAGCCAGTCAGACAAATAGACAAACTACCTCACAGATTTATTCATAGCCACAGGAATTAAAAAAGGTGAGCAGACACACCGATTGAAGCCATAGGTCTATCTAACCCTGTGTTCTGTCTCTGACAGAGATCAAAATTAGGTGCATGTGAAATAGTTTAAGGACAAGGCAGTGCTACCTGCAGGTGTTGCCTAAAGTGCCATGCTTTTGTGACTCAGGGATTTCCTAATTTGGAGGAGTCTTTGATGTAAATATTGAACCTCAGTTAATTTCTTTTCACCACCATCCCATCAAAGTCCTTTTAATCTTTTTCCATATGCTGTCTTCTCTGGCAAGGCAAATGGCTCACCTCCCAGGCTTGCCTTAAGCCTGCCATGTGCTGGCTTCTTGAGAATGGTAAGTCTCTATGTATTCTCATTATACAGCTCATGTATATGTCTCATATTCTCCCAGAAAAGGATGCTGAGCAGAAGCCAGAGGATGTACCTAGTGTCCCAGAAAACTTGTAACATGACCAGAGGGCAGCCAGCTTTCACTTCTGTTGTTACCCATGATAGCTTGGCCTGACTGCCTATGCAGTTGTCAGATATAGACATACTCTGTTGTATTTCTGCTTCAGTGGCTCTTGGAAAAAAGACAGCTGGTGGCTGAAATAGAAGATTTCAGGGAGTGTATGAGTGGTCTTTTGGCCAAGTTAAGTGCCACTGTAGACAACAACAAGATTTTCTCTCTGCTGCTGCCACAGAATTTCTGTGGGATACTGAGCTAGAAACTTTTCCCAGATGGCATTTGAAATCATGGGGTTTGATTTATAGAAGTGCTGAGCACTCACAGCTGCAGTTGACATCACTGAGAGCTGTTCTTTGTACATGCAAAGTGCTACTTCATGCCAACTTCCCTGAAAAATCAGTCCATGTCTCTTATCAGTCAGTGCAATTAACAGATGCTCTTGACCTGGATTTCTTAGTGTTCTGTTTTCCCTCTTTGTAATGGAGGACTGATACCACCCTACATCACGAGTATTAGATTTCTAAATTCTCAGGCTCATACCACAAAAAGCATCACAGTGCAGCCAACTCAAATAGTAAGTATGTAATTCAGGGGGGATTTCCACCCTGTGTGGGGAATGAGGTCAAAACCTGTACAATGACACAACAGGGTATGGCATGAGTACCTGGAGAGTGACTTCCAACAAGGGCATGTAGTGAGAGAACAAAGGGTAATGAACTAATAATAAACTAAAAGAGAGCAGGGTTAGATTAGATATAGGGAAGAAATTTTTCACTGTGAGACCCCAGAACAGGTTACGCAGAGAAATTTTGGATGCCCTGTTGCTGGCAGTGATTGAGGACAGGTTGGATGGGGCTTTGAGCAACCTGGTCTAGAGTCCCTCCCCATGGCAGGGGGGTTGAGCTACATGATCTTTGAGGTCCCTTCCAACCCAAACCATTCTACGATTCTGTGACTCTGTCTACATATTCCACTGCCATTAATCATTCTGGGCACTGATCTCAAACACACACACACACACACACACACACACAAATACATATAACAATCATGTAACAGGCAATTCTTTTATTTACTAGAGAACAAATTTATATTGCCCAAGTAGCCTTAGTCCTGATATGTCCTATTTTTCATTAATTTTCCCAGGACTTTTCAGGATGTTTGTTTAGACAGTCAACCCAAACCTATTTGCATTCTTGTAAAGTATTTTTGTTTGCATTTTGCCTTTCAGAAAATACTTGCAAAAACAAACGTCTGGACCTTGTCTTCATCATTGACAGCTCTCGCAGTGTACAACATTATGACTTTGAAAAAGTGAAGGAGTTCATTTTAACCATCTTGCAGTTCCTGGACATCAGTCCTGATGCCACCCGGGTAGGTCTGATTCAGTACGGCAGCACAGTCAAACAGGAGTTCTCACTGAAGACCTTCAGGCGGAAGCAGGATATCGAAAGAGCAGTGAAGAGGATGATGCACCTGGCCACTGGCACCATGACTGGGCTGGCTCTGCAGTACGCAGTGAACATCGCCTTTTCGGAGTCAGAAGGGGCTCGGCCTCTGAAGCAGAACGTGCCCCGGATTATCATGATAGTGACGGATGGAAGACCTCAGGATCCAGTGGCAGAGATTGCTACTAAAGCACGTAACTCAGGAATCCTAATTTTTGCCATTGGCGTGGGAAGAGTAGATATGAACACTCTGAAGTCCATTGGGAGTGAACCACATGAAGAGCATGTGTTTCTGGTTGCAAATTTCAGTCAGATTGAAACACTGACCTCTGCCTTCCAGACTAAACTTTGTGGTAAGATTTTTATCTATAGATTTGAATGCACAGATGAAAGTAAAACACAGAAAAAATATAATTAAACTTCTTTTTTACAATAATCCTTATCTTTTAGAATATATGTATTGAAGGGAACTACCCAGACAACATCCAGAACAGGAGTCATACATCTGGGGTAAAACTAATGCTACTGTTAGTGCCATAAAATGTGGTCTAATTCCTAGTGGTCATAAGCAGTGAGGCAAACACAGATATCATGATTTTCCTATTTACTGAATAATAGCAATGCATTTACGACCCTCTGCTTTTTTAATATTCGATAAGTTGTTTCATCTATTAATTTTAAATGTGATCTCCCTTAGTAATGAAACTTTAAACTGATAAGCAGTCTTTTGGTTATTTAAATATTCTGTGAAGTTCTTGTATTCCTCTTCCAAAGCTTACACATTAATTCTATGCAAACAATCATTTTTGTACCTGTGACTGGAAGTGAGACACAGACATGGCAGTGTTTGCATTCCATCTATTTGAAATACAGAAAATTCGGAAAAGCCATTACCATGATATTATTCGTTCATACAATAAAGTAAATAATATTTGAATAGGTATTAATTTACAACAGAGATATCACTTCCGTCTGTAATTCCCTTTACAAGAAATTACTCTTTACAAATATCAAGGCATATGTAATTGATTTTATTCCAATCTGTATAGTTAGTATAACTCTCTTTTTTATTTTTTCCCAGGATAAAAATGAAAGTGCTTCATACAGATTTGGCATTAAGCTAAGGCATTTTCAGCAGAGTCCAGAAAAAAAATGCATGGTGAGATTAAATGCTCACTCATCTCTAGGGATGTTTTTGCCAGAAAAGAACTGAGGCTTATTGTAAAGATAGTCTGGAGATTTTTCCTTACTTGGTCTTTTCCAAAATTGTTTCAAAGAGCAGCTGAACTGCATCAGCACAAAACACCAACACAGACATTCATCAGATAATAGATTTTTTCCCTCTGTTTCTTCCTTGCTGTATTATTAGCTGGCATAGTAACATATATTTAAAAACCAAGAAAAAGTAAACTAATCATGGATTGAGAGTTTAAATGGAATGAACAGCAAATGCTTCAAAATGACATCTTACTGGATTATTGTCTTTTTAGAAACAAATCCAGTACAAATACTGCTTACTTGTTTTTTGTTGTTTTTTTTTTGTTTTTTTTTTCTGACTAGGCAGTGTCCAATAAATTTATTAGAGATTTTTAGCTCACTTTTCATCAAACACATGGGTTCCTCAATAAAACCACCCCCCGCAGATGGAGGAGTTTGGAGGTGACAAGGATTGCGGTTGCCTCCCGTTCTCAGGGAATGCCTCCATGATATTTGCTGTGCTGGGAATTGAAAGTGAGATGCTAAGATGTACTTAAAAACTCATAGCCAGTTGCAACAGTTTAAGCTGTTAGATTCATATAGATTTCAACTTAAGGTACTAAATTGCAGGTAGGATCCTTAATATTTTATTGGCTCTTGACTGTTAAGCAGCGTTCATCTCTTGTTGCATCTCAAGAGAGCATCTAAGCTCTGCTTCCTGAGCACCTACATTCCTTCTGGGAAATGTAGTTTGTTTTTTTTTAAGTCCTCCCAGGTGTGGACCCAGAGGCAATATCCTTCTAGCTGAGTTGAACATCTGGACACTTTGTTTCTTTGCTAAGGCAATTGAAGGCACCCCTCTGGTCAAGTCTCTTGTCAGGTCCAGCCTCCTGCTAAGTTGGAGTTTCCCTACAGTTGCTGCCTCTGGCTGCTAAATATCTGGGGATATCAGAATCAGCAGTTGAAGCCAGGGGATCCCAAGGGTCCCTTTTTTTATTACTAGTCAGCAAGGTAAAACAGAAGCAAGGAGTATCCTGGGAAATCAGAGGAATAGACAAGAGTTGAAAACTCAGAAGAATGTAAACGGAAGTGGGGACAGAATCCAGGAAAGGATATGGAGATTAGAAGAAGTGTGAGAAAGACAGAACTTGGGATGGAACAGTCAGGGGCAAATAAAGTCTGTATTATATTTCTGAAAAGTAGATAGTGGTGTCATCCCCACTGTATGCTGGAGAAATGGAGGCGCAGAAACAGGTTTAAGTCTGTCAAGATCACCCACTAACTTTAAATATTTTACTCGGGTGAGGTTGAAAAAATCATTCAGAGAGCAGGGCCCTTCATCACAGAAATTAGACTGATGACCATAGTACCACTGGTGCTTTGACATGGGTGCAGCAGAGACACTTTGGAAAAAAATTAATGTGATAATATGTGGGAAGATTGGTAACAGCCAGTAACAATATATTCTCAGAACGGACCGAGTTATTGGGATGCTTGTCATTGAATGCTTTCATTTGCAGAATCACAGAAAGATGAAAAGAAGTCAAAGCAGGTCTATATTCCCATAAATAAAAGTACTTGAGAAGTTTTATTATGGCAGGAAGTTATGAGATCCAAGAAGCTGATTAGGAGATTTGGGAATTGCGGTGGTTTGTGTATTAGTAATAAATGCCTAATTCTTGTAACCGTGTCAAAGAGGAGATACATAGTATATATCTTAAAACCACATGTGGTTTTTTCCACAAGTACCACACACATCACATGTTAAGTTATTTAGCAGGCTTGTGTTGTGGCTTCTAAAAGATTACTGTTAATATCTATTCCATAAATTTTGAGCTTTGTTGACCTAGTACATTAAGGAGCACATCGATCCCTAATTGCTGTTGAGCAAAATCAGTTATTATAGAAATGACATACAAGCAATACTCCAGTGGAAAGAAAACATGAGGGAGATTTCCAAATTCCCAAATACTGCTCTGGAGAAAATAGTTCAATGATGAACTTGACAAAACGGGCCCACCATTCTTTTTCTTTTTTGCTGTCTCAGTCTGTTGCCTTTTACTACTTGCTATTAGAGACATAAAATACAAACAGATTAAAAATAGAGCCAGAAAGATTTACAGTCTGGAGTGTAGCTCAGCTCAGCAGCTGCTTAATGAATCTTGGACGTGCGTGTTCTCAGTGTCATTATGTGTTACTTTCATGTTCCTCAGCATTAATAACTAAGCAAGCAAAATATTCTCTTCATTAAGTTGTTTTCTAGTAATTCTTCTTTAGTATTGTGCTGTGGGGTAATTTTCTTCATTCAAGAAATCAAACATCCTCTAAAGCAGTTTATATTTAAATTTCACTTATTTTCTAAATTTTAATATGGTAGGTTTGTTTTGTTGTCTTCTTGGGTCCACAAAATAATTAGTGTTTTCAAATACTCTCTTGTGTATTTTTCTTTTCTTAAGCTCCCATTTTTGTCTTTACTAGCAACACTTAGTTTGAAATTTCTAAATTACTTCAGTAAAATTTCCTACACTATTTTTTTGTGACCACAAGTAATTAAAGCCAGCAGTTAATAATGTTTTACCCTTTTTCTTTCAGTGCCTCATATGTGCAGCACAGTTGAGCATCGCTGTGATCACTTCTGCATAAACACTCCCGGCTCTTACCTGTGCAGATGTAAACAAGGATACATTCTGAATGCTGACCAGAAGACTTGCAGCAGTATGTTATCTTACTTAATTTTTCTCTTTCATGCTCCCAAAAAGTGCTTAACATCCCATACCCTTTCTGATCGGCTCATAAAGAACTGAGGTCAGTACATAATCAATGTTAATCATCGGAAAGAGTCTAGAAAGGTGGAGTTGTGTAAGTTAAATTCTTATTAACCTAATTTGCTGTATAATTTATAATAACAAACTTTATTTCACTTTAATTTTGATCTTTGTAATCAGTAGTTTTTTAGTTCATTGTAACTTGCTTCCTAGTAATTAACACTGGATTACATTAGGGGGCTATGCCAAAGTTATTTCTGTATCCACCATTATTTTAAAGAAATAATGTAACACTATTTTTAATTACTTGTGGAAAATGTACTTGTCTAAAATTCAGATTCTTATCCCACAACATTATATGGATTCAAATGAAATCTGCCAAACTGATTTGGGACAGAAGAAAAATTAGGAAAATGTCTTCTTAAGAAGCTGTGGAAGACAGTCATTATGAGAGCACAGGATGTACTGCTCACAACTGATAATTTACAATTAAGGTGAAGGATGTAGGCTCAGATCCTATCCTTGTGTTTGATGTTCTGCATCTCAGGAGAGCACCCTGAAACAATCAGGTAGTGTGGGATTCGCAGATCCTGAGTCTCTTTTGCTTAGTGTTGTATTTTAGATCAAATAGTGACCACTGAAACAGTGAGGGTGTGTCAGTACCTGAAGTGATTCTGTAGCTTTGGCATTAAAATCCTTACATGTGCAATGGGACATGTGGTTTCAGTCAGAGCCTCAGTAAATGGTGTCAGCACTGGACTGATCAGGGCATTCTAACTGCTGCATGGAAGCATCTTCAGACCCTTTGGGCTACAGCAGGAAGCCACTTCTGAGCTGTTGAGCTAGGAGAATCTTGGCTTTCTATTCCTTCTCATCAGCATCCTTCACCAAATGTAGACATCTGTCATATTCATGTCTGTGAATTACAAGGTAATGTTTTGTGTTAAATTGAACAAATCTAACACTTAATTTGTGGTTTTGTTTCCTTGAGAAGATGAAAAAAAAATTAGTGCAATCTGGAATATTTCCTAACTATTATTTGGTAGCAACTCAGCCAATACAAGAATAGTGCCTAGAAAAATTTTTCATAGAGCCTATTTTCTCTGCTTTGGCATATTTGCTATAACTCTGCAGAAATAAGGTGGACAGATGGTATAATCATCATGACAAATGATGGCTCCAACTATGTAATCACATTTTAGTAGTATTCTCTAACTATTCTATTCCCTGTGTCCCTTTAAATGCTTCTCATTTAAAGCTTTTGTATCCTTAAAACCTTTCTTTTAAACCCTCTACATGCTATTAAATTTCTTAAAGAATTTTTCACAAAGAATTTTTTTCTTTCAATTTCCTGAAATTTATTTGAAATCCAAAATTTCTCTTCTTTTTTAATTATTCTTCACACATTGTCCCTGTCCCTATCCCTTACATCAGTTTTTGTAATTGAACTTGTCTTTTTTCAGTCTATTAAAAAAATTTAATTATGAGCATGAAAAATTCTTTTTTTATTGTTTCTTCTTCTTTTTTACTGTGTTATGTTTCCATAGTTTTTGTCAGCCAGTAATCAGTAATTTGGCTTCAAATTACTGATTAATTTCCAAGAGTTTTGGAATTGTGTGTAATTTTCCTACTGGTGACCCATGTACAGTAGCCCTCAATATTTCCCTCTCTACCATTTTTGAAGCCCTTTGCTGCCTTGTTTTACTTTTTTTTTTTTCATCCGTGGCTTCTATTAGTTTTCCCTACCTACCTGTCACACATAATTTCCTTGATTGTGTACTTGCTTTGATCATCAGTCAGAAGATACAGACTGAAGTTTGATAAATATTAAAGGGAAATTAGTGTTTGTAGCCTACTTCTAAAGAAATTGGTTTTAGATTACCAAACTATAAACTAATTTGAGCAATTAGCATTGGGAATCTAACATGGAGAGACATTCAAACTGGCCTTAAATGTGCTGGGATGGTGCTAATCATTGGTGAAGGAGGGAGAGGATACAGTAGCAGTCTAGAGAAGGTCAAACCTTTATGTCTAACCCCCCCCCCAGAGATGTAACAGAATTCATGAGGATAGGGAGCCGAGCCTGTACAATTGGGAGAGCTTAGTTGCAGAGATAGGGGAAACCATGATGACAGAAAACCCCACAGGCTGGGAGTTTACCTTCATTGGCTGTTAACTGCCCACAAGTTCACAGAGACAGGTTCCTCACCTGACCTCTAGGAAGAATAAATCTTCAGCGTGTTTATGTTAAGTCCACATACTGCCCATAAACCAGATGTATTTGTCTAAGGTCTGGATGTACTTGGCAGCTTGTTCACAAACAAATAGTTTCCTTATATAAATTTTAACACTTTCTAAATTAAAAAGTGCAGAAAAAATGAAAGATACGTACCTAAAGTTATGTTCTCTTTTCATTCTTCTGTACCTAAAGTTAGACTCTATTTTCATTCTTCTGTTCCCTTTTCTTTTAATGCTGTGAGAGTACACCACAGTTCAATCACTGAAGTGATTCAGTTCTTAAAAATCCTTAACCAAATGGCTTCAATCAGCAATGAACCGACAACTTTGCTTCAGGCTGGAATATGGTGCATTTTTGCTTTGAATAGATGATAATTTTGTTCCTTGATGCATTTCATTGTAACATTATTCCTAAAAAAGGTATTTCCTTGCATGAAAAGAAGAAAATCTCCTATAGTTGTGATTTTTTGCTTTCCACGTGGGAGAGCTGGAAAAGGCAACTCAGCTCTCTTCTAGAACAAAACTAGGGAGAAAATAGTAATTTTGTTTGTTTAACTTGAAATATTCTTACATTTGTTTCATTACAATGGTTTTGCATCCGTGCAAAGGATGCTCCTTTCATATACTGTGGTCTAACTTTTCTAGAGGAAAGTGGTTTTGTGTCAGATAATGAGTGTTCTTTACTCATTACATTGTATTTGTTTGTTTAACTAATCTCTTCCATTCTTTTCTAAGATGCTCAAATCTTACATTAATATACAAAACAATACAAAAGAGGAAATGTAGCTGAAACAAGCTGGAAAATTATCTATTTGTCGGTGTTTATACTGGAACAAAAGAGTTAAACGACTGTTTGTGCTTCTCATCGTGCCGCTTGATATGAAGCAGACAGCTATAAAAGAAAATTCGTTTTTGCTTGGCTAGGTTCCTCAAACATGTTCCAAAAGCCTATTCTGTAGCTGTAAATGACCATTATGTGTTGAGCAGTCTTTTGAGTAACACAAAGTACGTTGCTTTCCAGAGCTTTCGCTGGGGAAACTTGAGGTTCTCATAAAGCGTTAGTCTGTTGAAAAGAAAGCCCAGTGTGCTTCACTTGGCTAGGTGCTGAGCTGACCTCATTTGTCATTGTGGTTTTATTTATGAGATCTTTTGCTTGGGAGGGGTAACTTGCTATGGTATTTCACACAAAAATGAAAAAGTCTAAAACTCAGAAATGAAATATCCCCAAGTCTTTTTGGGTTGTGTTTTCCTTTTCTTTTCCTTTCCAGCCTCATCTTTATTTATCTGGTTATGCAAAAAAACCCCAAAAAACGCAACAACAACAACAAAAAAACCAACCAAACAAAAAAACCCCAAACCAACCAACAAAAAAAAACACACAAAAAAACCCAACAACAACAACAAAAAAAACCACACTAAAAGAAAAACCCAAACAAAACAAGAAAACCCCACAAATAAGCACCTTTTTAAAAAAAACAAAACAAAACAAAACAAAACAACAAACAACTGAGGAATGCCCTTTGAACTCTTTAGAGAAACATACATCAAGCAACTCTACTAGGCACAATTGGTCCATCAATAGTCATTGCCTTTGGCTGAAGGAAGGAGTTCCTCAGCTTCTGAGTGACTGATCCTGCTGGCTTTTACCGTTTGACAGAACATTGGCATGATCTGTGTTAAAATGAGCTCATCTCTAAAGAGCTGTCCGCAGCTTCCTGAAATTTACTTTTGGTCTATAATCGACCTGTGCATTGTAGAAAGTCAAAGAATTCCATATTCATGCAATTATGTTTTGTAGCTCAGGACCTCTGTGCTGTGGAGAAACATGCCTGTGAGCAGATTTGTGTGAACACACCTGGGTCCTACGTCTGTCAGTGTTACGAAGGGTATGAGCTTGATGCAAATGGAAAGAACTGTGTCGGTGAGTATGAGTTCAGCACTTCATATTTATCTCTTAACAGAAACCAAAGGGAAATTCAATGTAAATGAGTATCCAGTTTAGCCATAGACAATGAGGGGAAGTTCTCTTCTCCTGTATGAGTGGTAGAGGAGGAAGAACGCATAATTGGCATGTTTGAAGGCCTTTACTGACAATAAATGGTGTCTTGGGAAAATTGTTCCAACCAATTTCACACAGAAAGTAACATTGCTGTTTTGAAATAAAACACAAGATGTTTTATTCAGGATCCATGTAGGTGGCTGGCAATGTACTGGCATGATATATGTGGCTATTAAAAAACAAAGCCAGACAAACTCAGTAGCTTCTCTTCAGACAGAATTTATGCATGGAAAAACCTGAAAGTGGACAATTTCTTTATTTCGCTTGATTTTACGGTCATGTGAGTGGAGATTTCAAACCCTTTTTGGGAAGATGGCCTTAAGGAAAGTTTAGCCTCCTTAAGAACCCATCCCCTATCTGCCTTTAATTTTCGCTATGAGCAATAAAGAAATAAAGCTCTAAAAATTACAGCTCAAAAGAAAGAGTGTAGAAATACAGTACAATGATTTTTTAACACAAAACATATTTCCTTCTCTATTACCATGTAAGTATCTTTCTCTTCTTTCCCCTTTATACACAGTAAATACTTGGGGTATAATCTTTTTGCCTATTTGCCTTGTACATTTTTCATCCCATGTTGCATTCTGAGAAAATACTGTCTTCTGGTATCCACCACAAAAAAAAAAAGCCCTAGTGAGACCTTGACGAAAAATTGCATTATTTGTTAGGTACTTTCTTCAGGCAAGCACTTAAATGCATGCTTGATTTCAAACACATATTGAAATACTGTGCAAATGAATCCCAGTGAATCCTTGCCCCCAAATCTGCCACAGGCCACCACAATGCTTTTGTCCAACACCTCTCTTGTTGTTTTAAAACAACTCTAACATAATATGTCTTTTATTGCCTTCACAGAGCTATTGCCTTGTAGGATAACCCTGTTTTGAGATGCAAAATAGGTGACAGTTTATGGAACTTTCTGCAGGTACCTTCATGTAGGAAATGCAAATGAGGTTTTTCAGGTTTTTTAGGCCTAGGATAACATGCAGATTCGAAGAACATTCACTCTGTGCTTACTCACTTTTCAGAAACATTTTCTTTACTTGTAGCTTAGGATTTTAGGATTGAAGTTTTTAAAGTTCTCAACGTAATTTTTTCCCAGCATAATTTGGCCACTGATATACCATTTTAAGAGCCTGCTTTTTGAAGCCAAACTGTTTTGAAAATGCAGATAATAATGGTT
The DNA here is from genome assembly GCA_035583135.1 of Lophotriccus pileatus. NCBI lineage: Eukaryota > Metazoa > Chordata > Aves > Passeriformes > Tyrannidae > Lophotriccus > Lophotriccus pileatus. The sequence continues at coordinate 129,168,921 of JAWWES010000081.1, forward strand.
ATTTAGGCAACTTAGATGTTCTGGCCCAAATTTCTACGCCTAACATTCCACCGAAGTTCATCCAATGCCTTTAGCTGATCCTCATGACCTTTACCTATGTTAGGATAAAGGATATGCTTCTCTACTATTTATTTGATTATATCCTGACACAGAAAATCTGTAACTTCTGTTGGTAGGTTCTTTCATCCCCAATTCTTTCCTACCAGGTATTCTAATCCAAAGTATTCATGTTAGTGTCATCAGCTCTTGTCACTATTTTCTCTCTATTAAGTTGAAGGGTCCTTGACAACCCAAGATATTCTTACTGGGAAGGTAGCTACCAGAGCATAATTCTGGAGAAATTCTTTGTATGTCAAATCTAATATTTTCATCTGTGATAAATAAAAAGTCTATTTTTGTTATTAAAAGCTTAAAAATATTTCTATGCTATTTATTAAATTTCTTGTAGTGGCATTTGGCTTTTTGCCTGGTAGTAACTTATTTGCAAAGTCTGGAGAATGGTATTTGGAGGTGGGATACATCTTTGACTTTTTTTTTCCTATCTCCTCACTGACTTTCTTTGGCATGAAGAGATACAGGTCAATTATAAGCTCTAGTGATGACATTTAAAGATTTAATATTCTCTTTTCAATTATTTTTAGAATAGAGTTCATGCATGGATTCACTTTCTTGCACTTTACAGCTGTTTTTCTCCTCCATTTGATTTCTATTCATTTGTACCTACTTTAGCAAAAAAACATGAATTTGTGCTATTCGTATGATTGCAATAATTAGCAGTATTAATTGTGATTGAAAAGCACACTATTAACTCTTTTATTTTTCAATTTTCTTTTGCATTTGCATATTTGGCCATTTAACTTTTAATTTCTCACTGATATACGAGAATATGTTTGGCCCCAGCAGAATTTAGCTTCTTTACCTTTCCTAAAAAGCTTGTCTGGGTAATTTGTGATTTTGATGGTAATTTTTCTGCAAATCCTATTGGCTGTCAACCTCCAGAATTTGATTTTTCAGGTTTGAACAATTTGACATTTTTGAGGAATATGCTCCTACTAAGAATTTACAGCTTCCCCAGATGTGATCACCAGTGAATAACCACTCTTGCTGTAAAATCTTATAAAGGAGGCTATGTGTAGCATTGAATCAGTAATGGCAACTCTCAGTTTTCCTTACTCTTAAGCTATTTAAGCGTTCCTTTCTGAGAAGTATTTGTTATCAAATGAGCTGGATCAGAAAAAAGATCCTGATGTACACATGTACTAGAGACCACTGAGTACAATAACAACTTTGCAAAAAGCAGTGACTTTGTTAAGGTTACTCTCTCCTCATGCAGAGAATGAAGAGAGAATTTCAGTAGGAAATACCCATTGTGATTCTCTCAAAGAGCCAGAGGTTTCCCTTTGAGATATCTAGTACTTCTGAAGTTTTAACTCCAGCAAAAGCAAATGGAAAAGTGCAGAAAACTCATTTCACAGGCATGTTTATTAAGATCTTTCTGATGGGCTAAATTAAGAATCAAAAGCAATACTAATTGCTTTATTGATACATGTCAGCCAGTTACCTGAATGGCAATAATTAAATAAAATCTCGCAGCCAGAATTCACAATGTATCAATTGAAAATGACCACTGAATAGCCAACCACTCTTGAGTGTTTGCAAGACACAGTTTATGAACAAGTTTGCAGAATAAATAATTGAAACCGTCTGCTCTGGCTGGTAGAGCATTACAACTTTGGTTTTTTGAACACCTTTTCACATGAACAAAGTCCTGTCAGTTGAAGTTTGCTGTTATGAGCCATTCTTTCTCCATCATGCTGCTGGACACTCAGTCCCTCCACCTTCTTGGTCTTTCTCAACATGCTGCCCTCTCTTTCCCGGCACTAGTGCTAGACTGTCTCCACGTTGCTGCTGCTGTTGAATTTGGGTCCCCTTTACCTGACAGTGGTTTGGCTGCTGGCACCTCTCTGCACTTCTGGCACTGCTAGATATTTTTGGCTGCTTTTAGGTTCTTATGAGTCTTCCATGAGACTGCTCTACTCTTCCCCCTCGTTCTTTTTCATCCTCCTTATGCCCTTACTTTGTCACCTTTTCTTCCTACTCTTTTCTTCTACCCTTCTCCTTAACTTCCTTTTTTCTCCTGAGCCTGAGTAACCTATATACACATCCTAGGAGTAAAACAACTGCACAAGAGAAAGGTGAGCCACACCCTCCAGAGTTCAGAGAGGGCACTGTAAGCACCCAGATTGCAGAACTGGTAACGGGAAGTAGAAGGTGGCACTTACCACTTACTAACTAATTCTGAGCAACAAAAACAGGGGAGATGACAACTGAATTAATAGTTTGCTCACTAAGTCATTTAGAAAAGCTTATCATTGAAATAGGCATGACATAACAGTAAAATCAGTGAGATCTCTAAGTGTTCACTTTCTAATGTATATCTCGTGACTCAGTATAGAAATATGAAAATAATGAAACTTCTGCAGATTATGAAAATATTATTCTGCTTTGCTCTTATACCAGCTGTGTTTATTTTCTGCATACCAACTAAAGGATTACAGTACTTCAGTATGAGAAATAGAAATTTACAATTTTTCTCAGACTTTTCAGGAAAATTTAACTCCAGAGACAGCTTACCTACTTGCTGACTGAAATGCTGTTGACAAGTTTCCCTTCTAAACAAGTACCACCAAAATGAAACTTGAAGTTAAAACTGAAATGAGTCAATTACTAGTGCCAATCTGCAAGGCTAAGCTTGCCTGCAATTAGTGCAATTTGTATACAAAATTATTGAAAAAAAAGGAATAATACTTATCTCCAAAAGCAACTGTCAAGAGAATGTTCTTACTTCTTAACTGTGTTAATGGAAAGTCATCATTTAAATTAATATCCTTATTGTTCTTATAGGTCAGCAGACCTAATTCTGTCAGTAAGAGATCCTCAGAAGGCTATAAATGCTAAAAAGTAAGCCTGAAAAATTTGGTTATTTATTTTGTTGTGGTTTTTTCCTTGCTGTTCAAGGTACATTAGTAACTGCACAGCCACAAGAAAGCACAGAGATTGTCATTTAAAAGTGCTTAGGGTCATAGTTGCTCAGATGCTGATAATAAAACATTCTAAGACCAGTTTAGTTGTCTCTAAAACAGCAAAGCTGGTAAAAGCGCTGGAAGGAATGTCCTGTGAGGAGCAGCAGAGGACTCTGGGTTTGTCTAGTTTGGAGAAGAGGCTGAGGGACAACCTCATCTCTCTACAGCTTAATGAGGAGGGGACATGGAGAGAGAGCTGTGTTGAGATCTTCTCCCTGTTATCCAGGGATAGGACATACGGGAATGGTTCAGAGTTCTGCCAGGGGACATTAGGAAGCATTTCTTTATCAAGGGAGTGGTCCAGCACTGGAACAGGCTTCCTAGGGGAGGTGGATTTCCCAAGCTTGTCAGTGTGTAAGAGGCATTTGGACAAAGCCCTTAGCAATACACTTTAACTTCTGGTCACCCCTGAACTGGTCAGACAGTTGGACTAGATGGTCACTGTCTATCCCTTCTAATGGGATATTCTGTTCTCAACTTTATAATCATTAGTCAGACAGTTGCAGGTATTGTAGTAATAATTAATTTTGTTAAGGTTTAAATGCAGAGGAGCAGGTGACTTTGCAGAGCAATGTATATGGGCTGTTTCCCGGGTATGATGCTAAATAGAAAAATAATTCATACTCTTTAGCCTACCTATTTCTTAATGTGTCTTTTAAAACACTTGAAAATGTACATGTGATTAGAATTAATTTAAAAGGAAGGCTGACTAATTGTATGACACATTATATCCTTGAAATATATATCCAGTAAATAGGTTTTTATATGAATCTACTCAGTCTGGAAACAGGAAGGTGCCTGACAGGAAAATGGTCTCACATAGTAGCCAGTAAGTAGTTTAATTTGACTTGGTTCTGTTGAAGTTAGCATCGGGGCAGCTGGAGTTTACAAACTTCCAACCCCGACATGGTTCAACACAAATATTCTGAAGGGTCAAAAGAAATTCTTTCAAAGTAACTAAATGGGTTATCTGCGATCCTGACCAGATGACTTTGACTAAATATTGTAGCACACCTGAGTACACATGATTTACAAAAGCAGGGCAATTGAAGAAAGAACTGAGTTCATTGAAACAAATCACTGCCTCTTAAAGAAATTTGTGAGGCTCAGCAGTATAAAGTAGTGAAAAAATTAGTCAGCTGGCAAAGAGGAACCTGTCTCACTAAACATCTGATGAAGCTTAGCACATTACTGTATTCTGCAGAAAGAATCAGGTATACTTTGGTAATGTAGGCCTGGCAGCTCTTTGGGGACAGAGCATGAGCTTTGTGACTTATCTTTAATTTCTTCTAAGACTTTTGTTGCAAAGATACAGCTTAACCTGCAAAGAAATTTAAGAAAAAAAAAAAAAGGTCCTTTAGCACTTTTGAATGGGGTTGACAGAGTAACTCTGAAGTATTACCTTGTTACTCTTTGGCAATCTAACTTGTAAATAGGGATTTGTGTAATAAATTACTGGACTTAGGAAATAAGTGACTGCATGTGATATTTTTTCTTACAAAAGGCATTATATAAGCAAAGTGTCAGTAGTGAAATTCTGCCTGAAGCTCTGAGGCTTTGTAGTTGCAGCTGCTTTGTACAGAATAAATCTGGATCACACTAGAAGGAATGAATGTACTGTAACAGTCCTCCATGCAGAAGATATTGCCAAGGTTCTCCTATATACTCAGGCTGCAGGAACAGCTCTTGAGAACTAGTACAGCTGGGAAAGAACTAAGGAAAAATAGCGCAATTCCGGGATTGGGACTTGAGAGACAGAAGACAGAACTAAATCAAACAAACTTTGCTATGCCCTGTACTACAGTGTGAACATACGGACAGAGTAACATCTGAACATCTGGACTGAGGAATGGTTTCCAGATCTGAGAAAACATGTTGAGAAGATTCCTGACAATCTGAGAGTTGATAAATGTTCAAAGTTGAGAAATGATCCAGGACTCCTATCAAATCTGGTTTACCAGCTGGTGTTGAAAGTGTGCTACTTTTTGCAGAAAGGCTTTTCAGGACACAAATTATGTCAGCTTTTCTTTTTTTTTTTTAAATAGTCTACTGTGTGTAACTAGTACCATAATATCTATGCATAATAGTTCTTATTTTGTTTTTCTAATTGCACATATTGGTCTTGTTCCTTTTCAGTTGTAGACTACTGTGCTTTGGATAACCAAGGTTGCCAACACGAATGTGTTAACACTGAGGACTCCTATTACTGTAAATGCCACCCAGGATTCATTTTAAATCCAGACAAAAGAACTTGCAGAAGTAAGTTGTGATAAGGTTTAATTATGAACTGTCTTCCAGTTGTCCCACTGGTCCTGGGAAACGCTGAGTAATGAGTCAGATATAGAAAATGTTGGAGTGCCCTGGAAGCCAAAGGTCTTGAAAGCAATGCAAGTTGTTTTGAGGGGATAGTTTGGCTTTTGAGGAGAGGGGCTGAGGGTAGGGGTCCCTCCTGTGAACAGGAAGCTTTTAGCTTGAAACCAGACTTCTTTTTGACAATTAAAGGCCAGAGCTTTGTCTTGCGTTGTCTCTATGATTATTTTGATTTTTCAGTTAGAATATCATCTCCCTCGCTCGGTAAACAAAGAAGTCTGTATGAGACAATTTATAATCAGTTTGGTTTGTAAGACAAGATAAAATTATGAGTAATTCCACAATCAGAGGAAACATTGCAGTCTATTTTCCTGTGGATTTTTCTCCAGAGTGAGTTCTTTGATAGTGTGACAAAGCTCTGGCAACGTCGGTATCTTCTACCAAGTTTACGTTTCCACCAGATTATGGTAACTTCCTGGCTTTGTTTGTTAGCTGTCAAATTTGATAGATACCAGGCTGACAAGTTAAAAAGTCAGTAAGTTAGGGTTAGCACATGTCCATCATGAACCATCCAAGCCACAGATGGTGACCAGTGTTCCTCATTACATCATCTGGCACAAATAAGAAAGGTTTACCTGCATCACCTTTCTAATGACCCACAAGAAGTAATTTTAGGCTGCAGTTAAATACCTTCTTTTTCACCAGACTCAGAAAGATCACATTCCTCAAGTTCTCCACACAACTGAAGTTCACTTTGTCACAGCAGTAGGTCTCTGTTGAGCCCTCTTCATTTTAATCCTTTTAACTAGGGGTAGAAGGGGAGGGATTATTCCAGCACTGGACAAAATATGTGAGGTGCTGTCTCCAGCAATTTGGCCTGGCAATAGCCCTTGTTGGTCCAGAACCTGACCTGCAAACTGACTTCCCAGCTTGACCATGGCCTTACCCTGACACTACAGAGCTGCCCAGCGATCCCTGGGCTGTGTCAGATCCTGGCTGCCGTCACCAGGAGTGCCTCATGATGACACACAGGCTGAGCCTTCCTGGCTTGACCACAGACCTGCCTCAGCAGCATGTACTTGTCTTCTGCTCTACACTTGTTAAACCTGGCTACCATTTCCAGGCCTGCAAGGTCTCTAACCTGCTTGGCTGTGTTATCACCCTTGGCCCTTGGGCTCTCCTTCCCCTGGGGAACAGCTGGCCCATGATGCTCCCTGACAGCAGGTCACTTCCCAGTCTGTACAATAGATCCTAACCCTAACCGCCCCCCACTCTTTCCAGCTCAGAGGCAGGACTTTCCAGTTCTTCTTGCTGAACTTCATACATCATCATACAACATCATCAATTGTGTCACTGATGAAGATGATGAAGAAATAAAACTTACAAGCCACTTTACCTTACACTTGCTATCTTCTGAGCCTTGCTAATAAATTAAAGCATGAATGAAGGAACTGTGCAGCTCTTAATGCTGCAAAAGTCAAGACGGCATGGGAGCTCTTCAAAGCAAAATGTCCCCTAGACCCATGTGTAATGAGTCATGCTGCCTTTAAGTCAGCATAAACAAAGAAACAAATTACGTATCACTGGGTTTAAAATGTTTATGACTTTAAAACTTCTAACATAAATCTCTGCATGTTTGGTTTGTGTACCGAATCTCAGGGATGATGGCCAGCTAGCCAAGACTTACACCCGTGCCAGGCCAGTTCTCTGCATCTGCAAGCAGACCTGGGCCTGGGGTGCTGGCTCCAAAGATAAGCTTGGAAATGTAAATGTTATCAGTATGGTCATGCATATCTGTCAAATGTTTTCTCTTGAAATTATTCCAAACTTCTCAGACTGAAACAAAAGACACAAGGCTCACGAAGACAACCCTGCTGACACCAGCAGAGTGCTCTATGGCTGGAAGTGAGCAGCAAATTTGGTTGAGCAATGAGGCAGGTGGAGGTCATTAGAGCTAATAACTATTAAGGGGACCTTTACCACTCTTGCTGTTCCTCTCAAGAGGAGAGATGGCAGCTTCTGCTTGTATTCAGAGGTGCTGAACTTTTTGCTCTTTAGGGAAGGCTCTTGTTTGAGTTCTGAGTGGGTTCATATGATTGGTAGTTGCTAGAGGCTTTCTGTAACCATCCTTACTCTGGGTTGTGTTAGTAAAGTCCTGTGAAGTGTGTCTTCAGTGTTCCCAACATGCTAGCCTCAAGGTTCCAAAAAAATAACACATACTTTTCAACTCTTGTGGTCATCTTCAGAATCAGTTATCCAGGAAAAGTCTCTCCTGCACACTTGAGTGAGCCAGGATTTGAGCAGGTAAATGGATCACAGCACTGAGTAGGTCCAGAAGGCATACAGCTATATTCCTCTGGTACACACACATGGCTTTATGATTTCTGTCCCTTCAGTGTAGTCTTGAACAAACTATATTTTCTGATTTTCTTTTTAGTAAAGAGATATCTGCATGGTATGTATATGTGTATGTGCATATGCTGTCAGAAAAAGCTTTGGTCAAGCAAATGTTCTATTAATATATGGAGTAATGGTCATAAATTCTACAGTAGTGCTCCTGAGTTTTCTTAGAAAGTTAAATTCTACTTTGTTTTTCCTGAGAATGTAGGTGGTTTATTATTGCTAAGGACTTTCATAATATATAAAGGCTTAATTGCATTTACCTGCCATAAATACAAGGAAAACACAGTGCCTGCCTCAGGAAACCTGTTACCTCTGGGAATAATAATTAATTAACTGCTGGAAATAATAAAACTCCTTCAGTTTTCAGGTTGTGTAACGAGATGTTCAAAAGTGCCTGGATGTTTTTTAAAGTGTAATTTACTTAATTTGCGGCTTGTTTATTTTTGGCAGTGCTGAGGGGTTAAAACCATTTTTCGCTAGTGTAAATCAATTAACTCCACTGATATAAATGATGGCAGACCCTGCATCTAAGTGAATGTCAGGTTCTTTAACTTCATCAATAGTGATAAACACTATGTGGCGAATACCTCAGTGCTCAGTGCACAATTGCTTTGCTTTCTAAGGTACTTTATACATGTGGTAGCTGTTTCTAGACTGCTTTTCTTGACTTCCATGAGCATTTCAAATGGAAGAATTATGAAGCAAGCACTCAGAGCTGTCAAAAACATCAGTGCTCCTGATAGCCTGCTTGTCCTGCTTTGATCTAATGAACAGCATTCAAAAGCATGTTTGTGTGTTTACTGCAGATCATACCTAACTTGCTCTGAGTGAAATAGAGAGGCAGTTTTGATGAGGCAATGTATAAGGCTTAGTTGCAAAATGTAAAGAAATATTTAAGATTCTAACTTCTCTACTGCATGAAGTACTGGTGTTCTTGAATAACTCTTTGAAGTGTACATTTCAGAGGTACTTCAGTATAGCAGATACTTGGAAAAAAATGAACACTTTGTTTTCATTGTTTGAAACAGTATGGTAAAAAGAATGATGCTTAAGAAAAAAACAGTAAGGAAAAGAAAGCAAAGGAAATAATTTTTACCTAGTTTATTTCTTATATTCCTCACTGACACCATTTTTTTTCTGTTTAGTACCAGACTATTGTGCTCTTCAGGACCATGGTTGTGAACAGGAATGTGTTAATACAGATGATTCCTATTTTTGTCAATGCCAAGAAGGGTTTAGACTTAATCCAGACAAGAAAACATGCAAAAGTGAGTAATCCTTTGGATATAATAAAGTTTATCTTCTTTTATTTCTTAAACCTGCTATGAATTGTTTCCCTTCTGAAAGGATGGAAGCTTTCTCTATAATTAAGGTTGAAACAAATGATTCTTTATAAACTTGAATTTTAACTGAGCCGATCATGCTGGGAAAATACACATTTTGCTGTTTTGTAGACTGCTTTGTATATTAGACATTTTCTGAAGAGTTTTATGGAAACCTGAAGATTAATATAGGAACCAAAGTGCCTTAAAAAAAAAAAGTTTGCTATTTATTTGAAACTTTCTGACCTTAGCTTGTAGTGACATGAACAGCTTTTAAATAAAAAACAAAACCACAAAACACCTTGATTTGCCCAGTTGGTTTAGCCAAGGACATATATATTTCATTAGCTTGGGAAAATATTGGATAAGTAACATAGCTATCAAAATCAACTAAAAGTCACACACAAACGCCCACAGTTTCCTAAAAAAATTGTTGAAACAGCCTGAGCAATGTCAGGGTTCTAAACCAAACACACATACTATTTCCTTTAAAAAGACTTCAGTGTTGCACCTCTTCTTGAGTAGGGACCTGGAATCACAGCAATTTTTTAATGTAATGTATTAAAGTTCAGGGAGAATATATTCAGCAAAATGAAATAGCCTGATCTGGTGACTCAGGTTTGGTTTGGGTTTTTTTTTTTTTTTGGCGGGGGGGAGAGAGAATTTTACTGCTGGTATTTTATGAATAATGAGCTTGCTTGGAACAATCTAATTATATTTCTAGGCACTCATAAAATGTATCTGGGTTTGAAACTGTATTTTCTTTCGGTCTTAAAGATGCATTCTCAGGAAGCATATTTGTCTGCACAGTGCTGTTTTTACAGGAATCCATGCTACTCTGTTTTTTATTATCTGTATGGTATTTTAATACATTCAGGTTATTATATATTGGATAGCCTTGGTGAGCAAAAGAACAGCATTGTGTAGAATATTTATTGCAAGGATGTAATTGCGAAGTAAAGGCAAATTGTAATTCCCATTTGGGGTATTTTCCCTCAGTGGGCCTTGGATTTGGCTGTAAATCTGATGATGCTTCCAGGATTAAGCTCCTATTCCAAATCTTGTTATAACAAGGCTCATGTTAGCGGAGCTTGTAAAATAAAGCAGGACATTTGCATAAATACCCTCTTCATAAATCAGGGAGAATAGATCAGTGGTGACTAGCACCAGGCATTCCTCCTCCATACGATGTGTGACTTCTGATGACTACAGGAAATCTGTGGGAGTCAAAGTGAAGCCTTACACAGCCGAGTATTTGCAATCTGCTCTCATATCCTCACCTTTAGTAGGTATTCAAAGCACAGAGTTCAGTATTGTTTAAGAAAAGTGAGCCACTTCAGCAACCCTTACGGCTGGCTTCAGTTCTTCATGGTTTTTCTCTTCACAGAAGTAAACTTCTGGGCTTTAGATCAGCATGACTGAGAACATGAACATCCATGTGTTAACATGGAAGGGCCCTTTGTGTCGTGTCATCGTGGGTACACCCAACAACACCATGGCAATAAGTGCAGCAATGAGTGTGTCTCATGAACTGCAGTGACCAGTTTAGTGCAAGGGCAAGGTGTGAACAAAATGAGAAAATACTCCTGGGTCCCTTTTGAGATATTTCTGAGTTATGCAAACCTACGTTACTGTAAAGTCCACCAGGAGCCAGGCCTGGTGAAGTAATGCTGTAGTGAGATTCCTTGATCCAACAGCATCATTTTCTCCAAACCAAATAACTGGGAAAATGTGTTCAGCCAGTGTGTCTAACACAAAGGCAGTGCTTGCTGTTGAACATCTGTATCTTTGTTATGGGCTGGGTAAACTGCAACACATCTGATACTGCTGTGGAGATACACAGAGACCTACCTCTTCTCTATGTTTACACTTTCAGTGATCCATTCAATACAATGTCCTCTTTTAATAAAAGAATGTTGCTAAATGAAGGACCCAACAGCATTGCCCACTTGACATCACCCAGTTTTTAGAAGACAGTTTTATTGCAGAGAGCCGTTTTGCATATCACCTAAAATATCAGCAGCATTTTTACCTGATGTACTTATGACATACTTTTCCAAAGGGATACTCAGTCACTGAAATTTAAAAAAAAAATTGATAGGACAGGGAATAATTATTTTTAAATAAACTGTTTGTGATAAAGCCATATTTAAAGTAACTTGGTTGTCTTACAAGATCTCAGAACTTTTTAGCAATTATAGTTTTAGACTATCTCAAGTTGAATATCTAAAAATTAATATATGCCAAGACACTTCTTGTTTTTAAAAAGTGTGCCTCTCCTGGTCCCTTCCCCTTCTTACCTTTTTCGTTTTTGCACGAATAAGGCACGCATATGACCAAATTTACTGTTATAATGATTTCTAAAACCTGGTAATTATCACCTTTGTGATTACTGCAGTCTTTGAAGGAGTATGCTACAGCATTGTGCATGAGAACCCAAGGTATTTAAATGTTAAAAATTAGGTTAGTGTGGGTGTTTTTAAAAGATGGTGCCAAACAGATGCAATTTTTCACAGAGAATATGGGGATTTTCTTCTTTTTTTCCACATTTTTTGTGTACTCTGAGAAGTTACACAAGCCTCTTCATGATGATGTGAACTCTTGGAAAAAGGAGAATGTTCCAGCTGGAACTTGCTTTAGCTAGTAAAAACTGACACCTCAGCTTCATCTATTCAAGCTACGTTGTCTCTCTATGTATGATGGTAAATCTGGACCAACTACTGCAAACTTGTTGCTTAGTTAAACAAACTAATAAACAGAAATATTTAGAATTAAGTGATTTTACATTAAGTACAGATTTTTTTTTATGTAAACAAATTCCTACAGACATGCCTGCTCACATCTGTAAATGATTTGTAAATGGAGACATGTGAGACTGTGTGTCTGAGGGAACTTCATGACTTTTGATCAAGTTAAGATAAGGTGGTTTGGGCCTGTGTAACTAAAAATAGCCATTAACAAACCAGTAGTAAAATGTTATGAGAAAGTTCAAAGTTTTTTTCCTAAAATCTCCTTTTTCTATACTCACAGAGTCAGCAAAGTACACAGTACATCTGCCAGTGCACGTATCTCACTCGACTGATTTGCTGTCCACTATATGAGACAATATATTTTTTAAACCAAATTCACACTTCTCTCTCCCTTACACCACCTTTCATCCTTCACACAACCAGTTGCATACAAGACTTAAAGAAATATTCCATTTTATCTTACCTGAATAAGAAAATCAAAGAAATAGACCCTGTTAAGACACTCTCAATTTGTATCTGTGCCCCACTAGGCTTTAACTGCTTGAACCTGTTGGCAGGTTCAAGTTTTAAATTGGTGATTTCTCATCCTGTTGAAAAAATAATTTCATGTTTATTAAATAACCTGAAAGACATACTTTCTATTTCAGAAGTTACTAATATTCATACTTGCTGAGAAAATTTTACGGTGAACAAAAGAGAGAGTCTTGCTTTTTAAAGAAAGAAAGCGTGGTTCTGTGGGTAAGACCAGACCAGGCTTCAGGGTTCTCCCTTCACTCCACTTTGTGTTAGTTCAATCACACTGTGATTTTTGGCAAGGGAGATCTGTACTTCACCAGGTCTGTTACCTGCCAAGTGGGGTTGTTGTATTAATTTCACTTAGGTGTTGTTAATTAACTCACGTTACTCAAATAGGTGGGGACACTTGTGTAAGTAAAAAGCTGTACTGATCTTTTTCCCTTGCTCTGCAAAGGCATTGTGTACTAACTACAGTGTCATAGTTTATGTATCCAAGATGCCAATGTGATTTCTTCAATCATTAACACAAATCAATAGGAGTGGACCACTGTGCTGAAAGCAATCATGGATGTGAGCAACTGTGCCTAAATACTGATGACTCCTATGTCTGTCAGTGCTCTGAAGGGTTTGTCATCAATGAGGACCTAAAAACCTGCACACGTAAGTCTTGTGAGAATGCCCTTTATCTCAGCTCACCTGGGAAAGGTTTCTGTTTTCATACAGGGAAGAGGACACACTTTCTATTTATTCTTCCAGTCTGCATTTCAGTAATACTTTAATAATTATTTGAAAGCAGAAATAGAAAAAGGATTTAGGAAAGAATACTTGTCAAGATAACTGTTAGTCCTCCCATATTCAGAAAAGTTTTGGAAGACCTGTTCATCCCCAGGTGTTAAGGACAGTTTTTCAATCACATGACAAATGTATCTGACTGACATGTTTTCTGGACAGCAATTTACCCCAGGCAAATTGCATCACCTTACCTGGGGTAGGAGGAGAACTGAGAGTCCCACACTGAGCTTTACATTTTGTATGGGAACCCTGAATAAGTGAACAAAAGTTATCCTGACAGCTCTCCACTCTCATTAAATTTATAAATCTAATGAACATTGAGAATTGTTGAAATTTCACAAATCATTGAATTGCCTCCTTCACTGGAAAAATAATATAGAGAAAGGGCCAGGAAAAGAGGAATGTAAGTGCATTTTGCCTGTTGACTTTTCTTGGACCTCTTTGATGAGAGAGTTTTGGCTACTTTTTCCACAGATTTTGGAATTTTCAACTTGTGGAGTGTTGGAGCAGCTCCAGAGTTTTTGCCCTTTTTCTTGCAGTCAGGCAACACAGCTTTCAGGGAAGTCAAACTGCAAGTCCTCAGTGACAAAAATTATATAGAGAGGAGAGAGAAATCAGCAAAAGCGGTTTGCCTTTGTATTTAACCTTGTCTTTGCCTCCATACTAACCCTTTTAGCCCCATCCAATACCTTGCTGGAGTTTGCTTCTGTCTGCCACTGCAGCTCCCTAGAAGGGGGCAGACAGTAACACAAAAGCGGAATTAGTGTACCTGTAACAACCTTAAGGTCTACTAGAAACAATTTATCTAGACATTTATCTGTAGAACCTCTGAAAATTGTGAAACAGACAAACTATGGAGTTTTATCAACTTGCAAATGGAAAATCCCATTTCCTTTATAGTAAAAAGAGGTGACTTTTCATTCCTGAGTTAATTTCCTCCAGTTGGTACTTGGAGACCTATCAGTAGCAGAGTTTGAGAAGCATTTGGACAACATTTTCAGGCACATGGTGTGACTCTTGGGGCTGTCCTGTGCAGGGCCAGGAGTTGGACTTTGATGGTCCTAGTGGGTCCCTTCCAACTCAGGATATCCAATGATTCTATGAAAATGGTGCTGGGACTTCTGGAATGTCTCTCGTGCAATGAAACTGAGCCCTTTTGAATAGCTCCTCTTCTTGCCGGCATAACTCTCTCCTCATATATATTTAGGAAAGAGATGTGTCCTATTCCTGAGTTCTAGATGAGTTGTTGAAACCTCCTGAACATTTTTAGGCTACCATGAAGAGAATTTTGGCACTTTGCAATTTCCTGAATGAGCAGTTGACTGGAAGGGATTAGCATTTAATATATACCACTCCTGGTGGGAAAACATCTGGGACATTCTAGTGTCATATACACCGGCACTAGTATCTTGAGAGAGCTGTGGGAACATGGGAACACCTGAACGGTAAACAAATCTATACTCTGACAACTAATTACAAAAAAAAATGAGTGTATGTAGCCAATAGACGGTATCAAGTGCTGCCTGCAAGCTCCCAGGAGCCCTATGTCTTTATATGACAGAGAAGAAACACTTGGGAAATCTGAGATGTAAAGTGGACCGTATTTGACAGTACTTGTCATTTGCAATTCTTTGTAAAAGCTTGAATGGTCCAAACCAAATCCCACTGCCATCTGAGAGGTTTTCTGCTTGCTGCCACAGGAGCTGGGTCAGGTCCACAAGTGAGTTCTGGGGTCTGCCACCTTCACATCAGGCCAGTTAGAGACCGTTTAAAGAATGCTAACAAGGTAGCTTTTACGTCTTGTATAAAATCATTGCCAAAGTGTTTGGTTTTAATTCACTTTCTAAGTACCAAGACAAGAACCCTGTTTAGCTATTTTAAGCATAGAAAAGTATAATTTCTCAACTCTGCTTTAAGCAAACAATGAAAAGTACATCACTAGGCCCTCTTACATATTATTGAAGCTATTTGTATATTAGCAGATGAGAAATGGAACTATAGTTTAAGCAGATCAATGTATTTATATTTACTTGTTATTATGGGATGCAAATACTAGAGATGGAAAATAATCGATTCATTATTGGTTAAATTTTTTAATAATTTCAATTGCTCCTACAGGAGTTGACTATTGTGCTCTGAGTGATCATGGCTGTGAACACTTGTGTGTAAATGGTGACAGATCTTATACTTGTCAGTGTTTTGAAGGATACAGGCTTCGTCACGATGGGAAAACATGTAAACGTAAGTTATTATTCAACACCTCAGTTTAATATTGCACACATAGAAGATATCTGTAAGGTAGGTTTGATTGCCTAAATCTTGTATCCAATGTAATTTTAAATGTTCAAGGATTTCTAGAGGTCATGATTTCACTTTTGGTGTCGTATTTCCCAGCAGTATCTTGGATATGCTAAGGCACCTGAAGTGGTACTGAATGTATAATTTTAGCTACCTGAATCATACCCTAAATGTCTGTGCCATTAAAAAAAGTGGTCCTGAAATTGGATGGTTGTGGACTTTATTTTGAAATACTAATTGTGTTTAAATTTTGAACATCTGCTTGATCAATTATAGCTGACAATTTTCCAGAATTTCACAGCAGGATCATAAATTCATCTTTCTCGCTACCCTTAAATACTATATACACCAAACTTTCGTCATCCTGCTTTACAGAAAGAATGAGAAACACCTTCCAAGTTTAAGCACAAAGAAAACAAAGAGTAACTGTTTCAAGTTTGAGCAGGTTCATTGCTGAAGATAAAAAGATGGTGATAGAAAACTCTGTTTCTCACCAGATAGTTTACCTACCATGTGGATATGGGATTTATGTTCCTGTGGAAATTCCTGTCTCACTAATCTGCAGACTAGGGATATGTGAAATTTCACAAACTCTAGAATTGGAACAATGCACTTTTCCTTAATAGTAAGGTTGTAAAATCAGCAGGACAAAGGTGTGTTTTTCGTTACAACAAAAAAAGACAGCAGGTGCTATAAATGATTTGCAGAATTGAGTTCAGTGTACTAGGAAGGATAAGAACATTCAGTAGCTGGGAATTGTGAGACTTTGAATATCTTACCCTTAACAAACACAATTTTTTATATATTAAATTATTCCCAGGTAAAAATGTCTGCAAATCGGTCAACCATGGCTGTGAGCATATTTGTGTTAATGCTGACAATTCCTACATCTGCAAGTGTCGTGAAGGATTTGTGTTGAGAGAAGATGGCAAGACCTGCAGAAGTGAGTGAATGGTATCTACTGAACATTTTTGCATGTGCATCAGGCAAGGAAAGAAAGAGGGGTTTCACTTCTAACTGGAAAGAAAAAAAAGAAAGCTTTCTTTTGATATCTACATTTCTTTAACATATTTTCATGAATCCTTCATTTATATCAATCATTGCCAGGATGGGACATCTGCAAATCCGTCAGCCATGGCTGTGAGCATATTTGTGTCAGTGAAGATGACTCGTATGTTTGCAAGTGTCGTGAGGGTTTTCTGCTGAGAGAAGATGGGAAAACGTGCAGAAGTAAGTATTCTGATAATTACTCATAGGCTGTGATCTATCCTATGTAGATCTGTAGAAGGGTTTGAACAAATACAGCAACAGGTTACTGTGAGAATATAGGAGTAGTAGTGTTATAACTGCCAGAAGCTTGTAAGAGACTCTGTGGATAAAAATAATGCATTTTAATAGCTGAACTGATAGACTAGAAACAGAAAATACTCAAAATTTTTCAGGTACGAAGAGTTAAAAGTGTTTGCTGCCTACATTTTTGCCCATTTATTTCAGTGATATCAGTAGACCTAATAAGAGCTGTTTCTTCTCCCTGCGTGATACGTTCACTGTGGATGTGCTCTAACCAAATATCAATGTTCTCAGATAAAGACATCTGCAGTTCAGTTCACCATGGCTGTGAACACGTTTGTGTTAATGCTGATGACTCATACCTCTGCCAGTGTTATGAGGGATTTGCACTAAGGGAAGATGGAAGAACATGTAGAAGTAAGTATTCTTATCTTTAATAGGAGATTTCCTTTATAATCTGTGCATTTGTAGATAGGTTTTAAATATGGCAACCTTATTTTTTTGACAGATAAAGATGTTTGCAATTCTGTTGACCATGGTTGTGAGCATATTTGCATGAATACTGATAGTTCATACATTTGCCAGTGCTATGAAGGTTTTGTATTGAGGGATGATAAGAAAACATGTAAAAGTAAGTTGTTTTATGTTATTATATTTTTTATACTCAGAGATCTACTGAAAAAACCCATATTATTTAGAGGCAGGTCTTCTTATAGGAGATTTTGCCTGACAAAAAGGAGAATAAATTCTTTATTTACGAGGAGATTATTACTGTTAGTAAATAAATTCTAAATTATTCCTAGATAAAGACATCTGCAAATCAGTCAGTCATGGCTGTGAACATCTTTGTGTTAACAATGACGATTCATACACTTGCCAATGCCATGATGGATTTGTACTAAGGCAAGATGGGAAAACCTGTCGAAGTAAGTAGTTCATGCATAAAAGAAGAAATTTTGTTTTTCTTTTATTATGATATTATTCACTGATTCGTAGTGGCCAGACTGGAATATTTTTCTCTATTTTTCATAAGACTTCTATGAATTAAGTATTGTTTGAACTAATGATACATTTCAGAAAATCGGCCAGTTTTAAGGTTTGAATGTAGTTCTAAAAGCGTGAACTTTGTTTCCAGATTAAGTATTTTGAGTTTTAACCTTGAGCATAGGATGTTGCTGCACTTTAATGGGTTGAAGTTCTAATTGCCACTGGGTTGCTCTGAGTATATTCATTCAGATCACGACTTAATCCGTTCCTTATCTTAGAATGTTCTTTTGTAAATGATAAGCAAATTAAACTCCTTCAGGATTTTTATGTGTTTTCTAATCTTTTTATAACTCTCTTCTTGCTCCCCTAAAAGTTCTGCTATTTATCAGCATCCTTGTAGGGGCGCCCCAGTGAAACAAGTTCTTCTGATAGGAGGCAGAGCAGGGGCCAGGGTAAAGGAAAAATAACCCCCTTAATTCTTATTTGAATTTACCTACCTTTTTTTATCTTTTATCTTCTTTTAATCTATCTCTTTTTTTATGACAAAAGATAGTGTTAGTCTCTGAACAAAATATTCTGCTAACACTTGTGTTTACTTAGTTATCTACCAAGGTCATAAGTTGTTTTAAGATTCTCAGTTACACAGGTGTCCCACGCCCAGAAGTACAGCCTTTGTTTCTAAATGCATAAGCTTAGTTCTGGCTATTTTAAAATATATACGGTTTTCTGTTATCCAGACTCCAAAATGATTCATGTCTTCTTATATCAGCAGCTGCTCTAGTAACTACAAAATTTGTCAGTGATTATTTTGTAATTCCTTCGGGGCTGTCTGTAAAAGCATTAAGTAGTAGTGGAGTAGGGCAGATTCTTAGAAAAAAAGCCACTCGATGGTCCCCCAATTACAACTGATTCTGAAGGCCCTTCTAAGCCAGTGTTAGTCCATAAAATGTTGATTTTATAGTCTGTTTCCTTAATCAAAATAAATACTGAGACTTCAGTGCCTTTCTGACTGCTCCACTGTATGAACAGTGGAGCTTTACGAAACAGCCTCATCATCAATTAAGAAAGATATTTATTTAGTTTTTCAAGATCTGTTTTTCCATAACACCAAGTTGATTGATATTAAGTCCCTCTCTTTGATTTTACTCTGAATCAAGTTCCACGTTAACTATTCCATTATTTTAATGCAGATCAGTGTCAAGCTGACAGGCTTACAATGAACTACTCATCCTTTTAAACACTGGAACAATAGTATTTTTTTCAGTGTGCATCCGAGGTGTTCTTCAGGCAGCTCTTTTACACCTATTTGCTGCAAATTATCTGGAGTTACTAATTCAAAAATGTGTGTGTGTGTTCACTACGTGCCGTGTGACCTAAATCTGAGCTGATTAAACTTCACTCCAACAATATCATCAGTAGTCTATTTCATAAGTTCAGATCTGAATACACTAAAATTTTTAACATTTCTGCATTGATTGGCAATTCTACCATTTCTGTCTATTAATTAACAATACATTGTTAAAATGCTTTTTGTTCCTAATAATATTTAAATAACATACTCATACTACCCTTTACTTGGTTGGCCATGCATGCCCCTATGTTGTTTCAGTGTTTTCAAATTCCTAATATTTTCACGTTCAGTAAATACTGTGAATGTTCTTTCCTGCAGTCATTATTCAAATCTTACAGATGTTTTCAACTTCAATTTCTAAATTTTTAAACTACTCTGGCATTCTTTTCAGATTGTGCGACTACGTTTTGGGGGAATGTCTAGTAAAATCATTGAGATCACTGACCTTTTTTACTACTATTATTACTATTTTTCCCCCGCCCCCTCAGATCCCAAAATAGTCTGGCTCATATTTGCTTTCAGCTGTGTAAAATTCATCCTTTTGAAGTAATAGCCATATCTACTGCTGGTTTGGTTTTGTTTCTGTTTATAGACAACAAATGTGTCCAAGTTGCACACAGCTGTGTATAAGCAGATGCTAATTTTTACTTACATTATAATTTCTTTTTTATTTGTTATGATAGGATCTAGTTTAGATTGCCATGTCTTAAATGTAATTCGTGTTCAGTTAGAAGGTTGTGTTATGTAGTAGTTTTTGGAATTTTTGTTTTGGCAGCGTGAGGCCTCCAGGAAATTTGGCTCAGATTGAAGCTTTTGTAAAAACATAAGGTTTTCTTCACTACATATTAAACCTGAAGAGTAAATTTGAACTTGACTGTCAGTATTGTTCCGCTTTTTGTGTAAAGGTGGTTCTCCATTAGAAATTGAGAATATTTTCTTCTGTGTTGCAGTGAAAAGGAAACAGGGAATGCTGATAGATGGCTCCACTTTCTTCTGTACTTTCCCCCCATCTATCCTTCTCGAAGAGGTTTTAACTGGCTTAACATTGCAGTCATACAAGTTCTCCTATCAATTCTCAGCAATACCAGTTAGATTTTATTTATTATCTCAAATAAGTAATTCCTATTCTTTGGGTTGTTTTTTTTAATGCAGGCTCTTGGCACTGATGTAAGGATGTTAAAGAATTGTTGTTAAATCATGTCCTGTGGTCTTTTTCCTAATTTTGTTTTCCCAACATGAATTTGTGCTAAATATATGGTACTAAATTATTCCCTCCTTTCAGTCTTACTGCTCTTAATGTGAAGTCCTCCTCCTTAATCTAGTCAGATTAATCCTAAAATGATTTAGTGTCATTTGGAGGCCATCCAAGCCATGCAGTTTTTTCTGCTCAGATGGTAAAGAACTCATGCTTGATGTAAGCTAAGCTGTCCATCATTTAACTAGCTAGAGATTTGCGTTCAGTTTGCAGACTTCCTTCCATCTTTCTTTGCTCATGGGATTACACCCACAGTATTTGTATTTATAAAAAAAGTTTAACTAGCAAACCATATTAAATATTATCTAACTATTCCCAGACAAGGACATTTGCAAATCAGTCAACCATGGCTGTGAACATGAGTGTGTTAATGCTGGCGATTCGTTCGTTTGTAAGTGTCAGGAGGGATTCCTGCTAAGAGAAGATGGAAAAACTTGCAAAAGTAAGTAGTCTGATACTTACCAGCATCTGTAGCTCATGCCTGTGTAGAAATGCATTAACTAGCAAAAGCTGTCATCTGCTTTCAGATAAAGATCTTTGCAAATCAGTCAACCATGGATGTGAACACGAGTGTGTTAATTCTGGTGATTCGTACATCTGCAAATGCCACGATGGGTTCCTACTCAGACATGACGGGAAAACCTGCAGAAGTGAGTAGCATGAGAACCTAGTTTGATGAATTACACATGTAATCAAGGCCTCTGCTGATGTATGCTGACGGCCAACTCTCCTGTTTGCAGACAGGGATGTTTGCAACTCGGTTGATCATGGCTGTGAACAAGTTTGTGTGAATACTGAAGATTCCTACGTCTGTCAGTGTCGTGAAAAATTCACACTGAAGGAAGATGGAAAGATGTGTAGATGTGAGTAGCCTGAGCATAAAAGAACGTTTTTATTTCAGGCTTTTAATTGTTGTGGCCATGTTTGGACATGTGTATGTTTGTGATTTCCAACTATTTGGGTTGGTTAAAATAAACCAGCCTTAATGAGCCTCACCTCACAAACTCCATCCACTCTTCTCAGATAAAGATGTTTGCAACTCAGTTGACCATGGCTGTGAACAAATTTGTGTTAATACTGATGATTCCTATGTTTGCAAGTGTCACGACGAATTCGTCCTGAGGGAAGATGGAAAAACCTGCAGGAGTAAGTTATTTAATCTGTGTTTTGTACTTCCTGATCTGTTACTGAAACACACTATGCAACAGTAGTGTTGTGTCTTTAATATAGAATCAACTTCATGGAAGTGAGCTTCTTCGTGGAAAATTGTTGCCATAATTCTCATATTTTGTGAAAGTTATGTACTTAGCTAACTGTGCTAAATGCAGTTTTCATTATTCCAAGGTAAAAATGTCTGTGAAGCAGTCAACCATGGTTGTGAACATGTCTGTGTTCCAACTGACGATTCATACATGTGTCAGTGTCACGAGGGATTTATACTGAGGCAAGACAGAAAAACATGCAGGAGTGAGTAGCTGAAACTTTTATGGGGAATCTGTTTTCCAGTCATAAAAGAAATAACAGACTTAATTTCACTCAAAGCTTGTTCATGCCAGTTTTGCATTTAAAAAGTGGTCTAATAAGGAAATTCTCTTAATAATTCTCAGATAAAGACCTGTGTAAATCCATTGACCATGGCTGTGAACATTTGTGCGTTAGTAATAACAATTCATACAGCTGTCAGTGCCATGAGGGTTTTGTCCTGCGACAAGATGGGAAAACATGTCGATGTAAGTAACTAATGATGTCTGTCAACAACTCTTCTTTGCCATTGCTACATAAACAAAGATATTATACTCCTTTGTCGTATGTTCTTCAAATATTATATTTGGAGTCTCTGAATTTATAAATATGTTAAATAGAATAGAGATAAATATTTCAATTTTTCCTAGATAAAGATGTCTGCAAATCAGTTGACCACAGTTGTGAACATACTTGTGTTAATAATGATGATTCATATATCTGCAAATGCCAGGAGGGATATGTACTAAAAGAGGATCAGAAAACATGCAGAAGTAAGTACATTTTATTTAGAAAGCCCGTGTTTATTTGATTTCTAAAATTAACTTGACCACACTTCAGAAAAATCATAGAATCGTAGAATGGCCTGAGTTGGAAGGAACCTTAAAGATCGCATAATTCCAACCCCCCTGCCATGGGCAGGGACATCTTCCACTAGACCAGGTTCCTCCAAACCCCATCCAGCCTGGCCTTGAGCACTGCCACAGCTTCTCACTTCAAACCTGATATAATATTTGAAAGCCCAAAGCATATATGTGTGGTAGAAAACATCTCAAACAATTAACTTGATGCTCTCGTAAGCAAAAAGCTATCAAATTGGACCAGTTGTTTTGGTATAGCATCAAGTACGATTATAATTATTTCAACATATCAGCAGAAAAGCCAAAGTGGAATCTTATTAACAAGGAATGTGCACTTTAATCAGATTCATATACTATGGATCTTTTATCTTTATATACTGCATTTTAAAATACCATTAATTCTAATTGCTTGTCTTCCAACATGACATGCATTTATCTCATCATCTCTTAATATTTGGAGGAGAAATTCTTTTACTGGAATACATTAAAAATATTTGTTCTGCTAAAAATGGATGCCTTAGTTGAGGAGACTATGATTACCAAAAGGAAAGTATCCTGTTCGTGGCTGTTCTCACTCCTGACTAAAACCATGCACCATGCATGAACTGCTGCCGTGTCTTGACTTACACAATGGTATTGAGGTGGTTCTGATATTCATATACGTTGCATTTGCATTACTTTAGGATGTGTGAGGCATCCTTTTCTCAGATGACTGCAGAAATAAATTCTTGGGCAGTTTTAAAATAGATATTTTCTAGAAAGTAAAGTCCAAGCTTTGAAGCTGAAAGTTCCTTATTCCTTCATTGACTCAGTAACAGGCATCTCCAGTAATTTCAGCAGTCAGAGTAATTTCTGCTGCACTATACTCTTTTGCATAGTGCTTTCAGCATTCTTCCTGTACAAAGCTCTGAAATGAGTGGAGGTCAAAGTTTATTTGATCCAGACTAAGAAGCAAAGCAAATTCTACCTGGAAGCTCAGTTGATCAAATAGGAGCTAAGCATCACTGCAGCTAGCCCTTGCACAAATCACAGTAGTCTATGCCTGCTGAAACTACTTTGATTTTTGCATGTGCACTTGCCAAAAAGTACAAGAACTCCAAATTTGTCAGTCTTCTGACAAACTCCAAGCTGTAATGGATAAATGGAAAAGGTTAATTGCAACAAATATAAGCCTTCTAATTACAAGACTGTTAGACAGTTACAAGCAAAAAAAACCTTATCTAACCAAGTCTGATTCTCTCACCTATAGTTTTTAAACTATTTTTTAACTTCTGCAGTACAAATTCAACTTCAGTAATTCACTTCCATGTCTCTCAGTGCTGCTCATCCACACAAATGCAAAGTTAGCATACTGGCTTATCCCTGGAAGAAAATTGTGGCAACTCTGTATCCTAGTTTTGTTCTTCACTTAACAGTTAAAACACAACATCTTCAGACATATTGGCAAAATTGAACAAGCCAGGAACAGGATACTTTAGATGATCTCTGAGTTTGTGCAGTCCCTGGGCTATCTAGATCCCTTTCCCAGCTTTGTGGAGCTTTTCTGTGATCTGAACACTCTCCTGCTCATTTCACAGGATGCACTGAAGGCCCAATTGACCTGGTGTTTGTGATTGATGGATCAAAAAGTCTCGGAGAGGATAATTTTGAACTTGTAAAAGAATTTGTCTCAGGAATCTTGGATACACTTGAGATTTCACCCAAGACTGCTCGAGTTGGTCTGCTTCAGTATTCCACGGAGGTTCGCACAGAGTTTACATTAAGGCAGTTCAGCTCGGCCAAGGACATGAAGAAAGCTGTATCACAAATGAAATACATGGGGCGAGGGTCCATGACAGGACTGGCACTGAGGCAAATGTTTGAGAGAAGCTTCACAGAAGCAGAAGGAGCAAGACCCCTTTCAGCCAGTGTCCCTCGGATCTCCATTGTGTTTACAGACGGACGAGCCCAAGATGAAGTCTCTGAGTGGGCTATGAGAGCAAAGCAAAATGGCAAGTGGAGATGTTTTTGATGTTTAATTATAAAAGGCAAATGCTGTTAGAAATAAGATGTAGTAATGGTTTGGATGTGCTGCAGTATGTGCTAATCAGGAGGGTGTTTGCCATAGGAGTGTGGCTAGTACAGCGACCATTAGATCTTTGGTGTTCTCAAGAGCCTTTGCTTCCAGGCACATGTGTCTCATCCTTGGAGCAGGACCCGTGGTAAGTGTCTCACCTCTGGGGTTCCACACCACGCCCTGGTGGTGCCATGCAGTGACCTGAACACACCCGCTAAGGGTGGACATTTGGTACATCAGGAACGCTGGGAACTTCCTAACAAATTCTAAGAAAACAATAAAAAACCCAAACCAAACTATAAGCTGTCTTCAAAATACAGAAATCTGTCCTCGTGAGAAATACTATGGTAATAATTGGCTATGTTATATTTTTGTTTACAGAATATATTCTGTATTTTGAACCAATTCTGTAGTGCCAGTGGTGTTCTGGAAGAAAGACGAGTCCTCTTTTGAAAGGAATAGCTGTCCTGCTGTTTTTCTTTTTGTTCCTATGTGCCTTATCAGGTGATATGCTGAAATGTGACTGAAAACCAGTGATTTTTAATTTCTAATACGACTGGGGAGATATTCATCCTCTACGACACCTGTACCACAAATTAGAAACTTTTAATCTGTTGAGCAGAGTCAACTTAAAATCCCTTTCTTCTTTGCAAAACTTTTTTTTTTTTATGAGAAGCTGCTTTAAGAACCATGGCCAATGGCCCACAACTCAGAGAAAACAGACAGACTTTAAAAGATTCTGCCCATCTTTTTTTCGGTTCTTGTTTTATTGACATGATACATCAATCAGAATTTGATACGTGATTAGTATAGCATTGGTCAGGACTTATGCCTCTCTGCAAGGAGAAAATGCCCAAGGATACAAGGAGAGTATGTTTTAACAAGGATGCCATTACAGTGGGTAAATAAACAAAGTGGGTTTTAAAATACTTTTTAAAAAACCCCCAATATTTATAGGCTAACTGGTGAGATGTGTGATACTAGATGGATGGTTTACAGAAGGAGGAAAGAAGTACAAGCCAACCTTCATACTTACTCAATGAAATGTCAGCTCTGGGCTGCTTACACTGATGCTGTAATGCTCCAAGCCAAACCCATCCCCTGGGTAATTGCAGCATAGCCAATGTAGTAATGCTGAATATGAAACTGACCTTGAATACTTTATCACTGATACCTTCAAGCCTTTAAAAAAATCCAAATCTCAGCATGACTGCTGCATTCATCAAATTGGATCGGTTTCTGGTGAACACTTGACTTTCCTGGCTAAAGTGCAGTGGTAGGCATATTCATGAAGAAAAGCAAGGAGATGCTTGCATTAACTGTTAAAAACTTGGAAAATGCATATTGTATTATGTTATCAGGCCCATGATTCTTCAGCAAAAAGGTTTAAGTTGCAATTCTGTGAGTGTGCAGCAGTTATTACCCCATGATAATAAAGATATCAAATCTCCTCATCCCAAGTTCTGTCTGAAACAAACAAGCTGAGAAGGCAGCTTCTGCTCCTGAATCATGTAAAAGAGCTATGAAGTTCATAGCTGTACTGTGAATCACAAATCAGTACTAGTGGTGGACACTTCCTAAGCTAGAACTGATGTAAAGGAAAATGTATCAAATCGTATGTTCGTGAGAATAGAAAAATAACTGCTGAAAAAAAGGATATTGAAGATCACTATATCTTGTACCCATTGCTTATTTAAAATCTGAGTGCACTTCCCCCTTCCCTGCTTTCAGAGTTAAGAAAACTACAAATCCTCATTTATTTTCTCTGTAGCATCTCTGCTGGGGAAATACTTATCCTGAGCATCCCTCTTGTAAGGCTGTTTCTTTCCTACCCCACAAATCATTTGTTTTCCCATTCTTACCCTCCTCAGTGGGCCACCCAGCCTGCTAATGTCCTCTAGAATGCAAGAATCTAGTCTGAATATGGTCTGAGGATTTCCATTAAAGACTTTAGTATTTTTTTGAAAAAATAATGCCGTTTTTCAGGATTCTGTCCCATTTTCTAGTATGTAACAGGTCTTCCTTTCAACCCAATAATTAGCTTTATTGGACATATCCTTCATACACAGAAACACACAAACCAGGGACTTTCAGTAGTGCCAGGCAACTGTCATCTCTTTAACTTAAAAGCTGTATGTCAGATTACAGCAAACAAGTGAGTTTCTACAAATCTGCCAGTAACTAAAGCATATTAAGCCTCTTCAGCACTAATTTTGAAGTTACACAGCATATACGTTTCTTTTGTTCTCCCTTTCATATCTTCCTTTCACAGAGGAACAAGTACTTAGAATTAGAACTGCTGAAGTAATAATTATGTGCAACTTCTTTTGAATCCAGGTATAATCATCTATGCAATTGGAATAGGAAAAGCAATTGAAGAAGAACTGCTGGAAATTGCTTCTGAGCCATCATACAAACATCTCTTCTATGCTGAGGATTTCACAGCTTTGGAGGACATAAGTGAAGAGCTACGAGCCCAAATCTGTGAAGGTAACAAAATTCTACTTTGCTTGAGATAGCAAAGGAGTGAATGCATACAGGTGTTTCCCTTTTTAGATTTTTCTTCCCTTTACTATGTGAGGAATATATAATGTTAATCTATCACTGGGTAAAGGTATATAGAAATTATCTTTATTTTCATAAAGGTTGCATTAAATGTACACTTCTATGCCCAGAAGAATCAATTGCTCCTTCCCTTTTTTATTTCTACAGTAATGCAATGAACCACACCCCACCACAAAAGCCTGACCTACTTTATTAGCAATGTAGGAAAATAATCAGAGATTTGTAATACCTTAATGAGAAAAAAAAAATATTCTTAAGACCAGTGGCAAAAACCTAAACCACAGCAAAATAAATCATGAAGACTGTGCCTATTTATAGAAGACTAAAAATAGTTCACTGAACGTACATTCACAGCTACAAAGAGTGGATTTCACTTGTGCGTAAGCTCCAAGTTTTGCTCCACAAATGTGGAACGTTTGTTCCAGAAAGCACCCTACTTCAGTCTGGCACAAACAGCCTCTATATAACCTTTCCCAGCTGAAGAGGAAGGGGAATGTGAGCTGGGATGAAAGCTGTTCAGCCAGAGAGAGGACAGCACACCTCTCCCACTCACACGTTCCCAAGACTCAGTAGTATTTCTGCATTCAAAGTGGTTCATGAAGCAAAGTTCAGAAAGAACACTAGGAATAGTATTAGTCTTAGGAGAATTATGCAAGATGATTTAATTTTACTAGTTTTTATTTGTTTTTCTTGGAATTAAATGCAAACAAGTTTTGCCTTTTTTTTTTCCCATTAATATTACTATGTAAAATTGGCTGCAGCACATTTCTTCCTCATACAGATGTCAAGGAACAATCTGTAAAAAGGAATGTGAGGATGTTTCCTAGCTGGTATACTCTCTGTCTTTCAGTCCTAAGTCCTAGTTCCATCTTTCTGAAATACTAAATATTACAATAACATGAAATCAAGTCAGTTCAGTTAACCTTCCTATTAGACAGATAATCTGCTGATGACAGCATCTCATCTTAAAAGCCTGTGGAGATGCCAAAGCCAAAACTACATGGAATTATTATTATCAGGATAATAATTCCCACTCATTAGCAAACCCCAGTATAATTCTCATTCATTAACAAGCTCCAGAGCTCAGTGATGGAAATGTATCCTTTCAGGTACCCACAGTGGTGGTTAGCAACCACGATTTTTTTTTTTTATTACTTACCATATGAAAAAATAAGTAAATCCTGCCCCTTTGTGGCAGTTTCTAGTCTGCTTCTCTAGTAACTGCCTTAGCTTCTGTCCTCCTCCTCCTCTCTCACCAACAGGCAATGAATGCCTCACACCTGTGAGCTGAGGATTCACCCAGGCTTGTTTTTCTGGACACTCCAGGACTAGCTATTGCTCATCAACTCACTCCACCAGAATTGCTACCTCCAAGTCTGATACCCTAGCTGAAAGTCTGGGGAGGATTTTTCCCTTTCTGTTTTTTTACAGCCTAATTTTTGCCCTCCTTTGCAACAGCAATAACTTTATTTTTACTCCAACCTTGGTCCTTAGCTGAGGACTTCTGAGACTCCAGCTTGTGAGGACAGTGGGAGATCCAGTGAACCTCTTGGACTCCACTGACAAAGCCTCTCACCCCCAGTCCCAGCTGTGGATGCGCTGCATATTTCCAACTAAATCAGAAGCCCTCCAAATCTTTTTTTGGGGTAAGGCTTTTCCCTTTTATTCTGCAAGAAAGCATCTGCCTTGTAGAATAGCTTCTGATTACTATTAATTATTCTTGATGACTAGTAGTAAGGCAAAAAAAAAAAAAAGGTGTTTTTCTTTTCTCTTGCCTCTTATTAAGAGGAACTCAGTCGGAAGGTTCCCATTCATTGCCTTGGTTAATGTTAATTTCTCATCTGACTGGAAGCACTAACGAGGCTACAGCAGTGTTGTACATAACACATACCCAAATTGTGGCTTCATCCCTTTCTGAGCATGTGCATTATGAGAGCCTTTAATTACATGGTCATATACTATTTTTGTCACCAGACCCCAGCCCTGATCATATGACAGTACTCAGAAGCCTGCTGGTTAACATTCTGTTCTCCTTCTAAACTGCAGATCATTATCAGTGCAGCAAATACTCAAACATTGCTTTTGCTGACACTTTTTTGAAGGCTTCTCTTAACAAACTACTGGTGTTTTGTTACAGAACAGAACACTAAAAACAAACTCCCCAACTTCAGTTGTTCCCCAGCAATTTCATTCACTGCACTCACTTCACTAAGGTATTGAGGGTGAGCAGCCTCTGTCATTACTTGTCTGTTTATTCAGCTTTACAGAGGCAATAAGGTCAGAAATCTTGGAGCCCCAACCAGCTTCTGAAGCCTAAAGAGGAGTTTCTGAAATCCCCAGTTCCCATCCCAAACTGGAGAACCTCTGCCACACCTCTACCAGTGTATTTGTCTTTTTCTCTGTCTCTAATTACACTGTCCATACCAGCCCAGTGTCCAAAGCTCAAACATTTCAGGTGAGTTCCTCTGCCCATCCTAAACAACCCTCATTAGCCTGCATCTCTTGAACAACTTCTAGAGCGCATCATTACCCAACATCAAACACTCAAGGTTCATCTTACCTGTTCCTTCCCTCCTACACTGGAGGTCTCACTATTCATGTTCCCCATTGATCATTCTTTTGCTGGAGTCTTCATCCAGTCTGTTTGAAACCTTACTTTGTGATTTCATCACACACTTCTCTGCCCCGAACTTTTCTTCAAAATCTGTGTTCCTTCCAGCAGCTGGTTCCCATGCAGACTTTTTGATATACATATATATAAAATTATTGTAGTTCTGCCCACTGATCTCTGGTCTTCTTATTGAACCATTCACCTCTGTTCATTCCCTGATCCTCATGCTCAGTCATTCCAGCCCCCACCCAAGAGGATCTCATCTCCTTCCCAGTGCAAGTTAGCACAGCTCTATATATGTTACTGTGCATCTGTCAAAACTGACTGAACCAGCAGTAGGGATCCCAATAGCTATAGACCTGGGCAGCCCAGATGCATCTTCCATCTCTCTACTGCATCTTCATGGCACATCAGGAGAGTTTGCACTGTCACCTTTTACCCTCCCGCATTCCTTTTCAGTGCAGGAACTTGGGTTCCAGAGGAGGGAATCCCAGATGCTCCATCCACTCCCCTGGCATGGTTGATCAAGTCGTGCAGTTGTCAAATACATGTTTTTTAGCTCATCTGAGCCATTAAGGGCTCCGAAGTCAGTTGAAGAGAGAAACGTGTATTTTCTAAAAAAAGACCCGTTCTTAAGGAACCAAAGCTGCCTACACACAGCCCTCTGGCGGCAAAAAAGGGGCAGCGCATAGCACGAGTGAGGTGGTTACCCCTACGGATAGAACAGGTTTCCATCTCTCTCCAAACACCTTTTGACTAAAAAGATGAGTGTGCAGAGTTTGAAATAAATCCCTACACTTTAAAGGCTGTTTTTTCATCAATTAGAAACATGTATTTTTGCTTATAACTGCAATGCATCAAATACACTCTACTTCCCCCTTCTCACCTAAACACTCCCAACTCCCTGATCAATGTTTCCTGTTATAAAGAGAACTGAAGGAGAATAAGAAACTTTTTTTTCTCCAAGCAGTTTTTATTCTTTTTATTCAGTTCATCCCAAAGGACTGATGGATGATAATGAAATAGGCAAGAACTTTCACTAAAGGACAAAGTAGATTGCTGTCATTTCAGATTGCTTCAGTACTATTAATCTATTCATAAAGCACTTCTGGTTTTGGAAGACTTCCTCTGATAGTCTGAGTTGAAGGGCAAGTCCTGGAGTTTCCATCAACACTGGACTTCTTCTAAACTGCACAGGTATGAGGCATTCTCCACGTGTAATGAGAGACAAACACCAAGTTACTGGCAATAAAAATCTCCATTTCTAGGGAATGTGAACACTTTTATTGCTCGGTTTGTGATACCGTTTCCTTTAACAATTTCTATCTACCAGCCTTGAGAGAGTCACCTCACCAGCAGGATCCATCGTCTGGGAGACTTCATAAGATGGGTCCACAGCCTTCAGGTTGGCTGTTTTCACTCAGTGTCCTGCTGTCTCCCCAGCCATTGCTACGTTGCCTCTTCACGCCACCTTCTGTAGAGAACCCTCACAATTCACCTGAAGTTGTTCAATGCATTCCCCTGCCTTCCCCTCCTCCAAGCCACCCTCCTTTCTGCAATGCAAAAAACTGAGGTTCACTGTAACAAAAGCATGGCTGCATGCTTCTTACACCATCCAAACAAATTACTTCATGGGGAAACTTGTATTTCAGCACTGTACTTCAAGCATGTTCAGCTTTCAGTCACTTGTTTCTCACAGGAACCTTCACAGCTACCTTTCAGTTCTGCAACCCACATCTTACAATCATGTATACAGTAAATACAGCCCAACAGCTTGGTTCCTTCACATCTTTGTGTCCCTAGTCCTCTCCATGAATGATCCTCACTGATTGCAGAACTAATTAAAGAGAACTCAGTGCATGTGAGCAGAAAAAAAATACTGTATAATTAAGTGGGTTTGATTTTTAGACTTTTGGGGGGGTTTCCTGCAGGGCCTGAATCAACCACAATAGCCATCACAGATGTCATTGATTGTCCACACCTTGCAATACACCACAAGTATCTTTTTGAAGACAGTCACACTTACTCAACAACAGGTAATCAGGCCACCTTTGTTTAGAATAACCAGACTGCTCTTTCACTATACAGGCCTACATATTGTTTACTGTTTTCCAGTATTTACAAAATCTGTCCCCAGCATTCCTTTGGATGTTGACCAGTTTTGAGAACAGGAAGCTGTATTAAACTTACTCAGAATTTATAAATCCTTATCATTTCCTCTCTCATCTCATTCGATTTGTTAAGCATTTAGCCTTTGCTTAACCGTTTCTGTTTTTCAGCAAAAGCTTCAAAAGATAACGACCAGTGCAAATGTGAAAACCTTGTGACATTCCAGAACTATGCAACTAATGAAGTAAGAAAACTCACCGAGCGATATATCCTTTCAGAATAATTCTTACATTTAAGACGGGAAGGGCAGGTTAATAGAAACTATAATTTTAATGCATCAAGTCCAAACTGCATCCATAGCTCAAATAAATTTACTGTAATGAAAATCTAAACCACATAATAATCTCCAAGAAGCAAGGCCTCCAAAACTTGTAATCTGTCTCTCCTTTATAGAAGAGACCAAGATATTAATAAAGATCTTAAGATTTAATAACCCCTACCAGTAAACACCTTCAGGGACAGCAAAGAAATGACTAGTCAAATTCAAGACTAACACTCTCTCCATCTTCAGATGGTACTGAAATAGTATTTACTGGCTACAGGAAATGTTGCCCTTTTGAACTGCTTGGTGAGGCACCAGATGCAGTGAGTCATTTAAAACCATACTCCAGACAGAGAGGAATTCAGAGGACTGAGGTTTGATTAATTTTGCATCAAAAGAAATGCAGATAAAAATAAGCAAAGTGGAGATCAGTAGCTTCTGCCCCTTCCCTCTTCCCCTTAGTCTGTTTTTTCCAAGGAAACTGTTAGTGTAAAGGCTGCTCTACTGTCTGTAACATCTACCATGTCTCAGCAGACAACAGCAGCAAATTGGCAATACAATACATCATGCAGTATTTATGCACTATTTATGCAGCAAATTCCCGTTTTCATCACGAAAGCTGCTTCTGTCTGATCAAATAAATAGTAAGAAGACATCACATCTTCTGTTTAAGTTCTACAACTGTGTGCAAGATCAGTAAGCACTTATTTTCTGCACAGAAGAGTGCAGTGACACCAACAGCTTTTAACTATGTGCTTCCTAGACCAGAACAGCTTCAGTCTGAGGAACCTGTGAACAATCTGTCCAGAGCAAGGCTAACAGAGCCCTCAGGGGCTGTGACAGCAGGCAGGACCACAGAGGGCTCTGTTAACTGATGCAAAACACTGCCTACCAGTTCAGACCTTCCTTCCAGCCACTTTATGTACCCGCAGCAGCCTCACTCTCACCTTCCCAAGTGAATCCTTCAGTAGACACTTCAAGGAATCATATTCTGATCTCTTAATTATTCCATGCAAAGTAGAATTATTTCATAAAGGGGGTGAAAACAATTGTAAAAAGTTATTGGTAGGTGTTTCAAATGCTCATTTCAAATGCCCTTCTCTGAAGAGACTTCTCCAAATTACTTTGGAGAAAAAAATCTAGGTCATTTCCCACATATGTAAGTTATTTAGGCATATGACTTCCAATTTAGATGCTGACAAGAAAGGAGACTGCTCCTCACCCCTTCAGGAGAAGCCTCAGCCTCTTTACTGTAGTCTCCTGCAACCAGGCTATAAGGAGCTTCTTCAGAATCAAAGAACAGAGCTTAGCAACATTTGCTTTTTTGCTTTACAATTTGAA
This sequence comes from Lophotriccus pileatus, assembly GCA_035583135.1. Lineage (NCBI taxonomy): Eukaryota > Metazoa > Chordata > Aves > Passeriformes > Tyrannidae > Lophotriccus > Lophotriccus pileatus. The sequence goes on from JAWWES010000081.1 coordinate 129,202,384, forward strand.
CAGACAACCCTTTGAGTTTTATTCCAAGGACTCAAGGTGATGAAAAAGCTGTTGACACTGAGCCACAGATCTATGGATTATGACAGGAACAGTGCTAAGTACTTCCTCAGAGCACTGTGCAACCACTGCTTTGAACAAAGTAAGAACCATCTAGTTTTCTCACTATTACAAATCTTGTTTCTCTGCCTTATCTCAAGATCAGCTCAGATACAGGGTGATGTACTAGTTCTTAATAGCTGCAGAAGGCTGCTGGCCAGTTCTCATCCAGAGATCGGGGGCGGGGGGGAATGGAAGAACTGGCTACAAAACTAGCTCCAGTTATAGGATATAAATTTAGAGGGACCAGTCCAAATTCTTGATGATTTGTATCCAACTACATTTAACATTTTCTATCAGTAGTTGAATGCAGTTCAATCTCTTGAACTTCGCCTCTGTGAAAACTTGAGAAACATGGATGTTGCAAAGCAAGCAGCTCACACGATGCCAATATGCAGAGTAATCCCTTCTGCAAGACAGCTGAGAAATTACCAAACCTGAGGTCCAGGCAGGCTATTTAATGCCCATAGCAACAGCAAGACCCACAGTATTGCTCCTGACTAGCCAAAGGATATATTTTCCTGCTGTCAAGGTGGGGAGGGAGGAGACACAGAGCACACGGCTCTTCTGGCCAAACTCAGACCCTGAATTCAATTTGCCTGTCTACCCATACCAATTCCTGTGCCACTTGTCAAAGATCCCAATTTATATGCCCAGTTCTGCCTCTTCCCTGGTGGAAGACCTTAAAATAATTGAAATCAAGACACCAGATGAACAAGCAGAGTGGAGTGCAGCAACTTCGTCCCTTTGAGGCGGGCCTCAGTGCCTTCAGTTCCCTCCTGATGCTAGCCCTCCTCTTCCTCTCAGCTTCCCCTGGCTGCAGCCTTACCGTGGCACTCACAGAGAGATGCTCAGTACTGATCCAACCTCCTGCTGCAGCAGACATAGCATTCCTGGCACCTGGAAGTGCTTATCAGGAATATGATGCTGTACACTGCTCTGTATTGCTACAGCTGCTTAGTTTAAGTGGAGCCAGCCCTAGATCCCATGTGCTCTCTTCCACATCTATATGGAAACGACTAGCTTTGTAAAAAGAGTACCCAACACTTCACAACTATGGGGCAGAACAGATCAGCAGCAGCAGACATTCTTCCTGCAGTCTCAGAGCTCCATACAGTTTTATAATCTGTTAGTTACATGATGTTTTCCATGTGATTAACTGAAACATTTTTTAAACAGCATTAATAGGATATTTACCTTCCCTTTAAAATAGAGGAAAGTGATCAATTATAAGAGCCACCAGCCTTTTTAATAAGCTTCAGTATGAACTCCATGTCAGGGTATGCCTGTTAATGAATGGGGCTTCACATAGCTTTCTCAACTCAGCTGATCAAATCAGAACAAGAAAATACAGGAGAGTATTGTATTTGAACTACTGGAAGTCAAAGAGGAGAAATAAGAGGAAGTTTATGGACCAAAACAATCAGGCAGATGACTTTTTCTATTAATGCATCCTATCAGTACCTCTCTTTCCTTAACATTTATGTACTGGAAGAAATGACGAAGAGAATGGAAGACTTGGAAAACAGGCTAAGATACTGATGAGAATTTAAAGTGTATGCTACACTGTATATTTATACATACAAATGTGTCAGAGCTATTTTCTTAAACTGGTTCAAAGTAAAATAACTAATCTTTGTGTCTGAAGTTGAAAAGAGTATTTTGGGTCCCTGCATCTCTATGCCAGGTGTTCTGTCTTGCATTGATTGCAGATAAGAAATGTTGAAAATTTTATATATATAAACAATTTAGTAACTAGCAAAAATTCTAATTAATCAGAACATAACTGAAATAAGCTATGGAAAATAATAAAATGTTGTTATTTTTTGAAGTGAAACCTCCATGTTTTGAAGTACTTTTAGGGTATGAATTTATTTATGGCTTGATTTTCTGTATTTCCCTCCTCCACTCTACTAGTATTTTAAGTACCCAATCTGTGTGGATATATATAGTTCTATGTATACAGAGATAAACAGAACCAGTGGGACAGCATTCACAGCCATTACATTTGACTTGGATTCTTCAAATAAGTAGACTACTGAAATCAGATGGAAGTAAAAAATACAAATATACACCTTTGTGTTTAAACTGTGATGAAAGTAAATGCACAGAGAGGCAAATCTGCTGGATTATCAGGGCATCACAGTCTGAAGCTTCCAGTACTTTTGCTCTTAGCGTGCCCAGACCATCCAACCTCTTCCTGCTGTCCCTTGGTCAGTATTCAGGTTCTCTAACTTTCCTGAATGCAAGTAATGTTTTAATTATGAAAACATTCTTTGGTCAATACAGATAACTGCATACCTGTTTGTCAAACTCTAAAAAATAAACAAACCAGCAAATTCCTTCCAGCCATTTTGGCCTTGAAGTTTCACTCTTTCCTGCTGCCTGCAACTTATCCCCCACCAATACCCAAAATTTGCTACTGTTCCTCACGTTATGCCTTATTTTTGCATTAGCACTCAAAACCCAAACATTAAGGAAGCCCTAGCCAGCTGGGATTTGGCACCATACTTGCCATGATCAAGGCTTCCTCCACTTACCTCTCAAGATCCACACCTTCTACAGAAAGAAACAGGCAAGCTTTGTCCCATTAAGGTTATTTCTAACACAACAGGCAACACAGCAGTGGTAATGAATCTTCATTTATATAGTTTGTTCCCAAAACCAAAAAAGGTATAATAGAAGTTTTTCTTAAAAGATATCTGTAACCAGTTTTATTGTAGAAATAACACCTTTACAGCATTTACTTCTCACTGGTTTGTTCTGGCATGCTTCTAATGATGTCAGAGTCACCTGTAAAATAAAAATACATTGTTACAAGAGGACCCACAAAAGGTGCTTTCAGGAATAAGCCAAAAAGTACCCCACCCTTAGAAACACCACAGTGGTTCTAGAAAAAGAAAACAACTTAAAAGCAATACAGAGAACCTGTTTAGGAAAAAAAACAAGTAATTTTGATGGATTTGATAAAAAAAGTACCTGTGACTGTATTTTTCTAACCCAAATACAGTATTTTCCCAGTAATTACGCACCTGTCACTAGCATTTACAAAGCCAGTACTAGAGCAGCAGTCTAGTCCTGGAGGACACAATGCACAGTTTTACTCTAGCGAATGTCTAGCCTCCCCTGATCACAGCAGTATCAGGACAGCGAGAATATTCGCATTAGGTTCGTTACACAGCAGCAGGATTTCCTTGCAGCTCCCACCCCCCCCAAAATCAAACCTAAAAGTGACATTTTGAAAATTAAGTTTACAGCTACTATTTGAATACAGGCAAGCTAAATAGTTTCCTGAAGTAACAGTGAATTCAAACTGATGTCACCTGAGGAAGATTTGGTGAAAGTTATTACAGTAATCATACCTACCATGTGTATGTATTCTGAGCAACAAACAGAACAAAGGAGTGATTCTTCTCTGAGAATATTCTGGAAAGAGGCTGGCAAGTCACCTAATGAGCAGTCTATATAAGGGACTTGAGCAACTTTGTGGGACGAAGAGTGCCACCAAACCATAGAAATACATACAGACTTTTAAAATAAAATGTTTACTATAATTTTCAATCCTTGATTAGCACCCATCTGCATATAGGTTATTTTTGGACATATCATTCTGGGAAGCAAAACAAATCCTTTGGTTTTATTTAAGAACAGTCAAACAGGACTGATGTAAACAGCACACTGCATGAGCTCATATCCAAGCTAATGGGTTCAGAAACAGGTCCCATGAAGTTGCTTCCTGGGTACTGAAACCTCCCTACAGACCAACAGATGGGCAAAATGCTCACAGGGTTTAGCAGTAAAAGGTGCTATGTACAAACAGAAGCAGCAGTCCCTCCAGGTTCTAAGAACCTAGGATTCACGAAAGAACAGGATCTTGGTCAGAGGAAATGAAAGAGTTAAACCTGATGGAAAAAGGGAAAGTGTGTCATCACCCTTTCTCTTTAGTTGCTCAGTGCTGCTGCTCAGAGGAGGAAGGAAGAACCATGGATACATGCTCATTTGGTCCCTATGATGTAGGAGGGAATTACCTGGGTCGATGATGGCCAGTGTGCACACTCTGTAGTATTTTCCACATGCTGTGCCCAATTCAATGTTGTTGCCACTGTAATGGTGGACGCCAGTCTTGGCAAGCATAGCATAGTACTCAATCTCTGATTTTCTGAAATCCAAAGACTGAGTGTTACAGTACTAACAAACAATTCTGACTGACTGCAATGCAGAGAGAGCAGCTTTAACTCATATCACACTTGAACCTTACACAGTTTTCCTTTGCACCCAGAGAAACACAGCTGTTCCTTGCCAGACAAAATCAATCCTGTGTTGCGGCTCAGGAACCCTTTACCCAGACCTGTGCTCAAGGTATGTAACAACAAACCCCTCAGGCTGCTCTTACACACACTCATTTCTACACAGTAAAAAAAGGGTTTAGATCTTTCAGACTTTTGAAAAACTGCAGCTGTGCCAAACTGCATAAACAAAGATCAATATTAATGTTGATATGCAGTGGCCAGACACTGAACAGAGATACAGCTGCTGCTAGCTGAGAAAGAAACTGTATTTTAATTTAAAACAAGAAGTCCATTTATATTCCCCTCTATTCTGGCTTCCACCAGGAGATTCTAGTGGTCAGTACTGTTTTTCAAGCACTTTTGGGATCCCCACTAACACTGGGGATTGCTGCCTACTGGAACAGTCCTGCCATTTCTCAAGCACCTGATTTCTGGTTTCCAGATTTGCATTTGCTTGAGTCTGTCAATATCCCTTGACAATAAAAAGGGTCCAGATACTCCACAAGGAAAGTGTCAGGAAGTTAGTGAAGATTTCATTCCCAAAAAAGCAAATTCACAGACCAGGAACCCTAATTTATAACTAACTCGGACAGCAGATTTTGTATGCTTCAAATATTTTAAATCAATTATCGGTTTTCCTAGCTGTAAAATTATTTTCCAATATACTACTTTGAAAAACCACAGGAATTCAGCCTCAACACGCTCTCAGTGAACGCTAACACAGTGTGAAACGTTTCCTGTACCTTCTCTAGTATGAACTCCTTGGAACAGAAATAAAAAAAAAAACAAACAACAAACAACCCACTGGGAAGCATTTCAACACATCCAGACCTGAACATTACACACCAAACCCCCATCACTTTTATTTCACAATGCTCTAGAAAATGCCCATGAAGTCCTCTGCATTCAGTCACTGCACCAATTAGCACAAGGCACACACTGCATTTGTACAAAGAACCTGCCTCAGAACTGTTTTGCCAGACGTCTGCTCACCTTAAAGCAGGACAGTTGTTGGCAAGGATGACCAACTTGGCTTTGCCCTGCCGGATCATTTTCAGAGTCTGTTTGTATCCGAGCACATATTTGCCACTTTTCATAACCAGCTGAAGCCTTGAGTTTATGGACTCCAGGGACTTTTTCTGAAAAAGGTGCAGAAAAGCATTACTGCATGTTACTTTACATTTTTTGAAATAATGGAGAACATAAGAAAACAAAGACATTTCAAATATGAGCACTTTTTTCTGATTTTTCTATAATCTGAAATATGGAATAAGAAAGGCCAGTTCACCCTATGAGCATAAGAAAGCTTGTCGATACAGGGGTTGCTGATACTACGTTTTCCCAACTTCAGAAAGTTTTCTCTTATCTACACATCTTACAATAAGAAAATATATCTCAAAGCACTGCTACTGCCTACACAAGTCAATGACATCTGTGTGTATCTGACAGGCCCTTATCAAGCTCAGCTACTCAACCTCCAAGTAAATACGACTTCTGCCTTGCAAATCTAAGTCAGGTTTGGAGTCTGTCTCTCTCTAGGGCGCACAGTGGCAGCGTGATACTGGGCAGCAGAAACAAGTAATGCCATTCTGGCGCTCCCACACGTAAAGAAGGGCATTTGCAAAGACGATCATGCCTCCTTTTAACATGAAACAGACTTGTTAGAGCCGCATTAAGAGAAAGTCCAGAACATGGCAGGAAACGCAGAAGCTGAGCTCCACCCGCACTAGGAAATGGGCACGGTTCCTCCATCCACCGCAGGGCCTTGTGAGCTGTCCGGGAGGGAAGCGGGGACACGGGAGGGGGCCGGGGGGAGCGGCCTGTGTCAGGAGGGCACGGCCCGAGCTCTGAGGGCCCCCCCGGTGTCCAACTCAGACCGTGTCGGGCTCCGTTCCCCCTCACCGGGGCGCGGCCCGTCCCGCCGGGCCGCCGCCACGTGCAGCCGGCGCGGCCCCGCTCCCACTCACCGTCTTCTTCGCGGCCACCATGGTGCTGCCTGGCGCGGGGTCCGGCGGTACCTGGAACACAGTGGGATGGAGGGGAGCGGTCAGCACCCGGCAGCACCCCGGCCGCGCCCGCGCCCCCCGCCCGGCCCCGCTCACCGCAGACGCGCCGCCAAGATGGCCGGGCCGGCAGAAAGGGCCGCTCCCGCCGCGCACCGCGCGAATACCCGCGCCAGCTCTCGCGAGAGCCGCGCGCGCACTCCCCGCCCCGCCCTCCGGCCGCCAACGCGCCCCAAGCCCGGCGGGCGGGAATGGGCGGGGCCTGGTGATGGGGGCGGGGCCAGAATGTGTGCGCTGGGCGGGGCCGGGGCGGGGCCTGTCTGGGGGCGGGGGCGGCGCCTCTGGGTAGGCGAGGGTTCGGGTCCGGGTCCAGCCCCCGCCATTCCCCATCCATCCCCTCCTCGTCCCACAGAGCGGCTCTGAGCGCCCGTGTGCCGTCACAGCCTCGTTGGGGGCTTCGGACGCTGATGAGGGAAGCCCCTCGCAGGGAGAGTCCCAGAGGCCCGAGCTCTCCATCACAGAATCACGGAGTCGTAGAATGGCCTGGGTTGGAGGGGACCTCAAAGATCATCTCGTTCCAACCTCCCTGCCATGGGAAGGGACAATTTCCACTAGACCAAGTTGCTCAGAGCTCCACCCAGCCTGGGCTTGAGCACTTCCAGGAATGGGACATCCACCACCACTCTGGGCAACCTGTTCCAGTGCCTCACCAGCCTCACAGTAAAGAGCTTTCTCCCAATATCTAATCTAAACTTACTCTCAATTTGAAGCCGTTCACCCTTGTTCTGTCACTTGTAAAAAGTCCCTCTCCACCTCTCTTGTAGGTTCCCTTCAGGTACTGGAAGGCCATAATTAGGTCACTCCTAAGCCTTCTCTTCTCCAGGCTGAACAATCCCAATTCTCATGGGAGAGATGCTCTATCCCTCTAATCACATTGGTAGCCTCCCCTGGACTTGCTCTAAAATGTCACTGTCCTTCCTGTGCTGGATGCAGTACTCTGGGTGGGGTCTCGTGGGAACAGAGTAGACAGTCCCCTTGGGGACTGTCACTACTGACAGAGGATTGATGAGGAAAACTATGGGATGGAAAAAATAAACCTCTTGGGCATCCACAAGGCAGTGGCGCAGGGGACACACATGGTGGTCTGACTCCATGTCCCTGCTGTAAGCACTGAGCATTGCCTCGCCAAAGCAGCACTGCCTGCCTTCTGCCAGGCCTGGCAGCCCCTGCCTGCCTCAGTTCTGCAGTAATCAGCAGCCCGTCCCGATGGGATGCAGCCCTGGGCTGTGCAGACATGTGGGTTACAAGCATGAGGCAAGCCACTAAGATTGGGTTCAGCGCTGGGCACCCTCAGTGCACCTCCTGGGTTTGCTGGGGCGATGAGTCTGCTCTCTCACCAGCTGTGCAGGGTCCTTTGCCCACACTGAGCAGCTCAGTCCTTGGCTGTGCCAGAGTCACAGTGGAGAGAAACCTCCTCCTGCCCCTGTGCCCTCTGGAAACCACCAGCTGGAAAACTGTCTGGCTGAGCACACACACGCTGGCTGTGAACATGGCCATGACATGAGTTTCCTGTTTTTGGTCTAACGACAGTAGTGATCGATCCCACAGTGCTGTCCAGCCTAGCTGGGCAGAGAGGCACAGAGGGCACCAGCTCAGCTGGCCATTGAGGGGATGAGCAGTGTGGGTGTTTGGGGTGAGAGTTTTGGGGGTTTCCTGTGATATTCCAAAAAGAGGCCTGGTGATCCACTCATGGGACAGCAAGTTTGCTGCTGGTGTGACTTTGTGCTCTGAAGACACACCGCATCAGAAAGGCACCATGACTTATACATTTTCTTATGAAATGGCAAAGCAGAAGTGCTTTTCTAGACTTGCCTGGGTTAGCACAAGCATGGGAGAGTGCTGTGCTTGTTGGCTTTAGCAAGTTTGATGCCTTTGCTGATACGGGATATGTAACAACAAACTAAAAAGCCAAGCCAAAACATGTTGTATTCAGTTATTCTAGTACGCTTATGTTAATAGATCTTATTTCAAATAAGGGAAATCATTCATTGCAATATACTGTTATGCCTTTCTACTCCATGCCTACCTCCATGCTGACTTTTTTCTGGTATGTGATCACACACCTTAACAAAATATTTCCAACAGGATAACCTTCTCAGTGACAGGCAGCCTTTGGTCAAATGCAAACCTTCATCCTAAACTTAGGTTTTGACAAATCAGTTTAAGCACCTAGATTAATATCTAAGATGTTTATGCTGAGATAAACATGACTTAAAGGTAGGTTGGAAAAAATGTCACCAAACTTAAGTGGAGCTTAAATACCCCAGGTGAAACTCAGACATTAATCCATCTCTAATGATATAGTTCTCTGGGAATAATTTTTATATTAAGCACATAAATGATGTATGTAGTATACAAAGAGTAGTGTAATAACATTACATTTCGATGTGTCTCTATAGTCCAGTTTCTCTTAATAATTTCCATCCCTTTAGAGAGCATTAAATAAATTTTGAAGTATACCTCAAGCTTTTCTTTTCTTTGGCACCTGAAAACTCCTTTCTATGGCTCTTTCTTCTCCTGTTCCTCTTCCTCCCTGTGCTCCAGCACTCAGCTGCACTGCTGTTATTCCTACTGTCAAACTGTGACTTTGCTTTTAATTCTTGATACTTTTATCCTGTTGGTTGTAGTCTGGTGAAACATTAACCTTTTTTTGCCTGCTGAAATTACTGGCAAGGAAATATAAAGCTCTGCGGGTCTCATGAAGTCCTCGGTGCCATTCCTTTCGACTATTCATGTTTTATGATACCTTGCAGGATGTGGGAGTCATGCACGGCTCCGGGAGAGGGAGCTGTTTCCCAGGGTACCCTTGCAGCCTCTGCTCAGATTAGGAGAGAACGCAGTACTTTCCTTAGCACTTTATAAAACTGGTTCTTTCCAGTGATGTGCTTTTTAAAAAAACCTCTGTGTTTCCAAAAGAACTTTCTGACAGACACTTTGGTCACTGGATCCCAAGTTCTGTCCCTAAATCTCGGTGAAATAAGGATTGGTGGAGGGGGTGGGAATACAAGCAGAAATGGGCACTATTGTCTGTCATTCCCCAAATCTCCCTTCTGTGGCTGTGAAGGCCTTTCCTGGGGGTCTGTGGTCCATAAAATGTCCTTTATAAAGGCAAAGGGGAAGTCCAAGTCAGATGAAAACAACACTAGAAGAAAAAAAAGGCTTTGGCCACACCAAAATTCCTTAAACAGTATTATACTGCCACTGCTTTGTTAAAAATCAGCAGATGGGCATTGACAGTGCAGCTGTTTGAGAAGCAAAGAAAGGGGGAAAGCACATCAGGCAGAGTGTGGTACCCAGGCACCCTCAGCAAGGAATGCAGAGCTCCCCTCCACAATGAGGCCATGATACATCAGAAATAAATGAAAGGGAAGGAGGAAGTAGCCAATGTCTCCATCTACAACAAACAAGTCTCACGATGGAGAGATCCAGGGAGCAGCTGGCAGCCTCAGGAAAACCAGTGTTACTTCTCCCAGCACTAAGAGCAGACACAGCGGTCTCATCCAGACCTGCTAACTGTCCCACCACGCTCAGCCAGGGAGATCTTCTCCAGATGAGTCAGATATTGCTCTGGCCAAGGGGCTCTGCAGGCCGGTGCTCAGTTTGGCAGTGAAGATGAGCATGCAGGGAATGGAGAGTACTTAGGGAAAGCAGAGCCACTCCTCCTCCTCTACTGATTCTCCCACCCTGGCCTTAGTCTGTGCTTGCCTAGTGAGAGGGCAGGAACAGGGTTTCGAATGGAGAGGGAGATAATTCAATTTGGAAAGCAGTGGTATTGAAGTTCTTTCATCACTTTCCCCCCCTAAAATGCTGATAAGTTTGTATAAGAAAGCACCAGTTAGGGGTATGAATAAGAAGAGGAAGAGCACAGCAAAAAAAATTACTGATGGAGCATTGACCTATTCCAAAAATTGGAAATTAACTTCTTCATTTTGGGTCTAGAGGAAAAGGAAACCAACTTGGTGTATCTGAGAAAGGGAAATCAGGGAAGCCCCTGCAGCGGCACTAAAACCAACATCAGCATATCAGCAAATGACAGCACAAGACATGGTGGCCAGTTATACACTTACTGGGGAACAGACAAGTAAGTTCATGTGTTTCATGTGTTAATCCCACCCAGGATCACCCGGGGGTCTCCTGCAGTGGTTCTGTTGCAAGGAGTCAGTACTGGACACACTGCAGATGTGGGCCCATCCATGCAGCATGCCTTTCTGCAGGGAACTCTCAAAGCAACTTTTTCTCGATGTTACGGAACCCCAAGCATGGCCTCTACAAATGCAGTGGTAATAACACCTTTAGGTTGTTAATAGGGCCATCTCATTGGAAAATGAGGTGTAATCCAGTGGCAGGAGAATGAGGCAGTAAGAAAAACAGGGGGTGTGCTAATTACATGTGCTGTTGTGTAGGGTGTATAGTTAACTGAGAGAACAGGTTGGAAAGAAGAAGAGAAAGAGAAAAGAAGAATGAGAAAAAATCATTCTGAAGTCTGAAAAATAAGTGGTACACAGGCACCCTATGGCACAGCCTGGGATGGATCATTCTGTTAAATTCTCTGAATTTCTGAGATCTTTATAAAGCTGAAGAGGCAGCACTGCTGACCCCCTGTGAGAAAAGAGGGATCACTGACAGCCAGGGATGCAGAGGAACACCTGAAGCTGTACCCCTGCTTAGCCCCCTTCCCTGAGCATCAGCAGGCAATAGGTAGAGCTCCTTGTCAGAGTTGCCGGGTCCCTGAGACAGTAACAGGTAACCCATTACCAGCAAAGTTCCAGGAAATGTGCAGTGTGACAGCAGAGCGGGGGGCTTTTGGTCTGCTAAAGCTGCTGCAAGGGGGACAGCAGATCTACAGCTGCTCTTCAGGTGCCAGAAGTCAGGTGCTAATCCTGAAAGATGAGGTTCAATTCAAAAAAGAAGACAGATCTTTTGAAAAGCTAGGCCTACATCTTTATTTCACCAATATGAACAGAACTTACTATTTTAATAGGATGGAAATATGCAAAAATACAATCCTGCTTTTTCTTAGACTTATAGCCTGGTCAAGTCTCTGCACAATTACACAACAATATTGTGTGAACACCTGCAGCCATAATTTTCTACTTTTGCACATCAGGGCTATTACAAGTGACAGACTGTGTTCTCTGATAATCATCACATTTACAGTGAATGCAAACATGTTCATCTGGTTTTCACAGGGTCATGCACCGAACTCTCCCATGTATTGTCAGGCAGACAAATGCAGCTCATTTCAGATTGCTAGGAATTTGGAATCCCAGTAAGGCACAGGTCCACTGCATCTGGATGCAGACCTCTCCTTGTCCACCCTTGCAACAGCTTTAACATGAGAAAGGAAGGAAGGAGGGAAAGAAAGGAGTTGAGTAGGAAAATGGGTTAAATGCAGAAAGGCTATCTCATTAGAGAACAGGGAAAATCTTGAGGTTAAATACAGTCTATTTTGAATACCTGGATATTTGCACACCTTGGATAGATTTTCAGCCAGTGAAAGCATGCTTAGAAGTATGTGTGTATGCACATGCGTAAACATATACATATATAAATACATTTGTATACCTAGAGGAGTAGCCAGCTTAAATACAGTGCCAGTACAATTAGATACTGCATTTTCTAAGAGCCAAATTGTGCAGAAATTCACAGGTGTGGATATCTAAACATAGCAACTAGTTTGATAAGAAAATCTTCATATTGCCTCCTTTCCAGGAAATTACAAGGCATGTCCTAGGAGGTAAGGTTCAAGGTCATTGCATCCCATGCAAACAAAAATAGCCCTTTTAGAAGGCAGTTTTCAGCAGTTCGTAAATCAGCATCACAGAACTATCTTCAATGGAGCTACAAAAATTTGCTTCAGTAGAACATTTGGCCTGAATTATCTGACACAATAAACATTCTAGAATACTTTTTTGCCTGGTTAGGTACCGGTCGTTCTGTACAGAATAGCCGAAGAGCTGAGAAAAGAAATCACAAAAAAGAAAAGTCATGATTAACATAATGTTATGAAAAGTCACTGTGATTTGGAAAGTCCCAGGATTTGTGACTATCAGAAAATAGATATAAATTTAATAGCTGCAGTAGGAATAATACACAACATTTTTAATAGCTAGTGAGGTCTGTAATGAGTGCAACAAGTTTGATCATGGAGGAACTTAAAAATTGCCAGCACCTTGGAGAAATCTTTATATGAAGTTTGCTTTTGGAGTGTATTGCTGCTTGTGTATAAGAGGTCATAGGTGTTTGTTGCTTTACTTCTGGAGATACAGGTATTCCTGAACACTTAGAGTTTACATTTAATTTTAATTTCCTAATTCATATTCCTGAATAAAATACTTTTCCTTTGTAAAAATAAGTAATTTGAGATAATAGTTTCATTTATTTGCTGTTAAAGAGGGGGTTTTTTAGGTAGTTTGGTACTGCCTTCATTTGGTGCAGTACCAGGGTTGTTCAGATTAGATAAGGCAGGGAGTCTGTGGAGAAATACCCTGCTCAGGGGAATGGATGGAAAGACTACCAAGGATTTTCATCTGCCAACATCATGCTGCAGCCAGTGGATCACTTGCAGTAATTTCTTTGGGACTCTGTACAAGCTCTGTACAATCTTGTGCTCCCAAAAGGTAGGACTGTGGTTGACGGGAAGGGTACAGGAACATATGCTAAATGACCAATGTGATCTGCAAAATGTCCGATTTATTCAAGAGAATGACAACTTTTATACCCTTCTTCCCGGAGTACAGAG
>JAWWES010000081.1:129215673-129240989 GCA_035583135.1 Lophotriccus pileatus
GTATAAGAATAAGACACACCCAAAAGCCACAGAGCACATCAGGAATTGTTCATTCCAACTCAGTTTGTGTTCCCACATAGGACAGTGACACAGAGGCACCTGCAGGGCAGCATGTAATTCTCCTGCAGGAATGTGTTTGTGATGAATGCTCTGCAGAGGGCACACACTGTCCAAGCCTGGCCTGGTATGTGGTAAATCAGCTGGTACACTGAGGTGCAGCCTTGTCCTGCCACGGCCACACCTATATCAGCTCCAGCACTGGCTCTGTTGGAGTCTTCCTGCTGAAAACATGCAAATTTTCCTTTACTCATGGGAGGAGGGAAGAAGACCATGGAATTGTTATTTAGTGATTCTGAGAGTCACCTGCCAAATGGCCCTTGGGTTTTCATTCCTATTTCTGTATCTTATCCAAGGCCTGTTTAAGGAACATGAAGTACAGACCAGCCCTGGTTCTCTCAGTGAGCCTGTGGCTGCTAACACATGCCCACACATGTTCCCTCTGGCCTCATAAATCTTGGATGCCTTTCTCCACTATTTAAATTAGATGGATGGTAGGGCACTCTGTGCAACTTACCGTTTGGTTAGGACATGGAGAGAAACATGTACAAAGCTCCGCAAGCAAGAGTTAGCTTTCCCTTTTTTATTTCCCTCAGTCTCCAGTGCTCAATGAGTCTGTCCTGGTGGCCTGTCCTTGCTTTATTCTCTGGAAGATCATAGAAAAAAGGTGGGAAATCAGATATATTTGCCATCCTTCCCTTTCATAGCTGCTGTCTCCAGGCAGCTTCCTCAGCTGTCAGTACTCCTTCACAGTCGCAGACACTTCCACTTTCCTACCTGTGGCAGCAGAGCAGTGGGGTGCCTGGGTATCTTCATTTGTACTGTACAGGGAACCCACATGTGCAGTGTAGGGAGCTCATTCCCTCATTCCCACAAAAGCACTCTCGGGATTTCACACCAGCAGCATGAATAATTAAATATTTCTGAAACTAATTTTTAAGTTGCTAAGCCCTTTGTTGCACTTCTGCTTTTGCTCTTAAATGTCCTTAAATGCTTTGCTGATGCTAAAGTTACCAACATTTCACCATCAAGTGTCTGGTCAAAATCTTAGATATAGCCATGGAGAAATCTATATAGCCTACAGGGTTTTTTCTGTTATTTTTAAAAAGTGTCCTGAAAATTAACTTAAATTGAGGAAGCAGAGGTTATTGCAGAAGTTATTGGAGTTATTGCTACTGCTCCATCTTGGCTGTGGGACATTTTACACCCTGGACAAATGTCCAAAGACAATATGATTTGTCTGGACAAGTTTCTGGATGGATAAAAAATGTTCATTTAGAAGAATGGGTGATTAGTCTAAATTTGAAGGACGTAATGAAACGTGTCTTGGGTGCAATAATTGCTTATGCCAGCAAATGTGTGGCAAACATTCTTCATTCTTACTCTGTGGAAAGTTTTTAGGCCACCTGGACTTTCCTTGACATCTGCTGATTTGCCTGCATGCAAATATAAAAACTGTGTTGTCTTTATTTTACCTTTCAGGCTCATAGTAGGGATGTTGCAAGTGGCTGCTGAATCCAGAGGAGTCTCCAGCCCAGGGGTTCTTTGTTGCCTCCCAGTTGCTGAGATCCCAGAGGTCTCCCTCTCCCAGTCCCACAGACACATCCACTTCTGTTCCCGTTTGTAGGGAGGGCCGGTGGGGAGGCTGAGGTCCCTGTGTGTGTGAGCACACCCCCCGGGCACACCTATACCACATACACCTTCAGTGCAGATAACCCAGTCCTGCTCCTCTCCGCTGGTCCGAACTGAGGTTCCCTACAGAAACCCCACACCCTCGATCTCAGGTTCATAAGCTCAGCCACATTCATGGCCCCCCAAACATCAGCATGGCCTTCAAGCCTGTCTCGTATCCCCTTTCAGCCCTGGACCCACCTTACCCGGGCTATGGGTCTCTTCTCCTCGATGCCAACCTGTGTCGAAGCTTGCTCCTGAGGTTTACGTACACAGCCCCAGGGTTGAATTCACGGGGCACACGGACCTGCAGTCCCCCCTTCCTCGGCTGCTGCCACTCACACCTTCTGGCACCCGCACACAGCGCTGAAATCCGCCCCCGGGGCAGGACGGCCGCGGCGGTGGCCCGGGCTGAACCGCGGGGGTGTGTTTTAAGGCTCCGTCGCCGGGGCCGCCTCCCCTCTCGGTCGGTCGGTGCTGCCCGCCTGCCCTCCAGCCGCTCCTCAGCCGCCCCGGTCCCGTCGGGAGCGGCTGCAGCACCGCCCGCCCCGCCATGGGCTGCTCCAGCAGCGCCCGCAGCCGCCCCCAGGAGCCGCCGCCGCCGCGGGGTGAGCCGGGCCGGGGGGAGCCGGGCCGGGGCTGAGGGTGGGGGGCCACGGTGCTCTCAGCCGCGGGGTGGTCCCGTCCCGTCCCGTCCCGTCCCTCCGCGGCTGCGTGTCCCTCAGAAACCCCGCGGGGGCAGGAGCCCGTCTGGCTTCTCCCGGCTGAGAGCTGTGGATGGAGTTGCGCCCCGTGAGCGATGCTTCGAAACTGCCGTTTTATTGTGAAAGATTGCCTAAACCCCCTTCCGCGCCTCTCCGTCGGCTTTTCTGTTTGTTTGTTTTTTCGTTTCCAGACAGGTCCTGCTGTTGGCCGTTTCGTGTAGTACCTATTCAACCCAGTGCCTTCTTCCCCCCCCCTTTAAAAAAAATAGTGAACTAGCAATACCTGACCCCACTATCCTTCCTGGTTTTTGACAAAATCCACCCCGACACCGTTTGCAGCACCGGCAATGCTCCCGTGGCTCAAGTCACAGCAGACTAATTTTGTATGCAAGATGTATTTGTGGGATGTTGCATACGAATATCCTTGCTATTCAGTGGAAGTGAAATAAAACTTTGTTTCCATATTCATCACACTTGGCTCTTTGCTCCAAGGATGGTTTGGAAACACTTTCGTA
This sequence comes from Lophotriccus pileatus, assembly GCA_035583135.1. NCBI lineage: Eukaryota > Metazoa > Chordata > Aves > Passeriformes > Tyrannidae > Lophotriccus > Lophotriccus pileatus. Next base: position 129,218,621 of record JAWWES010000081.1, read on the forward strand.
TGAACCTGAATGCAACAGTTACAGATACTGGCTTCGAGAGAGAGAGATACCTCCTGAAGACATATACATAAATGTTGTTTGCATTTCATTTTGCTGCATTTCTTTCTTATGTTCTCGAGTTATAAGTACCATCTGTTGCTGTTACTCTGGCTGCAGCATCCATGTTTTCCGTATGGGTCTATTTCCCCTGTGGTGTCTGGCAGTGACTGCAGAGAGGACAGCAGGTTGTATGGGGCGAGTGTTGTCAGTACCACTGCAGAGCCAGCACACATCTGCAAACTGAGGAGCCCCACTGAAAGTACTCAGCAGAAATCTCTTTATACTGTGCCTGCCTGCTGTCTTGTTCACCTGGTCAGTGTACCAGCACCTCTGCCTTTCCATCCTCCACTGAAAGATGTCTGCACAGGGACACTGAAGGGCTCAGGGAAATAACTGAAGTAATTTATTCGGAGTATTTTACAAATTCATGTCATGTCATGAATTCATGTTCATGTCAGGATAGGTTATGAAATGTAATAAATACGTAAACTAATGTCATGGTAAGGATGAAGTGCAGTTTGTAATTACAGCTGAAAGTTCTCCATTAACTGGGCAGTTACCGATCAGATATGTTAATAATTTTCAAATCTAGTTTAATAAGAAAGGATAATTAAAAAAAAAAAAGTATCCAAATGTGTTAATGTGGGGAAATGTATTTAATTCCCTTCTACTGATGTGTAACTCACAAAAATCTGAGGCTTTTCCAAAAGGAAAGAAAGAAGACAAAGGGGAAAATACTGTAGCCATGGCCCACTTGAATTCACGGTGTTTGTCATTGTTTTTCCAGCTGAAATTGTCTACAGCAGGGAAAATAAAAATTATAAAATTAAAAATAAAACACAACTAGCCAGAATCCTAGGAATGTTGATTGCCACATGATGTTCATTCTTCTTGGGGATAAAGGTATTGAACAGATTACTGTGAGGATTTTTTTTTTTCCCCCATATTAGGGAATTCTTTGCATTTCAGATGAGAGCAGAAGAATGCTTCCAGGGTTTCCAACAGTGCAGATCTCATGTTGCATGGCAGTATTTTATAAATCCAATTTATATAAAACATCTTGATGAAGAGAAGGCTAGCTGGAAATTACAAGGCTCATATTTATAAGAGCTGCAGGAGATTCCTGGTAATAATAGGTCTGTGGGTTTTTTTTTTGTTTTTTTTTTTTTTTTTTTTTTACTGCTAACACCATTTGAAAACATTCTAATTTGAATGGCTCATTTATTTCTGTCCAAAGGTTTTAAATGCTCCTGACACCAAGCAAGGTGAAGGCATTTAGAAGTGTCCAAAGAGATGAAAAATAAAAATGTGAAAAGATTAAGTCCCTGGTCTCTGAGCATACCTTGCTTTTTTTTTTAATCACTGCTTGGAGTAGCTTAAGGTTAAGATTTACTTGTTATTATTCCAATTGGGTATCTGTTTCACCTTGAGCTTCATTTAGGAAAATGAGTGCCTGGAAGATGAGGTGTGATAGAGATCTAGAGAAGGTAATTAGGGGAAATATATTTGCTGTTTCTTGTAACACAAGAACTGTCACTCCATGAAATGACTTGCATCAGGCTTAAAACGAGCCAGAATGTGTTTTGCAGGGGGTATAAGTGGGCTGCAGCTCTCATTGCCACTGGTCATGGTGGAGGCTGAGAGTAAATGGGTTGAAAAGAGGCTTGGGCAGGTTGACAGAGGAATGTCCACTGATGGACTGAAGCTCAGCCCCATGGGTTGGGATCCTCTGCCCTTTCCCTGTCCCTCGGCAGCTGTCAGAGGCTGGTGCTGCACTTTGGGGGCTCTCTGGTCCAACACGTGCAGCTGAACTTATCTCCTCTTGTTTGAGTTGTTATAAATAGCCATATCGATGTGGATTTGGAGGGCGTGGTTGGAACTTGGGTGGGTTTACAGATCTTGGGACAAATGGGATTTTATCTGTGTTGTAGTCAAAGTTGCTTCATGTCCATCTTGACAGTTCAGATTCCCAGTTTTTGCTCTTCTTCCTACTTAACTATCCTTCCCTTTGTCTTTAGGCACATGCTGACTAGGTGACACTGGCAAGGTGTTCTGCCTCAATGCCTCAAAAGAACTATGAAGTTACTTTAAAGCAGCAGTATTCAAGCAGCTGTTTTAAGAGCAGGAGGTATTACATTTTTTTGCTGTTCATCTATGTCTGTATGAACAGTATCATATGGTTCTGCTTACTGACTTGGACAATGCAATCATCATTTTCTCAGAAAACAACATTTTTCCAGTTGTATAATTATTACATAAACAGATTTCATACATGAATTACTAGGGTTTTTATCCTGACATTCCTTTAAAGAAGGTTAACTACAAGTTCTTGTCAAATTGATTTTAATCAGAACGTTATTAAGTCAGTCTGATAGGTAGGTATAGCTTATTTTGAGTCTTCAACTTTCATACTTAAATACCTGTCAGAGTAATTTTGTCAGTTCTTTATTCTGCCAAAACTCATTGCTTTACTAGCCAATAAGTTGATGAAAGATGAAAGAAGGTGGAAGTTAATTTGTTTAAGCTTCCTGTTATTGAATTTTTTATTAGAGCATACTATGAATGGTAGTTTGGTATTGAAAAAGACAGACAAATTGGTTTTTGTTTTAAGAAGTGGGCACTGCTCATCCTCCAGGATGACAACATTCTCAGGGGTTTTCATTGAGCCCACCTGGAGGCACCACCAGAATTTTCCCATGTGCAGCCCAGACCACCAGCTCCCTGACACTCATCACATTGATCCTGTCTTTGGTTTGGGGCAGGATAAGGTGCTTCCTTGCATAGTGTCCCGTCACCTGCAAACCACCTGCATACTTCAGATTCATAAGGCAAAATGTAAACAGGTCACCTCTCTTCATACAAAAATATATGACATGCTTCAAATGAAAACTTCCTTTTAGTGTAAGAGCAGCACCATCCTCTGTGGGATACTTGTGGATATGTGCACACACCTGTGAGAGAGTATTGTTCCTAGCCAGGAGGGAGCTCTTTGACAGGTAGTGCTTGTGCGGTGCACTGTGGGTTTAGTTTTCATCGAGCTTACCACTCACCAATTCTCTTTTTTCTTTCTTTGCCCTTCTGCAACTAAAAGCATCATCAGGTGCAAACACCTTGGCTGCAGATGATCATGAAACCATAGCTGACCAAACACAGTTGGACCCAGCAGAGGATGTGAGCCTTGTCTCTGAGGAGACAAACCTGGGGGAGCATCTGCTGGGAGAGGAGGCTGCAGCCACGATTCTGGATGTTGAGGAGAAGACCGATTCAGTCAGTAAAAGGGAAGAGCCAGAGGGCACCGAGCCCCTGCCTGTAGGAGCAGAGGAGAGCTCTGAGCTGCCTTCTGTGTGGAGAGAGGAGAGCAATGGGCCTTCACCTGCAGCACCAGAAGATGTTGGGGCACCATCACCAGGACCAGCTGAGGACAGTGGGCTGGTGGAGGGCAGTGACAGCTCTGTAGTGGAAGTCATCGATAAAGTACATATTACTGAAGAGGACTACCTCATTGAGGGTAATATTTGTGCTTTCATAAATTCAGGAGACCGAATTTTGCCTCCAGAGACTTCTGTGTGGGTGTTTTTGACTTTACTAAGAGCCTTGCAAGAGCTTCTGGAGTCAAAATTTAATTCTGGGAGTTTGTACTATGTGGAGCGTAGAAGAATGTGGCTGAGGAAGCCTCAGATTTACAAGTCCAAGCTGTAATAAATTTAATCAGCATTTCCACTCATTATCTCTGCTACTTCATTTCATGCCCTTTTTGTTCTTAGCAGGTAAAATGCTCCACCATACCCCTCATTTAAAACATTGTGTCTCTATATAGCTCAGACACATTCCTTAATATTTGCAGAGCCCAAAGACTCTATTACTTAGTCACATGTATTAATTATAAAGCAACTCTCCCTGGGCACATAAAATTGGATGCTGCCTGAATGTATAAGAAAAAACATCTTTTTGATGTATATCTGGCATATCCAGTCTGTCCTAGAGCCTTGGCTACTAGACAAGCTAAATAGAAGTAGTAGCAGAGGGACATTGGGCTGGACTTTCAAAAAATGTCTGGAGATGACTAGCAGTGGAGGAAGGCTGCATGAGGAGGCAGTGGTGTCTGAGATGGCAGATATCTCCATGTGCAGTGAAAGGGACCTTTAGTGGGAGATGTGCTTGTTCCCAAAAATTGTAGGCTCTGCTCATCTTTGGGTTAGTGCCCAGAGGACATGGACTGCACATGCAAAATGTGAACACTTCACAGGAGGAGTCGAATTTCTTCTGAATTGTACATAGTAGCTTGGTATGGAATCAGATACATCCTGGGGGAGCTTTTTTTCAGTGAACAAGCAAGTGAAGCACAAAGAGGAATATTTCTCTACAGAGAAACATGGTATCAGCAGCCTTCCTCACTCCATATTTGCAAGATGCAGGAGAAGGACTGGTCTATGTTAAGTCCAGAACCAGTTACACACACTACCACTAATCCTGTGGCTTTGCTCTGCATGTCTCTGAACTGGCTGTATAAATCTCACTCTTTGCATTCCAGTAGCTGAGCAGGGTAGTTGGCTTGCTTTGTCCTCTCCTGTGTCTCTTCACAAAAGAATTTTGAAGTTTCCTCTACATAAAATGGGCATCTATCCCTAGGCATAAAGCCTCATTTTATGTAAGCAGTAAATGACAGGATGCTCACCTGTTAAACACACAGTCTTGCCTAATTGCAAACTCATTAATCACCATTCTAAGCCTCAGGGCACAATGCTGAAGGCAGAGCAGCACACACTGAACATTGCTCTGCCACCTCACGTCTGTGCAAACACGTTTAGAGTTGACTGTTTGGCTGAAGATGAGTTGTGGGACTTTGAGCGCCAAACAACGTGTGCAGGGTCAGTGAACAAGACTTTTGGGAGAAAGAGTTTTGCTCCTATTGTTTCCAAGCTACAAGTAATATCTTAACTTGTGTCCATTCTCTTTCCATGACGCATATGATGATGAATCTTTACATTTTTATGCTATGGTGCATAGGATACTTAGCATTTGTTGCACTTTTCTTTATGCTTCCATAGCCGTGTGAGCAAATGAATCAGGCAGCAACTTCCCAGGGAAAGCACAAATTCAGCCAGACTGGCATGTTACCATGTTTTCTATTTCTGTTTTGTTCCAATTGCAAATAAAACTTCACATCTATAAAATAAAATCAAGTAAAAATATTTTCAACAGAAATAGTACTCATGATGTCTTTTGGATATAGAATCAAGGGGATTTTGTGAAAGCAGAAGGAGAACTTCATGGGCATGAGGCATGCATGTAGCTGGATGGGATCATCCCCTTTGTCTCCTATGGATTCATTTAAGGGGTACCTTGGTGAGGGGCATTGGAGAGCTGACAAAGCAAAATCAAGTTTACAGAAAGGGAGATGGGGCATTTGGTGCTTTTCTCAGTGGATGCTAATTTGATCTCCATGGTTACCATTCCCAGGTGAGACGGGAGAACAAGTGGAAACTGAGCTGCTCAGTGAGACAGTAAGTGGAGGGCCTGAAACAAAAGAAGAAACAGGAGAAGCTGTGGATAGTGCAGCAACGACAGAGATGGGTACGTTGACAGAGGAGGGAAGGACCATATGGGTTATTGTTTAGGAGACAGAAAAGACTGTGCTGTCCTTAACAAGCACTTCTTGTCATTCCCCTACTGGCAGGCAGCTGGTTTCTGCATTTTAACATGAGAGCAACAAAAATACTTTGGTTTACCATTTTTGGAAGGAATCAATTGGAAGTCATGCTTTTTACATGGGCTGTCTTTATAAAATACATGAACCTTACCAGAGATAAATTATCCAGGTTTGGAGAGAATGCTAGACTGTGACATGCAGTCTTGCAAAATAAAAACCTGTGTTAAAATCATGACTCTGCTCATTATTATTTGCAGGCTTCATTTTGTGAGCTAAGCCTTAAAGCTGCTTTGTGATTTCCATTCTATGCCAGTCATTTTAGATCCCCTCGTTCTTCATATCAGCTGGAATGTGGTGTGGTACTGCGGTGAAAGCACACTGCACAGCAAATGCAGTCACATGTGGGAAGGAAAAGTCAGAGGCCAAATAAAGTGCCTTTGAAAATTGGTCACACCAGTGAAGAGAAAAATTCGAGGGGATGGGATTATCCCTCTGGCAGACTTTGAAATTATGGTCACAATTCTGTCAACACAGTCTTTCTGCAAAAGTTATTTCTTTTTCTTCCTCCACATTCACTAAGAATCCCCAACTCAAGTCCATCACATAAGGTGATTACGTGCCCCAGAAGACAGAAGTGGAATAATAGAATTAAGTTGGAAAATACTTCTAAGATCGAGTCCAGCTGTTGACCAAGCACTGCCAGGTCCAGTAGTAAACCATGCCCCTAAGTTCCATATCCATGTGTTTTCTTACACACTTTCAGGGATGGTGATTCCACCACCACAGATTACCCTGTGGTATTGCTGAAATGTGGAAAAGGATGAGCAGGCAACACAGGCACCTCCTCTCTTCCTCCATTAGACGTTATTGCACGACTGAAACCACCTTTCCCCTCTCCCCTCCCTCCTAACCACCAGCCTATGTAGCTATGCTCAAAATCTCTCCGAGATAGAGAGTATTTCTGTAATTGAGGACAGCTTTAGCAGAAAGGGTAGTAGATACCTTACACCAGTGCCTTTCACGACTGCCAAATGAACGTCTTGCAGCTGGGAGGAGAAGTCTTTGGTTCCTTCCCAATGCTAGGATACACCAGTATATGCTAGTATACGTCAGCTTTGAGCTCCCATCAGCAAGCCAGCTTGTTCCACTTGTGCTACAAGACTATGGAAAATGTTTTTCAGCACAAGCACTGTAGCCTGGAAGACCAGTAGGGTGATGGTCCAGCAGTTTGGTCAAGGCAAATGTGCCTTTATGACCTTGTGATTACTCAAGTAAAATTAGATCAACTGTGATAAAACAAAAACATTACTCACCTCCTTTTAATTTTCATGTTTGACAGTTGCTCCCCTTTATACTGCTACTTTTTAAGCTAGCCTGTGAGGACAAGAAGTTGTTGGCCACTGACAACTGTGCTTTTGCAGAATTTTTAGATTTATGCCATATAGCTTTGCTTATGAAGTAAAAACAATTCTGTTCAATCAACTTGTTTTTAATGTCTTGCCCATATGCTTTTGCAAAGAATTATCTGTCCATGCTGAGTTCAGCAAAGCACTTGAATCAGGGAGAATCAAAGAACAACTCAGAACCAGCTTTCTGCTCCTGAAGAGTAAAAGAATTATAAAAAGGCTTGGATTGCAAGATCATCTAGTTCCAGCTCTCCTGCCATTAGATCAGGTTGCTGAGGGTGCCATCCAACCTGGCCTTGAATATTTCCAGAATCCAGAAATTTCATCATGTGATGATTACAGCTTTATTGAAATACTTCCTGCATTTTCCCACTTTGACAATATTCTTCCCAACAGTTTTGTAGGGAAGCAGAAAGAGCAGCCCTGCTTCTGTGTCTGTAATGCATTTCAGATTACAAGAGTGCACCGATGCACACAGCTCAGAGAATGGCTGCGGGCAAGAAGAGAAAACAATGTTAAGAATGGAATAGTGACCATTTAAACCTGGGATGCTGTTATGTAAGGGAGCAATTCTTTCATCTTGAAAGGATATTGAAGAACTAAAACAAGATTCTGGGCAGGGAAACAGAATGGCTTAAGGGAATGAAAAATTCTTACTTTGAGAGACATCAAAAGATTCAGAGCCTTGCCTCTGAGAGGGAACGACTGAGAGGATATGAGTTTTTCCTAGTGCAAAAAAATACTGCTCTAAAGGTAGCTGCAATTCATCTCTTGACAAGGGAATTAAACACACATGCTAAGTGTGTTGAATTCAAAAAATTCAAAATCATTAAAGGTAGTTTGTTATTTTTCACGCTATATTAGCAGTCTTCATACAAATTAACTGTCTTTGTCGCAGTCACTCACCTTCATTCCCACGCAAATTTCCTACCTTCCTTGTCTTCCCTACCCACTCTTATGGAACACCACTATTCATCATGAGGAAGTCCCGTGTTCTCATGTTCCCAGTCTATCCTTGCAGTGTCTTCTGGCTGGGAAAGAAGTACTTTGAGCTTGGGTGGCCTGACACTATGATTTCAGCCAATCAACCCCTTGGACACTTTTTTTTTAGCTATCAAGGAAGCCAGTGAGCCTCAGGGCTTCTCAGCTGCTGATGGTTAAGACTGGTAGTTTCAGGGGCCGGTTCCCCATCCATACTTTACCATGGAATGGCTGAGTTAGAAAGGTGCCTCTGAAGCTTGTCTAGTCCTGCTCAAAACAGGTTGTCCTGTTGGGATTTGAATCCCCAAGGATGGAGATTCCACAAATTGTGGGCAGCCTATTCTCATCAGTCAATTGTCGTTAGAGGAAAAAAAAAAAAAGAAAATATTTTCTTACATTTAAATGTAATACTCTGTTACTTGAACTTACGCCTTTTGTCTCTTGTCCTTATTTAAGATTTAGTGTCCGTGAGATGCCTGCCTCCATGTCAGATAGGACTGAAAGGATGTAGTGATTTCAACAGTTGTTAAGAGAAAAGGCAGCAGGGTGGGGAGGAGCACGAGACTGTCGTAGTGTAACACAGAGGTGATGTTAACGTCCATGAGAGGAAGATTGTATGAACAGGATGGGGCAAGAAGCACAGCCAGGGGCTGCTTGTGGCCATTTCACGTCCACACAGAACATTCTGACAGATTTGGGAGAAGAACAGATACCCCCTTCATCCTGTGATGCTTCCAGGGAACTTTCACTTTGAATTCCTGTGAGATTTTATGAATATCATGTTGTACCTTCAATTGATTGCTAAATTAATTTTTCCATGTGTTTCAGAGACAGCTAATAACAAGGAATAGAAGTTATGTCTCTATGAACATCCTCTTCTTGGGCCTGCTCTTCTGTCCACATGAACATTTTAAAGTTTTACTGGGTTGGGAAGGTAGAGAAGCTTTTACAGATTAAGCCACAAGCTACAGACACATGAATAAAAGACATCAGAAAAAGTTTTACATAATGTAAATATTTTTTAGTTCAAGCTGCCAAGACCTCAAGTGTTTGAAATACCTAAACTTCTACCACCCTGCTACAGAGTGCCTTCTGTACACAGTGGGATAATTTTCCAACAGCAGTATAACCATTCAGTTTTCAATTAGGATTTTTGTCCAGGTTCAGATAACTAACTTCAAACCTTTCAGACCTTCAATCAGTCTTATATAGGATAAAGAATACAGTGCAGGTGTTGTTTTTTTTTTTTTTAAGTGATTGTAATGGAGGCAATTGGCAATTTCTCTGAATCCCTGGACTACCAGTCCAGACTACCAGAGCTGCTGAAGTGTATAACTTAGAGGACTTAGAGGACTTGGAGGACATAAGAGGACTGGGAGATGAAAGTGCCCATTTACCAGGCTGTAACTAAATGCAGAGGTTAGTTTTCCAGAAAATTGAAGATAACAGGGTGCATTGTCCAGGACCCAAGTGGTATGTGCTGCTGATTCCCCATTTTTAAACATAAATTTATTGAAAGGATAGTAGTACAATATATATGATGACTTGGGCAAAAGTAGGGAGAAGAGAGCATTTTTAACTGAGTAGGATGTTTTAATTGTATAAATCCTAGAAGATAATTTCACAGCTGTTAGCATTCATGGTGACTAGCAACCTGTCTTTAGCTGTGTAGCTTTCTTCATATGAATTTGTAGCTTCTTAAATAGATTTCTAACCAGAGACAACTATAAGGCTGCTCCCGAAGGAGAGGTCATCTATTATATTTCCCTGTAGTGCGGTCATCCCGGAGAAGTACACCATCAGAGACTGTATGGGCTATTTTCAAAATGCTAAATAATAACTTTGGAGCTGGAGTTGAATCTGAATAGCAAAGCTTTCAAACAAATTTCCTATGAAAACAGGTCCTAAATTTCATTAGTGTTATGGACCAGATAGGAAGTAGAAATTTGTTCTGATGGTGAATGTTGCAAAGGGACTATATATTGTAAATTATTGGGGACTGTGTTAACAGAATGCTCTAGCATAAGGAAGGAGAACATGGAAAAAAGGTCAGTTACCTAAAAAGAGCAAGCACATGTTGCTGTTTTATTAGCTTTATTGTACAAAAGGACTTAACAAAATTTTTTACTGTCACTAGTAAATTATATAAAGCCCCTCTAAGAGCTAAATTTTGTGCTGCATGTGCAATCTGACTCCAGCTGACTCTGGTTTGTATCACGTAATCTAATTGATATCCTTGGGCTATCAGCCTTTTGTGTAAGCTGATATAACTAAATCTAAGGTTTTCTGCTTTGCAGTACTCTTTTGACCTTGTCAGCTTCATTTAATGTCAGCTTCCTATAGGCAACACCATAAACTTTTAGAACCCAAATGTATATTTACTATCTTTTTAGGGATTTTTTGCTAGATGGAAGTTGCTTTTATTTTATTTTTATTTTTACCAGCTTTCTATAATAGAGAAGCTAAAATGAGCAGCTCATTCTATTAAAATTTTGTGAGATCTATTAAAAAAGTGAGAGTCAAAAATCCAAAGAGAAGTAGGCAAGACATGACAAAAATCCATAAGAAACATACCATGCACTTTGGAGAGCTGAGGGGTGGGAGCAGGATGAACAGTACTGAGCAGGATGAGGACAGCCCTGGGTGATACAGGACTGGGCTGGGTGTACATCCAGGGTCCAGGACACCCCAAGAATTTCCACCTTCAGCTGTACCTCAGGACTGACTACCTCCTGTGAGCTGGGAATTTAGGTCAGCCACCAGCACCTGTGCCAGCACAGCCCCACTCCCAAACACAGGAGATTACATCGGTGGAGACGCCATGCTGACTACTTGTAAGATCACAACTTGCGGTTTGACCAGCTACATTAAACAATTTTAAAGCATAAACCAAGAAGAGTTCTGTGACAGAGATCAGTAGTATTCACAGCAACAGAGGAAGCTGCACTTGGAAATAAAATGTAAGATACAAGGGAGTCAAAATGACCTGCTCACCTCAGACTCACTCTTTTCTACGGCTGTTGTAACAAGGAATATGCGTGATAATGTATGTTCTTGCCTCACTGTTCAACTTTTTCAGGTCATTAAGCAATGCAAATAGAAAAAAGATGAATATAAACCAGTCAGTGACCCAACAGTATCAGCCTTTTCCAATCATCTTCATCCTTACATAGTCTATAATTACAACAGATAAAAGCTATTTTTCCTTTCTAAAAGATGAAATATTCTTGATACTTTGTTAAACATGAAAAGTTAGATCACCTAAATTCTTACAATGCAGCTGCTAGATAGATACTGAACATTTCTGCCTTGGGAAATAAAACATTCCTACCTTGAAAATTTCATTGGGGCCTAATATTCATGATCTGTAAGCTAGCAAGGCATGTAGTATGGATAAAGGGCCAAAATGCAGTTATTTACCTCTGCAAACCTGGGACATCACAGAGGTTCCCAAGGATAGAAACTGTTCTGTGTATCAAAGAGCTTTCTCATGTTAAAGCTGGGAAAAGGATACGCTCCAATGCCTATGTTTTTTAGCATAGGCAAGTATTTTTGAAAATTGTTTTGTATTTTATCAAAAGCTGGACAATCTTCAGCCCTCAACTTCATCCAAGGTAGAAGTAATTAACTCATGCTGCAGGGAGGGCTGGGCAGGACACTTGATGGAACAAACCGGATTTCCAAGCTAACAAGGAAGTTCTGATAGAATTTTTTTTCTAATCACCAATAAGCACAGTCCTAGAAGAGGTTAAATTTGCACCCTGTCAGCCCCATGCAGGCACATACACACCCTGTAAGATCTCAGAAGATACCTGGCCATCTGACTGGCTGGGGTTGGCTCTTTCACTCAATGAGGAGCTGCTTTCAGATAAACACTGCAGCAAGAGCAGAAGATTAGGGCAGGTTAAGAGCTTTAAAGAAGAAAGTTAAAACCTGGTACTGAAATTTATTTTTGTGTTGTTTAATCTATAGAGAATATAATCATTTGAAGAAGTTCTACTAAAAGAAACACCTGGTACAACATGCATGTTTTGGTATTTCTTCACTTTCACAAAAAGAGAGGACCTGTTTTGTTGTGGTTTTTCTGTTACATGTGATGAAAACAAATTTTAAATTACGAAAATGGGATGCCACCAGCTGAATTGCAACTTCATATTTTTGCACACTAGTGGCTCAGCCTAGCAAACAAAAAAAGCTGTGTTTAACTTGCCTCTACTTAAAACAGGTTTTATTAAACATCCATGTACTAAGTAGTTTGTAAGCTAAGACCTAAGAGATAGCCATGATACTTGCTTTTCGTATTAGAGAATCAGCCTTTTTGTTTTAAAAAATAGAATCAAATAATATAAGTCTACTTAAAAAAAATAAATGTTTTAAACGTCTCTATGGAAGGTTGATTGTTTATGTTGAGAACTGTTATGTTGTAGCTGTAAATAAGAGAGGTTTTTTTCAGTTATTCTAGACTTCCTGTACCAGAAGAATATATATTTAGATCAGAGCCATTCAGGAAAAGGCTCTGATCTAAACATGTGGTCTAAAAACTACAGCTGGTCTCCACCTAAAAAATCATAAAGCTAAAAGTGAATTTTAGTTCCTGACTTTTTACACTGATAAAAACATTTTTAATGGAATCAGTGTGTTCTGCCTTGTTAGCTGCATCCAGAATGCATATTTTTCCAGGTGTTTCACTTACATTTCAGTCTCAGACTGACCCTTACTATGTAAAGCAATGGTGTATTATCATTACTTCTCCTATGGAAGTCTCCCAAAGGAGTTCTATAAAGGCTTCCATCAGCCAGTGCACAAGTCAGCCTGCCAAAAAAATATCGAAACTGCCATCTAGTGTTATGTTCAAGGGTGGCAAAGAGGCAGCACAGCACAGGTAAGGCAGTGGGGAATAATCTGAGAGGTAAGAAGGGATAACCACAACGATTATACAAGGCTGAACTTCACTGATGTTCAAGACTATTGAAATCGGCTGATTTATAGGAACTTGAACTATTTGAACAACTACAAATAAGTGAAATAAATTCGAACAAAGCAACTATATGTGAACAAAGCTGTTACAGAGAACCCCAAATGTAAATTAGGAATTAAACTCAATTTAAATGGAGTTCAAATGTAACTTCATTCAATTATATTATTCTTAATTCTTATTAATTGACAAAGTGAAGCAACATCCATTCTGTGTTTCCTAGAAAGTCATATCCACATTAGTACTAACTCCCTCCTAACAAGTATGACCGCGTGTTTTCTTAGGTGGGATTGCTTATTGAGTCAAAGCTGTAGAGCATAAAGACATTAATAGTATAGCCAAGGAGACAGAACAAAAGCAGAAGCCAAAACTAATAAAGTTTATATGTGAGAAGTTTATTTGCAGAAAAGTTAGGTACTATTAAAAGGTTGTTTGGAAGTTCACTGTTTGAAATACTGAAAGCATGATTTTTCTTCTAATAAAAATTAAGTATCTCCCATTTTTTCAAGGGAAAGCAACATAATACTGTAAAATATCACACATCTGTGTGTGCCTGCTGTGACAACCTCATAATGAATCTTTTTTCTATAAAGATACAATTTATAAGCTCAGTGAAAAGCAGAAACAGCCACTTCCCATCACATCCAGGAGGGTAAAATAGGGTTGATTTTCTCAAACTTTCCAATGGCCCTGCTGGTGTATGCTCAAGTGATATCAGGAATGCATGAAAAATACAAAATATTCCTACTGCAACTGAACTAACAAGATCTGGAAAGCATAGCTGGTGAGCAGGAAGGTAAGAAACCACAAGGGGGACACCTACAGTTTATCCAAGGATGGAAGATGATTCACACAGTGTGGCTGTGGTATTGAATGCTGGAGGATTTTCAGACAAGGCAACATCTGCACGTGCCATGGCAAGATTGACAGCAACAAGGTGCTACCAGACTGGACACTTCTTGCGCGCTTACCATATGAAAATCAACTCTGCCATGAGGCAGCTGACTTTCAAACATATTCAAAAACACAATATTCATTTCTATTTGGTTAGAAGATCAGTAGGGATGGCATTACTCACTAGCAGCATCAGTCAGACTTCTCACAATACGGCTTAATCACCCCATGAAACTGATGCTTCTGACCTTAATGGCAGCAAAAAAAGAGCCAAGAACTGTAATGCCTCAATAGTTCAAATCTTCCCGTCTTGGAGAATTTTATCCTTAGCTATTAGGAGAGGTAATAAGCCTATTCTTCTGGTTCAAATAATTTCTTATTGAATAAACAAAATGGGAATGTTTTTTGTGATGGATAATCAAAGCACAATCAGGAAAAGAAGTTTGTTCCCAGAATAGACAAGCACATGTTTGCAGTTGCAATTATATTTTATTCTCATTAAACTTTTTTTTTGGTGTGGTTTTTTGCTTGTATTTTTTTAAATCAAAACACAGTCAAAAGTTGAATCGCTATAAAAAGATTAAGAAAAAATCAGGTAGATATTAATTTACAGCTGATTTATAAAGTTAGCACTTCAGAAAAGCATAATTTTCTTATTTCTGAAATCAATATTAACTTTCTTAAACAATTGTTTACATATGAAAAAAATGTGAGTCCCAACAGTAATCTATTATGTAAAGAAAGAGGTTAAGACAGTTCAGAAACAAAGAAGAGTAAAATTCCCCAAAAGTGAAGATATGTCCTAAGCAATTCAAGTATTGTGTTTTCTCATTTCTGTCATTTTTCCTTATTTAAAATTGTTACTTACAAATCATAATAGTTTTCTATGTCCAGATCACACATAGCTTAACTGTCACAAGTTCACCCAAACATGTACCTTAATACCTGAATATCCAGTGACCATCACAAAGGGTGGGCCCCGTCCTGCAATCGAGATCAGCTGATTTTAGCAGGACTCCCACAAGTTTCAGGGTCTGTCGGCAGAGAACTCACTGTAAGCTCGTATTTTAGAGAATCCAAGGTCCCAGTACAGAAGAAGGCACCTTTCCTTGGTAAATTTACTACTTTCAACTGTATCTAACTGCTGTTAGTCAACTGTAGGAATTGGATGTAAGTGAGAAGTATTAATCAAATCCAAAACTGCCATTGTAGGATATCCAGTCTCTATTTATAGTCAGGCTGAAGCATCTTGCAGGGGTCCCTGAATGGCAATGGCTTCAATCTCAACTCGGGCACCCTGTGACAAAACAATGAGGGAACACATCAGGAATTTAATGCATCTATTCCATGAAGTAAGTGGACGTACAACACCACCTTGTAAGAACAGTGACATCTGAAAGAGATTACACTTCTGACAGTTGTATTACTGATTTAGCAAGGTTAAGTAATATTGACAAATCACTTTACACTTACTCAAGTGTCATAAGCCCTTACTTCTAGTGTTGTAGCTATCTTCCACCTAAAGAAATTTATATCTCATATTCACATCTCTGATAATGTTTGGGAATAAGACTGGTATATTTAGAAAAAGCTAATTAGGAGTCTTCATTCAAATAATTGCAATTGAAACTATTTTAGAATAAGAAAAGCCATCAGAGTGCTTCAGAAGTAAGGTATTTCAGAAATGAGGTTCTTTTGTAAGCAGAAAAGCGACACTTACTCTGGGTAAAGCAGCAACTTGATAGGCTGCCCTGGCTGGGAAGTTTGCCTTGAAAACTGTAATTTAAACAGAAACATCCACCAATCACTGAACTTTGCTTGATAAAACACAGTTCAAAGTAATCTGTATAAAATGCAGTCAATTTGAACAGTTCAAGGCTACAAGTCTCCTGTGCCAGCTATCACTTTCCCCTTGTTGGTTTATTTCGGTTACTGACTGCTCTCACATCTCAGCAAGCCACCATTCATCACTAAGAAGCCAGTTGCAGTTGTGATCTAGTGACCAGCGATACTTGCAGTCTGCTGATACTGCAGGGTCTTAACATCAGCTTGGCTGAAAGTGAAAGATTAAATCAGAATGGTGATCTACAAGTGCAAACACCAGAGAGTGGGAGATGGCTCTTTCATAGGAAGGGCAAGAGAGAAAAACAGGCCCCTGCCAAAAGAGTCATGAGCAAAGACCCCAGATTTATGCAAAGTACCAGGAGTCCAAACTTACTCATCTCAAAGGAAGACACAGAAAAAATAGGCCCTTGCCCTAGTTCTCTGTGCCGAGTTAGACTTGGAGCTCACAGGTGTTAGAACAGGGGCTGAGGCAGGGGTAAAGGTACTTGTAAAGATATAAGAGCTGAATTTGTAGAATCATAGAATAGCTCAGGTTGGAGGGAACATTTAATGCTCACACAGTCACATCCACTCCCCCTGCCATGGCCAAGAACATTGTTCATTAGATCAAGTTGCTCAAAGCCCCATCCAACGTGACTTCAAACGTTTCCAAGGAGTTTGCGTAATTAAACGAAACTTCACTCAAAGCTGTTAATCACTGAGATAATAACTCACAAGGAAAGAACAGCAACAACTGCTTTCTTGAACTAGGTAGGAGGCAACACATAACAGCATCCAGATGGTGTGTTTTTACCCTGCTTAAACACACACACCATTCCATTTTGACATGCAGAAGACTGTTGATTGCTCATGAATGAAAGACTTCATTCAAGATCAGATGCCACTACCTAATTAAAGCCAAAGGAACATAAGGAACTCGTGTGCATAATCTCTCAAATGCTTCTGCACAATATGGCCCATTGGCATCACCTATTTCAATTTACATTCGGTTTTGTTAACCAAGCATTGTTAGTTTTTTTCCTCAAGTGGAGCAGCGTGGCTCATCTTTGTATAAAAAACAATCCCTGTGCCATAACAATAACCCATAAATTGTTCAAAGATATAAACACACTTTAAAGAAATGGAGATATGAAATCTAAAATTAAGCATCTGAAGGCTGCCTGCAGTAGAGTTATATTAGGGACAACAGAGCATCTGTAGACATAGAGGCATGAAAGATCAACCTGGAGGGATAGCAGGAGTTGATCTTCACAGGACAGTGAGTTAGTAGGATGGTAGGTCACAAGTCTACAAGAAATTAGGCTGTGCTTGATCTGATGCTTGCAAATGAATTTTTGTTTGAATTTGTAGTGGAATTTCAAACAATATGGAACCGCATCATCTGAGTCATTCAAACACATTGAATACCGTGAATAGAATTTGTTACACAAGCCATACTGGTAAAACAGAAACAAAACATCTACTTACATTGCTTATAAACATCATTAATATCATTGTAGTCCTTCATGTCTGCCATCAAAACCGTAGTCTTCACAACTAGAAATTATATAACTGCAGTTATTTTAAACTTCAGCCTTGTTGAAAAAAAGTTGAAAAACTTTAATGCATTTCTTGCTTTTATTTGATAAAGTATTCTAAACATTTTGAAAAGTTTTGCAAACAGATATTGACCATTAGAGCTACAGCTTAGAGAATCACCAAAAAATGTAAGCATCTTGTATTAATAAAACTTTAAGGACTTGAGGCATTCCTGACCAGCTCTGAAAAAGCCAAAGTCTTTCAAAAGGCACAGAACTGACAAGCAAGTCAATTAAAAAAGCTGTTGTAAACCAACTGTTGGCAATAACTTATATCATATATAATATCTGTTGTGAAAAAAGTCCGTAAAAAGGCCTGAAAATATAGTCCATGCTAGAATTTTTTGTCCGTAACTGTCAAAGCCAGCATTAATCCTGGTTTGGCTGCTTTATTAGAGTCCTCCCCCCAAAAAGTACTGAAAGTGTCTAGGATATTAATACCATAAGCACAAACCTGCTCTTACCTGGAGCAAAGCCTAGGATGCTTAAAATGCCTGTAGTCAGGCGCAGCTCTGTCTATACCTAAGCTTTCCTAGCTGGAGTTAAAGTATTAGTACCACTGTCAGAAACTTTCAGTGAAGAGTAGTGTTCCACTGATACCCGTTGCAAAGATCACTTTAAAGGTCACTTGATTTTTTTTGTATTTTAATTCAGGTAAAAACAACTACTTGTTTGCCACCGTCACAGCACCACTTACCATTGCCATAGTCACAGCCTGCAGCTTTCAGGATTTCTCCCATGTTTTTTAGAGCCTAATGAAAAATGAAACAAAAAAAATCTTTTAACAATCAGCTGGGTTATATTTACGTAAGTATGTAAATATGACTTGTAACTTGGCTGCATCCATGTTATACTGTAAGTTCACCCAGCAAAACCTCAACTGTGAAAACTGACCACAATAAAAATTAATAAGAGTGAACCTCTAATAAACCATAAATATTAAACCATCCATTCATTAGATGTAAATTCATGATGCAGGTCCATCTCTTCCTATTCCACCTCTTTGCTTCTGGGGGAATAAATCTTTGCCCAGCTCAAGCCAGGGTTTTTACTGGGGTATGACCCTTTCTTACAGACATTGATTCTTTCTTACTTTCCTATAGAAAAACATAGATTCCTCCCCTGACCTCCAAGTTGTCCAAGCAGAAAAAAAACAGGGTTAGGATGGAATGACTTTTTCTTGCTTTTTCCTCATCTGGAGGATGTAAAATGCACTTTCTAATCTTCTCAATTTCTCACAAGTCCACGTTTAACTAAACACACAGCAACCCCAGTACAAGTTCACTGCTAGAAGACTTCTTACCTGCTTAGTTTCCTCCTTTGCCCCTCCAGAGACGAGCTGCCCGGTGGAAGGTTCTAAGCCTATCTGTCCCGCAATGTACATTGTCCGGTCCACCAGCACAGCTTGGCTGGAAAAACAAGTCACACTGTAGGTTTAATGTTTTCCCCATGAAAACATCCAAGTATCTGAAAGCACATTTCAGATTTTCTACAGTAGTTTATAATATCTCAGAAAGAGGACTGAGGTTATGCGCACACAAGTCTGTGCACACAGTCATACACTCAATCAGTGTACGCTTTTGGAAGTGCTGGGATTAGACCATCTATGGAATTGTATAGATCTGGTTTTGAGGAAATAAACCCCATTTCTTGCAAAGGTTCAGGGTATGAATGCAGCAGCACAACACCAAACTGACCTATAGATTCCACACTGCAGATAGGACAGAAGCAAGGCAGAGTAAATAGACACTTTTTGTACATGCCCAGATAAATATTCCATGCTAGTTTGAGAAGCAGACAATACCTTTTGTCAACATCTCAGCTGCAGAGCGATGAGGGGAATGAAGTGGGGGAAAAAAAAACACGAAAGAAAAATCAAAAGAGGGCTCATTAGAAACTTTAAGAGTTTTCTTCTCAAACAGGCACCACGATAACGAGTTACAGCTGTGGTGTGACACCCTGCCCACTAGTACTCTGGCAGTATTTCCCCACAGTAATGAATTTGGCCAGTCAGCAAAACACCTTGATCGCTCCATCCCCAGAACAATCACTCTCCTCTCACCAAATAACCTGAGTGACCTGTCGGTTGGGTTAATTCAGAAGAATGCAGAGTTAAAGCTAGTTGCAAAACATTTTTATATAAATGTCAGGTGTGTTTTTGCTGAAGTAGAATTAGCAATTATTAACGTCTCTAGTTATCACAAAGAGATTAAAAGATTAAAACAAAGATTTAAACTACCTAGCAAACGTTATGCAAGAGACATAATTTAATTCTCTTCAGCCAGTAATTAAACATATTTTGCAAAGGAATTACAGAAAGATTTTTTGAAAGTGTTTGTGATGTGTCAACACCATTTTTCTTATCTCTTCCATTCCACAAGAAAATGCATTGTTTTGACCATTCAACAAGCCTCTCAAGCTACCTAAACTAGTCAAGAACCTCCCTAAAGTATCTGAAAGAGTTTAGCTTCCCTTTAATGTCAGTAGAAAAAGAAATGGACACTTTCAGAGTACATTTTATTACATCTCTTCTCTCAATTGAGATTGACTCAGTTGGATTGTCCCAATCCAACCTCACAGGGGACACACCTGATTTAGGGACTTGGTAAAATGATTAGGGTCAGGCAGTTCAAACAGGGCCATCATTCTCATCTTTCCTTTTATCCCTGCCCTACATTCTCC
Source organism: Lophotriccus pileatus (assembly GCA_035583135.1). Taxonomy (NCBI): domain Eukaryota; kingdom Metazoa; phylum Chordata; class Aves; order Passeriformes; family Tyrannidae; genus Lophotriccus; species Lophotriccus pileatus. The sequence continues at coordinate 129,238,670 of JAWWES010000081.1, forward strand.
TGTAATTTCATAAGGGGAAAAAACAGCCAGTAACTTACTGGATATGGTAAAATATCTTACATGACAACTATTTTTTCTGTCATCAACTAGCAAAATTGGAGTAAATCACAGAACTACACCATTTAAAGACGAGTAACTAGCGAATAAAGTAGTTTTCCAGCCAACACAGTCTTGCTGATAGAAAATGTGTGCCTGTACACACATGCTTCTTTAATTTTCTTTCCTACCATATCCTGCTTTGTTTGAGGCACAGCCCCTCAGCACATAAACTTCTGTTTGAAGCACAGAGAACCATGCAACAAGAAGGTATGAGCCCTCTGAAGAAAAAGAAAGACATTGTCTTGTACTGCTTATTATAAAATGAATGACATGACAAGATGTTTATCTCAACAGAGGCCTTTGGAAAATCCTAAATCACAAATAACTAGGGAAAAAACAAGCTGCTGCCTTCTGATACCACTGCCAGACCAACACCTGCAACAGCCTTATTGGGTCCCCTTCTCTGCCTCTCCTCAGCTTCCTTCTCTTGGTATGCTTACTGATGGGCTCCTCCATTCCCTGATAATAGTAACAATTTACCAGGCAAGGGGTACAGTTCTACTGCAGTCAAATGCATGAGTGAAGCTCAGAGAAACTTAAACCACAAACCCTGATCACTCTCTACTGCAGATGTACCCTGCAACTCGGGTCAATCATAGGTACTCATTAATCTCAATCAGCAGGGATCTGATTGTGTCTAAAGTCATTCAGGTTTCAGTGTGTCTAAAAGCATAACTGGGCAAACACTGTGACCTCGGAAGAACACTGTCCATCAGAGAGACGGTGTTTAAAGACAAGGACTGCCAAGTTAAACAGATCTTCTTTACACAAATGATTGTGGATTAACACAAGAACAGTATCTCTGCAGTGTTTTTTAAAAGGTTAATAACATTAATGAGATATATATACAACATTAATCATATCTACATATACACATACACAGATATGTGTCTTTTTAAATATCTATCTACCTACCTACCTATCTCAAGGTACTTGCATATGGATGCAGCAAAGGAAATAGAAATAGAAAAATACAAAAAGCATACTGAATGGCTGTGGCAGAACCGTAATGCATCCTGCACATCCCAGTTCTTCATTCCATATTAAGCCCACATTCCTGCGTTACCATACTCAAATTTCACAGCAGAGATGTGGCAGTTACTTCTTGTGCAACTTCTGCGCACTGGACTTTGACAAGTTTACTGAAATCTGATAAACTAAGTTAGTGATAAACTTATGGATGTTAGACCTGTCGTACAATTAACGGGCAGCATAATAAGAAGTATTTCACCATGAGCTACCAATAAGGACAAAATGTTGGAGGGCAGTTCATCCACAACAGAAGTGGAGAGCTATATGGAAGACTGGGCCAGTGTGGTGCGTGTCTGTGCAACAGAAGAATCGTTGCCTTTCCATGTCTTAGACGTTCTCCTAACGCCAAGCAGTGCCAGGCCCCTGGCTGCAGTCCAACAACAGTTTATTGTTTACAGAAGTTAACCTTCATGTCATGTCTCTTGGCTTCTACACTTTGTATTTTTCCATCTTTATAATGCCTATAAGGAACACACAGTTTGAAGCTCAGAAAGCTCAGGACACATAGCAATGGAGACAAAAATGCACCTGGAAGGCAACAAGGTACTATTGGGAATACAAAGCCTGAATGCAGAATTAAAATGCTGTATAAAATGCCATGGTAAAAACCCCTCAGTACCTTAGCTGTAAGTCTACTATACTGACTGAAGTTTTTCTCTCATCCATATAGTAAAGAGAAACCTTTCTCCATTTAAAACTGGGATTTTTCTTTTTTGATTAGGGGACATCCCCGTGTGACAGTGTGGCCCTGCTCCTGCTGCAGGACTCCAGGTGTCCCTGGGGTTACCGGGGAGGGGACCAGCCCCTGCTCAGGGGTCCTGCCCTCACCTCAGCCCCAGGGCTGCCTGACAGATCCCACCAGGACCTGCCAAAACCCCACCGGCAAAACCTGCTTCTGCTTCTCCCAAGAGACCTCCCCATCACAGAATTACAGAATTGTTAGGGTTGGAAGGGACCTCAAGATCATCCAGTCCAACTCCCCTGCTAAGGCAGGGTCACCTAGAGCAGGATACACAGGAATGTGTCCAGGTGGGTTTTGAATGCCACTAGAGAGGGAGACTCCATGACCTCCCTGGGCAGCCTGTTCAGTGCTCTACCACTCTCAATGTAAACTTCTTCCTCATGTTGAAGTGAAACTTCTTGTGTTTTAGTTTATGGCCATTGCTTCTTGTCCTGTCACTGGGCATCA
>JAWWES010000081.1:129241582-129271152 GCA_035583135.1 Lophotriccus pileatus
GATGTGGCCTCACTAGGGCCAAGCAGAGGGGCAGGATCACCTCCCTCAACCTGCTGGCCGCGCTCTTCCCGATGCACGCCAGGATACCATGGACCCTCCGGGCCACAGGGGCACTGCCAGCTCATGGTCAACTTGTCATCCGCCAAGACTCCCAGGTCCTTCTCAGCTAAGGCATTACCTGTAGGGACCCAGTGCAGGGGCCTTGGTAGTGCTGATTATTTTCTTCACGAGCGAGGCCATAGCTGCCGCTGCCGTCGGTGCCGGTGCTGCCGTCGGTGCCCGCCCCGCCCCGCCGCCCCTCGGGGTCCCTCCCGCGCCACGCCGCCCGCCGCCGCCGCCGCCCGCAGGGGGTTATGGGAGGTGTAGTCCCCGCCGCTGCGTGGAGGGTATCGTGCGCATGCGCCCTGCGGGGCGTGGGTAGCCGCGTGTGGCGGTGGAGGCCGCGCCGCGGGTGAGCGCCGGCTCTGTGGCGGTGCCTGTGCCCGCTCCGCCCGCGGCTGCACCGCCCGCCACCCAGAGGCTCGGCAGCCCCCGCCGGAGATGTCTGGGGCGCGGGAGAAGAAGCGGGCCAAGAAGATGAGGAACCAGCCGGCCAGCGTGACGCTTCCCGCAGAGCCGGGGCCCTTCGCCGGCGGCGGGAGCAGAGCCTGCCCTCCCCCAGGTATGGCCGGCCGGGTGTCCCCGTCCCCGCAGCCCCTGGTGTGCCCGCCGTGGGAGTACCGAGGGCTTCGACCCCTGCTATAGACTCCTTTAGTCCTGGTGCTGCCATAAATCCCGTTAGTACGGTGTTCATGTTAATATGGGAGAATCCTGGAGTCTCCGTCTCTGGAGTAATTCCAAATCCACCTGGGCGCGTTCCTCTGTATCCTGCTTTAGGTGACCCTGCCTTGACGGAGGGGGGAGGTTGGATCGGGTGGTCCCCAGAGGTCCCTTCCGACCCTGACAATTATGGGAATATGCGCTTCTCTGTATCATCCATTCGATTACACAACAAATCCCTCTGGTTCCTAGTCTTAAAATTAATTTGGATGTTATATTCCATCCAGCGACGCTCTCTTTTTCTGTCAGACATCGGAGCTGCAGGAGGGGCTGGTTTAGCCTTCTGTCGCTGTGATAAATGCACTGGTTTTCCCTCAGATCAGCGTGCCCGACCAGTTTGCCTCTTGGGGCTTGTGGCTCCTGAGTCTATGGAAGGGTATTGGTAGGAGGCCCTAAAATGACGGTATTGCTGGGCCATTGCTGGAGCATTTTGTACACAGGTAACCTTTGCAGCTGAAGACTGAAGGATCCTGCCAGCTTGTATGCCACATGCTTTTTTCGTCTGTGTTTTGACTTGCATCCTGTATGCTTCAGTTGGACCTCAGTTTCCACCCCACACCCTCCAATTTAGATATTTTGTTACCTATAAACACCACACATGAAAGGCCTTGTTACTGTGAGACCTTCAAAAGATGACAAATTGCGTCTTTGTGGTTGAACAAAAAAATACTCAAATGTCACAATGTATTTGGTGACTGAAGAGCTCCTAAGCAGACAGAATGACATTGCAAATTATGCTCAGTCATGTCTGAAGATTTTGGAATATCATTACAGCACTACTGCCAGATTAAACACATTTTTCTAACTTTATTTAGTAGCAGGGAACTTCTAAGATTACGTGGTTATGCTTTTCTGTTCTATTAAATAGAGTGAATTTTCATCCATGTAACATTCTTCAGTAGTCTTAGTATCTCAGTTTTACAGGCCTATTTTGTAGAGACAGGAAAGAAAAATTCTAAATAGCAGTTATAAAACTATGGATATGCATAGAAGCTGAAGTAATTTAAATTTTATTTAGATGTTAAGTCATTCATTGCTTTTTGAAACACCCATCTGCTGATTAAAATTTTTAGTTCCTCAACTGAGAGAGTGTGTTTGTGATACGAGATAATTCTGGGCTGTAAGCTTACACAGATTTGCTCTCTGAGGCAGCTTCCATCCCTCTTTCCCAACAATTTTCGCCTCAGTGCCTGGACAGTGCTGCTCTCAGCCACGTGGAAAAACCAGGTCTAGGAGCTGTTCTGCATAAAAGCTGATTTCTGTTTTCCACACCAAATTACTTTTTTAGCTGTAGTGCTTCAGTTCTGCATGATGTGTGGTTCCAGCAGGCTATAACAGCATTGCTACTGAACGTAAAACTACAGCTGCTTGCTTATTTGAAATGGAAAAAGGAGGTTCTTTGCTGTTTTAGTTCATATAAATTGATGCTGCTGGAGGTGAATCTGCTCCTGGCTGTTCTTCATGCCAATGATAGCATTTTTGGGATGAAAGGACAGGCTTGTCTCACCCCATTTCTCTGCACATACAGATTGATTTTTCACTAGAGAAGGCCCTGAACTGTATGGCCCCAGGTTCTCTCAAGCGCTTATCTTGAAGTGTGCGGGGTGGTGGGAATGGCTGTCTGGGCCCTTTTTAGTTGGGCTATCCAGCTTGCACAGCTTGAGAACCATATCTCAGGCTATACTAGAAATCCTGACCAAGATTTAACTGAATATAAAGTAATCTAAACTAATATATAATATTAGTTAGGGTGAATATGCACTAATCATTGAATATGGACATAAAGGCCCTCTGCAACTTTAAGTACTGCTAAGCACTCTTGATATATAGTGTCAGAGAAGAATACATTTGCTTATAGGAAAAAAGGTCAAGGGGGAAGATGAAAGAATAACTCCTGGTTTGGTACTAAATCTCTGACTAGACAATAATAAAAATCACTACTGATGTTGCATGGACCGATTTCAGTCAGGCTCTTGAAGGCAAAGTCTGGATTGGGTAACATTTTCAGAATGGGCAAAAGTTACTTAATCTACTGCAGGCTAGCTGCAGGACAGTGTAAAAGTCTTATTTATTCCTATAAGAAAGAGCTTAATTCTTATGATTTCTGTTGGCTTTTTCAGTTACATATATCAAGTATAATAGGAAGAATCTGCAACGCAGTTTTATGAGGAAAGACTGTAGGGATATCAGTTACTCAGACTGCTTTGCATTTCTCTAACCTTTTTTCATCTCTAAACCTTCCAGGAGATGTTCGTTCTGAGCAGCAGCATCAGCAGCAGAAATCTTCAAATCAGTCAGCTGGGCCTTCTTACAGGAAAGACCAATATTTTTCAAAAGGGCGAAGTAGAGGAGAGAGAGCCAGAGGAAGAGGAGGATGGCAAGGAGGATGCCAGAGTGTTTCTGAGGAAATGCCAAAATACATAACGGGTTTGTATATATGAGAGGGTCATAATTTTATGTCCAGGACAATATTGCTGGTGATTAGGTTTGCTGTGTATCTTTGTTTTTGTGCAAGAGCAACAATTAGAACTGATTCTATGTTCTTCTGTTTTTCCTGCTTTTCTCCAAAACACGGAAGTAGTTGTGAACTGGAATGAATGATCAGCTGTTGTTCAGTGGGTCCTTTCGGACTTCTGAGTTGAAAAGCTGCTCCTGCTTGTAGTGAGGGATATGCATTTTGGTTTCTGTTTGCCAGCAAAATGAGTACCGACAGTCATCTGCTTTTAATGTAGCCAGTGAAACTGATTTTACCCATGATGTAAGTTAAAGACAGCTTTTTGTCTAACAGAACGTTTATTTAGGAGAGCAGATTAGCTTTGCAAAATGTGGCAGTGCTCTGATTGTGGGTAGACCTCCATAAGCATAAAACAAGACCAAGATCTGGATTTTTGTTTGATCATTTAAAAACAGTCTGTAATGTGATTACTGCTTCCTTTTTTTTTCCACACTGAAGTTCTTTTCATCTCTCTGAATACCATCTGAAAAGATTGCTGTTTTAATTTAACAAAAAACTGTTTGATGCAAATAGGACTTGTTGATTATACCACGGCTTTCAGATTCATCCATGTATAAATATTTGCTTGAACATATCTGTAAGCTTCAGGATATCTAAAGAATTGACATTTCCTCAGTAATAGTGTGCAGTACTTACTTTTATGTCAAGAAAAGGTACTGGACTGATGTACTAGGAGTAATTCCATAATTTATGTACAGTATCCTTCTCTTTGCTTTTTGCCATTTGTCATGCTCTGATGCAGTTCTTTTCATTCCAGTGTCTACCTTTGCTCAAGCTCGTGCTGCTGAAATAAATGCCATGTTGAAAGCAGTTTCCCAGAAGTCTTCAAACTCTCTAGTTTTCCAGACTCTACCCAGGCACATGCGCAGGCGAGCGATGAGTCACAACATTAAACGCCTACCCAGGAGGCTCCAAGAGATGGCCAGGAAGGAGGTATAAGTGCATTTTACAGTGTGATATAGTGGGCATAGCTAATGCACAGTGTTCAGCTGTACATTTATTAATGTTAAGACCTGTAATTATCTGCGAAACCTCCCTAAAGTTTGAGTGACATTTAGATACAAAATGCAGGAACACCTCAGTTTTAGGTGTTACCTCACGAAGGTCTCATTAACCACTTGGCTTTGCAATTGCTGGACATCTTGGAAAGTTAAAAGGGTCCACTGCAGGAGGGTTTGTTCAGGTAGTGCACTAGTCTCATGTGGTCCAGGAGTCCTCAGTAAGACCTGTCTGCCTTGCACCACCACAGTTTTAGGGTGTGACCCTGCTGGCTCAAACCAGCATGGCTGATGGACAGCTCAAGTGTGGGAGGTACACTGGGGTTATTGTCAGGCTGCATGCAGCTTAAGGCTTATTGTCTATTTGTGGTAGCTCATGAAACTCATTTGGTGTCAGTATTTCAACATTTAGTCAGAAAATGCCTATGGAGTTACTTGCTTCTTACCCCCTGTGCCTTTCAGGTATGTTTAAAAAAAAATTTAAAAAAATTGGTTTGGCAGGATTTTATTGGCAAATGATCTTTGTGATGTTTCACATTGATTACTGTATCATCTCTAGAGACTTCTTAAAGTGATTGAGTTTACTTGGTAAATTTTATATGTTTTAAGGTTGACTGATAAACGTATTTATTGCATTCTTTTTTTCCCTTGCATTGTCTTTGAGACAATGTTCTTTGAGACCTTATTGCCTCCATCCTCAGTTCCTGAAGATAACTGTTAATGGTTCAGAAATTGCTTTGGGTACTCCCTGCCACACACCAACTACATGTTTCTTAGGGTGTGTTTTATTGCGTCTTCATAACCCATTAACTCCTATTTTACTGTCTTGGTTAGCATTCTTTTTGCTCTGTCAGTCGTGACAAGAGGTGCAGTTTGGCCTGTTTTCTGAGAACTGAAGGAAGAAGATGTGGGCTATTTTGCATAATTAGTTATGTGCTCTGTCCTTGTTAAATCTAGATTTCTTTAATGTCTGTGTTCTTTTGTGTCCTGCTTTTTTAATTCCTTTCATGTGATAGCTTGTCTAACTTCTCTATACATGCTCACACTCTCCCATCCTTGTTTCCACTCCATGTATGGCTCCTGGGTATTTGAGATTAATTGGTCCTGGTGCAACTGTATTTCTTTTTCTGTTTTTTTCTGTCTTCAGGTCTTCTGGTATAGTTTGTGTGTTTGCAGAGGCTGTTTTATTTCATGCTTTCCTACAGCTTGTCATATCTCCATTATTTGCTTTTGTAAAGGTTCTGTCTGTTACTTTGCAGTGTTTGAGGTCTGCGTCTTCCAAGTTATCTGTTTCAGTTTTGCTGCATTTTCTTCATTTGTCTGAGATCCTTTATCCTGACCATTTTCATCTAAATGTTTACGCAGACCATCTCTTTATCTCTTCAAAAAGCTTAAATGTGTATATTTTTCACCTAAAATACCACATTCCTTTTTCTCTAATTGCCTTTCTGAACCAGTCCCCTACCACTGATTCAGTGGCTTGCATTGCCTCCTCTGAGGTGAAATGGTGTGTCTGATGGGAAGATAGTTTATTTTTTTTTTCAGTTTTCATGGGTTACTTCAGTGTTTTCAGTGTTCTTGGCACCAGTTTTCTAGGATTCTCTTTCCTTTGCTGTTCTTATAACCAGTGGTCTGTTGTCAACTGTTTCTTGGTGAGCTTACAAAGGATATCCTAAGAATCTTTTTGTATCTTATAGTCCCTATTTCTTTCTACCACTTCTTTTCGCAAAAAGGCAAATCAAACGTTGATGGAGTCAAGCCTTCCTCTCCAGACATGCATTCACCCATAATAATTCAGACCTTGACTGGGTCTGGTTATTAAAAATTTGGTCAAGATATCCCCACAGTCCTCTCTTGCCTGCTTCTATGTCTTGTAGAATCCTTAGGGTCCTGCCTGACCGTCTGAGAGTCCGTACTGCTTCTGTAGGAGCTCAAATCTCCAGGCGTTTTTATTGTCACATGGATTTGTTCATGTGAATATACGGATGTGTGGCAGAAACTCAGACAGGAAGTAGCAGATCTTACTGTTCCCTGTTAAGTTTCTGAATTTGTGAGGATTTTGTTTTATGTATGGGTTTCAGTCTAACCTTAACACACTTCTATGGATGTTGCTTGTGTAGAATGTGTCAAAGTGTTAGTTACCCTCAAGAATTATTCAACATCAGAATAAAGTATAACTTAATGTTAGTGCTTCCTGTATCATTGTATTTCAGCCTTTTTCTTTTCAGAAGTTTGTTCTTGAGATTTACTTCCATTTCCTCTCTTTTAAAAAATAGGCAGAGAAAGCTGTACATCAGAAAAAAGAACAGTCGAAGACTAAATGCCGCAAAGCCAGAAGGCGCCACATAAATTTGGTGGCAGAGTTTAATCGTAGGCAAAGAAAGAATATTTGGCTGGAAACGCATATTTGGCATGCAAAGAGATTTCACATGGTAAAGAAATGGGGATACTGTTTAGGAAACAGCCCTACAGAGAAGAGCTACAGGGCTTGTTACCGAGCCATGACAAAACACTGCCTTCTTCAGGTACCACGTTTTACATCTGTTTTCTTTGTTATTTTGCCAAGGCAAAGTAATCAACTCTTCAGTTATAATGAATATTTCTGTCTCTTTGAAGTATTGTTGTATCAGCTGTTAAAAAAACTGCTAAGTATGAAATAAAAAATTTTATAATTGTAATTAAAGGTGGCGAGTGTCAGAGAGAACAAGATGAATCTTTAAAAGACTCTTATGGTAACTATGACTGAAATACTACATTTTCAGTCTTCTCAAGAGCCAACAGATTAAGTGAAACCCTGTATCATCTTCCTAAGCAGGATGCTATGGAAGAGAGACACTTTGTTCCATGTTCTTTTAGGTCTGTTGGTTTGAGAGGTAGGTTGGCCCTCAAATGAGAAATACCTGTCTGCTCTCCTATGACTAACAATTTTGAGTTAAAAAAGAAAAGTAATTTTTCCTTTCTCTTTGACAGATTTTAGGGAGTGAAAAATTAATAATTTCAGTGTAAATTGTGAAGCCCTGTCTGTTCCTTTCTACCAGGCTCACTTTCAAGAGTCATTCTCAATTTACCACTGTCTTCTTGTTTCAGGACTTATCATATTATTGTTGCCTGGAATTGACTGGTAAAGAGAATGAACTTCTGAAGCAACTTAGTCGAATATGTAGCATTGACACAGGTAAAATTTATGTAGTTCGAAAGAAAGATTCTGAATAGACTAAAGGATGACCCATCATTTTCCTTTTTTAATAATGTACCAGTCTCAGTAACAAAGTTGATACTGAATTGTGATTTTGGGTGGAAAACATAATTAAAATGGGTCATACTAGGACTAGACATTCTTATTTTCTTATTAAATTGCTTATTAATAAGCTAATTATGGTACAACATTAGCAACCCAGCAGCTGGACTGACTTGTGATTTCATTTTGTTTATTAAACAAGAGATTACTTTGTTTTTCAGTAAGTGTCCTCTGTTTCAGGATTAACATTTCAAGAAGCTTGTTGTCTATCTGGAAGATTCGAGGGTTCCCTGAATCTCTACCGAGCAGATCGCTATCCTGAGGATATGCTTGGTCCTGTTACATTTATTTGGAGACCCAGAGACGGGTCTGAACACAGACAGTTGTGGATATGGGTGCATCCAGCTCTAAAGCAGGTGGGGTTTTTTACATAGTTGAACTCCTATTTTTTATGCATTTTACGGTATTAATGCTAAAGATGGCATCTGAAAAGTATGGAAGAGTTGGATATAATATATGACTTTAGGAGCTAAATGTTGGAAAACTGTTTCCACTGTAACAATATTCATGTTCTGCAGCTTGTTTTTATAAATGTGGTACAGAAGGTGGATGCTGCTGAGGCATTTAGTGTTTGGGCTTGTTAAAAGTTTTGTAGTATCACTTGCTTCAGGATACATGTGCAGTATGATGTTGCTTGATTCACATCCTTTCCATTGCATCCCCAACAGGCTAAGATTAACATCATCACAAATAATCATAAATCTGATACTTAGCTATCAACTTTAAAAAAAATTTTAAAAAGTAAAATGTTGTTCACCAACAATTTTTCTTATGTTAATTTGCGTGAGAACAAATTCTTAGTAACATTCAATGTTACTTTCAGCTTTTGTTAACAAGCCCTTAAATTCAGCAGAATTAAGTTTATTCCATTAAATCCAAATAGGAACATTAAATAATAGAGTGTAATTTTTTTAAAGTATACTTAAGTTTTGCAGTGCACTGCATATCATCCTAATCCAAACTTTGTTTTTCTTAAGGACATACTGAGGGAGTTGAAAGCAATTTTTCAGTGTTCAGAACCTGAAGAAATCTGTATTACTGAGCCTGTTACAACATCAGTTCAAAAGGAAAAACAAATGGAGGTTGTTATGAGCCCTGGCAAGAAAAGAAAGAAGGAGGATGAAGAAGGAGAAAAAGTTGTGCCAGTGAAAAAAATAATTGGTGATGGCACTAGAGATCCATTCCAGTCCTACTCTTGGATCTCACAGACTACTGGTATTGCAATCAGGTTTGTTCATAGTAGAGTCAGAAACTGTGGCCATACCATAGCTGAATTCTGCCTTAATAGTATACTGGGGAAAAAAACGTGTGTTGTACACTCACCTGGAATTTTTCTCTTTCAGTGACAGAAGCATGGAGATTCTCAGATACAGGCTGATTGGCCCGTTATCACACTCGGTCCTTACAGAGACCCTGAAAGCTGCTTCTGTCCAAACAGTAAGGAAATTGGCAGTTTGGATGTTAGTGTAATTTTGGTAATGTTCCTAGCATGTGCAAGCTTGTTTTGGCTAGAGATAACTATAAATTATCTAGCCTTACCTATTATAAAGGCTAACCTGTGTATTACTCCATTAGCTTCTGTGCATTGGGTCTCTTGATCAATGCTGATCTCAGGAAGAACTCATATCCGGATTTTAAGTAGGGGTAGGAAGAAAATAAAACCAATGGTGCTGTTGAGCAGGCTGTGTAGTTTCTGCTGTAGTGATGTATTCTGCTGAGAGGTCCAAAATAATTCATGTTCTCTTTGACAAAGCCTAGACCATTTTCTCAAGCAATGAGCTAGAGCAGTAGAACTAAAGGGCAAATATTTTTGTGTTTTCAATCAAATATTCAGTTCCTCCAGGATTTGGGGGTTTTGTGTGCCTCTTGGCACATAGTATCACTGTGGGTTTAGAGTTTGGGGTTTTTTGGGGTTAGTGGTTTTTGTTTGGGGTTTTTTTTTTGGTTTTTTTTTTTTTTTTTGGTCTCTTGCAGCAAACATGATGGGGGCCATGAAATTTCTGGCTCTCTGTAAGTAATAATGACAGAATTAGGAAGTAGTGTGCTTTATTTATTTTTGGAACATGGGCTAAACTGAACAGCTTATTAGGGATTAGTGTAAAGTATAGGACTACATTGCATCAGGAAAAAATTATTTTGGTTTAAAACATGAAGGGAGAGAAAGTGACTATAGTGGTTGAGGCAAAGTGAGAATGAATTCATACTGATAGAAAGTAATAAATAACCATTTGAGTTTAATTAGATATGTTGTTTTCCAGGAGATGGCAGATTCAGAGACAGAACTGAATAACTGGTGGGTAGAAAACTGCAAGGACTCTGAAAAAGTATCTCTTCATCAATGTCAAAGTGCTATCTTTGAGCTACTAGAAGGTATTTGGGCATGTGGATGCTATGGGAGAAAGGGGAAGCTCTAGTGGTCACAATTGGCATGTTAATGAGTTGACTTCAGTGTGGACGTGCTTATTTTTTGCATGATCAAGAGAGTGATGCCTTTGAGAATGTGCTTAGGTAATTATCATGGCATGGCAAAGAATTGAGAAATGTTACATTGGAGTCTTTAAGGGAACTGAAATGTGTACTCCGAACTCTTAACAGATAAACTGAATCTTGTTATCTTTGTGAACTTAGATTTGAGATTGCTGGTGGGATATACAGTCTGATGTATGCTTTCGCTCTCTCCCCCCATACGCTCAAATGAAGACAATAAGTTGTACAATACCTCCCCAGATAGAATAGTAGTCTTCTACCCAAAGTGAAAGTATTATACCTTGCTTTATAAATGCTTGCTTCTAATTAATAGTTGTATATTTGGCTGAATTGTAAAGTACCATAAAGTTAACAACATTTCCTCACTTTCTAGCGCTGAAGTAGGTAAGGAACTGGCTTTGGTAGATCTCACGCTATACTCAAGTTGTCTATCCAATGTGAGGCAGTTAAGCAGAGATGAGGTAAAACTTTTACAAATCATTTTTAAATTTCCTTTCTCTGGAAGGCAAGTGTAAAACAAGGGTTGCTGGTACTTTGATACATGCCAAATGCAAAGGATGTATTGGGTCTGTGAGCATGACCTCACTTCTATGCTTAAAATTAAATGCAAACCAAGTCTTGCATTGCTGTTATTGACTTTCTTGGTCTTGTACATTTAACAAGCATTGGAGAGTTTTCGAAGCATTAAGTAGAGTACTCTGGATTGCTTTGCTGGCTTAGGTGGTGTCACATCCCTGCAGTCAAAAATGCACAAAATGCTAGTGCAGAAAAAGATTACAACTTAATTAGTGCTTTCATGGCATTGTTCATTGTGTGTTTTAAAGGGATGAGTTCACCATCAGAAATGCCACCAGGTACAATACTTGGCCTAACGGTTGGAGATCCTCGAATCAATTTGCCAAAAAAGAAGACAAAAGCCATGCCTGACTTAGAAAAATACCAAGGTAAAATGCCTGTCTTATATTATGCTTCTTGTGGAACTGGTAAAGGGAGGAGTTTCACTTTCTCTCTACACTTCTTTTCATTTACTGTCATCTTCTATGGATTGTCTCTTGCTGTTTTCCTCTAGCTTTTGATTTTCAGAATGTTTCCTTCCCCTTTCCACAGCCCCTGGCAGAATAGAAACAGCTTGAAAGCTGCATAGGTTTTAGAACAGGAGTTGTGTGAGGGAGGGACATGCACCAAAGCTGGTCTTGTGCTCAGTGGAAGCCTCTGTCTGACCATACAGATGATCCAGGTTCGAATCCTGGCAAGGCCAACCAGGTGCTAAAAGCTGCTTAGTGAGTTTTTGTTTGCTGTTTAGTCTTCCTGATGCTGTTTATCTCTCCAAAAAGATATCTGCTTTTTCTGGTTTAGAGTCCTATAGTGATGAAAATTCCAGTTCCGTTGGGAAAAGATATTACCATTGCAGGATTAGTATTTCAGATGGCCAGAATGCTGGTTATGCTAAAAAAATGAAAGATGCAAGCCTGACTTCTGAAATTTTCATTTCAGTGCTGACTTACACAGCATTTCAGTGTAAAATTCAAGTTCAGCTGGATGTGAATGTTCTTGAAAAATGTGCAAGAGTATATACAGTGGGGCTTGTGCACAGTGCTGTGTAGGTATTCCCAATTAGGTTGAGTGGACACAGGTTGTCTGACCTAATATACAAAACATCCTAGCCAGCTAGCAAGCAGTAGTACATGGGATAAGTTGAAAGTTCCAGAGACTTAAAAATACTTAATTTCCTTGGTGAGGTGTCTAGTGAAAGACAGTAGAATAATCTAGTCTTACCTGTCACTTAAATCAGGTTGATCACCTACTTCAGTTACTGTCTTTTAGCTCTCTGCACAATTCTTTTATTTTCTTTTTCTTACATCCTGCTGTTCTACACTCTAGAACAGCCTTTCTGTTAATTAGTTCTGCTCAGCTAACTTTCTCCTCATTAGTGTTCCTGTTGGAAATGCTGCAGCATACATGACCTCTACTTTGGTTCCTTCCTGCTCAGAAGTAAGGTGAGCAATCCTTGTTTAAGGATACTGGTTTGAGCTGATAGAGGAGTTAGCAACTGCAAAAAGTAATTTGGCTCCCTTCATTCTGCTTGCCATGTCTGAAGATGTGTTCAAGGAGGCAGGATCAAGAGAAGGCATCTAGGTACTGGAAATGTCTAAAAGTAGTTTCTCTCTCACTATCAGAGCTGTTTGTCCCTCAGGAAGGATGGCCATGGTAAAGAGGTAATGATGTAAGATAAGAAGGCAAGAGGACCATTATGTTTTTTCCTGTGGCTAGCTAGAAGTGTCCATCTTCAAGATCTTTCTACCTGGGGTTATCCTTTACTTACAGAAAGTCTTCCAAACCACAAGTACTCAGAAAACTTGGTGTTGCTTTCTGGTTCCTTTCTGAGTCTTTTTTTTGTTTGTTTCATCGTGAAATTAAATTAAAACTGCTTCTGTCCTCTCTGATATTTATTCAAGAGAGGGAAAAGGTACTTGTTCAGCTAGCAAGGGAAGGTAAACTGCCTAATACCTTCCAATTTGGATTCTGCTAAAGGACTTAGTGTTACACGACTAAAAAAGTTGAGTAGGCAGAATGAAAGAAGACCGCTGTCTTCCAGTAGAAAATCAAAAGGATGTCATGGTAAGGGAGTAGAAAAGGAGAGGACAGCCCTACATTCTTGTAGTTAGGGAGAGACTGGGAGGGACTGATGGTTTAGCAGGGAAATGGCAGCTGTTTTCTACATTACCCACCTAAGTGACTTCCTAATGCTGTGGGGGAAGAGTTACAGAATCATACACAAGCTCCTATCACTCATGCAGTGGGGGAATCCTATGGCACGGTAGTTCACATCTCAAGACTGGAGTCTAACTGCCACTCTCCTGTGTCCCTCAGATTATTCTTCCATGTTAGTTGGAAAGAGAGGCTGTTGTTACTCTCTAAAGACTTTTGTTCCCAACCTAATTTTGTAGTTAACTTTGTGTCAGCTGCTACCTGTGATTTGTTTCTGCCTTAATGGGCCTCCTTGTTAGAGTAGTTAAAAGCAGAGAATTTACATTTTTTTAAATCCTTCTAGAAAACCAACCTATGTTAAACATTAAACTCAGATACTTAGATAATTTTCTAATCAGGAGAAAGCATTTAAGTGCATTTGGTTCTTGTTTTTCAAAGAAAAAGTAAAATTGCATATGTATTAATAAAAGGAAGCCTAGATAAAATTGTGCAGAATCCATTTTATGTCTAATCTGTTCTCTGTGCAATCATTCTTGCCACAATTCACTGTTTCAGGACCCTTTATAAGGTCTTTCTGAATTCAGGCTAGTTTATAATCTCTTCAGAGCATGCGGTCTTGTTGCCTATTTCACTGCTTTTATAAGCCAGTTAGAATCATAGAATCATTTAGGTTGGAAAATACTTCTAAGATGAAGTCCAACCATTAACCCAGCACTGCCAAGTCCATTACTTCGATTTATTCTGTTTTCCTGTAAGCGTCCTTGGTTGCCTGGCAGGTTTGCAGAAGTTAAAATCAGTTAAATACATGAAAGAGAACCTGTTGCAGGCCACTCAGTGCAAAAGAATCACCGCTAACTGAAGAAGTTTGTAAGCCATAAGAGGCAAGGAACTGGCAGAGTGAGGAAATGCAACACAATATACTGATTCTAGTGTTATACTCTTCCCTAGGACCCTATTATTTGCCACACTGGAAATCAGATGAGGGAAATACCCAGCAATAATTTCATCAAAAGCAATGTATTCCTAAAGATTATTCTAGTTTGACTTAGCATTTTCACTAGCATTTTTCCAATCAGTTCTGTTCCCTCATTCTACTGGTTCTTTTGCCAGGAGTAACCCGGGAATGGAGACTGTCCTCCTTGTCACTTTTGTTCAACCAGCAAAAGAAGGAATGTAATTATGGCATACATCACTACAGCAATAGTATTATCAACATTTCCACAGTAACACCCACCCAGAAAAAAGATAGACTTCTCTAAGATCTGTAGTTCCATTTCAGTGGTATTAATTTTCCCTTCTGTAATGAAAAAAGATCTTTTTATGAGCCTTAGAACTACATAAACCTTCTGAGCCTTGGTTGTGTTGTAGCCTTGCTCAGATGTGGTAGTATTTTCAGCTGATCTCAATTTAAAAAGTGTCATTTCATTCATTTGCCTAAATGACGTGACATATTGGTTGAGGAATTTCTGTATTCCACACTTTTTTCCCCTTTTTGTTCCGCAGACACTCAAATTCTATTAGGATTGGTATTAGTAAGATTGAAATGCCACTGCTTGCTTATGGTAGCAGATTCTGTATGTACTTTAGCCTTTCTTTTTCTTCAATGTCATATAAAAGCTAACTGATTTTCTTAGACAGTCTTTGCTAATTTGCATTTGTTTGTCAAATGAGTTTAGGTAAGTTACAGCCATCCTTTTTGCTTGTGGATTGTCATACATGCACTCTGTGAAATTGACACAGATCCGTCCATATTGCTTTTTTTCAAAAATGCTGTTCTAAGGTATGCGTGAGTGATTTTTCCCTGTGGGTGACATGCTAACGAATCAAGTGTAATTTCAGTCTTTCCCAGTTACTCTCACTCTTGAATGCATATTCATGTGTAAAAGCTGTGTGTTATGGACATGTGCTGATGGGATTTAATCAAAGCACTGTCCTCATTTCTTCAGGCTGGAGGATAAATAATTTTTCACTGCCTTCTCAGCAGCCTTCTGGAAGTCAAGGCTCCCCGTAAGCAGTCAGTTCTCACATGACTGCAGATTAGTGCTGTTCTTCTCTCGAGTTTAAAGTACACTTCTGACATTTTGATACGTATTTACTGTCTTTTGTGGGAAAAAGCAAATTCCATTGCCTTAAAAACCAGTCAGCATGGAGTATGTTGAAGCTTTTAAATGATACATATAGATGCAGGAATGAGATGCATACAAGGAAAATACACCATGAAATATACATGAGCTGAAGTTTCTTCTGCAGACACAGAGCCTGAGTCCTTGCCTGCAAACACATCTGTTGCAGGGGTTTAGGTATCTGTCCTCAGTTGTCCTGATACACACACCCTTATGTACATAGGACTCTGAAACTGTTTATTTTTGACCTTTTTTTTGCAAAAGGGAGGAAGGAGAATTTTCAACTCTTAGGCCTGTTTTCTAAGACTGTTCAGCTAATCAGCTACGCAAATCAAATCAACAGCTTGAAATGGAGCAAAACCTCCTTGTATCTGTCTGTATTGTCTAAGCAACACCATTGACACCAGCAGAAGTAGCTTGTCACTGAGCTTTCTGTGCTTAGTAATGCAACTTCCTGTTTCCTATGCTACCCCTAACATCTTTCACTGTCATCAGCAACTTCTTCATCAGTAGGGTTATTTCCCCAGCAATCTTAAAATGTGGACTGAAGAAAACGGGAGAGAGGTAAGAAATAAGAACTGGTGTGAGGGTTTGGGGTTATGATTTGAATTACAGTATGCTTAGCAGAAAGAATAAATACTACAAGATCATTGGGGATCAAAGAGAAGAATGTATCAGTCTAGAGAAGAGTATTTTAAGGTAGTAAGGAAGATACTGGATGTGTGCTGATGATGGAGAGACTGCCTTAAAAGGGCTTTCTATAGTGGGAAAAAATATTCATGCCATTATAGTATACAGGAATTGTAAAGAACTCCAAGAATATGACAAGGACAGACTGCCTGAACTGTGGTAATAAAAAGAAATGTCAAAAAAAAAGCAGAAAAAGTTACAGTGAATAATTTACAGTAGAAGGAACTAGAACATGTTTAAATAATTTAACACAAAGAGATTCTGGTGTTCACAAATGCTTTTTGTACAGAAGATGGAAAATGTTCATTCCTTATCTTATGTTTGCTTGTAATTTTGTGCCCTAAGTCACATAATAAGAGTCAGGAAGGAATTCCCCACCACCATCACATATAGTTTTGTTGCTGTCTTTTCTTCCTTTGGGGCATTGATACTTGCTGTATCTTCAGACAAAATGTGCTTTGTCTCTAGGAGTATTGAGCTCTCTTAGGTTCCTGATCAGGTTCCTGTCCTTAATTTTTGGTGTGAGAAGGAATTCTTCTGGCTTAATTGGCAAGGATTTCCTTTTTAGTTGTATTGTTCTTAATTTGAAGGAATGTCACCCTAATCTGATAGCTTCTTTAGCATTTCTTTTCACATAAATCTAACTCATTAGCAAGAATGCATTGTAGGTATCAACTTGATAACACCATGAAACTGTCACGAATGGTGCCATAGGTAATATGTCTTGCAAAAGATTTTGCAAATTTTGGTAATGGGGACATCTTAAAAAGTATGGATTTTAAATAAACAGTTATTGCAGTTATGTTTGACAGTACCTATTGTACTGTTATTACCACTGAATAGTCCCCATCTTCTGTGCTTCAAGTCTTCATCAACGTTATCTGGAAAAATTAGTGGAACTATTTTTAAAAGACTTAAGTAATTTTAAAAAACAACCAAACCCTGACATGTTCTGTTCCTATAATGTGTAAGATCTTATAAATGACAAAATGAGGAACAGTCACTCCGAGTTTTAATCACAGAACTATTAATAGGTTCATTGAATTATTTATAGATAAGAATTATTTTACTTAAAATGTGGATCAGCATGCATTACATACTGTACCCTGAAGGCTTTTAATCCACAGATCACTAAAGGTAGGTATACACTTTCTTTGCTTTGCTTAGATTGCAAAACAGAAGAAGAGATAGGGTATTTAATACTTCAGCGATCAGTTTTAAAGCTAGAAGTGTTATTTATCTTCAGTAATGTACACAACTGTTGATTTGTGCAGACATAAGGAAGAGTAGTCCCTTCCTTGAAGTGCAGAGTCTGAAAAGATCCAAAGTGGAAGCCTAGTGCTAAATAAGTAGTTGCATGCTAGTCATTTCCATATGAATATTTCCAGTATGTACATTTCTGAAAGGTAATACTTTTCTTACAAGTTTACTTAGGCAGACTTATTTCAGGCTTTGTAATGTTGCTCTTCCTGATTTTTGCCAAACCTGTTGAGTTTCACACTCTGCCTAAAAGGTCAAATTCCAGAACATTAACGTTGGCATGTAAAGATCTAATTTAGATTGCCAAAGATGGTGTTATTTGTAATAAGAAATGCTTGTAAAAAATTGCCAGGTTAGTTCTTCTAACAATTTATTTCATATTTGGAAAAACATGATAGAAACCTTCTCCAGAAGCAGTGATGCTTGTTAAACTTTTAATAGTCTTTCCTTGGTTGTCTGCCCATTGTACTTACGATAGTGGAGTGATTCTGGAAATTTGATATTTAAACCACAAAAATTGTTTGAATTTTGTTCAAAGGTTCTCTTCTTTTCTAGATAATGATAAAGTTAGGCAGCTGTACCTGGAGGGTGTACCCATAGAGTGTGCTCACAGCTTTATCTGGGACCAGGACATCTGTAAGAACGTCACTGAAAATAAAATCTCAGAGCAGGTAACTAAGTAGGTGGATTGCCACAGAGAAAATGCCTAATTGTCCATAGAGGCCATAGAAAGAGGCTCTTGAGACTTGTATAAATCCAAGGTTGATCAGTAGTTTCCTAATGTCATAGTATCCCGTTGCTGACTTGAAGGGATTTTTTTGTAGCCTTTGTATAATGTCCTTGCACAACCATTGTTCACGACGCAATTAAAAGAAAGCCCTATTGCATTGTCTACAGGACTAAATAGTTGAAGGTTTATTTATCAGAACAGTTTGGAATTGGATTTTCCTACATCACCTTAACTCAAGTGCAGCAGATAAGAGAGATAAGTGGCACAGAGAGGCACTGGCCTTTCACTCATAGCCAGGATTATTCTCCTGATAAAAGAACCGCAGAATTTGGAAGGAAATAAATCCTCTGGTTCTGAACTGCAGGATGCTATGCTGTGGGCATTCTGGACAATAACTTGTGATCTGTAGAGAACTTTAAATTTGCTGTTGCCGGTTTGAAATCTATCTTGACATTTTCATTGACAATGGAGGAGCAGCCCATAAAGTTCGTGGGTGAATTGCACTTTATGTGGTGGTTCAGTCACAAGAGGTGATAAACTTTCAGCACCATTGTTATCAGAATGACAATGAGTTTTGTGCTCTTTCAAACTGGCTGACACGGTATAAAAAAAGCAGAGTACTTGGAAATATTGCACTAGCATGTGACAGTTATCAGCACAATCTTTTTGTAGATGACAGTGTTTTTCATGCTATCATGAAATTTAATACTTACCTTATAAAACAGAGGGAGTCTGATGGTCTGTTTTTTATAAATGTATTCTTAGTGTGGTACAATGGAATATAACAACTGGTGATTGACAAAGCCTTGGTGCCAGCATTCTTTATGTGAAACTGTTTCATGACCAAATGTTCTTCCCATCTCCTTGGATGTAGTTCAGATTTGCTCTATGTATTGACAAACTGTCTGAAAGCACCTGTTCAGTCTAGTCATGTGTACAGATCTATAATACGAAGTTGCAGTATTTGTTTTTTCTCCTTCATCTGTGTTGTACATTTTTTTGACCTGAGTTTCAGTACCTGCTCTCCATCAAGGACTACAGAAGTAAGAAGGGGGAAAAGAGAGTGTTTAAAACTCTTTTAAAATAATTTTTCATACCCTGGTAAAATTCTGTTAAAATATATAGTATATTACTAGTATATGTTTTCTAACTGTAAGCTCAGTTCTTCTCTGTATCTTGGAAGGGTATCTGGAAGAGGGAAGAAGAATGGTTACTAACTTCTGGGAAATGTCTCCTCCTTCTCAGGATTTAAACCATATGAGAGCTCAATTACTGGTACCTGGATCACACCTTGATTTGGGTCCTTGTGAATCTAAGATTCCCGTACTGTTGGTGCAGCAGCCAGGGAAAATGGCTGGAGAAGATCGACCAGGATGGGGGAGTGGCTGGGATATCTATCTCCCAAAGGGCTGGGGCATGGCTTTCTGGATTCCTTTTGTAAGTGACTTTGATGCCAAATTGCAAATAATTTGGTTTAAATTAATCGATTTTAGAGAGTATACTTCACATTGTATAACCAATTCACAATTACAGGATCAAAATCCCACTTTAAAAGAGCGTGTATGAACCAGTTAATGACTGAAGCTTGGCCTTGAAACCTTAAAAATAAACAATAGCTTTCCATATCTTTTGTTGGGTATAACTATGCCCGTATAGCATCTAAAAGCAGCAAATCAATGGGGAGTCAGGAGAGGAAGCTGAAGCTATAGCTCTCTGGCTTTGTGTTTCTGCAGGGATATGCCTCTAAAGAGAAATCGTTTGGTGCCTGCTGCTAATTTATTTCCAGCTTGGCTATCTCCACCTCTGTCAACAAACTGGTTGCCTCTGATTTGGGAGAGAGCTTGAAACACAAAGTTTGAGTTAAGCTTGAATAGTCCTCTGATGCTTTTTGGAGCGTTCTGCTTTGAATGTTTAGGTGGCACTTTCAGTATCTTTCTGCAGTTAAATTTATGCTTTTGAATGTGCAGGGGCATTAATTGCAGTGATACGTGTTGTGTGGTATAGATTGGGCAGTGACTGTTGAAGTATTACAACATGCCTGGAAGGTACCTGTGAAATTCTTTTCAGTTTTGATGATAATTTTTCAGAATTAAATTTAAAGATCATTGCTAACATTTTTGTTGACATAGTCATGTTGAACTGTAGAAACCATGCTTCAGTTTATTTTTTGAAAGCTAAAGTGTTAGACTTTCAATTTTTTAAGGCAGTACCTTCTGGAGCATTAACGTTTTGTTTCAGTTAGGAACATGGAATCAGTGCAAACATTGCTTTTTGGGTGTTTTGTTTTTATAACAGATATATCAAGGTGTACGTGTCGGTGGCTTGCAAGAAGCATTAAAGCATTCCGAATATCAAAGAACACCGCACACTCCAAATGATTTCCCAGACTGCCAGGCAGGAAGGCAGTTTGCCAAAGAACTGGAAGCAAGTCTTCTTGAACAATTCAAACGGTAATATTAACTTAAAAAATAATTACAAGAATGACAAAAATGAATACTGCTTAAAATATTCCCTTAATTATCTGTCATTATGTTCACTTGAACTTAATATGGACATCTTACAGTAATGTGTTAAATCTTGTATTATAAAAAAGAATCCTAGGTATATTGAACTCTGCCAAACAGGGCATATGAATTAAAACATTCTATTCCCAGAGACATGCTCAGTTATAGGACTGTAACAAGGCTGTAAAACAATAAAATAAGCAATGCTATACCAAGTTCCCTAAGCAGCAAGGGAGGCAGGAGGTAAGAGAATGCAAAGGCAGAATACCAAAGCACATACCAAGTGTTAAAGAATAAAGTGAATTAAGAAGTACATCTCAGTGTGTACTTTTAAAATATCAGGTATTCTGAAGTTTTCCTTCATTTTCACTGCAACAAACACAGAAGTCTTAACCATGAGTATGGAGCAGCTGGAAGTGTCCTCTGCACCAACTCGTGTTGGTTCCACTTCAAGCTAGGAGGGAACGCAGGAGAAGTTCAGAGGAAAAGGTGGTGGTGTCAATCACAGCACACAGACATTTCCAGCATAGCTGAAAGGATTTGGTTGTCAAAAATACAGCAGTGTTTTCTAGATTGTAACTTTAAAATTCTTGTTCAGTGAGGTAACAAAGGGAATGCACAGTTAACTTTCTGTGCTAAATACCTGATTTTGAAAACAGAAAACATTATTAGACTAGCAGGAAAAAGTAGCTTTGCTAAGTACTGAATAAAGGCCCAGGAAACAAATATTCTTACCTACTTACTTGGTTTATCATTTAGACGTCCACCCGCAAAAAGGGCAAATTATGTCAAGCTGGGCACTCTGTCTCCTTTCATCTGTCCTTGGGGGCAGCTGACAAAGAACTGGGAAGGAAGAATGAAAGCTTCAGGAGGATTTGTACATCCTTCTTCCCCACACCCTGAGTGCTGCACAACTGAAGGGCATAATTATCATGACCCCAAAGCAGAAGTGGTCAGAGAAACTTCCACTGAGACCAGTGAGGTAGAGGAGACCATGGAAGTAACAAGTTCTGAAGGTGCCCTAAAGACAGAGGATGTTACAAACACCCACGACCTTGGTGGGAGAGATGAAACTAAGACAAGTGACTTTATTGTTCTCAGGTATGTCAAAATGAAACACACATGTTATTTCTTTATTGGGAATTATTGAATTGAGGAAAAGAAGAGCCAAGCCTTGAATATTAAGATAGGAGAATTATTTGATCCAAATACGATGAGATTAAATAGTTTTGGAAGGATCAGAATTTACTGTTGCATGGAAATCCTTTGCTTTTCCCCAGCAAACTTAGTGACCAGATGAAGTAAATTCCTGAAATTATTTTAAATATAACACTCTGGAGTTTACTGTGTTCTTAGAGTTGGCATATTCTGGCTGCTTCCAGGTGGATGGAGTTTTTAGAGGTTCATGTTTTTGATTTTAAAACTGTTGCTGTGAAAATAGTCTTGCATTCTCTTCTGTAATACATCATCACAGGTGGTTCTTGCATTCTAAAGAAAACGGAGAATCTCTTGCATTCCAGTGCAACGCATGAGGGCAGCAACAGTGTTTGGAAAGTGCCTGAATGCGAGTCTTTAATTTCTGTGTAGTTACCAGGGAAGAAAACATTGAAAGTTCTGGACTGCATTAATGTCACTGAAGGTTGTAGAGTATTTGTGGCTTAACAAGTTTTGTGGGTTTTAAGAAGTAATGTCACCTTCCTTCTGAAGAAGACACATGAATTCCACTCCCTCATGTTCTTTTTGTGCTAAGAGTGATCTGAAAACCGCAGGGCTTTTATTAATCGCACTCTTGCAAATATGTGGGGTGCTGGATTTCTGTTGTACTGCTTTTTAATAACTATCCATGATGTTTATTTTTGAAAAATTTTAATAGGAGTGAGAAACTACTAATGCAGTTATCAGCCTGGTGCTATCCCACTGCTGGAAAAGATCGGCGAATCCGTCTTATTTCTCGTCTGGGACAGAAGGAAATGACTGAAGATGTTTTTTTGCCAATCCTGGTGAGCTATCCAAGGGCTCTCGTCTGGGTCAACTTGTCACTTCTGAGAAAGGGGAACCCTGAATTACATGCCATGATTTGCATCCCAACAGAAGATGACTTGCTGCATCTAAGCAAAGACAAACTCTTCTGTGGTCCTCAAGAACCCAAACATCGTGATATATTCAAGAACAAGGTCCAGAGACAAAAAGAGGAGAGGAAGAAGAAGAAAAAGGGTGACATGAAGGCTTTAGGAGGTGACCCTCTGAGCATTCCAGATAAAGACACAACTGAAGACCATGAAGACCTTATTCTTGGTCTTTGGTCAGATGCTCTCCCAGATGTTACTTCCCACTGCTCCAGGACTGTCTTGGGATATGTCACTCGAGGGGATTTTTCATTGGCTGCAGGGTGTGGAGAAGCTCTGGGTTTTGTTAGCTTGACAGGGTTAATTTATATGTTATACAACCAACCAGCAGATAAAAAAGGGCTTGTTTTGCTAAGGACTCCAGCATCTTTACAGTACAGATTTGCAAGGCTTAATATTGAGGTTTAAGTATAATTGCAATGCAGTAGAGTGCCAAAAATACCAAAGAATGCCTGTTTTTTACTACGTGGCCTTTCGAATTTGTCTCAATTGAGGTTATTCCTGAGCCCCAACATCTCTAAGATTATAAAATAATTAAAAGGCTTTTTAGCATTATTCAAAAAAATAACTAATGCATAAACAGACCTAGTATTACTTTTGATGTCTGCATCGTTAAGGATTTCTAACAGGTCATTATGATCTTATTTAAAGAAGCATATTCTTCATTTTTCTCCTCGAAGCAGTGGATGCTGTAACAATATACAGAAACCCATCATTTTCATTTTAGAAACCTTTGGTCAGATGGACTGGAACTTCACAGTGCACTTTCACATGTAGCTGTGTGCAATCTGATCCAGTATGTATAGCAAGTGGCTTTCCTGACTCCTCATATCTGAATACATGTGGCTGCAGTGCAAAGGAGCCAAGTAGAGAAATTTAGACAGAAAGTTGAATGCTTAAATGAAATGCAAATAATATGTAGCCCAGCTATATAATTTTGAATTATAGCAACTGGAGCTTTTAAAATGGAAAGCGTATCAGTCTGTCTCTCTAGTCTGAAAGGTAAAAAGCTTTGCAGATGCAAATTGCTGGTGGTGGGTCAGCATACATTTTCTCTTAATAATAGGGGATATTTTTCTTCCTTATGAGATTATTTTTGTATGGAATGTGCTAGGACTGAAAGTTTCTTCATGTTACAGTACGGTTCATGAATGTTGTTCAGTCAAAACCTGTAAAGTGTGCTGGGACATGAAGGGAGAAAGGTATTTGATTTGACTGGGGCAGTGTGTGTAGGTTGTTGGGTTTTGGCATTCTGTTGGGGTTTTTTTAATGATAGCCTTAAGCATCTAGCCGTTCTTGCGTTAAGCAGCTTGAAAACGAATTTACAACAATACCCTG
This sequence comes from Lophotriccus pileatus, assembly GCA_035583135.1. Classification (NCBI taxonomy): domain Eukaryota; kingdom Metazoa; phylum Chordata; class Aves; order Passeriformes; family Tyrannidae; genus Lophotriccus; species Lophotriccus pileatus. Next base: position 129,265,180 of record JAWWES010000081.1, read on the forward strand.
TAGTTTAGTAGCAGCATGATACAAATATATGCCAGTTGGTAAAACTACCCTGAAATTATCATGTACAAATAAAAATGTAATCTATTCTTGAGTCAGGAGTCTATTGACTAAGCTTGATTCTTAGAGAAATTAAACATGGATAAGTAATAACTTTGTCTTTCTAAGTATTAGTCTGCAAATTAATTTTCTCTCTCACAGTTTTGTTTGAATGTCTTAGGTGAATAGGTTAATGTTGGCTGGAGTTGTTGGAGGAAGAATTTAGCATGCTTTACCCTCAAAATATTAAAATTTGGGACCATTTTTGAATTAAATATAGCACACACATGGGGAAGGGGGAAAACATCTCTGGTCGCAAGGGAAGTATTGGAAGGGGGCTGGATTTGGGGGTTTCTTTTGAAGTCTTCAGAAGATGGATTGTAAATGAGTAGCACCAGTGGGAGTTAGGCTGGCATGTGGTACAGAGAGATGGAGCCTCCAGCACAGCTTGGACCACAGCTCCGTGAGAAATCGGAATGGCTCCAGCACCGCGCACCTTTGATGCACCTGATAAAGCAATCGCCGTCCCAGAAAAGTCCTGAGAAGCATCTGCAGGAAAGCCAGCAGATGGCCCCAGAGGAAAAAGCTTGGTGCTGGCAGGGCTGGGATTCACACGCTGCTGGCCGTGTGAGTGCTGCAGCCTGTAGGTATGTGTGAATAAGGAGCCCCTTAAAGGTTACAGCCTGGCTGCTTTGATCAGGTTCTCTTGTAATAATCCTGGATTTAATGAACCTTTTGAATTGAAAGCCCGATTGAAATATTTGTAGGATCACAGTTTCCAGAGCTGTGCTTCGTGGGAAGAAAGGAGGGGAGGTGATGTTTATATGTTTTTTTCCATTGTTACCTCCCTCATCTTAGTAGATACATATTTTCTTACCTCACTGTAGGCCTGACTTGTATGTGACAAAGGAGGAGGAGAAGCCCCCCCTTCCAAGCTATCATTTTTTCTTTTCTGCTTGTAGATCTTTTGTTCCCTGAATCTTTCCCAGGTTTTTATTTTTTAAAAAAACATCTGGAGTCTTTTTTCTTTTCCTCCTATTGGTAATTTCTGCCAGGTTTTCATTTTGACACTTCCTGTTACTATTCTTTGATTTCCATTCTTTATTTTTGATTTATGATCCTTGTCTCTGGTGAGCCAGTGAACAGAAACTGGAATCCAAGCGCATCCTGTTCTGTATATCTTGTAATATTGTTACACAGTTGTTTTCCTTTAAGTCAATGATTTATGCCTTAAGACTTCACTCCTTGTAAAAAGCAATGCAAACTCGATAAGTTAAAAATGCTGAAAACTCCCAGCCAAAATTTGTCAGAAAAGTACTGTGACTTTATGTAGCTGCAAGGAAATTTTTATCTGTGGCTGCAATTTCCAGATTCTGAGCGTCTCAAGGGTAACTTAGTCATAAAAACCATGTCAACACCGGATAATCAAACTGTGGATAATTAAACCTGTGTTATCTGTGTATCAGCTGTACAGTATGTCTGCGCTCATCATGTTGAATCAGGTGTAGTTTACAGCACACATCTGTTCTTACTGTGGTTGCTACACGTTGGTTAACTACTCCAGAGCATCTGGACCAGCTCCTGTGGGCTGTGATACAAGGGCAGTTTTGGGAACCTAGGAAGCTCTCGCCTAGTGAAAGCAGCTCTCACAAGCTCTCCGTCTCCCATGCTGTCCTCCAGATAACTTTCTCAAAATGGATGCCAGCACAAATCCTTAGCTCTCATTCCGTACTTGGCAAGAGCTTTTGGAAGCTAAAATGAAGTACAGAAGGCAATTTTGGCATTCTCTGTAGCACTGTGAAGAGGTTGAATGGTAACACAGTGCTCCTGTAGCTCTTCCTACAGTTCCCTCAGAGCAGCTGTATCAGACTCACCTGGGGCACGGTCTTTTCCTGTTCTGAAACATGACTTGCATGCTAATTGCCTGCCACATTGACAGCGCAGTGACTGATGGACCTACCAAGCTGAGGGTCTCCGAGGTACACATTCTTTACCATTGCAAATCCAGAAAATGAGGTTGCAGAGAAGGGTGGTGATTACTCTGTGGGATGAGGTGAGGTGTGACTGCGTCCAGATTGTGTGTTTGTTAAAGATGTTCAGGATGCTCTGTTTAGCAGCCTGTAAGTAATGGAAGACGTTACCTGGCAGAAAGGCAGCTGGGGTTGTTGAAACAAATCTGAGAAAATAACTGACAGGGTGACAGACTGCTCAATGGATGTAGAAGCCTCGGGGGATCATGGAATATGTAGCCAAAGAGTTGTCAAATGCAGCATGACAGTTTTCTTTCAGTGCTCTAAATCTGGAAGAGCCAGATATGTCAAACCTGATCCATTCACATGTCCATGTGAAGTAGGTGGTAGGAACAGAGCTCGCGGGAGTAAACTACCAAAGGCAAGTTTCAGAAGCACTAAGACTGAGAAAAGCAGAACAGCAATAGCATTGTTCTATTTTCCAAGGATATAACATGCAGAAAACCTCCACCCAAAATCCCATGTTTCTAAATGCTCTGCCCAAAGGTCAGCAATATAAACAGCACCCACAGTTTACCTCCTGCAAATTCAACTCAGCTGTTCTTTGCGAACTCTGGTCACATCAAATCCCTGCAAGAACAAGTAAACTTGTAGTGAATAATGAGAACCCAGAAAGGACAGAGGATATAGGCTGAAACCATTTTGTGGCAGCTTTGAAAGTCAGAGCCAGCTTAATGCTGGACAAAATAAAATTAATGAGTTCAAGGTAGTTTGCGAAGTAGGTGGAGTGACAAAAGACAAAACACAGCTTTCGTTTATTGCATTGGGTCTCTTCTTAAAGAAATACTGTTTCTTCTATAGTAGGAAAAATGCTTGCACAGAATGATTTTATTATTTTAAAATTTTTTTAGACACTCCAAGATGTGCCTAAGATCTACCACATCAGCTTGCTTGACACATTTTAGCTATCTTTTCATCATGGGCTTACAGCAGTGCTGCTGTTCTGACAGCCTTGCATGGCTAAGCCCAATTCTTAAGAAACAGAATCAAAAAGACATCCGGGGACACAGCAAGAGTAAAGCAGAGAATGAAAAAGCAGTCTGAAGGAAGAGAGTGACTCAAATTTCTTGATCCAAATATGTGAGGATTTGCTGTAATTTCTAGAAAGGATGATGCAATTCAGTATTTCATTTCATCTCAAGATCAATTAAATAGCCAGGATGAGAAAGCTGTTTCAGCTCAGTCCTTCTCTCAGCATGCTGTTTCTTAGCCCAGAAAAGGTTTGTTGGTTTGTTTTTTGGGGTTTTTTTCCCCCCTTTTTTGGGGGAGTGGGGGGAGGGCTGTTTTTTAAAGAATAAAATAGTGGTGATGAATGGGAGAGCTCAAGCATCTGGAAACCCATGTGCCTATCAGGGCTCACTCTCACACATTAGTTCTCTTAATTTCTGGGTTTGTTCTTTTTTTCCACATTGGGCAATAAAAAAGGCTTTTTGATTTGTGTATTTTTTTTTCTTTTTGCCCTTTAACAAAAGGTTGAAATGAAAGCAAACTTGGACAGGCAAAACCTCAGTTATTTAGAGCTTTATCACTTAAAATGCTACCTGAGGAATAAGCCCCCTCCTCTTCCCCACTTGAGACACTGCAGTTGTTTTAACTGTGCCTCTAGTGATGAATCCTGTGTCTACTGTTATAATTATTTATAAATACCACACATGTACTTCTGAAAAATTTTGTCTGGGTTGTACCAGGTGTGGTCCAAGGCAGCTCCGCCCATGGGCAAAGGTAGTTGCTCAGAGTGAGTTAGGTTGGGTGAGAAAGAGGGATCACACACATCAAAGCCTGTTGCTGTTCCTTAGGGCTCCAAAAATCCAGAGTACGTGCACAGAATAACAAATTGTAAATCTCCAATTAAAAATACACTTTTCAGATGGACAGTTGCTTAATGCGGTGGGGTTTAATTTTTTTTAAAAGATGCATGTGGAAGTAGTTGTGATACAGACCAGCAGGGATTAAAGGGTTAACAATAGATAATTTATTTTCCTGCAGAACAAAATGTCTTACAGGAATCAATTGCATCCAGGTTTTCTGAATATTTTTGCAATGCAATAATTCTTTTAAATTAGTTGGCAAATATATGAAGCGGGTTCCAAATGAAGGCACGAAAATGTATGAAATCGGCGGAGAACTGTAACCAGTTGGTTTTGGTTTTTTCAAAGAGAAGCAGATGAAAATGAAACATTAGTGCATAGTAGTCCAAGGAAAGTCTTAAAAGAGAATTAATTGTAGTTTCCATTAGTCTTTTAAGACTTTCATTGAGCTACTGTATTTTGAGGAGTTAATTATTTGCATTCATTACAATAAATTATTTTTATAAAAAAATTAGATGTTGTTTCTGTTAGTATCTTTAAGAACTTACTTTTATGCCTATAGGTAGCACACAGTGGGACAACTTCTAGAATGGCAAGCCCAAAACTACAGATTTCTGTGGCCCCTGAAGTTTCTCCAAACCTGATGCTGGGAGAGAGGAGGCTTCCAGGATGTTGCACGTGTCCCGCAGCAGCCAGCTGACACTGGCGCTGCAGACTGAGAAAGCAACCTCAGTAGAACGTGCTCCTGTAGCAATGTGACAGCACCCTCTGTCAAAAGTTGTGGAAGCCAGTCCTTCCCGTGCTGATGGTGAAGCTCTGGAGCCCTCTGATAAAAAAAAAATTTCCTTTTTTAGGTTAGTAGACATGCAGAAGACTAGTTTTACTCCTTTTTTGGATTATCCACCAAACTCAGAAAGATCCCAAAATAGCAACGCCCTGCCTGAAGGCTTGTTTCTCACATCATATGCAGTCAACCTCTTTTTGTTGTACAACTCACTGGTGTAAAGCCAGAGCTCACCAATGTTACAAGATGTGGCTGTGCAAGTGTTTGCACATGGGCAAGTGTGACACACGGGGTAAGAGGCTTTCTAACGAACATGCATTTAAATCTCTGCTTCCCTTGGAGCAAATAATTTTCTTTGATTGCCTGAGGAGCAGAAGGGGCTTGACACAGCTTTGAAATCATAGAAACGTAAAATTATTTGTGTTGGAAGGGTTCTTAAAGATCATCTAGTTCCAGCCTCTTCCACTAGACCAGGCTGCTCAAAGCCCCATCCAATCTGGTGTGAAGAACAGGTTAAAAAACAATATATGCTTTGCCATTGCCTGAGCCATGAAACAAAAAGATTTAATTGAAAAACTGTAAAAGGCAAGTTGTTTCAATTGTAAAACTGTTAAAGGTAAGTTGCTTTCATTGAAAAATAATCTCTTTAATTAAAAAACTATTTCATGGTAAGGGCTTCAGCTAAATACACTCTCCCAAATAAGGTATACCAGGTGAATTTTTCTTGGATACCAATTGATCAGCCAATGAGCACCCAGACCCTACTGTGGTAAGTGTGTTTCTATCAAAATTAACTTCTTGTGAGACCTACAGTTGCTACAAGGGCATGTAAGTGCCCAACAAGTCACAGAGATCAAGCACAGGACAAGAGATCATAAGAGAAGACCATAGAAGAAGATCATCAATGATGAGAGACAGCAGAAGACCGAGAGGAGACTGGGGATAGAAGACAGGAGATCAGAGCCCAGTGGAGATCTCCTCCACTCAGGAGGACTGAATCTACAAGCCAGTGCTGAGAAAAGTGGTAACCACTTTTCTGTGCTTCTAGTGATTTCTCTTGGCTTTTCCTGCTATTCTGTTCTCCTACTTTCCCTCCTCTCTTTTTGTTTTAAAAAATAAAGTGTGGGAAGAATTAGAGACCTTTTAGGTTTAGGCCAGAGTAGATCGAACTGTGGAAATAAAAGAGGGCCTCAGAGATGGAAAATTTTGAGGATGGACAAACAGCAGCTAGAGAAAAAGGAGTCAAGGTTGCCCTGCCTGGAATAGAAGGAAAACAGATAAATATGGGGCTAACGAGACAGCAGTTAGTCATGAG
>JAWWES010000081.1:129271252-129300474 GCA_035583135.1 Lophotriccus pileatus
ATGGAAGCTTCTCCATTCATCATATTGATGTGATGAGACTTCCATTTGGGACCGCACGAGACGAGACTTAAACTATAATAAAGTTGAATTATCATTTTGGAATCCAACATCTGGCCTCATTTGTGCATTAATCTCGCTTTCAGATGCATTAGAACATAACACCTCTCCATGCTGTGGATCGAGGCAAACTTCGTCTCTCCGCACCTAAGCGGATTGGAACACCCAGTTCCCGCACTAGTTTATACTCAGTATCCTCCCCATTTGGTGTGGAACAGTTTAGTTTTTGACAACTTTCCTGTAGAAGTGTAGTATAGACCACAGAAGGGGGAAAGGCTACATCTATGCTGCATGTGTGTTTTAAATTCCACTTTGATCCTATTCTGAGAAAATCTTGGCCTTCATTTTGAAACACTGCATTTTTTATCCAAATTCCCTTCTGCAAAAGGCCATCAAAAGCTGAAAGATTACTGTCCCACAGTACAAGGAGGGATGCTGTTAGTCTGGCCAAGCAGCTATCAAAAATATGCAGGAAATAGAACATAAATTCATTTTTCTCCAAATGTTTTCTACAGTCAAGATCCCAGGCTATTTGGTTAACTCCAGGGACTACAAAGACAATAACTTCAACTACAAGTCCCAGGACAGTAGCCAGGTTTCATGTGGTCTTCAGGGATGGGAACAGAAAGTCCAACCAAAAACAATAACTTCCCTTTCACCCTTGAAAACAGTGAACTCCACATGTCAGCTGGATTTTAAAGTCCATTAAGCAGTAAGAGAGGTCACCTCTTCTATCTGCAAGGTCATTAAATTGATGACCATTAAAAATTGATTCTTATCCAGATCCATTTGTAAAATTAATTTGCATATTTTCAAGGACATAAATTACTCTGTGGGGACCTAGCTTGGAGAAAAACATACAAGTTGCAGTATCTGTCTCCTCCTTTTCAGTCCTCAAAATGCTAAGACCATTGAGCATTAAAAAATATTAAAAGTTTCAGCCAATCTCCTGACTGAAGTTTGAGTCTCCTTCTCAAACAGGAGCTAAATAGGGTTTCTGACCTCACGGACAGGATATACTTTTATCCCATAACATAAAATAGTAGAAAACTCTGCAAAGATTCTCCTTTGAACTTTGATCACTGTAATTAAAATGTCTTTCCATTTGTATAACACCTATCTTTTTTCACAGACTTCAGTAGGCAGCCTTCCATTAACTGGGTAGTCTTCTGTATGTACCTTCATTTTTTGTCATGGTAAAATTTTTTCAAATGGAAAATACAGGGGGAAAGAATGAAAAACAGGTATTTTTCTGAGCTTTTAGACATCTGGGTATTTTTTCCCAAATATGAAGCAATATATCCTACAGAAAACTCTATAGAGTATGTGTTTTCCAATTAAAATATTAATTTAAATAAAAAATACAAATATTTTTAGTAAGTTTTCTGTTTCCACTTTCAAGCCCTGAAATACACTTGGATAAACTGACAGAGCATTTCTCTTCCCTAAGACTCTTTTGGGCACCAGCATGCACTCTGAATTGATTCCTTTCCTCTCAAGAATAAAACCATCAATCTCTGTATCGTGCCACTTCAAATTCAAGGCAAATGCTGAAAGGAAAAAAATGGTGATTGGCAGAGCTTGGAGAGGGAGCCAGGAGTGCCAGCTCATCTGGCAGAAAATTTAATGCGAAACAATTCCTGATCCAAGGAAACCAGACCAAAACTCTCACTGTAATATCCATCACTGATGGAAACAAAAGCTGTCGTGTTTCTGAGTGTGTTCCAACTTAATGAAGGGACAAGGGAAAAAAAGAGGAACCCCCAGCTGTGACAGCACATATGAACAACATCTCTTCATGAGGGAAATAAAGCACTGAATTAAAATTTATGGCTTCCCAGTAGCATTACATACCCTGGGAACAGTGAATGTTTTGTTCCTTCCCAAAATGACAAGTGTTAAGATCATAAAATCAAACTCAACTGGAGTAGCAAATTGATTCTAGATTATCTAGTTCTTGCAGGCTGTGTCATGCTGACTGGAGTTGATGGTTGGTTGCCTAGGGTAGCAAAATATTGGGAATAACACACAGTTTAGTGGCTGTTCCTTACGAGCATGCCTCTGAGAGGGGAGGGAGGTGTGTTCGTGTGTTACTGTGCTTAGCACAGCAGAAACCCTAGAACTGAGTCAGTCCTGAGTGTTGCCTTTCTAGCCAACTTTCCAACAGCAATGAACTAATAGCATTTCCAAAGGTTAACATTTCTGTAACTTTGCCAAATGGTAGGGTCATGCCCTGTTTTTCTGCTAATACAATTTACTTCCCTCATTTTTTTTTCTCATGACCTTTCCCCCACTATTTGCCACCATCCATTTTGGCCCTTTCCCATATTACTTCAGACCTCTAACATACTTTATATTTGTATTTTGCTCTGTCTGCAAGGAAGGGCTGCAGAGCAGCTGTAGATGTAACAACTCTGTCTAAGCCTTAGCTGTTAACTATGCAACAAACAGGGTAGCCTCTTCAGAACTGTCCAGGTTACTCACATGTCCAGTGTGTTCGGGGCTTAAATCTGGTTTTAATGGAATATTATCTTGTTAGCAGTAACAACCATGGATACGTTGCCCTCATGTGCTCCCTTACAAGTCAGGTAAACAACTCTGTGCCATCTCCAGTTGCAGTAAAGCCATTTAGTAGCACAAAATGAACTGAGGACAAATCAGGTATCTACTAAGTAGAAATGCCACTCTTAGCCAAAAGAAAGCAAGAGACATAAATAAGAGATGATCCCTCTTTAAAGATGTCACCTTTCTGTGCAGGTTTCTCTGAAGAGTTGGCCAGTATTTACTGTGCCCTTATGTTATTTATTGGGCTCTATTATTCCCTAGATCTCAGAGAAATGAATCTTCAAAACTTAAGTCCACTGTGACCATGTTCTCTAGTTAGATGTCCAAACTGTTCGCATTTTCGAAGCCCACTGCGTTTTTTGTAGCCCAACAGCCTGTGCAGGTTAACACAGTCAGAACTTACATAGGAAGCAGGAGACAGCCCACAGCCTTTGGAGAAGCTCTCGTGCAATGACGAGACAGTCAAATGTGACAGGCTGAGGCTTATGGGGGACACTACTACTGATCAATTTTGTGATTGCAACAGCTTACCCTGGGTATGGGGTTTCTTCTTCTTTCCAGACCCTTGGCTTCCTCAGACTGCTTATTTCTGGAGATGCAGTCCTGCATATGGTGGTTTGCTGCATAGAAATGCAACAGGTGCAGTTTTAATGAGTGACTGAGACAGTAACACCCTACTTGCCATGCTCCTTAGGTGATTTCCAAATCCTTGAAACTGTCCAATCAACAACAAAAACTTCCTCTGGGATCCAGCCTTGTGTTGCACTCCATGAACATACTTCCATAGCAAATAATCACTGTCTGTTCTTACCCTCTGCTTGAATTCCTACTTGGATGGTGGGGGAAGGCAGGGAAAAGGACTGAGTAAATTGTTTTAATGAGGAGGGGTTTGTTTCTTCCCTTCCCACTCATGCAGTAATGGCTGAACTTTGCTTTCTTCCTGTGAAGGAAATATTAAGAATAAACAAAACTACCGAGTTGTTGGCAACTGCAACACCAGGAAATCTGGAACCAGGAGGCAACACTATCTTAAAGTTAGGAATTGAAAGTGAGGTTACAACCAAAGCCTTTTTACTATGTCGGCCTCTGTTCTCACCCTGGATGTTCATACAAATCATTGCCTAAATAACTTACATGAAGCCAACATGAAAAGAAGCAACAGGAGAAGGATACGTTGGGAAAAAAAGAGGAGTATTTCAGATATGTCAACAATGGAGTTGTCTACAGAAGATGCAGAGGAGCTGTGCAGCATGATCATACACAGGATGGAGGAACCAAAAGAGAGAAACACACTGAGAGGCTAAAGATGCTGTGGCGGGTTAAAAGGAAGCCTTATGTGAGGAGGAACTGTGAGATAGCTGGCAGAGGATGTACCTCTGAGACCAGGGGAACATGCCAAAGGAAGGAGGTCCCTGCCCACCTCCTCCCAGGACCATCCCAGCTGACCCACTGGCCCCAGTCCCACCTGCATGATGCTCACAGCCTGGCCCACCTACCTCCCACTGCGCTTCAGCTCCTTGCCAGGGCCAATGATCTTTGAACTGCTTTTCAAACTCAGGCTTGGGACTTGTATTTTAGCTTGAAGATAAACATTTTGAAAGCTGTCTTCTTTCTCACAGTGCCGGCACAAGTTGTTTTAATTATCTTAGGAAAGCTTTCCTTGCCCAGGCCAATTTGTTCACTGTTTGTCTTGTGGAGCTGGCCTGTAAACCAGCTTTTAGGGGCTTATTGTATAACATTATCAAGAAAGTAATCTTTGAAAAAAACTGAAATCACTTATAACAACCTTTTTTTTTCCTTTGCAAATAACTTCATAGAAGTCAAACGATCACCCAAACCTGCTGGAAAACGCTTGTTCCAAATGAAAAGGTTTAGGTTTAGTCATGTTTTAATCCTAAAAGATTTTGAGTGATGTTTTAGGCAGGAAAAAGGAAGTTCTTCCTGTAGGGGGGATAATATGGGAAAAGCAAGACTTCTTAATTTTTCAGAATTATGTATTTTGGAGTCAGCAATGCATGATAAATGCAGAGACAAACAAGTCCTGCTCTTTGCTAGATTTCTGTTGTTTTACACACACGCAGACCCCCACACATGTGCATGTACTCTTATTTAAAAAAGGAAAGTGATGGGGAAGGAAAAGAACAGCCTCTTGGTTTTATTAGTGGTTTTTCTCTACAGACTGTGAACCACATGGGTGTTGATGGTTGACTTTTTAAGAGACTTAATGAAGGTTACCTCTGGAAATTCTGACATTCATAATAAATGTGCTACTCATTTGGAGGAATTCAGATATCTTAGACTGTAACAAAAATTTATTTTTCTTCTTTGACATAATTCTGCATTACCCTTTTTCAGAGCTAATGCCAGTATTTTTCAGATGACTGTAATTTTATTGCTTTTCTACAGAATAAGGGAAAGGAGATATCTTTCTTCATTGCTACTCAAAAAGAACAGAAAATCAAGACCATTGTAAGTAGAGAAGACTTCAAAATTTACATTTCATTAGTATTTGAAAGGAAATTTGATGGAGAATAGAGTTCTGCTTTTAGTCAGACTGTCCTTTTATGTCTAATTTCTGAGCCACCTCTTATGCACTGAGAAGATGTTTCCAGACTCTACCCAGGAAGTTAAAGAAACCTATTGGAAACCTGCCTCTTTTCAGGGATCCACACATATTCTATAGCCCACCCACCTTTTTTCCTTAGGATGCTGTTTCATTTGTGGCTGCTGATGCAACTTTTCTTAAAATCTATACTCCCTCTTAGTTCTTGCGTGTTCTGATCATCACGGACATCAGTCAGAAGGTACAAGGTGTTGAATGCATCAACTCTGATATTATACTCTACTTCATGAGAATACCCAGATCTTCCGTCTCCAACTTTCCACACCTGCTTGCAGCAGAACAGCAAGGATTACATTTGCATTGAATTTAAACATTTCCTTTGCTATGACAACAATTAGTGCTATTTTCTGTTCTGCTGTAAGTTACAGCTGTGAAGAACAGTGGAGAGGTCTAACCACCCCCTGCTCTCCAAGCCATCCCTGGCAAACTCGGCAGCTTTAGGGAACGATGCAGTTCTGTGCTCAGATGTTGTTGTGTCCCTGGGAGAGTATTTCTCACCCTGTGCTCTGGGGGCCACTTCTTGTCTGCAGGACTTTAGAGAATGGTTTCTGAGATCACTCTAAAACAAAGCAACTCTCCCCACTATCTCCCCCACCCCAAAACTGCCCAAACCCTCACACACATGCTACCTCAACTTTCAATGGACAGCCTAATTTTCAGTTGTTTTTCATGAAGACTGCTGCATTAAGACTGCTCAAGCAGTCTGCAGCTTAATGCTCCAAAAATTGGCATAACTTTGGATTAAGGAGCAGGGAGAACCATTGCTTTGGAGAAGTATGTCCACTATTCCATTTATTTGAGAAGACACAAAGTCTTCATGCCTTGTCTGTACACTTTACAGTCAATGACGAATTGCTGCATCAGGCTTCCATCTTCCACCAGGTGCTTAATACCCACAAATGAAGCATACAACGTTCAACAGTGCTAACAATAAAACCAGCAGGTTAATATTACTTTGTTGCACTCCTTTTGCCTACTGGACACCACCACAAATGTTGTCAAAACCTTTACTACCACTGTTGCAGTAGGCCAGGTTGACTTTTCAAGTATAAATATTGCTCCTGGAATATCTCAGCTACTGCATTCAAATGCAAGTCTTTTCCCTTCCTCACAGCATTGCAACTTTATTGCTGCAGGAAGCCACCACTGAATTTAACAGCTAAATCAGCCTAAACTCATAGGACCTTCACATCAGGGGCTCCTGTGCTGTTGCAGATGAACACATCATATGTTTTGCAGACTCCATGCTAAGACTAGTTGGATTTCTTGCTCCTACTGTTTCTACTGTAAAGCTTTTTGGAACCTTGTTCCATTGCTTACTTCTACCAGAGCTTGCTGGAAACTTTGTAATTCCAGACACATTTTTATGGTACATGTAAGCTTATTTATTGTTTTTTTAATGCTGCTGTGGTGTCCCACCTTAAGGGGAAGATTTGAAGGTGCCTGCAGTCAAAAAGAAACTGCCCTGGAGCTAAATTTATCATTTTTAATCCAAATTAATTATCATGCACAGTTTGGTCTTTCAGATCTTTCACTTTGGGGGTCTTGGGTTGTCTTGATCCCCTTCTACTGGGTTGACCTTTGGTCAACAGTCCATGCCTGCTTCTTGACCTCATTGCTGTGCTTGCACTGTACTGTGTTGTGCTTATTTCCAGGAACTAGAACAAGGATGCTTGTCCCAGAAAAGTGCTGTCCTACCTCCGTGTGGTCCCCTTCTCCAGCCACATCCTGTTCTTTCTCACAGGCATGGTTATTACCAACAATCCTTGGTTGGCTCCACAGCTATCTGGCTACCAGAATGTTGAGCCATACACATTAGCCCCTTTTATCTTCTGGGCTTCTACAGCTGCCTTTTATCTAAGTGAATTACTTGTACTTCGTACACACCCATGGGCCCTACCCAGATGCTGCTGAGCACTCAAAAATGCTGCATAGAGAGCTGACCCAAAAGGATTCAGGACGACACTCTAAGCAGAAGATACCAAACACAAAATGTGTGCAGAGGAGTCAGATTGGTGTCCTGACTGCTGATGGCTCTTGTGCCTCCTCCATCAAAGGGAACACAGAAATACCCCAAAGTTCTGCTGTGAAAGGTAAATGGAGGGAATGGGAAGACTCAAAAGAAGGGAGCCAGGTTTTATAGCTACACCTACTTCACCTGATTTTGATTCTTTGGAAAAATGAGCCAAAACACTGCCTTACATATAAGCACCCAGGAATTCAGGATTCCTGTCTCTTACCCGTGTTGGGACACAGTCTGTTGTAAGTACAGGCTCAAGGCAAGAGTCTGGATGCCTCACAGTAAGCCCCAGCTCACACCAGCAGTTTAGTTGTTAGTTATTAAGCAGTTGATGGAAAGCACAGGGACTCTGCTGTGGCTTCTGCAGTCCATGAGCACCAACGTTTGTTGAAAGAGAGTTCCAACTCTGTTTCAACACAGTTAGGACCATTCCTGTAGTTTTTTTAGCACTCTATTCTTGTAGGCTGATGTTGAGATAACCTTAACCAGTGCTTTACTGAAGTGCATGTTGCACTTTTTACCCTGTTTCATGCAGTCCCAGATGCAGCTTCACTCTGCCAGTGGCTTGGTGTGTTTAAGGCCACCACTTAGCATAACAAAACAAATAAACATAAGTTTGAGTTTTGGCCAGACAAACATGACACATTATTAAGATATGATTTTGTTTTGGCCAATGGTTAATTACATGTTTTAAGATGTGATATCATTTTGCATTAGAAAACTGATTTATGCACAGTGAATAATTATTTTTTTCCAGTTTTAATTATATTCACTGTGTGTTGCACAACTTCCTTTTTAAAAAAAGAAATGATAAAAAGGTGCACTTTGAGAACTGAGTGGCACAGTATGTTGCACACTAACAGACATGATAGGGCTGGTACCACTGAGATACTAATCTCCGCCCCATGAGTACATAGTTACCCACGCATACCCACAAACACTTTTTCCTTCAAATAACACTATTTCAAGAGAGCTTTGTTCTCTGCTCTAAAATCACATTTTGAGTTGACCATAAAACTACCAAATTTCTACTGAGTGGGAATTTTTCGTATGAGGTGTTTACCTCAGAGTGCTGCTGATGGTCATTTATAGTTAGAGAATTTAAAAATACTGTTTAACTTCAGAGAAGAAGGTAGTGAAAACTGGATTGTTTTTTTTTCCGAATGTAGGAGGAAAGAAACATCTTGTCCTGACAGCCATATGAAGTACCACCCTCTGGACTGCAGCAGAAGGGTCATGGCCAAGCAGAAGTCCTCTCTCCCCAGTAGCCCAGTTCTTCCAGTTCCTGAAGACATAGCTAATGGTCTCCAGTTCAGAGTGGGAAAGGATTTCACCTTGAACTCTTAAACTTCACATTAACATTTTGATCACTAAGAGTAGCCAGAGCAGTGTGTATCCTGACCTCACTTAGGCCACAGAAAGCCATTTGTTCTGTAAAGTGCTGTGTCCTTTGAAACCATGCCCAGGGCTTCAGGGCACCCTACTGGTGAGGCTGGTGGACAGGGCTGTACAAATGATCCCTAATCTGCTTTAAGCACTGAACAAGATTAATTGAGTTCTTCCTTCGCCGACAGTGAAGGCAACCGGAGGATGCTCTGCATGTGCTGTGTAATGGTGTTGGCTTTGGTCCGTTCAGCTGCCAGAGCTATGCAGTTTGATGGCAAGCAGCTGGGGGAAATGCCATTTTTTGCTCAGCACAGCCTTTGCAAAATTACAGTTTGTCTGTGCTATAAGTGTTAAGGAAATGTGTCTAGGAAGTACATGTCCAGGACGCTTCTGGAATTCATGTGAGTACTTGTTTGACACAAGTGGGATACATGAAAGGCTCAGCTCAGTTAAGCATCTGCAGCATCAGACCCTGAACCAGGGAGGAGGGGGCTGACATTCATATCACTCCTTGGCAAAATTGCCCCAGGATTTCTCTCCTTCCCCTTCCCTTTCAAGGGTGTCCTTTTGGCTTCCCAAATGAAGACTTTGCTGACTGCAGCTGGAGATTAAAGGAACACCATAGACAGGAAGGTAGGAGTCTATTTATCTCTGGCACAGCCTGCCTTTTTCTAGCCTGGATGGAAAAGAAGACGCAAGTCCACAGAGCAGTTGAGTGAACAACAAATGGTATAAGAACAAATGCAGCGAGAGGGAATGCCAAGGTTGTCATCCCCCATCAGCAGTTTGGATGAGTTTCCTCCTCGGAGAAGCACTGGGGAGGCTCGAGGCGGGACCTCGTGCAGGAAGCAGGTGGTTTGCTTTACCAAGAGCAATGCGTAATGGTCAGGGAGCTGTGCCGCACGCCAGCCAAGCTACAGCAGATGGGCTGCAGTTTGCTTCACTCAAGGATATTTTTCTTGTTATGTGTGGAAAAGAGCAGTAACCCTTGTTTGTTATATGAGGCCTTGTAGGATTTTATTTGGAAAAAAGCCATTTTTGAGATTAAAAAAAAAAGCCATTAAAAATGTGAGTCACTGTAATCACATTCAAAGTCCTCCAACAGGGCCTTTTATTTGCAAAGACTTCAGTATTAAAAGCAGCTTTTTTTTTCAAATGAACTCTCCCACAAAATACGTCAGGCTAATTGAGGTGACCTTAGAGATCTGTCCATTTGAAAATACCAAGAAGAACCACACCAAACACCTCAGAGCACTGGATTCAAACTATTCACAGTCAAAGCTACTCTCAAAATATCTGTGCCTGCTCTGTGGTGTAACACAGGACCTCAGGCTGTAAAAGCACCACAACATTCCCTCCAACACAGATGAATTTCAAATCCAATATCCACAAAGGCGTGGAGAACATTCATCCCTTGTGCAGTGAGGAGCAGGACCAGAAAGGCAAGATCCACGTGGGAGCAGGATCCTGTGGGGAGCCTTGGGCACCTCAGGGTGGGACATCCACAGCCTAAGCAAATGGCTGATCACCAGAACGATCCAAAGAGGCCAGGGCTGGCAATCACTCCTTGGGATCTGGATGTCCTATTCAGCATTGGCAGGTGCTTGTGTCTCTTGGAGGCGAGAAGTCCAATCTGCTGCTTTCAGAACACGTGCGGACTGTGAGGTTGTGAGCAGCGACGGACAGAGGGAGCAGAAGCCTTTCTGTCATATATGACAAATATCAGCATATTTTCTCTCTGGTGCACCATCACCATCCTTGAGAAGAGACCAACTAATTCGGGCAGGATCTCCCCACATCCAGGCACCTCTTACAGGTCCTATTTACTTACCACACCTTAAACAGTCACTGAATTAGTCATTGTCCTCCCAGATCTTGCTGAACTCTCAAATCTCTCAGGTGCTGAAGAAAGAGCAGCTCTGTAGTGTTGCTTACTAAAACTTCCAGGTGCCACCATGCCTGTGCCAGACCCTGGGCCACAAGGTTTTAAGGTCTCCTGCTGTGCCAGATCTCCTGGGGACCTCTGAGCAGGAGTACCTACTCTTTAGACCACCACTGAACTCAGAAATGAGTCAGACACCAAATCACTGAAAATAATTGATGCTGCTGCATCTCTGGGGGTGCAAGACAGCTGACATTAAAATACAGTGTCAAAACAAAGCACAGGCACCTCCCGGGAGAGGTGGCAGGGCTGCAGCTGTGCAAAGAGGGGAAGCCAAGCACTTGACCATGGTGCGCTGGGTCTGGTCCTGTTCTGTGCTACTTCTTCAGTGCTGCTAGGATCTAATTTTTACTTTGTATTTGACCAAATGCAGTCACTGAAAAGTGGAGAGAAATCAGAAAACCAGCCCAGAAAACAATTTGAGGGCATAAATAAAGATCTGATGCTGAGAGCCTTAAAAGTTCCTTCTCTTTGGCTTAGCGAAAAGCCCAAGCCATACTGTATTTTACTAGAGGGACTTACTGAATGCTTTAAATCACTGGCAAAAGACAAATAGCGCAAGCTAAATCCAAACAAGCTGAAATAGACATAAGGCAGAGTTCAAAAGCAAACAATGATTCACTGGTAGTAAGAATTACTAATGGTTCCTCTACTTTGACTAGCAGGAGAGGATGGGTTGCCTTCTATGGATGAGCCAAGGGGTTCACATAGAAGTGCTCAGAGGAGGTTGCCTAACTTGACCTGTAAAAGAGTCCAGGCCAGATGACATAAAGCTGCCTTCTTATATCAGCAAGCTCTGTTATTCACAGTGCTGAATCAAATCCTGCAGCACATGCATGCACCCAGAATCCAGTCAGTATTGTCAGGACATGCAGTTACTTAACTGCTGGAAAAGAAAACACATGGGTAACTGTGATGGTTAGTAAATCATATTCCTCAGCTCTTTTCCCTTGTAAAACACAGAACAGTGGTTCTTGGAAAACTGAATAGAAGCTCAAGTAGTTTGTTGTATTCTATTGCTATACAGTGTGTTTCCAGCAGTGACCTTCATTGACAGGTAAGAACTAATTAGCAGGCTCTGTGCCATGCAAGCTTTCTCTCTTATTCTTGGCTAAGGGCATTGGAGAGTGTTATACAGCATGAAGCTCTGGGCTTGATACACTTGCTATTGAAACTCAGGAAAAACTTTTGTTTTTCAAATGGAGACAAAATTCTTATGTTCATGCTGCTCTGGATTTACGCCCACAAGCTATCAAAAGGAAGAGAAATGACAGTGCTGTTATTTCAGCCAGTTTAATGATTCTGGCAAAAGACCTGGTAGCAGACTCCAAAGATTTCATCTAGGCAAGGCAATACCTATTCCAAGAGTGGAAATCTCCAACTAGAGAGCTGGCAAGTGCATGTTTGTGCTGGAGGCTTAAATCAGTCATTTCTATTTTTCCCAATGTGATTTAGCAAAGTACAAAAATTGGCTCCTTCATCAATGGCCATAGGCCACTTTTCATGTTTAAGATATTAGTGCCATGGATTACAGTGAAATATTAACTTCATGTAAAGCAGTCAGTGTCAGAGCCACCTGTTTAATCATTCCTTTACAGTAGCTCTCCTTTAAAAACTGACAACAAATTCTTTGTTGACACTGTCAACAAGGAGTCCAGGAGACCACTGTAGTGTGGACCCCTCTGCGTTCATGTAAAACTCTTCCACCACCATGATTTCTGAGTCTGCTGCTGAACACCATACCCCTCATGGTTATCTTGTGAACTGAAAAGACACAAATTCTCCTGGCACCAATGACCAAGTCCATTAGCAATCAAAATGTTGCTGCAGATTTGTACTATGAAATGCACTTTGAAAGACCTGGACAAGCTTTAGAGCCCTAACTACAAAACTAATTTAGATTAAATTAGAAGCCTACTCAGCAGGCATCTAACTTTTTATTTAGACCTTGAAGTTCCTGAGGTGCTAGTAATTCTGCTTCTGTGGATACCCAAAACTGTCCTTGCTTACTCTGGTGGGAATCAGAAAGTAAAGGCAATGTAATTTAAGACTGCAAGTTTACACAGTAAACTCTATAAACACTTCCCAAGTCATGGGAATATCCTGGCAGTACTGTATCTTCTCATCAGAATAATCCTGTGGTGTATATCCACCCCACACTCTAATTTCCCTAAGGGGAGGACTCAGCAAGAGCTCTGCATGGAAGACAGTACATGCTGAAGAGACACTGACATCCTCAGGGTGTCCTGTTCAACATGCTTCAAAAATATGTTTATGTGCAGCCTAAAGGTCCAGATCAGCTACATGTGCTCTGAACAGATGTAACACATAGCAAGAGGACCAGCATTTTCTTTCTAAATGGTCATGAGTGCTTAATATGTGTGATGTATTTGCCAGTGCTGCCTCCTTCTAGGTTGTAACTCAATGGTTACTGCAGCCAAGTGCCTGGAAGGTGTCTCTATGCATCTCCCATCTTCAAAAGGTTAAAACATCTCCCATCTACCAAGGGAGTATCATATTTCCTCTCTGCTTCACGAGGTAGAGAACAGTCATCCTTCACTCCCAAATCAGTAGGAAAAAAAAAAACCAAGCTACATACAAATTATGGAATATAATTGGGCTACTTGTTAACACAGTCCAGCTGATTTCTGCAGAAGGAATGAACAAATAAATTTCAGCAAGAGAAATGCAAGTCTCAGAGGATAATAACAAAAGTGCAAACTGAAAGACAGCTCAGCCTAATCATCTGCACCCCAGGGTTATCAGAGGCAACATTTTTCTCTGCAAGCAACCAACGGCCCTGCATAAAGTGGCTTGGAAGGAGAGACCATAAGAGTGAAACCATTTTGAGTTCAGAAGACTTTTCAGGCCATCCTTCCGTCACTGTTTATACACCTTATAGCAAACAATCATTGGAAATAAAAAAATTAATCCTCAGAATCATTCATAGTCAGACATGTGTCTGGGCTTCTAGTTGACCCCGGGACGCTGCTGCTGTCATGAGCTGTCTATTTCAGCCCCCTTTGGGGCCACACATCATTCACTATACAGAACCCAGTTCTCTGGCTCACGGTTTTACTTCAGGAGTCAGACACTTCAAAGTGGTTCAAGAAGCTCATAACTGCATTTGGGTTACGGTGATACATGAAGAGTGATCTTAGCAGAATGCCTGCTGTATAGAGAATCTCCTCAGGAGAGAAATAATGTAAGAATTCCCCCTGAAGAAGAGAGGTCTCACTGCCGCTCCTCCTTTTCACATCCTTCCCACCATACTCTCCAGTCAGCCTGGTTTCCTCAGCTCAGAGGAGCAGCACCTTCTCCCAGCAAGGAGAAGGACAGAGATCGTGTCTGCAGGATGTTTGAGATGAACTGGCTCTCAGGGAGCCACAGGACCTCACGGCCAGGAAAAAGAGGATGAGTCTTTCAGCAGTGCTGAACCATTCAAGCAGCTTTCCAAGTGCATGAAATCACAGTTTGAAAGCACAGAAACTCAAGCCCTTATAATGTCCAGCCTCTTTCCTTTGATTTTAGGTGACCACTGCCCTTCCATGAAAAGCATGATGCTGCCAAGAGTTGGGTTGTAGTGAGGAACAGACAATCAGCCTGCCGGGAGAACACCAGGACCCTACCATGGGCAGATGGACAAATCCAGTCCAAAGGTCCCTGTTTTTTTTGCCATCTGAAACCATTTGGTAAGTGCATCCTGATACTTTGCGGCAAAAATTAAACAGCTTCGCTCTACTCCAGAGCTCCCATTTCCAGGCCCATGGCCAGTTAATACTTCATCTCTTGCTAGAGCGTGACCAGCAGTGGAACAAGCACTAAACGAGTCCTCCTGATTCTGGTCTGTCAGAAATCCCAAGCTGAAGCCTGGGGGACCACATGGGATACTGCCTGCCCACCAGGCCTTCCTCTGGTTTGATTTCCGCGTATCTTGCGGAGGATCTGTTCAGGAAAATTCAGTCTGCAGGTGCAAATTTTGCAGCTTATTATCAGCCCACAGTTTTGATGTCAGGAAAAATGTTGCAAGAAAATAACTCGTTATTAAAGAGAAGGGTTTCAGAGATGGTTTTGTATTCCAGTGCAAAGGCTTTCACTTTGTCTGTGGTGTTTGCTGCCTAAGTATGGCAGAATCTGAAAACAGCACTGATTAGAAATTGATTCTTGAAACAAGTCATGTCTCTTTCTTGGTAGAGCAGTAATGAATTCTCATCACTAAGTTTTTTTCTGATCCTGTAATACATTAATTAGTTGGAACGTACTGGAGTTTAAAAGATCATGTCAAATCACAACTTTTAATTGCACATAATTCTCACCAGTGTTTTGCTCCATAAATTACTTTCGAATATGTTAGAGTTTAAAGACATTTTAACCCTTATAAGTTTTGTATAAACCCATAGAAAGAAAAAAAAAGTCTTGTTCAAGAAGAAACACAGAAATATAAAATAAATAATAACTTTTGCCACAGATTTTTACATTTGATTTCTTACTCTAAAGAGAAAATTCTATACCTGGTAACCTTTATTACCTCCTCCAGACCTCTTGAATCATGGAAACAGATTTTGGAAAGATGCCCAAGGCCAGTCATTTAAAAAAGCAACAAAACCAAATCCTTTCACTCATTTGTTTCCCAGGTCACAGAACAAAAGCCTGTAGGCCCCCTATTTCCATCTTTAGCACATCATCTCACTTGAGACTTAGAAAGCAGCTTAAATTTGACTTGCAAAAGGAAGAGAGAGGTATCCTCTTACTCCCTGGAGAAAGCATGTGAAAATAATGTGCTTTTTAAAATTTTTATTTAAGCTTTGGAAACTTCAACTCAAGCTGTCAGAGGGGAAAGGAAGGCCAAGCCAGGCAGCTAGTACAAGTAAGGTGCAGGCACAGAGCCTTGTCCTGTGTCAGCTGAGAAAGGTCCATGTTGAAAAACAGCTTCACAAGTCCCCACATGCCCTGGTTCCTGGGGCATTGCTGCACAGGAAAAACTGCAGCTCTATGTGTGCTTTGTAGCATTTGAAATTAAACTGCCTTATGGATCTTCAGCGGTACCTATTTTAAAACTAAATAAAAAATTATTTGAGAAAGAAAAAGAGACCTCATTTCCTCTTATCCCACTGAAACGAAATACACACAGTCTATGGCCCTTATCCATTACTGCAGATTAATTAACAAGACATGAACAGTTTTCAAGAACACTTTTTTTATGCAGAGAATGTGTCTGTTCCCCACTGTGCTGGCAGAGGTGTATCAGTACTACCAGGCAGGGTTAAGTGGGCCCACGATGAATGCCCAGAGAAGCTTTTTTTACTGGGTGGCTGGGACTGAGGGACACGCAGATATCCTAAATCTGAACACAGAGCCTGTATTTCTATCTTTCCTATCACTGCTGGCTCTTCAAATCAGTGTGGAGACACTACCATTTAATGAAGGAAAAATGGTACAGTTACTGTGACTGTTTGTGGTTCTGTTTTTACAGCCTTTCCTCACACTGCTTTAGCAGTGGTAACAAGGAGCTGCCCTACTTTTCTTTTTTAGGAGTATTTTTCCAAGACACATCAAGAGAGGGAGCCTGGCTACCCCACTTCCTCTGAAGAACTACGTACTTTCTTCACCAAAACCTTCTTTTGCTGAAAAAGAAGCTTAACTCGGGCCAGACTATGCTAACAGGTCATAGAGCCCAGTGCGCAGGATGGGCTTTACATCTTTACATCTTCTCGAAGGATGTAAAATGTCAAGTATAATTCCCTAGACCTGCCTTGGCTGGGCACCTCAGATGGGCACATGCCCATGTACCTATGTTTATGGCAAATACTCTCTTCCCCCTCCTCTCACTACTGTTTATTTCCTTGGAAGATAACAGAACCAATCTGATGGTAGGAGATAATCAGGATTGTCCCTCTACATATAATACAAAATTCTTTGTGTGTACCTATTTGTGTCTACTCTATATGTGCCTACAGTTTTAACTTCTGAAGAGGAAAGAAGAGATTTAAAAGATATTGTACATATAGCAGAATACTTTGAAGTCACTTATGAAAGTTCTCATTTCCCACCTTTGTCTTTAAGCATTTACACAGATCTGACAGATTTCAAAGGGGAATTTTTATAATCCTGTTCTGTGCCTATTTGCATTTCAAGGCAATTAAGACTCTAAAAATATCCCCAAGAGGCATTGATACTAGGAGAATATTCTGTATCATTAATGGTTATTTAGTTTTCCTTAAGGCTTCCTTTATATTTAGAACCCCTTTGGTAGAATCACAGGATAAATTAATTAGGATTAAATAATATTATGACTCATCAACATACAGGAGTTCAATGTATACTTGAATATGTTCAACAAAAAAGTTCTGCTGCTCCTTGTTCCATGGTATTCCTCATTTAGTTGGCAAGTACGGTCCTTTCTTCTTTCAGCTTTGACTTTTCACCGAGTCATCTTCCTTACTCAGTGTGCCATAGCATGAACTGTGAGAATCTGGTTGTATTTTCCCTGTCAATTTGTGTCCTAAGGAAATGTTGTGAGAGAAGGGAAAAACAAGAACTTTGCAAAGAATTTTAATAAAACAAATCCCCCACCAATCCATCATTTAAACATTTTTTACTCTAGTAATCATCGTTTTCATTTGACTGGTTGTAACAATAGTTTGAAAAAACTCTGAAAAATTCTTTGAAAAATCTGTTGGGAACAGGAATAGAAATTAAGGGAACAGTATATTTACTAAATATGACTAGAGCACATTTGTGACTCAATTCTCCTAGGTCATCCCATTATCTGATACCTCATTTAAACAGAGACAGAAAAAAAGCCCTACGTACCAGGAATATGTCCACAGTCAATAAAAGGCATTTGTAAATGCTCCTCTTTTTTATTTCTTGCAATTATAAACACACCAAGGAAAGACAGTAGACACCTGCAAAATAACAGCGTCAGAGTATCATTAGAAACAGTTCGCTGCATCTGAGATGAGAATTTCTTTCCATGTTTCCTATTCAAGGACTTCCAAACACAAGTTGCTGAGTTTATAAAGAAACACTTCTTCCTGGCAGCTCCATAAATTCATTTTGGGGTTTCTTTCAGTCTAGCTTTTGCCTCCTGAAGCATTATTATCAGTTCCAAAGGCTCCACAGCCAAAATTACACTTTCAGCAATATATACCTAATCAAATGCCTGTGAGTGTGAGACCACAATATTTGAATCCCTGAGCAAATCTTCACAGAGTATCCAAGCTAGCATTCTAGCATGTGCAATTTCATTAACAACTCAGTCTAGCTGCAGACATTCAACATCTCTGTTGTTTTTCTCATTTGACTGTGTGTCTCAGGGGCAAGCTGCAAGCCAGAAGCAATGAAAAACTGCTGTGGTTGGACAAATCTTCTATCCGCTTTATGTTGGACGCACAACCCTGAATTCCTATCTGCCAAATACATGGTTGCTCATCTCCAGTTTTTGTCTCTTTTTCATCTGCAGTCAGACAAGGTAGCAGTTGTGTGCACCTACTCCAGCCCAACTGCTGAAGATGAAGATGTCTGTAGCTATCAGCCCTGTCTATTTGACAGCACTGTGGCAAGACGCCTCCAACAGTTCGTGAGATGCCTTTAACCATCTCACACCCATTATCAAGAAATTGTCCCTGTCCCAAAAGTTGTTATGGTCCTGAGAGCCAGCAGAAGGTTCCTGCTCTCACGACACCTAGGCCATTCTTCAGGAATTTATTTAGCATGCTCTGAATTCTTCTGCAGGCACACTGTGTCTTTCTTGACACAGAAGAAGGTGGGGGAAAGTTATTATATTATTCCCTTATAGGCAAGCAGCTCATATAGTTGCCCATGCCTAGTAGCAGCAAAGACCAACCAGACACACAAAAGGAAGGTAAAATGGAAGGAGACGTCTCACAGATGTAAAAGCATCCCCTATAACTTGATACTTGGTGCAGAGTAGTGATTTCTCCTTCCTGCTCGAGTAATACATGCTGCTGGTTTTTCATTCCATCATGAGATTAGTAGTTCATAAGTGTCTCACATTTTTACATATTTGGATTCAAAACTGGGCTCCAAATTCACAAAGCACAGACATCAATCTTTTTTTTTTTAGTGTTTTCTTTATCCTACTATAATGGCTATTCCATAATACTTTAATAACAAGGCAGGTTTCTTCTTACTGAGAAAAGAAGGCACACGGCAATGCTGTTTCAGTACAAACTGAAAGAGTGCAGATTTTAGGCTGATACACTTACCCGAACAGAAACATGAACACGCTCAGAAAAGCTGCACTTTGGAATTCTCGATAAAATATGACCCCTGGAATGTGACAGAAACAAGAATTGCAGATCTTGACTGTCTTCCAAGTGATATGAATTACAGCTGGGAGGGTCAGGAGAAGTGTCATGCTTAAACGGAGCAAAAAAAAATCCCAAATAAGGTATTAATGCACATTGTGATGTGTTCACTTTATGTGCCTATATTCTATAATCTAGGCTTTTTCAAGATACTGCATGGGACTGGAGAAGATTTAGTCAATCAGGTTGGAACATGTGCTGGGTTAGTAACTGCACAGATGCACGTATTTTTTGCATTGTCAGCAACAGTTTTTATGCAGGTCAAACTCAAGGTCTTATTCACAAGCAGAGACATACCAATATAGCTAAGAGGTTCTTCGTGCATTTTGTTAAGCTACTCCAACAGACCATGTGGACAACTCCAATTGGGAACAGATTTTCAATAACTAACTGTGTCCCTGATGTTTATACCAAGTTAAGGGCTCCAGCAGCCAAGTTTGCCAAATCTTTCTGGCTGAAGGGATCACTAGTTCTTTCTGGTTACCCCTCTTCCAGGAATTAGCACCTCTGTAGTGGAGGTGACAGAACCAGATGTGTATCTGGATCTCAGCTGCCCCGATTATCAGCCAAGTATATTAGCTTTAAACCACTGATTAGCATAGTTCTGCTTAGAAACACCAGTGTGAACCAGTGCAGCTGAAGTGTGACTGTGTCTTCAAAGGTTGTAACTGGGGATGGGGGTAGCATGAGTCAAGATACCGTCTATGAGCATCCCAGTAAGGAACAGCAGAGGTTGTTCTTCTAAGCCCTACACTGGTTTAACTAACCTGGTGCAAACATATGGGTATCCAGTCTCAAAGCTATGAAGCCATTCCTGAATAGGTACTTGATCCCTTAAGGAGGCACCAGGCCAAACTCCCCATATGGTCATAGGAATGCAACCCCTTTTCAGCACAAGTCTCCTCTCAGTCACAAAGTGTAGGTCTCTTCTAACACAGGTGCTGAGGCAATCTGTGCATGAAGCTAACTCCCCTTCTCATTAATGGCAGCTCTGCATGAGAAACTCTGCACAGCAATGACAGGAAAGCCCCCAGTGTGTGTTAAAATGAGTCATAAATGTTCTAACAACATGATCATTTTGGCTCATTGCTGATACAGCGTCTTAGTTGTCCTCCCTGCTCATGTTCTGATGCTGCGCATCATTTCCAAGATTTGCAGTCCCTTTTTAACAATGCTGAGTTCAAAGTTCTCACCCAGAATAAAATGTTAAATGCTTAAAAAGTCTTTGGAGTAATTTTATTTCCTTCACTTAACCCAGAATTCCACCTTCTGAAACAGAATATACACTAACTACTATGAAACACAGCTGGTTGTCATTTGAGTAGTTTGCCAGGCCATTAAAATTACTCTACCAGTTCATATACAGAGAGGCTGGTGTGCACATGGTAAATGCATTTACTGGATGTCAAGATGAGGCTAGGATAAATGCAGGTACTTCTAGTAAGCCAGCAAGACACAGTAGATCACACATATCTATTCTGCAAGAGCTAGAATTCGATTATTTTTCAAAGAAAATAGGTTTGTGTTGGAAGGGACCTTAAAGATAATCTAGTTCCAACACCCCTGCCATTTATTTTGCTTCAGAACTTGTAAACTTGTTTATTTTTCAGAACTTAAACACCTGTGACTTAGGAAAAACTTCTTTTTGTGAAGAGAAAAACCATGGCTGGTTTGGGTTTCTGTTCACAGGTAGTAATTCTTGAAAACCTGATGCTTAGAACATCATTCTGTAGAGGCAGAAGGCTGGAAACAAACCTGAAATGATGGCACTGGTGGTGAAGAACACAAAATTAATGGGCACAACAGCTGTTGCTTCATACAGATGCATTGCTTGATTCAAGAACCTGCAAGACAAGCATTATTACACCTCATGCCTACAGGAGGTTCCTTGTACTTTAAGTCAGGTTAAGCCACTTTATGTCAGTTTAACAATGTGTGACTGCTTCTTACCACGATAGCCCTAACCAGCATACATGTACTGAATTTACTTTCTGGTTTTGACTCTGCAGAGCACAAACAAGACACAAGAGAGTTGGCGTGGATCCTTCTGGCCACAGGCTGTCAGTGGACATTTTTTTGAAGCATTTTTGGAAAAAATTTGTCTGCCACAGATAAGGCAAGAATGCTAGGGTATTATTTCTTATGGTCTGCATCGGTTCTTGGAAGCAGTGCTGCCTGCAAGCAGCCAGGGACAAGTTGCTCTAATTTAAACAGGTTGTGTAAGGGTATATTTACACCACAAACATGAACATGTGAGTTCTTGTAGGAACCGTTTCACTTTGCTGAAGTCCACATTGCTGCTACTGCTCGATCCAGCTTGGCTGAAACACCTATTTGTACATTTATCCATGCAATCACACCCCAGAAACATTCTGTCCTGCCGGGAGAGTCCAGGAAGACAGCTCCAAGCCTGTGCTCTTGGGTTGGAAACTCTCTGCTGTGCTCTTCAGAAAGGCAATGCGAATCCTCACCGGATTCATGAGCAGGAGTGTGCAGGACCACAGGAGCATACACTGCACACACACCTGCAGGGTCAAGAAACTGGCCATGGAGTAGCCTGCACAGTCTGCATCAGCAGATTGAAAAGGCAAAACAATTAACCCACTTTCACAGAGACAACAGTTATCAACATTTACCCACAGAGTGACGAACCATGAGTGTGAACTTGTGGATGCACCAGCAGATACTCTGTTATGTGAATGGTGCATTTCAGACCAAAAGAGAAAAATCAGGAGCCTTCAGAGTATATTCTACCTCATAAAAAGAATCATACTTAAATGTTTCACTTGCACAATATATGTGCACAGTAAAAATCCAAGCTTGGATCTGTTTTAGTCATTAAAGCAATTGCATGGTTATTTTAGCAACTGTTGAACAGTCTCCATGGTGCTTTAAAAATAAAGAAATCCTACATATCCACAGAATAGTCAGGATTTTGAAGTCGTTGAAAACACCTCATTATTTTCTCCCATTTGCAACAAACTTGGTCACAGGGACTAAAACAGTGATACCAAGGCCCGGTGTTGGATCCAGGAGATTGTTCCAGCACAGGCTATTCTGAGCTAACACATGACAGTCAAATAAAATAAGAGAGGAAACAAATGAAATGAAAAATTTAGACTGACAGTACTGTCCCCATTAGAAAATACATCTAAGAGGAAGGGAGAAAGGGACAATGAGCCTCGGGAATGAAATGGGCACCTTGCACTTCTGCTTTAAGTTTGGCCCAGCAAAAGAAATAAAGAAAAACTGGAAAGACGGAGGTTAATTCATCAGCTTCCTATCTACCAAGCTCTTATTTCCTATTTTAAATGCCCTGAGCTGTTCTTCCAGCGAAGACAAGCTGATTGTAAATCACTCTATAATCTCTTACAGGGGAGTTCCTGAGTCAGCCATGGAGAGTCACTGCATAATAATGCATGGACTTTCTGATTCCACATGGGAATGGTATGTTCTGCCATGAAAAAGCTGGGTTGGCTCTTCTACCGGAAAATAATCATGCAAGTAAATACTCAGGCTCATGCTGGAGCAGTCTAGATGAGATTACTGAATGATGCTATCAGCACCTGAAGCAGAGGGACAGGCATAAAGGAAACAGACTCTCTGTTCAGCTGCAAGACATATTTTACCACGTTGCCATACGCAGCAATCTGCAAAGGCAGCATAAACCAATCCTGTAACACACCAGAGGCCTGCAGGGAAAACTTGGATGTCCCATGCGCACTAGAATTTAACTGTTTCCTAGAAAGGTACAGACATACAGGATAGCAAAGTGCAACATGCAGTTTTAACAGAGGCAGGGAGAAAGTTCAGATAAACTCTCTTCTTCAGTCTGACTGGTGACATAAAGCTGGGGAAAAGAGATCCATAATGAGGATAACATGGCCATTTGATTATTCAGGAATAAAGATTTCTAAAAGTAATGCCCAAAAGATTACATAAACATAAATTTCATTCAATAAGTTAAGACCTGTGCCAAAACTAGTCAAGCAAATTTGGGAAGACCTTGTGGAAGGTGATAAGGAGAGGAGGTAGCACCTATAACAATCAATTATAAACTAAGAAATAAAGCCTAAATAAGCAATACAATCATTTTGAGATAATAAATGCATCTGTCAAGGCTCTGCCAGGAATTTGTTGCCTCAAAATGCGACTTGTATCTGGAATCATTATCAGTACTAAAAAAACCTCACAGATAAAATGTGTATGAACGTTAGGAGATAAGTAGAAGGTCACTTACTTGACTTGGAAAGCACAAGAACTTGCCATTAAAGCAACCATGATATAGAAAATGGAATAAGTTAGCTGCATTTTCCCCTTCACAGAAAGTGTTATCATACTGGACACAGCCTTTACAGCAATGACGGTCATTGATGCTGAAAGGGAAAGAGATAGATTAGCAGGGCAGGATTCACAGCAGTAACCTCAGAGCATCAGGGAGAGAGGACAAGGTTCCAGGTCAGAGCCAGAGGTCTGATTACCTAAAATAAGACTGAGGTAGGATTTGGGCACCTAAAACCAAGTGTATAATTTTATAAATGCTTGCTAAGCTACGTCAAAACCCAGGGTGTTTTAGCTCCATGTGTGCTTCATGTTTTGCTTTTTTGTAGCACACTGGACTAGAAGTTGGAGGTGGTGTAACAGCCCCCTTGACTTCTAGACATACTTTATTTAGCTCCAGCCGCTAATTTGAAGCCCATGTTGCATCATTCAGGAGAGGTCTGAGAGGTCTGGTTATCTGTTCAAAGCAGTTAGGACACCTCTTAATAGCAGCCTGCAGGTGACATTAGCAGCCTAAAATAACTCTTCACCCTCAGGATTTCTCTGCTGAGATGGGAGCTGGCCAAAGCTGACTTCTGGGATCACATCCTAAAGCTCCTGTCTTTCCCCATAGGTTATGTATGGAGGGCAGACAACCAACACAGGGGTCTGCACTTTGTTTCAGGGGTGGGGCTCTTAAGAACATTTACTGGACTTAGCTCATAAAACAGAATATTTCAGTAGTGTGTTGTCAGTCCATTGAATCACTCTCATTGCATCACCACAAACAAATCTCAGACAGCAGGCAATGGTTTTAAGGCAAGTCAGCAGTTCACAGAAGTCTTGCAAGACAGGTTTTTTAGAAAAGGGGCTGAGAGTTTAGCTAAGAGTTACTTTAGATTTCCTTTTGGAGTGTGCTATTGGTTTGTTGAAGCTAACCCAAGTAGGTTGTGATTACTGCGAATAAAATGTAACAAATTCAAAAGAAACTAAAAATTTTAAGAAGAGTCAGGCTGCAGAGATGACCTTTGAAGAAAGGTAATTAATTGTCAGGAGCACCGTTCCCCAGCTGGAATCCAGTTCCACCCTCGTGCAGAGCTGAGGAGCGTTGGATTTCAATGGTCTGATTCATCCTCCTGTAACTGCAACATTCAGATTGGCAAGGAGACCTGCACTATGCAGAAAGTTCAGGCCAAGGTTGGGAGGAAAGGTGGGGGAAGAAGAATGAATTCAGGTTTGTGGTTTTGACTGTAAGTACTTTTCTTACAGCAAGTCCAAAAGTTCAGGGAGAGTTTAAGAGTTGCACACATCTTGGGATGATCCTGTTCACCACCATGAAATTCATTGTTTTCATAACAGCCTATTCACCAAGTACTTCACTTCTTTCTCTGTAATGGAAACAGGTGAAGTGGTTTAACAAACACAGCTGTAACACCGAGCAGAGGTCAAATGCTGGCCTGCAGTGGTGCAACTGATATGACAAAAAGTCAAAAATATACTCAAGCCCCAACAGGCAGTGCACATAAAAATTGAGATTTGCACTCTTACATGGGAGAGTTATTATTTTAAAAGAACACTTATAGGGAAAAATTAGTAGTTTTGTCCACCTAAGAGTAGATTCCTGATTTTTTTTTTTCTGATGGAAGGGCAGTTTCCATGCCTTATAATTCTAGTAAGGCAGAAAAGAAAGCACCAGGGGTTGGTTGGTTTAGTTTCTTTCAAAAGTGGAATGATTTTTTCTTTTGCTAAATTAGCTCTGGAATAAGTTCCAAAACCTAGGAAATGGTTTTCGTTTCTCTGTTGTAATGACCTCCCCTCAAGGCTAGTGTAACAAATGATGTCACTTTCCAGCTGTTAGGGCAGAAAACTCTGAAATCCCACTTTAATCTGAAATATTTCCCTTCAAACTTATGATAACTCTCAGTATATACATGAGGTAAGATAATTCTCACCAAATGAATTTGCAGTTGTACTAAGCAAAACGTTTTCAGATTTTATGATCACCTCTGCATTTTCTTCATGATGAAAGTAGCTTGCATATCCAGTGAAATGCAAGGGCTGCCCTCTCTTTAAAGAAATCTTTCTACATTTAATTTACATCTGTATGAACACTCCACCAGGAGTGTATCTGAACAGAAAAAGATGAAATCCCATTGCCCAGTCACTTTGCTCAGCAGAAAGGTTGGAGACCAAGAAGAAGGCTCTAAGTGTAGCTTTGTGGGGACTGCCAGGCACCAGCACAGCTGTAGGAACAGAGTCAAATGAAATCCTGTACTTCATCTTCAAGGGAAGTGTCAGTATTACAGAAGTTCCCATAAACCGGGATTTGTTTGTTTGTGTCTTTTTTAATAGAGCAGAAGTAATGACACATTTTTCCTCAAGCTGCAAGTGCTCACCAAAACCTCAGCAGCCACCAGCTGAAACTGTATTTTTGGTTGTTTGCAGCCTGACTACCAAGCTGCAGTTTGTGCCTGCCGGGGCACAGGTTTGCAGCCCTGCTGCTGTTCAGCACCTCCATGTGTCCCTTGCACACTGGCAGCATCAGGGCTGTCAGGCTCCACAGCAAAATAAGCATGCAGGGCTACACAGATGAACACCCAAGTCTCCTGGAGCTGTGTGTGTTGACCTTGCTTGGGGCAGCCATCCCCGTGGGCCTGCCCAGAACTGTGGCAGGGAGGTGTAGGAGCCCACCTGGAGATCTTCAGGCTTCCAGCTATGCAACGAGTATGCAATTCATTAGGAGTGCTTAGGAGTGGTGTCCCATGAGGGTTTCATGGAAAAGTGACAAGATAAGGACCAGACAATTTGCCACGTGGAGTGGTGAAAATTCTTAATATAAGCAGTGGAGATTCAGAGATAACCTCCTGACATTTCTCAAAACTGATTCAAGTTTAACTTTATTGAAAGCTACCTGATAAAGTGACCTCCCTATTTCTCTGGTTACTGATTGTGATGAGAGTAATCATAAGACAAACTTCAGTGGCCCACTGAGTCCTTGTTATGCTTCTGGAAAGGTGGAAAAATATTAAGTGTTGCATGTGCAACATAGATAACAGTCACTGATAATTTAAAGAAAAGTTGTTGTACAGTCACATCATGTCACTGCATTTGTTTAAGGAGTGTTTACAAGGTCTTAAGCTGCTCTGTTTTAAAGAACTGATTTTCACAGCCTGCTCTCCAAAACAAATTTTCAAACAGTCCACTTTCTCAGGATCTAAACCTAAAGTGTTATCTGGAAAAAAAAAAAAAAAAGCCTCAGAATACCATTCCACACAGCATAGTAATTTCAGGGTATCTGCAAAAAGAAATACTCCCAGCAATAAGCATAGAAACTATGTTTCATAATCAGTTTTTCTCTCCAAGAAGAGACCCCAGAAAAAATCATGTGAAATGTTACAAATGTTTCTCCTTCAACACACTGCTTTGAAATGGCCCTAATCTAAACTAGCTGAGAGACTGAGGGACAAGGAATTATCAAGTAACAGACAGGAATATTAAAGTGAATAATATGTTCTTACCCAGTAGTGCTACCATCATTAACAAAACCACGATGTGTTTCACAGCCTTTCTTTTGTAAAAATAGAGGAGAATGCAGAATATTAAAATTTCTGAGATCTGAAAATAAAAGAGAAGAGCTGTGAAACTATGTAATAAAGGCTTCATTCAAGGTCTGAGATGTCACATCAACTTTCATTGCACCTTCTGCTAAAAAAGAACTTTATTGCCAGTTGACTGAGGTATCAAACAATTGTTGTCATTTATCTTTCCTATTCTAGCAAAATTTAAACTGAGCATTTCTTATTTCTTTAGTTTTTCTTTTTGCACTTCTATCTATATTTTATCACTAGTAATGTTGAGAAGGCTTTTTTAATGTGACAGCAAAGGTACCCATATTTATCGTAATAATTCTAACAGAAACTCTGTTTATAATTCCTATGGAGTAAAGCACTTAGCTAAAGATAGAGCAGTCTCTACTTTTAGCTATGATATTCTCAGAGTCACTCTTTGCCATGTGCGACCTCATTTATCCTACCCTTTTTGCCCCTCTCACCATTCCTACTAAAAACTGTCCTCAAAATTTTGTTCAAATTTTCTGCCGTACATCAAATGGACAAAAGCATTTATTTCACACAGTAGTTCTCAAATCAAAGGAACCTGACAGAAGCTTACCTTGCAAAGCTCAGTGGCACACTAACAGACCACACTGCAGCTGCAGCTGCTGCAGCAGCTTTACCTACACCATGCGTGGTCTGGTTTTGCTCCTTCAATAACATGTGACAGCTAAATGACAGACAGTTAAATTTACTGACTTGTGGTTAATGTGCCTCTGCAGATTCCCTCAGGAACTCTTGCCTTTTGCCATCTCAAAAGTGTGGGTATTCTCCCCCTCTATGTCTAAAGAAAGCACCAAGTGCAAGAGCCAAAAAGCTTCTGTGAGGCCCAGAAGGCTTATGAGAACAGGGGTGATGGACTTCTGCACTGAGAGGTGCTCAGAAGCCTGGTAGCCTTTGAGACAGCACGAAGAAAGAGAAGTGTCAGTCTCACAGTAAGTAACTTGGCCAGACTCCCTGGCTTTATTCAATAGTGCAACACTGGGTATGTCCAAATCAGGAACCAAGACAGAATACATGTTAAGATCTGCAGACAGGTGAGTTCATCTTGGCCTCCCTGTGGAAAACTATGACAGGGGTTTGAGGGAACTTGAGTGTTGGGAGTTGGGTTTGCAATATATGAGAAACTGTTGTTTGAACATATTTCAAGATGGCTTTTTGAAGTCTTTTTGCTAATTCCCTTCTTCTTCCCAGAACCCCCACGGGCAAATGTTATCTCCTCTAGAATGTCCTAGGAAGATATCTTCAAGTCTTCCTATTGGTTTTTAACCCCTTCTTACTATTGGTGTTCCTGTAACCCCCTGAACTTCTCATTGGTTACTATGTGAATCCCACTGAAGACTATATAAGAACCTCCCCTAACAATAAACTCCCTCTTTGCCTTCTCCCTACACGCCCTGTGTGTGCTGTCTCTTGCGGCAGTGATGGGACCGCGTGGAGGTGGGGAGGGGGAGCGGCTACCCCCTCTAGATCCCCGGGGCTGAGAGACCCCTGGGAATGGAGATCCCCCTTCCCATCCTATCAACCGTCTCACTTGAGAGGAGAAGTAAAGGTAAGCAGATTTGCTCTTCGTGCCACCGGCAAACACATCTTAGGGCCAGCGCAGAATATCACATTATCAGGCTGCAGCTACAACAGCCTCCAAATAACTTCAATTGCTATTTTGACAGTGAAAAATTGCTAACAGAAGAAAGACGTGCTAAATAAGCAGTCCATGGTTGCTTCTGCCTCCTGAGGAAGCCCCAGAAGCAGAAGTTGTGTAGGGACAGAGATGGCAGTCCTGTGGCCAAACCTAGGGAGCAAAATGTTTGCTTTTCAGGGCTGCTATTTAAGTTTATTCAGCTCTGCCAAGTCTCAAATACTAAGCATGAAATTCAAACATTAGTTGTCACCTAGTGCTGCCCAGCAGCCAAACTATTCTTCTATGGTTCTTTGGCACTTGGTGAACCACCAACAGGTCACCTTTAATCACAAGACAAAGGAGAATCTAGGACAATTAAGTCACACTGCAAGCAGAGTGCACAGCTCCTAACAGGACCTCACATTGATAGGAGCCCTCCTGGGGTGCCTCAGCTGCTGCCTATGACTGTCTCCTGAGACACCCAAAATAGTGCTTGCTGTCATAGCTGTAGCAGTGTTAAATATGAACTCCAGGAATGGGAAGTGCATAGATTGTATAAGCTTCACATATTCTGTTTAGATGAAGGAACATGACGTGTTTACAGTGATTTTGGCTACTGTAACTAACCTCTACAGAAGTCTCCTCAAGCCCTCATCTCATCAATATTTTTATATAATCACAATGTTTTTCATCTTTTCGTCATTATTAGAACGTACCAGAACAAAATACTGTCGGGGGCCGGCTCAAAAGCGGCACACAAAGCCCCCTCGGCTATAGCGCCGAGACCCTTGTGGACCACTTCGT
>JAWWES010000081.1:129301399-129532393 GCA_035583135.1 Lophotriccus pileatus
GATGTATTCACATTCTTCTCCATCTTTTTTCAATCCTCTCCAATGATTGTATGCATCTGTGGGTCCACTCCCGACAAAATACCACACTGTCTGCCTCAAATGTTTCCCTGGCATATACAGCAACATAAGGACCAATGAACCAGGAGGGTCTTCTAGGCACTTTGAAAGAAAAGCAGAAATGCTTTGAACCTGATTTTGCAGAGATTAAATATTAACAACCCAATAGTTACTATGCTTCTGTTTAGGGAAACCTAAGAGCTTCCTCTATAATTTATGTTATCTGTAGCAACTGAAAATGCACATAAGCAAAAGAGAAAAAAAAAAGCAAGCTAGGCTAGTCATTCTTGCTCAGACATGATTATGCTACTGCAAAGTCTCAGAAGGTGACTCAAAGTTGTCTTGAGGGAATTAGAGGCTATTTCTGCACAATATGCCAGTGGAGTGCCACGTGGGGGATGGTCTACCACCCACAGAGAACATTTTGTGCCATTGGGGCTTTGTATTTCTCAGCAGACAACACTTTGGGGCTACTTTTAGAAAGACTGTTGGACTGCATTATACTTCTGAACTGTCTCCTCACTATATATTTATACTGGAAACTCTGCAACTTCTGCTGCACTTTTTTATAACTCAACAGCCAACCTGTGCTAGGCGTTTTACAAACAATCATGAATAGCTAGCTCCCTGCCCAAAGAGAATGTGTACAAAATGGTCGATTTTCCAGCAGCATACCAGGATAATCAGTCCGGTATCTCACAGTCTCTTGTGGAGTCTTTCACTCCTCCCTCCCTTTTCTTTGGAGAGAAGAAGCCCAACACAGATGAATCCAGGGAGCAGAAGGAACAAATAAAGCTTGATATATTGTTGAGTCAACAAGATTTGCTGTGTACTTATTCCATCCCTCCCTACAACCCATGCTGTACATGTAGAATTAGATGCTGGCTGAGGCAGGAAAAAGAGAAAAGAGGGCAAAGAAAGTCCAGGAGTTACCTACCACTACCTCATAATGTCTTCTAAGAAGAAGACAGCACAGTCTTCCTAGGCATTCAGTAATATTCTTACAGACTTTTCTAAACAAAGTCAAAAACTCCTCTGATGAGGAAAAGCCCTTTTCCAATAACCTGCTGGTTTCAAGAAAATGTGAACTGCATATCACCCAGAAATTTCTGCTGTCACTGGGTGTGGATGGAGAGTTTTCTCTCTCCATCACTTCTATACAAATGGCTGAATCAACAATTTAAAATCAGTGCCTAAAATGCCATGCTACTTTATCATCTAAAGGTGGAACTGCATGGTAGAGGGGAGTATTCAGCACAAAAGAGAGAGGGTCCTCCAGTGAGCACTGAGATCCCTCTTCTGAACCCTCTTCTAAAGAAGTCCCTCTCACTCTGCTGATTGCAGATTGCTGAAGCTCTTGTGGAGGCTGAAGCTACTCTTACTGAGTACCCCAAAACTCTTGGGCACTGACTTTAAAAGCCTCTCTACTGCCTGATTGATAGTGCATGCTGTGGTTTATACAACATGAACATTATTTCTTCTATCGAGCTGTATCACCATCTTTTAGGATCTTTTAAAATGCACAAAAATTTGAAAGTTTAAAATGCACAACAAACTGAAAGAGAGAATCAACTTTCTTTTTATGGTAGCATGTAATTTGAGCTTAATCAGTAGTCTCATGGATAGTTAGATGTATGTGAAGTCTGCAGGTTGGCTAAAAGATTAAGGTCCTTAAACTGCCTGCTCAGTGGCTTTCTAACTGAGCGTCCTACTGAGAAAAGCCTGGGCATTAAAAATCTAATTCAAGTGAGTCACTTTACTGGGAAAAAAGTAATTGCTTCTGAAGCTTCTATATTGCATCTTTTACTTTCAGCTTTCCAGAGGAAAAGAGAGACAGAAATTCCTCCTACACTCTCTGGTCTTGTTTCTGATGCTAATTAAATACATCAAAGAAGACATATGGCATTTGAAGTTTGTATACAGATACTTTAATCAAAATGGTATTTTTGCATTTGAATTCTAACTCAGGTTAAAGCAGGCCACCGCTTCACATCTCAGCTCCATACAAAACTCCTTTCAGCCAGGCTTAGCAACATGGAGATAAACCAGAGTGATATGAAAGGAAAAGGCAGAACCAACAGCCTGCATAACGTTTTTTTAAAGGCACAATTACATCACATTCCAAAAAACTTAGCTGTAACTTAGCTGTACATGCAGACAGAGTGGCATGAACACATACATAGGAAATATAAGTAGTACCAATATTTAGGTTTTCCCTCAAGATCCCCAAACCCCCAAATCTTTCCATTCTTGTTAATCCTGCACAACTGTGACCTGCACAACTGTGATCTTTCCCTGGCATGTAGCTCAAAAGACATCTTCTGGTGCTGCAGGGGATGAGGATGATGACCCAGGGACTTACTCTCTCTCTTATGAAAACCACATAATTTATCCCCAGGAGCAGTTTTTCTATCACTAATTCATAATGCTATTAAAGGCCCAATAACCCCAGTTTTTCTGATTTAGGTAGTAGTAAGAATCATATACTCACTGAAAATACCAAAAAAGGCCAGCTCACTAAGTAATTCTGTACTTGTCTTGCTGTGAGTTCTTGAGGTACATTTGGAGTGAATGTCACCAACAAGTATGTTCCTGTTACTGTCAGTGTTCCTCCTTTAAAGAAAAGGACACATTATTTTGGTAATACAGTATTTGGCAATCATGGTCATCCTTTCTCTCCAGCTAATTTGGAAAGAGTTTCTAGAAGAACATTTAGGTCCATTTAAGCAGATCTGTGCTTAGGTAATTGGATTGTCTTGCATTTGTGGTCTTATCTAGTCTAATTTTTATTAAAGACCTAAAGAATTTTGGAAATGTGAAAAAAGTTATCAGTAAAGCCTTGTGAATTTGGGTTCCAACTCAACAAAGCATTTTCAAATATTCTCAACTCTAAAACCAAGTGTATGACAAAGCAGAATCAATCCTTTGTATTTCTAACAGCCACAAAGCGCATCACATAATCTTAGCCTAAACTGAAAGGACAAATTGCTTACTGGTGTAGTCAGCTAGATCATTAACCAGTGTAAATAAACATAACCCTCCCAAAGTCAGTGTGGCCATTGAGATCCACACCAGCTATCAACCTGCGCTGGAAACATTAAATGCAACCCATATGTTACAGTCCAATGCTTATGTGAAGCTGTCAGGAGACCAACATTTTGGCCACTCCCTGTTGTATTTTCAGGCCTATGAACTGTTACAAAAAGGGTTGATTTCCAAAGACTATTTAGCCACTAGGTTGCCAGGGCCCCTTTTCAAGGTCAAACTTGCATTATTGTGCTTTTAATAAAAATCTGGAAGTTCTGCCTCGTGGACATCCAGCTGACAAACACAGATGTTCGCTGAAGTATCAAGATATAAGTGAACCGATCCCGAGCTCATAAACTGTATTGGATTAAGGAAGATATTAGCTAATCAATTTTTCTTCAAGTAATCTTTAAAATTCTTGGCAAACCTATAAATTGGTGTGGAATACAAGGCTCAGGAATACAAAACAAAGTACATCCGGAGGGCTTTGCTGGCACTGTTATCTCACACAGCTCCTTTGGAAAAGCAGAACTGTTCTATATTTATGTGCTTGCAAAACCATCACCATATTTCCCATCATACAGCTCATTCCTATGGAATGTAGCAACATTGTTAAATCCTTCTTACAAAGTCAAACTCACAGAAATAAAATAAATCAGTGCTGAACACTAGTTAAAGCAACACAGTGTATAGGGCCATAAGGGAAACATGATCAGTGAAGGGAAGGGGGGTTTTGAATGTAGCAGCTGAGCTGGCAAACTTGGATTCCAAACCTAAATAAATAGTATATAGTATTCCTGGAATGATACTGAACAGATCTCTCTAAAACATTCATGAGAACAGCTGTCCTTACAATACTTTGGACAAGCAGGCCTAGAGATGTTAGGAGAGCACAGAAATATCAGGTGCCCTGTACAGGTGTGCTGTCCCAGTCGAGATGGCTTGGTGTGAAGCCCAAACCCCGAAATGTGCTTGTCTCTCAATATTGCTGTGTTCAAGGTGGGCAGTTTTGATATTTAAATTATATAAAAGTTTTACTTTTATAGTGAAGACCACGTTTCTCAACAAAACACTTGGCAACATGATTATTTATTCTTTGAAGAGATAAAATTAATACCTAAATGGAAGCTATCCCTTTTAACTGAGCTTGAATTTTGGTGCAAGGTCCATGCAGTAAGAAAAGAAATCTTATATTTGAATATGAGTAGCTGAATAACTTCCCTGTTTTTATTAAAACTGTGTTGTACTCATAAAGATAATACTAAAGACAATCTCAGAGGCAAAAATAGAAAATGAAAATAAATTTGACAGTAAGGACACATAAGGAATGAGTTATGATTGTAAGAGCAGAGGATTTGGGAATTCAGTCTTATCCTCATGCATTGAAGATTCTTCCTCTTTTATCACTTCTTCCCAATTGTGAAAGTATCTGCCTTGAAACGCTTGGGAAAGTGGGAGTGTGAAGGTGGGGGGCTATGTGAGAGTTACAGCTTGCTAAGCATACGGCAGCACACATGTCCATATTAGCAAATGCTTACTTACCCAGTATATCAGCAGTCCTCATGGTCTTCTTTAGGAAAAAGACAGAAATAAATGCACTACCTAGAATAGAAATGTAAAGACCTTTTATATATGTATATATATGTTACAATATCAAGTGCTATAGCAAAAACTGCCTTGGGCCAAGTTTAAATATATCTCATGACTGTTTTTGTGCCATACCATGATATAAACAGCCAGGAGTCCATTCTTACAACCAACCAATGCTCAGTTTTTGTAATACTTCAGATATATCCAGCAGGCTCTTATGTGGCTGAGAAGATGCAATAACCTTCCGATCTCCCAAGCAAACACTGCTCAAACTGCTCTGATTCAGTCAAATGTGGAAATGTCAGGAAAACGGGCACAGATTAGCCTTACTGTTTTACTCCCCATTTTGCTACCAACTCACTATATGGACTTGCTCAGAACAAACTGCATCATGGAGCAATAAAATTCTGCTTCTTTAAAGGCTTACAAGTAAAGTAACTCCAGTACAGTTGAGAGGCAGAAAGCCACTGCAAAAGCATAGCATTTAATATGAACTGAGAGAGTGGTCATGATGTCTGCTATCAAACAGGTAGAAAGACCCACATATGTACCATATGGGAGCACAGCCCATGGTCTTCCAGAGGGACTTGTACTGAGGAAGGAGAAAACCAGAAGCAAGCCCTGGAAATGATCTCCCGTTTCCTGGAAAACTCTCTCCTTTTTTTAGCTCTTGCATCTGCCCTCTGGCAGCTCCTAGACCGACCCATATAGGGTGGGAAGTAGCAGACAGGTAAGTAGCAGCACGGGTTGGGCCAGGATTTCTGATAAGCAACCCAGTGTGGACATGTGCTAGAGAGGAAAGAAGGAATCTGAACTTAAAATGTTGGCCACCTGGGAGAGATGGCTCCATTCCAGCACACAACAATAGAGTATCTACCTCTAAAAAGAAGCAGAAGAGGCTGAATAGCTCCTATGTAAAAGAGGTGAGGAAAGTGCTTTGGGAGAGGTGCATCAGTAATGTTGGATTTATTTAGAAACCTCAAAGAAAGTCTCTGCCCAGGAGGAACAGTGAAGGTACGCATTGAACCTAAGTCATGGGATGCTGTTACAAGGGTTCTGTTCCTGCCCACAACATGAAATTATTCTTTGATTCTTGAAACAACATTTCAATCTTTTTGCAACTATCTTTGCATCATTACCTCTATTCTTCTGATGAAAAATTTAATTTGTTTAACTAGTAGATATACTCCAGATAAATCTGGACAGGTACATATCAAGACAGAAACAGAGAAATGGAATTCAGCATGATGCCTGTGTTATCCAGCCAGTAGAAAATAAGATATAACAGAAGTCATAAAGTTAAACTGTATCAAGAGTGATGGAGATCCACACAAATGAGTAAGTGCAATAAAAGAATCTTCAGCTGAAAATGCCTCACAGAAAATAATGTGTTTGACACAGGGTTTTTTATTCAGTGTTTCAATGACAACTTTGCTGGAGCAAAGACATTGGTGGTATCCAGGCAACACTGGTAATAGCAGAGCTACCTAGGTTTAGAAAAAGAGAGAGGACAAAAACCAGGAAAGAAGTAGCATCATCCAAGACAATGCAGGAATTAATTACTGCTCTGTCTCCCTGCTCTCATAACTCTCCCAAATCTCACCTCAGCCCACCCACCAAGGCAGTCAGTGTCACAGCAAAGACCTGTTGCTTAAATCACTGACACCTCAGTGGGGTTTTTTTTGTTTGTTTGGTTTTGGGTTGTTTTTTTTTTTTTTTGAGTACTCCCCTGTCTGGGCTCTCTGCATTCAGCAGAGATCTAGCAAATGCAATCTAGGGTTCAATTTCACTGTTGGCATCCAATCTGGGGTGAGATGAGTTACGCCCAGATTTTCAGAGCTCAGTACTCTGGAGATGATAAATGGCAGCTTGGGGGGATCACAACCTCTGAGGCTGGCTGGGGGCACAAGGAGGTACAGGAATGGAGCCAGATAATGAAACTTGTCACTCAGCCTGTCATCCACTTTAATAATGCATTCAAATGCAGCCAGCTCTTTCTCCAGAGATAGCTGGTAATGCACCAGTGAACATGAGCTTAACAGAATGTATGTATAATTAATGCTCTTTATGATGTAAAGTAATATGTAGAGGAATCTAAAAATAGCAGAGGTTTGAAGAACATACATTAGGATATCTGTGATTAGAGGAAAAACTGAAGCAGGAGAGGAGGTGAAACACCAAGGTGAGGAGAGTAAAATCTGGGAGATACTCTGAACACAAAAGACAGCTGTCCCCGTGGATAAACTGCCAATGCTCCATATGCATTCCAGTGAAGAAGAAAAGCAAAGGGGGTAAATCTAAGAGAAGAAGCAGAGAATGATTTCACACACCTGATGAGATGCTGGAAGATGTACATGGCTGATCAGAAGCCATGTACGTCTGTACAGTAAACTCTGGCTGTTACCTCCAGGGCTAAATTTTAGGCAAGTTATGGTAGCAGAGCCAAGAGAGCACACTGGTTAACGTAATATGTTAATTTATTTTCATTTTCTTAATTTTTTTGGTTTTAAGCTCCCAAGTTTGGCTTTCGGATAGCCTTTCATATTCTTCAATTTTTGAGGTAGGGATGGATCAAGTTAAAGCAAAAAAAACACAGGAGGGCCAGGAGGAGGGATATGGAGGGAGCCTGTGAGTTGCAGGAATGCAGGCTGGTGTTTTATGTTTTTCACTTCTGATGGCTTTGCAGCTTTTCTTGGCTGGCAAGATAAATGGCAGACACCAAAGTGTATCCCAGGAGCCCACTGAGAAATGCATAGCCCTCCGAGCTGTTCTGCTCCTCTTCCTTAATTCCCTTCAGCTCCCACTCAGCCTCAAGTGCATTCAGTTGCTTAAGACATTAACTCCTACAGAAAAGGCGGTTCAAGACAATATGTTA
Source organism: Lophotriccus pileatus (assembly GCA_035583135.1). NCBI lineage: Eukaryota > Metazoa > Chordata > Aves > Passeriformes > Tyrannidae > Lophotriccus > Lophotriccus pileatus. Next base: position 129,308,949 of record JAWWES010000081.1, read on the forward strand.
AATGGCCAACACATACTCCCTGCCATCTCCTTTCTGTTGGGTGGCCTCCAAGATGATCCTGCTGTGAGCAAGTTGTTGTGTTAGGGACTTTCTAAGGTGCCTTCTAACCTGAGCTATCCTAGGACCCTTGAACTCTTGGCAGGAGAGAAAGTGGTCATCCAGAGGCTACGACTAAGCCTACCAGATATATGAATTTAAACCCTTACTGTATCCCAAATTCAGTTCCTAAATGCAGCCCTGCTGAAACTCTCCAGACTCTCCATTTCTTCCCCATCATCCCTCAGATCACAGGTGAGGTACCTTGCATCTTCCCACCTTTCCTAGCCACTACCAGTGATGTTATTCTCTCACACTTTCCTCCTAGCCCACTTCCCCTTCACCTTAATTTCACCCTATAATCACAGCATGAGTCTAACTTCCTGCCATCCAGCCCCAATTTTCCCTTTCCCATCCAGCGTCCTCTTGTTCTTCCTCTGTCACAGAAACTGTGTGCTGCCTCCTCCTCCTCCACCATTATAGTGACGTAGGAAATAAATTATTGAGCATTATGTTCAACCCTATGAGTGAATAGACTGAGGAACTTGGGCAATTGCTGTGCTGGAAAGTATTAATGTATCTTTGCAACTGTTTTTTTGTTTGCCTTTTTTAATTTAAAAAACCCAAAACCTATAGACAGTTAGAGATTGAGATCCGTGTCAAAATGAAAATTAGTCTCTGTTGGTTTGGGGTTTTTTAATTGGTCAGCAATAGAATATAACAATACAGAAACGCAGACAAAAAAACTGTGTCAAAGAGTAAGCTGGCAATAGCTCGGCAACAAAACAAGCAATTTATCATTGCTCTGAAACCTTGCCAGTTTTGAACTGCTTTTTGGGGAGTACAACACATGCACAGTTCTAAGCCTGGATTGCCAGCCTTTAAATCATCAGAGCAAAGACTACATTCCCCATCATCTGAGAAGGCTTGTATACTTTTGGCTTTTTAACTAAATCTTAAGGTAAAACTTTCAAAAGTAGGCACAGATCCAACTCCCATTCCCACTGAGAGTGGTAGCCTGCTAGATCAAGAGAAGGGTAGAAAATCTGTGGGATGATCTTTTAAGGATTAAACATTACAGAACCAACACATCCTAATGTAATTCTTGAGTATGTTTCATGGCTTGATTGCATGCTTATAGTAATATCCATAATTTGAGAAGGAAATGGGTCCTGTAAAATGCTTGTATCTGTATGACAAAGCCTTTCTGAATGCTCATGAAGCTCAAAGGGAAAATATGACTTGATACTATATCAAAATAATGATAAATAAAAACTGTTGGGTGGGAAATGGGAAAAAAAAAGAATTTCTTCAGGAGCTTAATTTTTATGTTGAAACAACATCTTTCTCATACATCAGCATAAACTGGGCTGTTTTACATTCATTATTGGATGTATATATATTCACCGTATATTGAATGATTACGTATTCACATTATTGAATAAACATATATTCACTGCAGCGTGTGAATTTCAATTTAAATTGAAAAAATGATTAAAAAAGTTGAGTTTCTTCAGGATGTGCAATTAAGTGCCTTGAGGGAAGGCTGTCGTGGTGCTACACACAGCTCAGTCAGCTGCTCATTCTCTTAGGAGAGTGATCATTTACAATTATCTCCATATGTATGTTTTCTCCAGCACAAATAGAAATAAAGAGCAGTATGATGTGTGGGTTCTGCACTAGCAGACAATGAATGGTGAGAATCCAGCTCACAAAATAACTCCTCTGCATCCTAGACATGAAAGCTGCAGTTAGGATTGTTTCTTGTTTCTTTAAGAAAGGAATAATATACAACATGAGAAGTTAGAGATAGAAAATACACACTGATTCATAGGGCATATTTTCTGTATTTGTCCAATAGAGCCTTAAAAACTCAAATAAATGTCCATCATTTATTTTTCATACCCAAAACAATTTTTTTTTAAAAAAGGTATATTTCACTACCAAGCTGTTTTCCTGATACTATGGCTATTTTTAAATAGGACCTTTAAAGTTCTTTTTTTTATTTATTGTCAAGTCTTACACTAAATAATTTCTTTCACAATTGATCATAGCTTCAAATATTAGTATATAACTCCTTTTCCTCTTTTTGATTCCTAGATGAGCTTTCTGTACGAATTAAAAAACATTGGTGTTCTCCTCATAAATGCATAGACTGTCTGTACTGCTTCTGTCTTCTCTAATAGTTAAAAAAAAAATGCACCAAATTTAATATTTGCCTCAAATGCTCACTTTGCTAAGTGTAACCGATTCAGTCAGGTAAAGGCATTTAAAACTACCCATTCAGCAGAATATTTTGTCCCCATTTCACTGGTGGTCTGGATGAAATACCAAAGGAGGAGTACTAGCCGTGATTCAAAGACTATTGCACCTCTCCCAGTTTGTACAACAGTGTTTCACTTTGAGACCAAGCATGTACTCTGTTTTATGCCCACTTAAGGGTCTGCTTCTGTCTAATCAAGCAGTTTAAGTTCACCCAGTTGATTTTGCCCTAAATCTGTTGAGCAGTGCTCAAGTTATGAAGATGCAGTTGCTGCCAGTTACATTTCAAGATGTGACCTGATTAAAAAAAGAAAACAAACATTGAAAATATCAGAGGAATTGCTCAAAAGAGAGACTATTAAGATGAGCTCAATTCTGGAACGTGGATTATAGAACATACACACTGCAGAGAGAAGGAAAAACTGAAAATTCTTTTGTTGCATCTTCTAGGTGAGTACAAAAAAAGGTATTTCAAAGAATAGTTTGCAGAATGTTCCCCAGCTATCATAGCACCAGAGTGCTCAAAATTCCAAGTTCTTGGGCCACAAAGATGTTACATTACAGGGAGTGGGAGAAATCCACTTTTACAAGAATGTGTGAGGATCTTTCCCAAGTACCTTCAGTGTTATCAAAATTCAAAGCCTAAAGCAATTTCTTGCCCCACAGCTATTTACAAGGAGCACATAAAAAATGCGAAGGGATCTCAGCAATGTCAGTCTAAGTGAGTCAAGTGTAAAGAAACTCTCTACAGCATGATGAAAACTGAAAAAGAAATTATCTCAAATGCCACTGGCCTCTACCACCCCCACCCCTCCACCTCCAAGCTATTTCTGCAGGCAAAAGCAAGATGACAAGCTAAAAACCACTGCCGCCTAAAATTACCCGAACTCCATGTGAAATATGATTTTTATTTTTTAAGTATAGAAAGTTTCCTAATGATCACATCAAACATGTATTACTCCTCCACTTTTAAATTAAAATTTACTAATTTCTCCTCTTGAAGAAAACAACTGCTGTCTTCTCAAACTATTTAAAACCCTGAACAGATGTAGAGCTTGCATCATTGCAACCACACAGAGAAATACTTCCACTGTGTAAAAAGAAAAATATAGCCTTTGTAGCTTAATTCTAAGAAAAAAAATTAAAATCTATTGGTGTCGTGCCAGTTCATGGTCTGTGGTGCTGGATTCTTTTTAAAACCAGTCATTGGAAGCATCCAGTTCAATAGAATGAGGCACAAATTTTTCACTATTTAATTGATACCGGGTTAAGTGCAAAATGCAGTTGGATGTGGTGGCAAAGCATAATAGATGTTGGCTCCATCTATTTTAAGATGCTTCCCATCTCAGAAGTCTGGAGATATATGATGGGTACAGCTCAAATCCATTCTGGGCAGATACTCCAGTCTGCCTTATCCTCCTCCAAAATGCTGGTTTCCAAGAAAAGGCAACTTCCCATGCAGGCCCAGAGTGACGGAGATCTGCAGAGAACCCCCTAGATGACTGGACATACTGCAAAGCACATTTCTCTTCAGTCACCATATGTACTACATTCCCAATATCAGTGAGAGTCATATGGGATGTGTTGACACCGAATTTGGGAAAAAATGCATCTCAGAATGTTGGTCTTAGGGTTCAGCTACACATTTAAAAAATTAACCTATGAAAGACACAAATTCAACAATACCTCAAAACAACTGCCAGACTCTGCAAAGTCCACTCTCCACCACCTAAAACAGGTCACAACTTATTAAGAAAAATATTTTTTGATCTTTTACTGGAAGACCTGCTGTCTACAGTATCCTTTGCCCAGTTGTTAGCAGACGATGCACATGTGTCTTGGTCAGTTTGTCACTGGCCTATATGATGAACTCTTCTGAAATTAAGAGATGTTCTCTGGCTTTAATTTAAGAAGACAGGAAAGTAGTAGAAAGTGTTACTGGGAAGTTATCACTATAATTGGCTGTCTGCATAATTTTAATTTTCCCTTCCTTAAGGGAACATTTGCTAGACTAAATAAAATTTCAGGTATGTCTATTGTTTGGGCTATGAAATGGATACTGTCAGCTGATATATGGGAACAGAATATAAGTATTAAAATGTTTTCTGAGGTCTTCTTGGACAAGCATTTTGGGTCAGCAAAAAAAAAAAAGTGGATGAGACATAACAATTAGGAAAATGATTTCTTGGTATTTTTTTAAGTAAGGGGAAATGGAGAAGGGAGGAGTCATCAGATGCAACATTTCTTCATATTTTGCAAAAATGAAGAAGAAGTGATCTGCTCAGATAAAAATCAATCCTAAATGTGATCTCTTCTTTGTAGCACTTAATTAACCAGTGGGATTTCCCCCCTTCTTGCTGCTTTTCACTTCTTCTTTCTTGTTTTCTATATTTGCATTTTATTCAGTTTGGGCAACGAATTAGATTGGTCAATATCCCTTTAGGTTCAGAGACATGTGGAAAGGTCTACAACTGTTAAAGTTGTAACTACTGCCACCAAAGTCGCCCTGAGATATGTCATATTCATTTACATTTCCATCTCAGGTAATATTGCACTCCTTTCTTTGAGAAATCTTTCCTACCAGGGTGAACTAACATGGCTTTACATCTCACTCTCTGAAATTCTGCAATAGTTTAACATTAAAGGTTACAGCAAATTGCCTGCAGTTTCCTTTCTGCACTAAATTGCACCCACACATGGTTAGCTGCCTCCTTCCACTACAGCCAGGCAGTCCATGGGGAAGATAATTCATCTCTTCTACTTTTTCATGCAGAATCACTCACTGCAATGTCACTTCTGAGCATGAAACTGGTAGCCAGAGACGGACCATGAAGTTTTATCACCTGCCAAGAGCAAGTAATTGAGCTCCAGGATATGCATATCTTGAGATATCTCAGCCCTGGATGTTTCAGCTGTGGATGTGAAGTGACTGAGTTAAGGGATGCAGCTGCACCCTGAATTCCTGTTTTCACAGCCTCTGTACAATATCACCCTGTCCACTCTGCTTTGCATTAGCACAATAAGATAACATATTTTAAAATGTATGTTACTTTATCAAAGAAAGATCACACTTGTCTCAATACCTTAATTACAAAAAAAAATCCAACAAAAAACAAATTAAGGAAAGAGTAAGATCATATCATTTCTGCCGAAGTCAAATTAAACTGTATATGAAGGAACAAATGAAGAGGTTTAATAATGTTCGTAAATATACTAAATTTGTAGGCCCTTTTTGTCACAGAATGCAGAGAGTCAAGCAAATTTACCCGTGTTAACATGAATCATGGGGATGGGCAGGGGACAGGCAGCAGAAACTGCTTGGTGTGATGGTAACAAAGAAAACATGTAGGTACTCAGAATCAGACCACAGCTCTGTGCAGTCAACAGGATGCCAGCCCCCCTCTTTGGGGGCTTGCAGAGCTGGCGACATTGGTTCAGCACTGGGTGGCCAACTGGCAGGAACTAGCAGAGCACAGAGTGACACAAAAGAAAAAACTGTGGAAAAAGAAATATATTAGAAGAGTCTCTGAGTTAAGTAGACAGTTTTTGTTAAACTGTCAGCTCATGTAATTATATGAATAATTTCTTTTCAAACCACAACATTAACATTTTCCTCTTGTGTTCCTGCTGCTGTTTCTGCGGTTTTATTCCTAGTCACAAGCAAGTATTTGATTAAAGCACGTACCCAAGCAAGAAATGGCAAAAATCTCACCTATGACAGACACGCATCCCAGTGGAGCGACAACAGCAATGGGGGCAAATCCGTAGGCTGCGAAATTGCCCACCTCTCCAAGCCCCAGGAGGGTAATCCCACACCACCACAGCCTGCTCATGTAGTAGGGCTTCAGCTCAGTTTGGCAAGCCAGTCGGAGATGAGCGCATTTCTAGAAAATTAATTATTAGGAGCAGGCATGAGTAGAAAGACTTCCATTGTGTTCTTATGTCTGACAAAAGTGGAATAATTAAGGGGGCTGTCAACTTCAAATTCCAGGTGCGTCAAGGTTTCTTTGTAAGCATGGCTTTCAGATTGTTATTGCACAGCTTTGTGTTAACTCAGCGCTGCTTCAGAGGTGCGCTTTCTGAGCCGTGGTGGAAATGGCTGAAAAATTAGGTCTCTGAATAAACCTGAAAAATACTAAGTGAATACTAACTAATGCTTCTGAGCTATCATTGCACACATCTGTTCTTGTCTCAAAGCAGAAGCCCAGCAGTTGTGCTCTGAATCTGGAAACACTCAAAGGCAGGACATGGGGCAGAATCCGAACTGCAGCAACAAGCTGGAAGAAGGGAAACAGACAAGATGGCACTCCTGCCCATGAAACATATCCTCATCAGAAATATAATTTCAAAATGGAAAAGGCAGCACTTAATCACATCTTCTGTAGGGAGGACTCTAAATCAATTAGATAGAATTTAGGATTTGGCTACAATCTCCTGTTTGACCTTAGAAGAAGAGCATAAGTAAAGCATTATTTTCTAAAGGAAAACCAGCTAGACCTGTGACAACAGGTATAATATATACTCAAGTAATTCTCCATCAGCATTTCCCGTTACATGAAGAAGGTATCATTGATACAGGTTGTAATTGTTTTCTCTCTGGCTGTACACAAGAACCTGTACCTAACAAGATAATAATTTGCCATTGATCACGTTGCTCTTCTGAAAGAGAGTCCAGGCAGTCTCCATCAGGGGGCTGTCATAATTGGGAATGATGCAATGTTTACCACATTAGTTCTGCAGAATATCATTTCCTTTCTTAAATTACTCTCCAGCCTCTCTGCACATGGGTCAAAAACGTTGGAAATCAAATTATACAGTTATTGCAGTATAAGTGGTGGTAAAATAATTTTTTTTCTCCATTACTTGATATTTGATTTTAGAAGCATCCCTGCAGAGGGGAGGTTGTAAAGATTTTTCCTCAAACTCCCTTTCTACTTTGTAGGCTATGTTACAGAGTATATGCCAAACAGGAATGTCTGTGACACTCCATAATCTTAGTTACTCCTCCTATTGAGAGAATCAGCACATTATTGCAGCTTCACACTGTGGAACATATTCAGGGGATGAAATCCTAGGAAGTTCAGCCCTCCAAGGATAAAAAGAGCACAAGGAAATCAAACTTCCTTGAGCCACAGATCCAGATGTTATTCATAGTAACATCCAGGATTTTGTGTGTTCCATATTTGTAAACACAAGGAAAAAAAGCCCAATAAAGATACAAATGAAATTAATATTAAATAATATTCAAATCAAGAATGAAAGTTTCTGCTGAAAACCAAGTTCTTAACTGAATCCTGAGCTGTGTTTTTCCTCTAAATTCTTGTAGGATTAACTCTTGAAGGCACGGTGCAATTGGAAAGATGTGCAACAAACACAGGAAGGTGAGCTCAGCAACTCTCTTACAGCCTTCTTTCTTCAGATGTCTGCCTTCTTTGCAAAGTAATGTGCGTGCGTGGTATTTGGGTGGAGACTGTTTACAACCCAGATGAAATACATTGCAAATGATGACCTGTTCTTTAGCTAACAACCTGCTAGAGGAAAGGATAATGGACTGCATGGTGGGAAAAGGGCAGAGAACAAAAAAGTTCAGCCTATCCTTTTAATATCAGTATGAAAATATAGGGAAAATCATTATTCATATTTAGAATTTACTGTAATTAAATGGAGAAAAACCTACTTTAAAGGATGAAAAAAAATTCAATTTAAACTGTCAAATGGCAATGAGAGCTATCAGTCTTTCCCAAATAGCATTTAAAAAGCTGGAAGACAGTTCAAGTCCAGTAAATGCTGTTAATGATTACAAGTCAGAAGAAGCATTTCTGTATGCCTCAGTGCATCCCCTGGCAAAGCACACACTTTGGCACTCAGTGCTCTCAGAAGACAAAAGACACCAAGTCCGAACCGTCTAATTATTACGGGCTAGATTGAATTTCCATATCACCTTCACCTTTCCACTTCAACTTCAGAGGTTTCCTAGAGCCTGTGCTAGCACTTTCAACACCAGCAAGTTGGAACTCATATTGGAGAGGCAGCAGTCATCTCAACCTGCCTGCCACCTTCGGCTAAACAGGTTTCTTTCTGTGGGATTGTCCAACTAGAGATACGTAAAATAGGAGGGAATCAATGAAGAACCTTCTAGCATTATTAAAGTGGGTTATTAGGAATAGAAAATTTCATATTCCACAGCTTTCTGCTTCATCCTTTACAGAAAACATAAAAAGTAGCTTTACATAAGACATATACAACTAAAAGACAAGCTAGCAAAAATACTTTTCCTGGACAAGTTACATAACAATGTCTTCTGTGCTTTAAGAACTTCTTCTAGAAGACCTAAAAATACAATGAAGTCTACAAGACACAGATTTTAATGAATTATTTAAATTTTTACTGAGTATGTATTCTAATTATTAAAACAGAAAGGATTTTATAAATGTCATCCTACCCTTTACCATATTTGTAAGGGCAGCACCTCCCATTATTTTATGGCTTAAATAATACTTACTCAGATTATTCTATCCTAATTGCAGAAGGAAAACTAAACTGGTCAAAGTTGCTTTGGGGCCCAATATTGCAAAAAACTCTGTCTTTATCAATTAATTACATTAATCTCTTCATTAAGCAGCATGTAGCACCTCGTGGTCAATTCAATTTTAGATATGAGCACTCTGAGACAGGTTCAGTGGGACCACAAGTGAGTCAGAGCTGGTATTTCCTTATGACACACTAGTTACGAGTTTTTATTCTGTTCCTGTATGAGAATCACAGTACAAAATAGGTCCAACAACTACAGCAGGGCACTAATAAATCACAGTTGAAGAAAGAGAATGTTTATTAAATGCAACAAAATTTGTATTTTGAACTTCATCAAAACCAAACTGCAACAAAAGTTACTTGATAAATATAAACAACTCTGAATAAAGAGAAACAATTTCATACCTGTATATTCAAAGAGACACTAATCAGCAAATTTGAAGCAGCAGCAAGTAAAACTCCCAAGAGCTGAGTCTGCAAGATCACAAAACAAAGAAATAAAAAAATACTAGTTTAAGGAGAACAATATAATGGTGGTTTTCTGATAGCACATTGTAACCCAATCAAAAACAAACTATTGCACTTTTCAGTCACTGAGTTCATGCTGTAAACTGACAAAAAACACCTCTGTGCAGTTGACCAGGGCCTAAGTTGTATACAGGTGGGAATGGAAAGGGCATCTCAGTGCAGGGGGTGGTTTTGCTGTCCTTCAGTAGAACACCTTAACTCCCATGAAAGAAAAACTAAGCAGGTCTCAGTTGAAAATTACACACAGGTGTTTTTTTAATCAAAAAAAAGGACCTGTTTTGTTACATAATCCAGAAGGAAAATCATCAGCAATCAAACAATTCCTATTGGAACACAACTCTCTTACATGTTAACATATCCGCTATCTGACGGGGAAACCAGGAATAGGTCTCCTGACAGTTCCTTTAATGTGTTTTGTTATTGCATGAAGTTATTTCCTAATCAGACTGTCCAATTTTCAGTTAGATTTGCAAACCTTCTATGAAGCTGATAAACTAAAAACATTCAAGTAGGATTTGTTATTTTGGAAAACAGCCACTGAAAGATGCCATTTAAGCAAGACCAAATAACAGGTACATGACAGAGCTTCCAGTCTACTTTCAAAATGTTGAACAAACATTTTCAAAAAAAACTTTGCAAGTCATCACAAGTGTATTCAAGACCCATTCAAGGTCACTGTAATAGTGCCGTGTGAAGCCCCATGATTTCAGAGACAAGACAAACATATTATCAGCTTTTATAAACAAGGTCATGGTAACATAACCCAGCACAACTACTGCTTGCAGGCTGTAATGCAGGCTGTGCTTGCAGCCTCAGCTTTCATGGCTCTTACCCAAGAAGGTCCCTGGGCAGCCGTGAACAGGCAGTGCCGACCAGCCACAGACACTGTTGCCCCTCAACATTTATAAAGAGCAACATGTGGCCCAGCAAATGCCTGTAGGAGGGTTTATTGATATGGCTACATGATTCCCAGATGAACAAAAGGCATCCCCAAAACTATGAAGAAACACAGCCTTATTACAAATCAACTATAATATTCTTACTTGAGAGATGCATCAGAATCCAACCATTTCCATCCCATATGTTTCTGTAGTGACTTGGAAGGAGAAGCAGACCACAGAACTGCTCTGAGTGAAACACTTGGCTGACTGCCAGGTGTCAGCAAGACGTGACTGATGGGTACAAAGGGATGCAGAGTGGAGAATACAGGGGGTGACAGGGCTCCCTCTGCTATTACAGCATCAGTGGCACAGCCTATGTACAAGAACTGTTCAGTGAGAAGCATTACTCAAGAGTTTAACCTGTGCCCTCCAGTCTTTTCCATCTTGTATCCTCTCCCACCACCTCAACATCCACCAGTGGATGTTCCAGCAGTGTTTCCTGGGCTCTCACACCAGTGGATTGCTCTAGAAATACACCTCACTGGAATCAGTGAGGAGAGCGTGACGACATCTCATCACACATCAGCACAGACATGTTTGCTGAGATCAGGCACTAACATAAGCAGCCTTGCAGCCTCCTTCCACACTGGGGAAATGCTGCCACATGGACACCACACAGGGCCTCACTGGAGCAGAGGGGATGGGGTTTCCTTCCTTCGGTCTTGATGCTGTAGCATCAAATCCTGAACACTGATCTTGTACAAAGTTTGACCACTTCATTCTGCACACACAGCAGCTTCAAAAAATCAGCAGTTAAACTGAAATTGTTTTCTTGCTCCCAAAGTCTTGTTCTTTTTAAATGACAATATGCTCCCTTGTGAGGAGGCGGAGAAGTGGCCTTGTCAGCCTTGTCATGAAGTGTTTCAGAAAAAGGAGACAGCAGGGAATAGAAAACAGAAACTGCCACCTCATTTACCCCATCATTTTATTGCTTTCACATCAGTAATTGTAATACATCCCCACTACTCCCAGCAGAGAGCTCAGCCTCTCTGCAACTCTTCTCGTTCCAGCGGCTGATCCTCTCCTTATGGCTGCATCTCTGGATAATGCCTTGCAGCTCCTTCCTCCCAGCTCTCAGTCCTATGCAGTGTTTGGAGGTCACAAACACTGCATAGGATGCAGGAGGCAGCCAGAACCCCAGCAAGGAAACATGGCTGATCTTGAGCCAGCCCAAAGGAGGGTATCCACCCAACTCTGAAGGTAAAATTTGCGTGCAGCTGGTGAGCAGTGGACGAGGCTCTGTGCTCCCTCTGTCATCTAAAAAACTGTGAAACCAGATCCATGTACAGGTACTGATGATGACCCACGTATGTGTCTCTGGAGGCTGTGAATCAAATGCCCCTTTGATGGCTTTACACGCTGAATGGACAGGGTCTCCAGCAGTAAGTCTTCCAATGCCTTGCATCATGGGTGTCCTCCCCAGAACAGCAACTATTTTTGTACTCCAGTGGTTGCTTCAGCAGGTACCTGTGAGCCTGGCTCAGATATCCCGGAAGATTTTTAACATGATGACCAGCCTGTGTCTGAACTGGAACCATCACAAAAGTCAGTTCTCTTCTTAGAGAATCACAGAATCACAGAATGTTTTGGGTTGGAAGGGATCTTAAATATAATTTAATTCCATCCACCCTGTCATGGGCAGAGACACCTTCCACTGCTCAAAGGCCTATCCAACCCGGCCTTGAACACTTCCACTTGAACACAAAACACTTCAACTTTTCCACAAAACGCTTGAACATCCACAGTTTCTCTGGGCAAGCTGTTCCAGTGCCTCTCCACCCTCATTGTAAAAAGCTTCTTCCTTATATCTAGGCTAAATCTACCTTATTTTAGTTTAAAATCATTACCCTGTGACACTCCCTTGTGCCTAACTTTAGCAACCTCCTGGTCTGTACACAAGGAAAAACAGTGCATGTGTATTATCAAGGCAAATGCATAGTGGCAGTCTGGGCTCAAAACCTTCCCTCATGGCTCAGGTCACTTTATTGCAACGGCCACATGTTTCACCTGAGCCTTGCTGTTGGCATATATACTGCGCTGCCTGCTCCAGGCTGACAGGTGTTAATGAGCTCTGGTTAGCATGGCAATAGCACCAGACTTTCAAACCCAGGGCTGGACAGACCCCTAAAGATTAAAAGCAGAGTACGATGCCCTAAGGAGGTCAAATATCACATGGATCCAGTCAGGGAGATGAGATGAAAGTACAGGAACGCCACACAGCTACAGCACGGCAAAACTGTCTTGTACAGGTTCATACTCAGACAGGCCTATATGAAATAAAACAGTGGGAACAAAAAATGCAGTACGGAGGAAAATTACATTGCAAACATCACACATCACAGTGAACCTTAAATCAGCAAGCAATTCCTATTGCACAAGAGTTATCACATGCAGCAGTGCTCAAAGAGAAGAGGAAAATTAGGATGGTGTATCTCGAGCTACTAAAAGCATGTATGAGTGAAAGATGACCTGCAACAGAAGATAGATCACCGTATCAAACTAAAATGGTTGCTGTATTGCTTTGAAGGCCACTGTAGCTCTTCTGTTCCCACCTTGTCCTGTGAAAAGCTTCGCTATTTGTGCAGTGTCTGCCATTTAACATCCTTCAGAGGCTAAAGGACTGGTGGAATGGCCAGTTTTGTAAGTAATAAACATGGTATTCTCTGAGTTTCCACTTGTGATATTCAGTTGTGATACCATCCGCAGTACTGCAGAACTTCCCACACATAAGTCTTGAGACAAACCTCACCTGGGGAATTCAGTTGGAGACACAACTTCAGAGCCATGGTACTACTTCAGTCAGCTAAAGCCTTCTACAGGAAAGAGCCTTAAATACTCAAAACTGTTGCCATAAAAGGCAAGTTTCTTCATCACCGAAACATCTGTCTGAGCACACAGGCCACTTTGTCAGATCCCAGATTTCAAACTATTGACACATTCTTCCAGTGCTTCCAAATGCATGAGTCTTGTCACAGTCTTAAGTTTTCCAGAAACTAAAAATCATGCCTTTTTTAAATTTCCTTCTTTTTATTTCCTTCAGCTTAGTATATTCTGGAACAAGCCATGAAAGTCACTTGCCTGCTTTGCAGTCCTTTCTAGATAATCCTTGAACACACAGACCATGCACTCAGGTTGTGAATCTGCCAACATTTTCCTTGGTGGCAAAACAGGCTTGAGGAATGCCTACCTCTGGCCCCCTACTTCCTCACTGCCTCATTTAAGTGCCTGAAATAATCCTCCCAAAATAAGCTCCATTAGCATTACATTTGTAAGTCACCTGCCAATGTTTAGCACTAAAGGCAGACTAGAATTCACAAGCCACAGTGAGGGTTTTAAAATGATGACCCTGCATGGTTTTCCAGTGATGACATTGACCTGTACAGGGGTGCTGTGGGAACAAGTTCAAGAAATGGCAAATTGAGCTTGAGCAAGGCACCCTGAGCGCTCACCTGGCACCTCCCATCTCAGCTACATGAAGCTCTAGTGCAAGCCCAGGTGCGGGGAAGGGAGGTTTGAAAAGCTGGTCAGTAAAAATCCATTTGCCAAGTGCAGTGGCAGCATATTGCTACTCCAAAGAAGTGAGTGGCAGAGTAGCACACTGTTGTGTATGGTCCTGCTTTGAGCACTCAGGTAGGACCTGATGCTTATCTACCACAGCACCTTTTCACTTCATTCTGACAGTATTTTAAAATTACATTTTACATGCAAAGTCACAATTTATTGTCAAAGTAAAGTAAGCGGTTTAAGGCAAATGAAAGCCAGGGTGAACTCTATATCTTTGGCACTAATTCTAATAAATTTATTCCTTGCAGACTAAAATCTGCATTGGAGATTCAGTTTTACAGTGCAATTTATCTGTATTACATGTATGTTTTCCTGAAACACATCAAACTGCAGTTGCCAGGTCTGTGAAATGAAAACTTCGAAAAGTGAACTTAATTTGCATTGAATAAAAGGTATATGCCATTATTTATGAAACTTGCTATGCCTATAAATTGAACGGATGAGCAGGAAAAAACCCAAACATTTTAATGTCTGTTATTGGCTCACTCATCAAGTCTAGTTAAACTGCTCCTTCTATTTTTCTTGATTTCTCCATTTATTTGTGATCTAATGGCGTTGCCAACAAATTTAATGACATATACTGTTTCAAAGGCTACACATCATTTCCAGTAATTAGGATTTTGTCAGATCTCAATGGATCTTATTAAAAAAAAAAAAAAAAGAGGATAAGAGAGAAGAATGCCTTCTAAACTTCCAATTATGAGTTAACTCTGAAGCAAAGGGCATTCAAAGTCCTTAACAAAAGCCATATTTTTCAAAGGGCTACCATGTAGGATTGGAAGAGGCTTTATCATTCAGCTGTTATTATTCACAGAGCTCTGGCTGTACTCAGTGCTTTACAGATGTATAAAGAAAACAAGGTTCCTGTTTCAATGGTTATCATAGTGCAATTCATACACTCATGTAGGGGTTCAGGTCCATACAAAGTACTGAAGGACAGATGAAATAAAAGGACAATTACCAGGGTGGAAACATGAAATGAAAATACATTTGATTTCTTCATTGTGACATAAAAGGACATTGTCCAATATACAAGAAGGAAAGAATTAAAACATTTGGCATCATCTCTGTTAGGAATAGAGAGAGCATACTTGGTAATTAAGTCAGGAGTAATTTGAGTGAAGACAAGACAGTTTGTAGGTTTTACACAAGTTGCTGTGCTGGATTCCAGACCATAGTAGATGAAGTTCCTATCCCATTAATATTACAGCATACTTACCTTTATTAGGTTTTACTTTTCCTTACCTCACAAATTTAACATATATCTTTTTCCAGAAAAGAGACAAATTGTAAAAGCTGGAATAAGAGCCTGGTAAGTTTTGAAATGGTGTGGGAACTTGAGGGGATAAAACAACTATGGAAGTGAGACCCTTCTATTTATCTCTATGCTTTAATTCTTTTCATGAGACTCTATTTATATTCATCAGTCTGATTAATTAATATCCACAGTAGATAACAAACCTAGCTGAAGAATATGAATTGTGAAATAGAGCAATGAAGTAACTTTAGATATGCTTACTATGATTATATGAACGTATCCATCCACTACATGTTAACAAGCATAGAATCATAGAGTCATTTAGATGGAAAAGACCTCTAAGATCATCGAGTCCAACCATTAATTCAGAACAGACAAGTCCACCACTAAACCATATCCCTAAGCACCACATCTACACATCTTTTAAACATGTTCAGGTATGGTGATTCAACCTCTTTCCTGGGCAGACTGTTCCAATGCTTGAGAACCTTTTCTGTGAAGGAATTTTTCCTACTGTACCTTCTCCGATGCAACTTGAGGCCGTTTCTTCTTGTCTTATTGCTTGTTACTGGGGAGACGAGACCATCACCCACCCCACTACAACCTACTTTCAGGTAGCTGTAAGAGAGCATTATGAGTAGTTTTTTTTTTTTCTTTTTGAAGAGTTAAACACAAACCTCTCAACTCCTAAATTTCATTTTCTTATTCTCAGGAAAGAAATCTCAAAATTAGAAATAAATGTGAGAACGGAAAAAGGGCAGAATGGATTTTCCACTGTTCCTGTGAGTAGCCTGTGATACCTTGGGACACTTCAGTTCCTGGGATATTTTGCTACATAATCAAAGACCATTTCATGTTTTTAAATACTGTTTGCTAGAACACAAATAAAAACCTCTCAAGTGACTGTATAAAACGTCAATCAGAGCCAATAACATCCTAATAGAAAGATTCTTCTCAAGTATCATCACTTACCATCTCCATGGCAACTACAGAAATTACATACCAGGAAGAATAAGAATAGTGTTACAAACTATTGCCAGTTTCCAGGTCCCACAAGAGAAACAAGGAGGCAAACCAGCACTGCCTCACCAGCTTCTTCCACAAAATGACCAGTTGGCTGAGGGATACTCTTCTATTGCTGCCCAGGAGCAGGCTTTCTGGATATTCTTGTTTGCTCCTGTCTAATTCCTGGTGAACAAGGGAAGGTTCAAGCCAGACCACTGAAAGCCCAGGTATCTTAATTTCCCGAGTCTGGCTCACATTGAGAGGCTGTGCTGCTCCTGTCCCTGCTTCATGTGGCTCTCTGGACCCCTACATTGAGAGCCAAGGAAGGGACACAAGGCTTACAGGAAGCTGGAGTGTTCCTGTCCTGAGAGCTCTGTCTGTGCTCAGAAAGACAGGCAAGCTGAAAAGGGAGCTGTCTGAATAACTGAGTAAATAGTGCTGTTAAGTGTTACATCAGGAAGGGCAAGGCACAGTGAGTACTGTTGAAGAGATGCCTCACTCTGCATGTACATACAAACGTGCTTCCGAACTAAGCAGAGATAGCTCATTTCCTCTTGTTATTGTAGTACAAGTCTTGCTGAAGTACAAACGAGTTATTTCTGATTCCATTTAAATCAGAAACACAAAACCTTGACAGAAATGTAGTCAGCTTAATACATTATTCACCAAATCCTCAAAAAGAATTTTTATATAAAAATCTCCCTTTACCAGCTGAGAGGAGCTCATGAGAGGAATGATGTGGCTCTTCCAGCATGCACCTCTCCAGCATCACTTTCCAACAAAGGCAGACTTGTCTCCCATCCTGACTCAGTTAATCCTGTGTGAGCTGTAACTAACCCTTCCTTTGAAGTGCACAGAAAACACTTCTCCACATCACTGCCTGAGTGATCATGCTCAGCTGTTGAACCCTGGTGTCATATATGCAGGACAGGGGTAAACACAGGGTGGGAATGACAATGTTTCCAAGCCAGTGGCATTTCAGAACTGCTCCTAACAGGAGTTGCAACAGGGGAGGGAAAAAAAGACAAGACCTGACTACATTTAGAATGAAGTTTGGTCCATCTGTTAAAAGAATTACTTGATTTTACAACAGGGGAATGGGCAGCCCAAAGGTTGTTCCAGTCTGCTGTTCCTGCAGAGGAGGATTGCTCTACAATAGTTCCTTGCTTTCCTTCCTGCACCTCACGCACTTGGCTCTCCTAGTTTCATTTCCACAGAGAGTGTTAATCATTTACAGATAGTTCCTAATACAAAAAAAATGACTGGACTCCAGAAGGCAGAACCTTCTGGTTAGCAGCATTATTCATTTAAATATAAACAACTGCTAGATTATCAGTGATAATTTAAAAACAAGAGGTCTTGCACTCTCTAAAATATTCAGACATATATAGATGGGTGCATACACACAAAACCACACAACTAACTGAATGCTTTTAATTTGTAGATACTTATGTTCCAAAGTGTAAGATGCAAATCTGGGAATAACAAATAAACTCTTCAAAGAAATGGTCTCATATGCAAGTTTCCTGCAGGGGCCCCAGATATAGACACTGGGCCCATGTTTGCTCAGCTCTCTCCCTGTGACACATTACAGACGTGCATTTTGACCTTTCACTACAAACTGTAACCTGGTTTAAAATATTGGTTACCATTTTGCAGTTCATGGCAAGTGCTGACACGAAGAGTAGGCGTCTAGTTTAAAAGAATCCAGAACATCTACTTCATAGTTGCCTTCTGCTAGAGAAAACTAAGATCAGTGTAGCTGAATGATCCCTTCTAGGTACTTTTAACACCTTTTTATACTCTGTTCTACTTAAAGAGATAACGAGGTGATGAGGGTTTTTTTCCCAGTTTTGAGTATTATTTGTCTTTCAGCAACCGTATCTTATGTGGATTCTCCCATATAGAACTTGCTGAGTTTTTTCTGGTATTTTACTATTAGTATAGGATGCAATGGTTATAAAGCTTTTCTTGACAGGGATTACTGCAGAAGTGGGGCCATGAAGATAAATTCCTTTTCAGGAATTAAAAACATGAGGGAGAACTAAGCAGTCTTTTAATAAGTCAGATGTTATCATCTCTCAAATGCATGCTTTTTAAACTGTGCTCTTTAGTTTGTCCTGGCAGTCTCTGATGTATGGTTGTTGTAGTTTAACTCCAGCCAGCAGCTCAGACCCACATAGCTGGAGCCACTCCTCCAGCAAAATGGGGGAGAGCATCAGAAGGGCAAAAGCCAGAAAACTCATGGGTTGAGATAGAGACAATTTGATAGATAAAGCAAAAGCTACAAGTGCAAGCAAAGCAATATCAGGAATTCATTCACTGCTTCCCATCGGTATACAAGTGTTCAGCCATTTCTGGGAAAGCAGGACTCCATCATGGGTAAGAGTTACCAAGAAAGAACAACACCATCACTCCAAATGTTCCCCTTTTTCTTTCTTCCCCCTGCTTTATATGCTGAGTGTGACACCAGATGATATTCCTTTGGTCAGCTGGGGTCAACTACCCTTACTGTGTCCCTTACTGACTTCTTACGCAATCCCAGCCTGCTCGTTGGGGCAGTATGAGAAACAAAAAACTCCTCAATGCTGTGCAAGAACTGTTCAGCAATAACTAAAACATCCCGACTGCTATCAATACTTTCTTCGTCACAAATCCAAAACATAGCACTGTGCAAGGTACTGTGAAGAAAATGATCTCTGGCCAAAGCCAGTACAATAGTAAAGAGAAGGAGCTAGAGTCCTGACCAGACAAAAGCTGATATTATTTGTTTGACTGAAACTTCTGCAACACTACAAGCTTTGGTCTCGGTCATCTTGACATGCCAACTGAGTCATTGCTGCATGATAACACAGACACACAAAGTGATAATGTTCATGGTGCTTTAGTCACTGCAGGGAGCAAAAGACTGTCACAGAAAGAGTGAGAAACAAAGGAAAAAGAATAACGTAATTAGAAGTCAATAAATGTAAGAACCTTGTGAAAATTACAAAGTAGAAAAAAAAAAAAAAAGCCAAACCCAGAAAAAAACTCCATAAAAATGGAAGAGAAACATAAAGAAATAGTAGGTTGGAATCATAAAGCAAAGTAACTGGAGTCACTATCTCAATATCCTATCAGGAGCCCCAAAAAATTAAACTAGGTTTCAAGTAGGAGTTAAATATCTCGATACAAGTCTGTTATGTACATAAACCCGATATTTTGCTTGGTTTTCACAGGAACCTTTTTCCAGTGGAGATATCCTTGGCTGTTGAAGAAAAAGGCTTGAAGTGCAATCCATGTCAGCTGGCAAAATTACTTTGGTTTGAGCAGGATGACAGTTAAGTCATCGGACACGTTAGCTCGAACTCTGGTGGAGATTTTAGCTTCCATGAAGCTGATTTGGATCTAGGGAATTAAATGTCAGCAAGAGGTAGGTTTGTCCACAAAAAGAGATGTACTTCTATGTTACTACTTCACGTCAGCCACCATGAAGAAGCCCTATCCAAGGAGCCAGTATTTGCTCTGCTCTGAGTCATTTCTTCCACGTGTGGAGGGGTTTCCTCCTCACGGTCCAGACCTTGCATTCATCATAAGGCTCTGCATTACAGAGTTGTTTCTGTGAAACACCGCAGGATACGAAGGGGAGTATAATCAGAGAGTCATTGTGTGCTTCATTCAAGAGCTAAACTCCAACAATTCCATGATTTTTATCATAGTTGCATAATCTCTCTAATTTCCCCATTATGGGCAAAACAGTTCATATCACCAAATGAAGCCAAAGCCTCTAGCCTAAATCACATCAATCAACCATGGACATCATTGAGGAGAATGGAGTTAGACTGGTATAACCTCAATCATGCAGTACACGTCTGTTTAGTTTGATATTGACTATTTACTTTTAAGCACACTGCAAATATCACTGTCATATTTCTTAAGAGCTCTGCTCCAGGCCTGGTGTTGATTCACACACCAACTGGCTGTCCTTTGAAGCTGCTGGCCATATGTTTCAAAGTCCGTGTTAGTCAAAGAATGGAAAGCATATCTCCCAACTGCTCACATTAACGAATGGCATTCTCCAGGGACAATCTGTGGTGACACTGTAAACACAAGCGTAACA
The DNA here is from genome assembly GCA_035583135.1 of Lophotriccus pileatus. Lineage (NCBI taxonomy): Eukaryota > Metazoa > Chordata > Aves > Passeriformes > Tyrannidae > Lophotriccus > Lophotriccus pileatus. The sequence continues at coordinate 129,329,173 of JAWWES010000081.1, forward strand.
GTTTACACATGTCACCAAAGCTCCAAATGGAGTAATTGCAGTCTCCAGTTAGCCAGAAGTCCTCGCCTCCCTCATGACTGAAGTGCACAGTCTGCTGTTTCTTCATCTTCCTAAAGCCTTGCATTTTGTTAAGTTTGGTCAAATTTCTGCTTGAGTAACTCGGGTTCTTTTGATTCCTTCAAATAGGAGTTAATCAGATCCAGTGGACTGCTGGAGACAAGCAAGGATAAGATTCAGACATATCTTTTTTGTCTATGCCCAAAGCAGACTTCAAGAATGTAGGAAGAAAAGATCATACTTAAAGATTCAAAGAGCACTGCAGCCTTTGGATCACAAAATCATAAGGGGACAGTGTTACAGGTGAGATTTTACAAGAAGGACAAGCTTTTTTTTAAACATTATATCAGTGAGTCAATTTAGCTGACAAACTCTCCTATCAAGGACTCAAATAAGTGTTGGTGCAAATGAAGCAGAAGAAGCACAGATTCAAGGTGGGAGCAAGACCACTGCTTTGGGTGACTGCGATATCCTAGATCCACGTACCAACTTCATGAAATCTTAGGAGCAGACAGGTATTGGAATGAGCAGCCAGACATTCACCCTACATCACCCTGCAAGTCACGGAGAAGGCTGTGAGACAGCAAAATCAATACAGAAGCCACAACCAAAATAATTTGAAGTCCATTACTCGGAGAGTAGTCTAGAAGTTGGGGACAGAGAGAGCAAAGCAGTACATTGAGCCAAGCACCTCCAAAGCAGTGTAGGGGTTCAGATTCATCCCATACCTAGCCTTTCCTACTCAGTGCTGACTAAGAGAAGAGAACTCACCCTGCTCTGCTGGCTCCATATTAAATCTGATTCTGTTGCACTGGATCACTGGACTGTAGAGCCCAATGCCTATATTTTAAGCTCTCTAGTCAGTGGCTAAGCTGGATACCAGATATAGCCTGCACTATGCCCCAATCTTTCCGTAAAATAACATTTTGAAGCAATCCAAAGCAAAACTAAATTCTGTACCAGGTTGGAGATGTGTAACTAGTGACTTAAGTTTCTCTGCATTTGTCTTCTGCGCTCCACTTACTGACAAATTACAAGTACTGTAATGTTCCTTATTGCCTAGAAATTTCCTAATTAACATTCTCAAACCTCTTAAAACAGATTAGCGTAATTACAAATCTCCTGCTTAACTTGCTGTCACCTCAATCATCAATAAAAATTAAAAAAAAAAGAAAAAAGAAAGAAAAAAAAAGAAAAAAGGAAAAAATCAAATACACAGGTTCTTTAAGATCCTCAGAAAAAAAAAGAAAACTCATTGTACCATAGCAACTGCTGGGAAGGGAAACATTGAAAACAGCCTGGGATTTGGGGAAAATAGCCCAGTGACAATCAAGGAACAGACACTGGGTCGAGCTATAGCTGATTCTCAGCATTTCCACAGCCCTGAGAGAACCTAATTCCTGGATGAGGTGTCCAGGAGGAGCCACCAAGACTGCTTCAAAATGAACTTTGAGTCATCAGCCTAAATAAAGGGAATTCTTCACCAGCTTCTGTAGTCTGTCAGGCTAGGAAACAATCATGCAGGCAGGTCTGCCAGCAATGCTGAAGAGATGAGAGTGTTCAGAATAGATGGAGTATGAGCTCTCCTATCAACAGCATTTGCTTTGAGTCTGTGTGCCCCAAGCTCAAAGAGTGGAGCTGAGTTGGTTTGCTGTTTCTGCTGCCCAGCACCATGCTGGGCTCAGCAGGGAAACTGCCACAGGCACAGGACTCCTTCCAGGCTTTGTAGGACTAACACAAGCAGGGTGGTAGAAGCCTGCCTATAACACACACTAGGAAATTCTGTTCTGGGACCCAGAGAATTGCCTGGTGGAAACCAGATAAGCAGGTCACTCCTCAGGCTGGCTTATAAAGCTGCACACTGCCTCCAGTTTTTGGGCTACTTTTGATGGAAAAACCCCTACATTTCACTAAGAAATCTGAGAGCTGTGATGACACGGACATGTGATCTTTACATCTGCAGGGACAGTTGATGTTCAGCAAGGCAGAGTGGATGTATGAGGTTGTAAAAAAGATATGGGTGATCCTTTCTACCAAGTGTTCTATTTTGCCTTCTCATGTCAGCTTCTTCCAATCAGAACACAACCCCCCAGCAGATCAGACCTACAGCTCTGGCAGAACCTGAAAGCTTGGGTGCAAGCTGGTCCCGCATTTATGTCCCAAAGCCACAAATTCTTTTCTAGCAGAAACTAACTAAATGGGGACTAACCATGGAAAGCCACTGGATTCTCAACAGCAGAACAACACCAGAAGACCATGCAATGCTTTTCCACGCCTTGCACTGCAGTGGGCAGAAACTGGATCACAGGAGATTCTATGTGAACATGAGGAAAAATTTCTTTACTATGAGGGTGACAGAACACTGGAACAGCTGCCCAGAGAGGTTGTGGAGTCACCAGCTCTGGAGATATTCAGAAGTCATCTGGACACAATCCCGAGTAATGTGCTCTAGGGGAGTTGAGCAGGGAAGTTGAATGACATGACCTCCAGTGGTCCCTTCCAACCTTACCCATTCTGTGATTCTGTGCTTCATTATATAAGCTTTGAGTTTTGAATTCCCCTATGAGAGATTCAAAAAAGTTGTTTTGAAAAGGCTTAAAAAAGTCATCTTCTTAAGTTTTGATTTATAAGGACTGAAAATAACATCCATTTCCCTAATACATATGAAACAGTATGCATTTTCTCTCATACACGTTCCCCAATAAGATAAAGGGAACTGAAACTGCATGAACTCTGAAATCTGACAGGTAAAGGACAACATGATGAAATGGAGTCAGTGTTTTGATACCCTTGTTTGCTTTCAGTAAACAGGTTTAGAATAAGGAACTGGGGGTTGATGTTGAACAGGAAAAACTTTTCACCAGAATCTTCACAGATGAGTACAGCAGCAAAAAGCTGAGAGAGGACATGTTTGTCTCTACTTTCCCCATGCTTGGTGACTGGTTTAATGATTAATCTGAAACAGCTAACATCTGCAGTGCATCAGGGAGCTGACTGGAGCGTGAGGTACGCTACAGAGACTGAGAAAATAGAATTAAAAACCCCTAAAAAATCCTTGAAGTGGAAAACAAACCAGAAGGGTTTGCCTTCACCTTTAATAGCCTTTCTCTTCCTTCTTGCATGAGATAGATGTCCTGATTGAAACCCACGTGTCCTGTGGCCATGCTGTCCTTTTGACTCCCACCCACACTTCCCATGGACACCTTGACTTGCTCTAGAGCTTTTCCTAATTGAAAACCATGGTTGGAAATGTCATTGTTAAAGTGTTAAAAATATTCTGATGAATATTTGTAGGGATGTGCCATGACAACACTTTTCTCTGGCTGAAGAGAACCTCACTGTTTCTGGGGTGCTTCCTCAAGCAAGGCAAATGGAGAGATAATCTTCCCCTCCTGCACTGGGCACCTCATAGCACAGGTGAAGGAGCTCCCATGGCATCAAAAGTATCAGCAGGGACTGTGCTGCCACTGAAAGAAAATAGAATCAAATCATGCTCTATCCATGCTGAGGCTCAGGGGCACCAGACATCAAGCCCCTAGTAAAGAGGGCTGAGTGGAAGCACTGCAGACTTTCCTCTTGAACAGAACAAGCTAAAACCCTTAAATCTGTGGCACTTCACACAAAATCTAGATTTCATGTATATGACAGAAAGCAGCATAGAAATACCTCTGCAAGGATGTGCTTAATCTGTGGGATTTCTCATCACACCTGCTAGCAGCTACCACTGCCCACTGGTGAGACCACACAAAGGATCAGGTTTCCTGACAGCACATACTCACCACCTGCATGTATGGCCCATGACAGGCTGGGATATATTGCCATGGGACAAGAGGCCACAAATCCATCTGAAGGAACTGTCAACATTTTCAGCCTCTAAATATAGGGTGGAAATGATTTATTACTACAACCCACAAAATAAAACAATCTTGAGAGGTGACTGACTGGGCAGCCAGTAATAACTCCGAGTTTATTAAGACGTAGTCAAAGGAGGAAAAAGAAGCAGAAGTGAAATATCTTTCTATCTTCAGCTCAGCTTCTGCACTTGAACAACTACACACAGTGTCTACACACATGAAATGCTGAGTTACAGAAGTATTATGGGGCTCTGAGCAATCTGATCTAGTGGAAATTATCCCTGCCCATGGTAGGGGGCTTGGAACTAGATGGCCTATAAGGTTCCTTCCAACCCAAACCATTCTGTGATTCTATGATTCTGTGATTCTATTACATCCAAGCTTTCAATGACTATTCTCACTCACGTATTTTCTCCTTCTCTGATACAAAGGCAAACCAAGATCAATACTGTAGGTAATAATCTCAATCTTGCCAATTGTTTTAGTCATAAACAACAATATTGGAAATAAATAAAAAACCTTTGAGAAGTCCTGAGGGAAATAATAAAATATTACACTGAGGCAATTACATACACTTTCTATTAAGCAGACAAAGTCCACATGTTGTGGCCTCTTACACTCATTACTTCAGCAGACACAAAAAATATTACAGTAATATTAGTTTGTCAGGAAATACTTCAGGTAACAAAGTATATATTTCATCAGATTTTACTGCACCATTAAACACATTCATGTCCCATAACATACAATACACAGGGACAGTGTGGGCTGTGGGAGCACGGGCTCCTTCATTGCTGATTTCAGAGATGCGGTTCCTCAAGCACCATCATCAGACATGATGATACCGAGGAGAAATCCTACCTCCACCTTTTTTTCCCCATGACCATGTGTTCCCACTTCTACCCTTATGCCAACAGTTAGCACCAAGTAGCCTGATCAGAGACCTGGCAGGAGAATAACCCCAATTAAAAAAAGACAAAAAAATGTAATGCCAGCACGAAGGGGCATTATACTACATAGCCACGTGCACAAAGGCACTTTAACTTTTTCCAGGGAGCTGATTTTTTACAGACATCAGTTAAGGGTTACTCTAGTGCCATGGATCTTCCTAATTAATGTATCAGATCTGCTGATCCCATGTGGATGTCTCTGACACTCACATGTCAGTAGGCAACTGAGACTGATGGCCATACCATGCTCCTCAGGTCTAGGAGCTCTTGAAAGGGGATCTCACTCTTTCACCTCTTGAGTGTTCATGGGGTTGAAGGGGCTAAAAAATACTCCCACAAAAGCAATTCATCTCAGCTTTCCTGGAATGTTTCCAGGCAGATGAGAGCCAGTGCAGTTATGGTCTCTTGCAGAGCCAGAAAACAAAGAGCTCCTCTTCAAACCAAACCAAGAGGACCAAGTGGCCTCAAGAAAAAGGGGAAGGGAAAGAGTCCTCCATGAAGACTGAAACTGGGCTGATCCACTGAATCACAGCAAGGATTACTGTGAATGGGAGGAGGAAATAGTTTCCGAATTTTCCAAAAGTGTAAAATATGAAAATCGGGATGTTGGGAAAATTAAGGTTGGCATCAACACAGGACTCATAGTTACCCATCACCTGCTCCAAAGCTACAACCCAAGCAAATAAAAGAACAAAAATCAGTCTTGCCCACAAACACCCAAGCAGCTCTAAAGAATTATTAAGGTCTTCCCAGAAAACTACCACGCTTAAAACCCAGCAATCCTTGTGCAACAGTCCCAAGGAGTGCAGGAGCAGGGCTGGGAGGTTTTCCAAGCAAAGAAATAACCCCACCTTGACATGGAGGCGGGTATCCCCATGCCAAGGGAGTTCCCTGTTGTTGCCTCCTCTGGCAGCTCTGCAAGCTCACAGCCTTGAGGCCATAACTCACAAACCCACAGTAAAACTGTTGGCTCCACGCTCTTGTCTTCAAATAAGAGGTACCAGCTCTGGTCCTGGGAAGCACTGCCACCAGTCATCACCCAGGAGTCCTGTTGCACCAGCGACCTGAGCACAGGAATTCACAGGTTTCCTTCCCTCTGAGAACATGGGGCTGAAAAATGCCTCCTGCTCTATGGATATCCACCTAGCAGCAAATGCAGAATCCAGAGGGGAAGGTTTTTGGGACCTTCCTCAGGCTATGACCTGCGACTGGGCTGATAACAGAGAAAGGAGAGCAGCTAATTGCAAGTCATTTTATGCACAATTTATACCAATACTTTGCACCGTAAGAAAGTTGTTTGCCTCTCATGCTGAGAAAAACAAGGATGTTGAGTATCCTCCCATGCTTGTGAAGCAAAAAGCAGGGAAAAAGTAAAGGGTTTAATCAACCTTCAATGCATTTTTATTGTTAGCAGATGCTCCAGCTTGCTAGTTTTCAGGGGCCACTTCAGTCTCTCTTTTGCGGTTGCCTAAATGCATTGTCAGCACTGACGGTGACAGATACACCGATGACAAAAACCAGTGATGCTCCAGTGCAGAACAGCACAGCTCTCTGCCCCATTCCTACTCAGAAAGGACTGCTTGGAGGGGGAAGCCAGAGCAGTGCAGGCTGCACAACAGGGTGAAGAGGGAGCAGAGCCAGCAGCGCACTAGTGCTGGAAGGTGGCTCTTCACAGGACGCTGGGGAGAAGCTGAAATTATTGTCTTGCTCTCCCCAAGCCCAGCTGTTCCTGGGCCCCAGCACGGTGCTACCCGGTGGGCACTTACCTTGTGTGTGCTGTACCAGGGGCCAGAGAGGGGCCCAGTCACGGTGCCTGGTCCGCCAAAGGATGTGTTCCAAGACGCCCTCTCTGAAACTGGGATGGTGCCCATGTCCCTGCCTCAGGCCCCAGCCACCGGCCATGCCATGCACTGTCACACCAGTGGGGGTGGGTGGCTGTGAGGAAAGGCGAACAGGACCTGGACGTGGCACTCACTTCCTGGTGTGGGAAAGGCTGCTGGCAGGGGTCACTCTGCACCCAGGTGTCGAGGCTGCGGTTGCCGGTGCAGCCGAGGGCTGGACTGCAGGTGCACACCGGGAGACCCTCCGCTGGGGAGCAGCTGTAGCACAGGAGAGGAGGGAGAGCTTGACAAGACCTCTTGCTGCTCCTTCCCAAAGCACTCAGGTGCCTTTTTTTTCTCTGCCTGACTTCCCCGATGCCCCACCCTGCTCTGAAAAGGCAGCCTGGGAATTTAACTCCTTCAAATCAGTGCCTAAATCTAATGGTCAGTTATTAACTCCTCACTGCTAGATTGCAAGACTAAGAAGTTGTTGTTTCCAAAGGCATACAGTCACTTGCATAAGTTCTGACTTCTGTCCTGTATTGTTCTCTTGTAAGTATTTCCTGAATACTTTATTTGCAGATATTTCAGGTAACAGGGTTTTTTCCCAGCCTGTGGCTTTACCCGTTCATTCTCCTATTGTAGATTTTATCGCTTAAGTTCTCCTGGGGAAAACAAAAACTAACAAGGTCATTAAAGGCAGAGTAGAGCTAGCAAGGTAAGAGCTTGGCAGAATTACATGCAAGACAGAAATAAACTTCTAGAGAAGTACAGAAAGGAATATTAAGACACTGCATCTTCAGGCTCTGGAAAATACAACTGCTTCAAATCCAGGGAGTTCATACTGTACCTTGGAAGAACTAACTTGTTCATCCCATTGGTTAGCTGGGCTTGAAAATGTTCAAAATCATGACAATTACTGTAGCAGACAAGGGTCATCAGGAAGTTATTCTGCCCCTGCTACACCAGGGTTTTCTCCTACTCTTAAGAAGAACGGCCATTGCTTGCTTAGTTCTAGTGGGACTGGTGGTCCTATCATCAGCAATATGCATCAAGAGAAGAGAGAACAAGCATTTAGGATATCAGTCTGGGAACTGGGCTTCCAGCAGGCAAGGAGATATGATCCCTAATAGAATTGCAGCAAAGCTGGCTGCAGAGAGAGAAATGAGGATACAGCCCCTCAGTATGATTAATTTGGTCAAAAAATGGAAGGAACATACAATTACAGGAAAGAAACTGAAGTTAAATTAACACTCTCCAACTTGACTAAATGGTGGTCTGAGCCACAAGGATGTTATTTGAATCCAGACAGGAGGTGATATAGAAAAGGCAGAAATGGCAAAGTAGTGCTTCAGTTAGGGGATGATATAACACCCCAAAACAAAAAACCTTGCCTTTTAACAATACATGTTTCATTCATGTGTGTGGCCTAACTTGAAATACCAGTTTCTCTGATCACATCTCTGGTCAGTCCTCTGTAAATACTGGAATTAGCTGTAGCCATGTATACATAGGTACACTGGAAAAAAACGGCTCCAATATTTCACAGCTATGTAAATTGCTGCAGACTATTTTTACAGTGTTGTGTAATTCTCTGCAGTCCAAGTTTACATTAAAAAAAAAAAACAACGAGGCAATCCCGGTTATGGTTACAAAAAAACCCTTTAAAGGGGAACTGGAGTGTCAACTGCTGCAATGATATCTGCCTGTCTAGAGAGAGTTGAAACAAAAGCTCAGAGGGGAGTGTGAATGGACCCATTCTTCTAACTTCAGCGCTAAACTGGAAGTCTGCTGACAATTTAAGTGTCAACATCAGCTACTTCAAGGCGGATCATTTTAGCAGAAACACCAGGCTGATGTTCTTATTTGTCATCCTTAATTTGCACTTGTTGGATGGCAGATCCTGGGGCGAAGAGGAAAAGCAGCAACGATTGTCAAAGGTTGCTGGGCTGAGGAAAGTTCTCCTGTTCCTCACCCTTCTTCACCCAGTCACTCCTGCCCCAGTTCAAAATGGGGAGCAAAGAGGTCGATGCTTCCCCAGCCTGGGGAATTGTCTTTGGTAGCCAAATACCACAGCGGTCTTCACCAGCCTGCCAGTGACCTTTGCGGTATGGTTCTCTGTTGCCAAAAAAGCACAAACTGGTAGGAGATTGAAAAGGAGTGTAAGAGGAGTGGGAGGAGAGGAGCAGCCCAGAATATCTCTTGAGGACAGTTGCTGTTGTTTTGCTTCGTTCTTGTTGGTTTACTGCCTGAAATACAAATGTGACTGTGGTTTTCTGTTGCATAAGAAAGCTTTCGGAACAGGTTTTCAGTAATGTTGTCTATATGAAGCCCTTGTTCAATTGCTTTTGAAGTTGATCTAGCAGTGACACATCATTCCACATTTGGGTCCAGACATACCCACTCTGTTTAAACATGCCAGGGACCCTTATGCCATCCTTTATTTATTAAGTATCTCTGAGTGTCTTGCATATATATCTGTCCTGAATTATTCAGATTAATTTAACTGTTCTTTACATTGTAAGCCAGCCCTATTAAGAAAGTAAAGATATTTTAGAAACCATTTCTGCTCAATTACTACCCTCCATTAGAAAGAACAACTATGTGCAAAAGTCCCTATAATTGTGCATTTCTGTTTCCAGGCTGAAAGTGATTCTGGGGTGTTTGGCATAAAGGTATTAAGTCTTTGGGACTGATGCTTGAAATATCCTGCAGAAATGTCCATACTTCCATAAAGTGGAAGCAGAAGACAGGATCTGCGGGATGTTTTAACTGTGAACATTACTTCGGGCACAAAAAGTGTGCAGAAAGTTTCTGGTTAAAGTCTAGTTCTGTTTGAGGGTCCTTCAAATCAAGATTATTGCTGGGCTGGTAGAATAGACTATAGCCACTTCAAAAACATGGAAATATAAGGTGTTTTTCAGTGGGCACCACAATACATTAGCAAAACAACACAGCAGAGATCTGGCACCAGGGTCAGTCATATCACCATTCCCTATGTGTGTGTTTTCAATTGTTGTCCTTGTTGTACTGTGGGGAGACTGGGGTAGCTCAAAAAATACCTCAATGAAAGTATCTGCAGAATGGTGACCTGACTTGCTGTTGCTGGATCTGTCTGTTTTTACACCTGAGCAAAGACAACAGGAGTGCAGGTTTGTGTCCAGCTGTGGTGGCTGACCCACGTCAGTATCAAGACAGGCCTGTTGCTTCCTCTGAGTAGCAGTTCACTCCCTTTGAGTAGCACACAGCAGGATGGAGCACCTGTGAATATGGAGTAGATGCTGCTTGAGTTGGTTTGCTGGAAAATCTCAAGGTTGGTTAAACTGAGTAATCCACAAAGTGGCAGTCTTTGGCTTCTCTCATTCTATTGCCAGTCATTTTTAGGTAGAAGAGAAGGGGCTACACAGCCTGGGAGATTACACCCACCCATCAAGTTCTTAACAGTTTGGGTTACTTCTGAGCAATGGAGATGTAACAGACTATTTTGAGCGCTAATTGCATGGATTTCCTTACTTGGATACTGTATTCCTATCTGATATTCTTTGGCCAAACAACAGTTGCTGTTAATAGTAGATAATATTCTTTTGTTTGGTCACAAGGAGTTGGAGATTGATATGGAAATGGATCCTTTGTCAGCCTCAGGTTCAGATGATTGGGAACAGTGACAGATCCATGTGTCTCCCTGAACTCTGGCTTGTATGATATTGAGACCACATAAACCAACAGAGTCATTATGCAGTGTCCTACCTCTAGTTGCTTTATCCTCCTGAAATCATCCACAGAGAGCTTGACCTGGCACCACGATCCCTCCAGTGAACTTCGTTGTCTGAAGAGGAAACAAGGGTTTTTCATGTTTGCTTGCCCATGTCCCATCACTTCTCTGAGCTTAGACTTTGTCACTGTGGATGAACCACACTCTTAGCTGAGAAGAGTTCATTCACATCCTTGACTATTGGGCTCTGGTCAGTTACCGAGACTTCCTAAGCCTGAAGATTAAAGAGGTAATGGTTTCCTCCTCTGCCTTATAGGAAAACAGCCCTTTGCCCAGTGTACTGAGGTGTTCTACTGTGAAGATAGAGCCCAGGTGATGGGAAGTTCAGTGTTGGAAGGGATGGTCCCAGATGGGTGATAGAGGAGAGAGTTGAAGACCCTGCTTTTACCTGCTGTTCAGAGGACAGGGCTGGTAGTGTCAGATTAGTGCCAAAAGTTCTAAGCTGATGATGATCAGACATGTGCCTGGGTTAAATGTCTACAAGCAGACTTTTGCTGGGTCAGTTGCTGTGTGTGAGGCTGTATCTGAAGGACTGAACCCATGAGCAGGGGAATCTGCCTGAGGTGGACTGTAGGCAGGGAATACTGTGTAGTGGACAGCAAAGGACAACTTGTGGAAGATGTGTCTTGATTTTTACAAGCAGCTTTCATCTCCCTTCCCCCAGCAGCTTTACAAGACCATGGTGCAAGTATGTACTATTTCATATGCTAGCAATTACAGTCCTTACTGGAAGTTGCTTTCCATCTTGAAGTCTACAAATGTACAAAAACCAGGAGCCCTGGAATCAAGACACACATTACAGACCTTGGAGAAGGCTTTTGTCCTTTCTTTCTGGATGGTGGATCAGTGAGAGATTTGTAGACTTTGGATATTTTCATTTTTTACTTTTAGTCCTTACCAATTTAGGCTTAATCCTGATCTTTTAAAATCAATGTCAAAGTTCCCACTGACTTCAAAAGAGGCAGCCTGAGCTTTCAAATACTTTAAAGAATAATTTAAAGCAAACAAACCCAAGATGGATAAGAACTGCATTTTCTCTCTCTATTAGGCATGCAACTTATTTTCTCCAAATGTAAACGTTACCTGGAGAGCTAAGCAGTGATGTGGTTTTTATTATTTCTTTAGGAAGCTACAGTACCCAAAGTATATTCCATACATTCTTCTTCATTTCAGAGCCAAACATAGCTATGTAAAGTGAGCGGCTTGTTTACAGTAGGCCCTTATGGCTTGCTGTCAAATTACTGGCAAATCAGGACTGTAGTAAACAGAGGTCAAAGATCAAACCCACAATTTCACATAAAATTCCAGACCATGTACACAAAATTTAAAATGCAAAATCTTCAAATCACAAGACCATCAACTGCTCTTAAAACTAATCAAAAGCAGGATAAGGACTGGAGGAAATGAAATCTAAACATGATTTTAATCCGAATTTTAATGGAACAGCTACATCATGGGTATCTTTTAACCATGACAGCTGATTCTATGCTACTTATTACTTACCATGAAACAAGGTTTTCATACACCTCACTGGCTATTCATGCATGTTATTTTGCTTCTTTTTGTCCAATTTGAAATAAAGATAAAATAAATTAGGAGAAGGGTTACTACCTAAGATTTTACAGGCTCTGTCACTGCTAAAACCCATGGCAGTTTTGCATCATTGCTATTTAGTGCATTAGTTCTCTGTGTTCAGAAGAGAGAATGATAAGATGTCACTTGGCCCGTTTTGTGCTGGAACCACTGTGCTTTAACACACTTGGCTGATGGTCCCTTTCTTATCGGGAGGTCAGTGCCCATGTACGTGTCTCACAAGTTCCAGGATCATGACAGTCCCATACACGTGTGTTAGATTAATCCCCAGTCTGAAATGGTCTTTTCTGCACCCAACTGAGGGAAAGTAAGAATGCTGACTCCTTAAAACCAAAACACATTTGTTTAATGAAGATTTGGTTGCTGAATGCCACCAGATGTCAGCATACACTATATGATTAAAAGCAAGTGTCTAAGACCTCTGACAAGTGAACAGTAAAAAAAAAATGCTTTATATCTCATGGAAATGATGGACCATATCAGCTTTGCCAGGGGGAAAATAATGGCAGGAATTAGCTGGAAGAAACTGCTGTGAGGTTCTGCTCAAATATCTGCCTAATTCTTCCATCCTTGGAGCATGCCAATCTGCCTTCCCTTCACCCCTTCTCCTCATCCATAGGTCTGTGAGAGGCCTGTATTAGCCCTGTCCCCAACCTCCACCTCCCTGGGGTTTCCTAGCATGGTTCCAAAGACCTTCATCTTCCTCAAATCCAGGGCAAGGGCAAGAGAGGAACTTGCTGAGGATCCAGGGACTGTCGTTCTTATATGTAGTTATAGAAGATACACCTCAACCCCAAAATACTGCAGGGGTATCTGCTATGGCTATGAACAAACATGAGAACTCACCAAGCAGGTGGGCACAGAGAGTGGTTTGTGATGACTTAGGGAAAAAATGTGAGTAGCAGGAAAACTGTGATGTGATTTTTTTATTCCCTGATGTACTCTTTCCCACTCTGGCAAACACCAGAAGGCCAAAGTTTTCCTTTGGATGACCTAGTTTAATACCTGCTCAAATGAGGTTTTCTGCTATAATCTACGTATCTGATGGTTGTATTTTCTCCTACTGAAATCAGGAATAAGGGCCAACCTTAGAGAACCTGCAGCAAGGTTTCTTCCCTGCCTCTTATTACCTGTCTTATGGCAGGACATGTAGTACAACCAAACATGCCAATCCACATCCTGATGGCTTGGTGATTTAAATTCTGTTCACATGTGCACACACTGTACATTTTCCTCTTCCTCCAGTCATGTGCACCTTTTAAAACAGCTAAAGCAACAAGGCCCCTTCAAAACTGTTTTTCTTAATGAACATGTACAGAGTTGAAATCATTATTCTGCTGCTGTAAGTTTTGACCTAAATCTGCCATTGTCCACACACATCTTGGGAAGTCACAGAACATTAATCTGTCAGAAAGCACAAGTGCAAATAAGACAGTCACTACCACAGGACAGCCAAGCAAGGTGGTATTTCTTTCGAGCTGTGAGTCAAAAAGCCATACAACTGAGTTTTCCAGTGCATGTCCTGTTTTTTCTCTCTTGGAGTTTTAATTTAGTTTTCAGGATTTTCATGTGTTTGGCTGACTTTCTGGGTGTACAGCAGCTTTGTTTGAAGGTCCAGTGCAATAGGTCCAAGTGCACTGGCACCCCTCCAGACTTCACAGACCTGACTACTGTGCTGCAGCAGGTAATTCTGCTGGAGGCACGTGCTGCTTTCACCACGCACCAACACAGCAGATGTGATGCTTTGAGGCAACTTCAGAGGTTGCACGTTCACAGAGAAGACACAAAAAGCACAGTGCTTCTGGACGCTATCAACGCCATTACCTGCATGTTATCCAGTTGCTTTGCTCCTGCTCAGCCAGCCTGGTATACCCCAGAAGCATCAGATGTCCATACCAGAGGCACGTGTATGCAGATGATCTGTGCAGCAAGCTCACTGCACGTGTGTATGCAGTAACATTGCTGAAACTCAAGCAATCCAAGGGCAAAAAAAAATCCCTCAGGTCTTTCGGTCTCATTCATTGTGTGAGGTAGATCAATCTGAGGATGGTTCTGTTTAAATCAGTTAAGTCTCAAAAGAAGGGCACGTCCTGCCCATGTCTCATGTTAGTGGCCTGGCAGTAAGGGTAGGGAACAAATAGTCAAGAGATTGTCTATGGAGTGCCCAAGTGCCTGTTTAACCTGGCTCCATCTGTGGTTTAGGAAATCTCCCCTCCTTTGAAGGGGATGAGGCAGGCACCTTGTTTCAAATCAGTGGAATATCCTTAAACAGGATTAGGGTGCCTATGTGCCTTTGAAGATCTGACCTGTGCCTCAGAAACCTTATTTCACTAAATAGCCCACTGACTTCAGAGGAAGGAAACTGCATATTATAAAATCTGTATTCCAAAACCACAGTGAAACCAGCCCTGGAGCCAGATACTTTATGTATTACAGCCTTGACAACACTTACATATGGTGGCAGTGAACTGAAACAGAGTATGATAAGGTTTGATCTGGATTGAATCTGTTTTTAAAAAAATAGTGATTTAAAAATAAAAATTATGGTATTTTGGTAAATCCATAAAATCCCTGCAATATTAAACATAAAAACTAAAATAACCTGAGGCAACCTCCAGGATAACTGGGCTGAGAACACACTGCTTTCTTCCCTCCAAGAAATAAATTGTTAACATGAATATCACATATGTCTCTGTGTGTGTGTGTGCTGGGAGCAGGGGAGGAGCTCAAATATGTTTAATAACCAGTCAATTGATATAGCAAAGCTTGTATATACACAATATTCCTTGTTAAAATATTTGGAGAATTGGAAACAAGCTTTCTTCACATTACAAAGGACAAAATCTTTTTATGCCTTTGCGTTTTAAATTAAGATTCAATAGTTTTACTTCCTTAGAAGTTCTGTTTTCATAAATGTACCATTTTGCCTTCTAAGAATGGATAAGATATTCTGATTATAAAGTAGCTTTTATAAGTGCCAAAGATCAAAGTCCCAGGTTTTTTGCTATAACTACAACAATACTCACTGTAGTGTTTTGGAAATGCTGCTTTCATCCTTGTAAAGCCATTCAAGCAAGCAAAGGCCATACAGATCTTCAGAGATGGGGATAAAATTTTGGAATTATTTGGGCAGCACAACAGCAAATAATAATAAATCAAGAACATGGTGATAGAATTCTTTCACAGAGAACATCTTCAATGAGGTGTATTGACACAGATGTTTCCTGAAAGAGCAAGTAGAGATCCCTGAAGCATTTGCTGCAGAAGTGCAGATGTCTGCTTTGGTGAGGAATACCATCACCGTGCAAGTAAACAGGATTTTGCAGGGTTATCTCTTGGGGGAGGTGTTACATTTTCTTCAGGCAAATGATGGATTGTAAGTACTTAATTGAAGAGGAAGCTGACTTCATTAATGGAAAAAAATACATATTTTGCCTGTGATTTGGGGATTTTTTTTTAAACATAGACAGATTTGTTAGAATATGTATTCAAGTACCTATAATACGTATAGAAAATACCTCCATCAGGGATGCTTCATGAGTTTTAACTTCCTTTGAGGTAAGTATTTATTTTCTTGGCACAAATTTGGTTCCCTATTTAGAGGCTGCAGAACATTTCTTCCTATATTTATTATGATTTTTACCATATCATAATAACTTTAATAGAATTTTTTTTACTTCAGACTGCATGACAATGTCCAGTTTTCAATGTCAACATGAGGAACTGATCTTTCTTTTGAAAATACCTTTTTTAATATTAGAAAGCCATTTGCGAAACAGAGTTTACAGACTGTTTATGATAGTTTTGAACATGATGGAATGAAAAAAAAAGAACGGTATAAATTGAAATCAAGCTGTACCAAACAAGGAAACACATTATATAAGGAAAAGATTTACAGGATTTCAATCAGGAGTGGCTTATGTGTGTAACACATGGAGAGGTTTCAGTTTAGTTGCTGTGGATCCTCCAGTTCCTCATCCAGTCTCTGTACATGTGGAATAAATGGATTCCACCCAAATCTCGAGCCTGCAAGTTTTCCTTTGCTCTGTAATATACTCTGCTAAGTGGAATAGGTTTTGTGTGTTTCTCCTAAAGGCTGGTGATCAAATCCCAGATGTATGTGTGGGTGGGGAGAGGCCATTTTCAGTCCATAGCAGAACAGGCTTTTTCAACTATTAGTAGAGTTTCATGCAGAAACCTACTCATCTCTTTATAAATCAAATGCAGCAATTCCTGTTATTTTAATAAGCACAGTTTGGAGTGTGCACAAATATCTTCATTTATTTCCATGGCTATATTGATCAGGTTTGTATCCACTAGTCAGCTAGCTCAGGACGTGCAACAGAAACGTATGACAGAAACTGTGGAGATTGGCTTTATAAATAGCTCAAATCCGCAGAGACACTGTAAGCTGGGGGGAATTTAGGTCTTTGACGTTTTGAGGAGGTTTTATTTTTTCCCTTTTTCCTAGAGGGTGATTTTAATTCTCCGTGAGAAATTGTATTTTGGAGTTTGAAGGGTATAAGAGGTTTTCCTTAACTGTAGGTGCAAGCCGTGTTTGCCATCTCTGTAAAATCTTGTCTCCTCCCCTTGTCTTTTCTATTCTTATGTTATCCTTCATTATATATTCTTTTTATATATATATATACATATATATATATATATATATAATGTATATATGTATATGTGTATATATATATCCTTTTGTTGTGTACATCCTCCTTTTTCCTTTCTGTCTTGGGATATGGGAATGGAAAGTAGGGATCAGGCCCTTAAGCCTGACTTCTGAGATGGCATTTATTTAGCCTGTACAATACCTGACCTGAGACTGCTAATTTTGAAAATCCAAGTGTAGGTGAAGACTACTGAAAAGAAGAAGAAGAAAAAATTGTAATTGCTAGCTAACAGCCTAGCAGGGTTAACCTGGGAGATGAGAAATCCCAATGGACAGGCAGGCACCGCGCCAGTGTCACAAGTTGTTCCCAGATCAAATATGTACGTACGTCCTGGATGGTAAGAGGGACAAGGGGTTTGGAATATCCCGTCTTTCAGCTGACGTTGCTGCATGACAGCTTCTGCTACAGCCTGCTGGGGCAGCTGCCTGGAGTGCTGCAGAGCCATACGGTGCAGGGGATGGGGACTGGGACAGCAGGCTGCTGGGCTGGGCTCTGACTGGGTTTGTAGTTCTGCACAGATACTCAGGTCTGAGTAGTCTAAAATGACCTTGAGCTATTTTTGTATCTTACAGAATGTAAATTTCCTACCATTAGCAGTCACAGCACGGATAACACTGCTTGTAAAATGGATTTTTTTTTCTTTTTGCAATCATGTTTTTTGTTTATTTTTAAATTGAAACGTAATAAAAAGCAGAACTTAGTCTCAGGTTTCCAAATGAATGCTTAAAAATTGCCCAGGAAAGAACATCTTCCCACAGAAAAGACAAAAAATTGTGAAGAAAAGCAAATAAAAGCAAATATTTAATTTGAAAAATGCCAAAGTAAAACATATTTGCAAGGCATGTTAGCTTTTATAGGTTGCCCATCAGCCTCAGGTATGGCCTGCAAATGTTCCCTGTGTCAGTAGTTTTAAATAGCATGTTGTATGTATCAAGCTTTTGCAATAAATTAATTAAGTGCCAGTTGCTCAATTTTATGTTGTCTGAAGTTGTGAATACAGATTTGTCTAACCCCCATGTTTTCAAGAAAGAAGGGGGAATTTGATGTCTATTATTGTAAAAGATTTGCATTCTGGTAGCACCAAGACTCCACTGTACAAACACGACAAAATGATAATTCATTCCCCTAATAATGATTTTCATATGGAGATCAAGAGCAAATTCTCTTTGCTCTGAGCAGTTTGAGTCAATGCTCCAAGGCACTGAAAGCAGCTGCTTCAGAATCATGTTGGCTCTCTGCATGCACTCCCATTATAAGCAGTTTTTTGTTTAGGATTCCCCATGTGTAGCATACTGTCTTGTGATGCATGCTTATTTTCCAGCACATGCTGATGCTGCTGAACTGTCAGAGAGAAATTCCTTCCTTTGCAAATGTAGCATTGTCTTTGAAGTGGTTTGTTGTGAGTTTCTTCTCAGTAGAATTGTGTGTGATACACACCACAAGAGAACTGAAAGGGAGGTGATTTTAAATTAAGTGGAGAAAGCTCCGCAAGGAATGGCTCAAGTATTGTAGCCCTACAAGACTTAAATGCTTACCCGCAGTTCAGGCTTCTGATTTATCCAGTGGAAAATAATCATAGACAAAAGTGTTGAAGTTACTAGAGGTTTCATAGGCTAAGTTTTTAGAAGAGGGGGGATTTTTCTTGTTTTGAGACTGTTAAGAAAAAGGCATGATCTGTTTATCTGAGGGCTGTTAAAATCAAAACCAAAACATACAAAGAAACAAAAAGCTTGTTGGCATTTTTAACCAGTAAGCAGAGCATGGCTGCACCACGCCATTGGAATGATGGTGAGGGCTGGGGCTCAGTCCTGCCCTGGCTGCAGCTCCTGTGGTGTGCAGCTGAGTCACCCTCTGCCTGAGGAGCTCGGACAGAAGCAGGATCAGCCCAGTCCGAGGATGCTTGGCCTCCCAACAGCTGTCTCACAGGCCTTGTTTATAACGGGAAATTACACTGTGGTGGTAGTCACCAGGAGTCTCGAGCAACATGTTCTAACATGATGTAATTTCCCAGTGAAAACCATCTCACTGATGTCTCTTTCCAGTTTCAAGGCCAATAAACAACATTCATGTTGGGCTCAGTTGCAAGTGTTGCAGAAGTGTCCAAAGATGCCAGTTTGAGGAAGGTGCAAGCTCTTTTCTCATGTGCTTTAAATCTAATGTTATGCAACTGTAACAAGCCCAGGTGAGACTTCACATCTGTTCTGCATGTGCAGAGCATGCATCAGCTTAATTATGGCAGCTTTAAATGGATTCCATTTAAACCAGTGCACTTGTTCAGATTCAAGGTTGCAGCCTGCCTTTCTGGGTGCCGTTGCGCTTGCTGTCCTCCCCTCTATTAGAACCAAAAGGGATGTAAACACCTCTGTCCTTCCAAGCAGATGAGTCCAAATCATCCTGTGTGATTTAAGACAGTTAAAATTGCTGGCCTGAGGCAGTACTGGGGTTAGGCTAAAAACACTTCCACCTGCATCCCCAAGAGCCAACCACGGGGATGAGGAATGAGGACAGCTGCCACAGGCGTCTTTTCCATCAACACAGCTGGATCTTGAATAGGATATCTGTCCATGCAGAGGAGTAGAAAGTTGTTCTAAGTACCTCCAAGGGTGAGCAGAGCAAAGAAGAGCAGGGATCTCAGCAGCAACATTCACCTGTGTAGTGTAGGTATGCAGTCTCACAGCTCTGAGTTACTTTTTTGTTTATAAGGAGGACACCAACAAATACTGACAATCCCAGACTCTTTAGCTGACCAGTGGTGCTTAACAATTTCTCACAAGCAAAATTAGATACTTCAAAATCACAAAGTCTCAACTTCATGTACAATTTAACATTTACACTTGACAAAAAGTCATCTCAGGACAGTGCAGTGAGGGATGGAGATGCAGAGATGGGAGCACAGAAGGAACACTGAAAATTACTTAAATATACTCGACATCTTGCCACGCTGGGAGCATTTTGCAGGAGGAAAAAAATATTATGGCAATAACAGTAATAATACTTTGCAGTTGGTATGGAGCAAGGGCTAAAGCAAGCACTGACCTCACCCTGTCCACAGGGAGACCAAAGGATTATCTGATCTGTTTGGTTTCACTCATGATATTTTTCCTTACATAAAATTTTACTGACTGCAACTGATTTACACCTGAATAAATAAAAACTGAAGCTGTTGTAATTCTTACTCCTCAACAGAAAGAGGAGAGTTAAGATCTCAGTTTAGGACATTTTTCTCTCTCCTAGCTAATTGATAGGAAGCCAACATTTTCTGTCAGAAAAATGGCACAGTAATGTAGAACTGAGCCTTTTCATAAACTCCTTCCAAGCTAGGTGGATCGCTGAACACATTCTCAGCACATAAGAGATTCATTTATTCTTCCCTTTTCTTTTAGAGTTGGCAAGCAAAAGCATCACAGCCTGAAGTCCCGTACCTCTAGAGACATCATGGCCTTGGAATACAACCATGATCTCAGCTGAAGAATTCAAGAAACCTAAATTCCATAGCATTTGATAGTGCTTGACTCCTACCCTAGGATTTCTCACATTTTGCAGCTAGGAGGGGCAATATATTTGTGTTTATGGCAGAAACACAGAAAACCTGGACATAGAAAATGATGCTATAAGAAGAAAGGCTGGTGCTTGAATTTCAGTGCTGTCCATCCCACAGCTGCAAGTAAAATGTATTCCCCTCATATGTCATATGAATTTAGTGTCTCTTTGCCAGACTACAAGCATTGCTACAGCCTTGTAGTCCTTGCTTGATGCCCTCAGCTCTCCCCTGCAATGTCTACTGTCAGCAAAGAAAGCCCAACTGCAGGTGCAGGTGTCCCCATTACCTGCCATGCTGGTGTGCGGGGCCATGGGAGTCTGACACCCCCAGGTCAAGTTTTCCTCTCCAAAGGCACTTTGATACTTCAGAGCTGACAGCAATGATCTCTTTTTTCAGCTGTAGAGAAGGTAAATACACACAGTGAAAATCACCCATCCACAAAATCTTAAGTGCTTGAGTTAGGTTTAAACACCTCTGCACAGGAGTTTCCTCTGCAAATAGTGTCTCTCTTCAGACAGCAAATACCAGTTTAATACTGTCATTTCTCACCACACAGCCACAAGTCATTATATCAGCCAGTTATATTGTCATAAACCTGGTTGTCTCCGGGGGCATTTGATAGCCTTTGCGCGACTAATAATGTAATCAAACCGAGAGAAATTAATAGAAGGTAAAATAATATCTCTATTTTGCCATTACAGCATAATGACAAGGAAAAAAGAAGTGCCATTTGTTCCAGAGTAGTTGCATTTAATACCGTGATTCTTTGAGGTTTTGATGGAAGCTTTTATTATAATCAACTGCCATCCATGGAAGGGTGGGTGTTAATTGCTGAGTGGCTGTAAGCAGCATACTAATATTGAGATCTTTAGCTTGTTTGCAGAATCACCACCAGTTTCTTATAAGTTGCAAGGAAGACAGTAGCAACCCATGCATCCTCCTGTATAGAACCACTGATCTTCTCAAAATTTGTCTGCAAAGACATCATTAAAACTGCGTAATTCTGGAGGCTGCAGTGCCCAGGAACAAGCGTGAACACTGAAGACAGCAAGATCTGTCTCTAAGTTAAAACAGTGAATTTGTGTTTATTTTCTTTTGTTGCTTGCTCCTTTACTAAGAGGGAGAACATTTGTCACTTGCTCAGTTTTTCCAGCACTACACTGTCTCTCCCTTTCTCTCTTTCTGCGTAGTCTTCAGCCGGTTTGTGTAGGACATACACACTATCTCCTACACCCACTTAACTCCCAAGGTCTCTGAAATGCCTACGCCCTTTAAATCCTCTAGAATGTTTTGGGGTTCTTTTTTAAACTATAGCAGATGCAGAGCCCCACCACAAAAAGTGGGGGAGGCAGAGGACACCCACTCCCCAGGCAGTGGAGGAAGGTGTAGGCAGCACATCCTGCTCTGCAGAGAAAGCCTTCTGTGCCACCCTCCTGTCGCTCTAAAAGCTGAGTTTGCCTTGCTCTGTGTAAGGATGTGCAAAAACCTGCCACTGTAAACAGGCCTGAGGGAGTCAAGATTATTAACACCACTAAAACGAAGCTTCATCTCTTCATCCATGCAGGGCTGCAGAGCAGCAAATGTGAGAGCAGCAGCTCCTGCCTCCTTGCTGCACAGGCAGAGGACAGGCATCCTGTCTTCCTCCCTGGAGAGTGCCTGTCCTGCAGGAGCTCTTTCCAAGTGACCCTGCCACATTGCCTTCTACACCAGCATCCTTCTGGCCCGTTGCTCTCCTTTTGATCTTGTGCTGGGATGGGACCAGAATACCCCTTTGCAAATCTGGCATTTGACAAACATTTCTTGTGGTGGTCATTGTGCCTCCCCATCAGGAAACAAAATCTCTCTCCAGTGACAAACCTCGTGCACACTCGGAGTCATAGAAAGGGCCATTTTTTCCTTGGGCTAATTTCCATTGCTTTCTCATGGAGTCTTGGTGTTCCCCATGGTGGGACCTTATATATTTATACTTACTTATGGCCCTACATTGTTTCATTTCCTGCTAGCTTCTCACTGACAGACTGCTTTGATTTAACTCCATGCAGGCAGGATATTATCAGCCAGGAAAATAGAGAGGATCATGATATTGGTGTACTGATATTTATGAAGAAAACAAAAGGAATATATATATTTCCTCATTCTTTCCTCCCGGGGTTTCCAAATACGCCTTAACTTATAGCAGTAGTGCAGTAAAGAAGAGTCTCACCATCAGGGGAGAGCAAAGCCAGCCTATTGTCTTTTAGGAAATGGAAATGTGAGAACTTCTGTGATCTTTCATGTAGATGAAAAGTCTTAGAGGAGTGCCCATTTATTACCTGACACTCTCATTGCCCACAGGATTCACAAAAATTGGACTGCAATTTTGAGTCCTTTCTACTTTGAAAATTGCCTTTTTTTTTTTACAAAGAGACATTCTTGCATTTATTTTTTCTTTGTGTGGTCATTTTTTCTCATCCCACATCTAGGACTTTGTCCTTGCCTTTCTCGAATTTCACCTAATTGCTTTCAGACCATTTCTTAAATTTATCAAGATAATTTTAAATTCCTCTTCTGGCTCCCAAAAAACCTGCCAGTGTGGTGGTCATGTGTGAATTTCACAAACATGTTTAGCCATCTATCATTCAAGTTATTCATGAAAATGCAGGACAGTACCAAGCCTAGGACAGATTTCTATCATTTCTCATCCGTGCAACTATTCCTGTTTGTCAGCAAATTCTTGGGAAGTGCTTTCTGAGTATCTTTTTAATTATATTTTCAAAGTATTTGTGCATCCTTCTCATAGCAGTTTCAGTTAGGCCAGACTCTGAGTTTCTGCATGAGGACATCAGAAAAATATCAAAACTCTTACTAAAGTTGAGATACATCACATCTACTTCCCCCTTTCTGTGATGTCCATTTCTTTTCAAAGAGGGAAAGTACATTTTGTTAACGTGATTGATTCTTGACAATTCCATATTCCTGCTTTCTGTCATATTTTTTTTTCCATCTAGGTGCTCTTAAATGCATGCACCTATTTGAATAACTTTAAATCATTTAAAAGCTCTCTAAATTATAAATTTCCAGGCCCTTTCTCCACCTCTCACCCCTTTTAAGGCAGATATTTTTCCTCTCTTAGCTCTGTGATATTGCCACAATTTGTAGTCAGTTGCTTCTGGTTAGAAATTGCTTTTAATAATTCTTTTTGTCTCCAAGTTTTATTAAACTCTCCTGCATGAAACATCAAACCCTCCACAATAAACTTCCCCCTGCTATAAATCCCACAATATACATCCCCCCTGCTTTGTTCTAACACACTATCCCCTTGTTACTATTAATTATAATGTGCAGCCTTTTAAAACTTTGTATTTTCCAGTCTTTTTGATAGGATTTCTTCACCTTCTACATCAGCTGCATTCACTGAAAACTTTTTGGGTTAGCTGGATATTTTTGCAGCTCTTGCTGTTGGCAACAGCACTGGGCCCTTTAAGTCTTTCTCACAGTTACCTTATTATGTAGTAGTCGTTTCTATTCAGTTTAAGAACATGTCCTTGTTTCTCCTTTTTGAATTTCCAGATCAAGAAGAAGTGACCTTGAGAGCACTCCTCCTGAGGGTAAGGAGCCATTCTAAACAAAAAGATTCAGCTGAACGTGGGGAGGGTGATGCTCTGAAGAATGGTCTGACACTGCTCATGAGTGAATCTATGCGTGGGTGTTTGAACAGGAAAGGTGTTGGGACACAACCAACACGTTTGTGGACCCAGATGCATCTTTTAAAAGTGAAGTTGCACTTTGGGGTTCTTCCAGCGACCAGGCAGATGTGCAGGAGACTCCAAGTATCTCCATCAGCATTTTTTCCCCCATTCCTCTCATTAGGACAATGTAAAACTTTGGCTGGATCAGGGAACTGATCCAGCAGAAACAACAGCTTACTTTAGCAGAGGCTTTTCTTTTTGTTTTTTGCTGATATGGTTCAGAACAACACTGCACAAACCACCGAGCCAGTGCCACAGAGGCAGCGGTAGCATAGCTGGAGAAAGAGAACAGCAGGAACCTCTTAAATCCCCTCCCTGTTCAAGGCAGGCATTCCACAGCCTGGCTCTCAAGGGGAGACCAACTTGTAGGTCTGGAGTAAGCACCAGTGAAGTGCCATGCAGAGCAGAACTGGTCAGGAATTTTTACTTTAATTATTTTTCCCCACAAAAAAGTTTACATTGCAACTTCTGGCAGGAACAGAGCAAGGGCCAGAAACTTTCTTTTTTAATGTTTTGTAAATACATTTAAAATTGAAATAGGATAATTCAAGGGGTTCTGGTTCAGAGCCAGCTTTTTTCAATTCTAAGTTAATTTATAAATTTAAAAATTTGATATCACCATCAGAGCTATTTCTAGATTATTACCCAGCCTGTGTAGATTAATGGAACTGTGTGGATTAATGGCTGCTCCCTGAAAAAAAGACGTGCAATGCCTTTAGGTTGGAATTTCTGTCTTCTTCCTTTCTCTAACACTAAATATTTATACTTTTTTTGAGGGGGTAATGTAGGACAGGCAGGAGTGATTTTGCTGTGGGCCACAAAATGAGCCGGGGTGAGCTGGATCAGCATTCAGGAACTAAACTTGATTTCTCTGGGCTGCATCCCAATGAAGTGGGAAACCTTCTGCTGCCCAGTGATTTTGAGATGAATAGTAGTAAAAGCTTTAGCTTCAGGCAAAGCTGCCTAAACTTGACACAGCAAAGAAGTGGACTCAAACAGAATTGATCAGCTGAGGGGACTGACCAGTTGATCAGTGATTTACCCTTGTAAACACAGGGTAACTGTTCTGCTTAACAGCAGAATAGATAGGGAGAATGAAGCTTTGCACGTGTCCTAAGTAGCATCAGATAGCTGCGTTAACTCCTGAGATATGTGCCAGAGAAATAACGGCAAGGTCTGGCCCTGCTGGAATGTGATGACTTTTAAGAAGTATAAAAGTCAAATGAGTTGTTGGTAGTGAAGATATCTTCCCAAGATGTAATCATGGAAAATTCCTTTCAAGAGCTGGTGTTTAGACCTCAGAAAATGTACAGCAAATAGCATTGTGATTTATTTGTCAGTGTCTTTATAGGTTGGGCGTTACTTTACCCCACAGCTGGAGTCAATTTTTAATATTTAAAAGTGGAAAGAAAGCAAAACCTAAACACATACAGATCTGTCTGTTTTAGATTGTGCTTTTCCCAAACATTACTGTTTAGAATGGAACCCTGAATAGATTTTTGCAGAGGCCAGCTGGCAACACAGAATTAAAATAACTGGGACTGAGTAGACTATATAGAAAGACCTCCTAAACTGCAGTTAGCTGATCTGGTATTCATAGTCACTCCAGAAATAAATCTAATCTTTCCCTTTTTCTGATAAAGGACATGAGGTTCTACCTTACTTTTTTTTTTTTTACCTTCATCTCTTTCTCCCTCCTTTTGTCCTCTTTTCCTGTCTTTCTTCTGTTCTTTCCCTCTATTCCACTGCAAAGCACTGTACTGACTAGGTGTGGCACAGTGCATACTTTAAATACAGTAGATGTTGGTTACCATGAGAGCCCGCTGAAGAAACAGATAAATAGAGCGAGGTGGAGATGATGATTTACATCACTCTTGAACCACACACATTCAGAGCAATTAATGGAGAAACAGACAACAAAGAAATTTTCTGGTGCCCATCAACTTTTACTCAGTTACCCAAGAAAGGCTAATGAAATAACAGCTGGAGTCAGAAACAGATCCTACTTCAAGGCCATGCTGTACCTACACTTGAAAATTCAGTCTCCTGTGTTTTATGCTCAAACTTTGCTACAAAGCTGTGCCTGGTTTGCTGCAGCATTAAGCGAACTTACAGGCCAGTGCTTGAAGCACTGCTCCGAGGACCAGGATTTGGGAATTTTATTGCATGGTCTGCCATCAACGTGCCAGGTGATTTCAAAGCTTAGCACGAAAGGGAGTTACCATCATATGCAGGTAATCATGGAACGACTAAGCCCCAGTAACTGTCTGTACATGTCTTTATAACCTCTAAGTTTGCTACTAAAGACTAGGTAACAACTCTGCTTGGTCCACAGAGGAAGACAGTTAAGCTGGATCTGCTATGGGCTGAGAGCAGAAACACAGACACAGCTTGGCTGATGTGCAGTGAGTTAAGTCCCTGTTATCAGCTCCTGTACTGGGAAAATTCACTTTGCTTCTTCATATCTCAGCTACAAACTGCGATGACATTGCCTGACTCACAAATGTACTGCTGCAATAGTCCTTGGTAAGGGCTCAGAGCTTCTCAAGGACCTTTGGAAATGTTTTAGTTGCTTTATTATTAGTGTGGATCTATTGTACAAAGAAACAAAAATCACTAAGACTATTCCCAAGCTTCCTTCTTTTTCTTAAGGAGAGGTACCTCTGGAAGAAGCCTTGTGCCAACTGCCAGCAGCTTCCAACTTCTCAGAGCCTCTCTGTGTTATAGCAGAGCACACATGGAAACAAGACCATCTTTGCATGGCATATCAGACGTCATGCACAATTTCAGTCTCCAAGTTGCTGGTGAGTGGCCCTGGCACCCCTGCAGGGAGCCATGGATATGTTTACCAACAAAAGGGCTCTGTAATATGCAACATATGGAGATAGAAAAAACAACTCTAATTGGGAAAGGCACAATCTCATTTGGTAACATTGTTGTACCTCTTAATAGTATTTTATTTATTCTCTCTTCCCTACTGAGTCATGGTGGATGCCAAAAGCCAGGACCACCAAGCAAATCTGGCTGCTTCCCCAAAATGTGCCTTGCCTGAGTGGATTCACTCTGTGAAGGATTGCAGGGAGATGTTCTCCTTCAAAGATTTTTATATGATTGGAAGGGATGTTGTGAGATAGGCAAAGAATGCTTCCAGCTGAGAAAGGCTTTAGTTTCCTGCCTGTCTAGTCCAGAGCAAGAAACTTTTTGGCTGTCTTTGTGGAGCTGCTGTCTGCAGACCACAAGGCTCTTGGTTCAAACCTCAGCTGTGAAAACGCTCACAAAAGAAGCACTTTATTCAGCAGATGGGGGACATCTCTGTTTGAGGAAGGCAGCTAATTCAGGGTCTGACCAGCAGCTGGCAGTCCTGGCAAATGATATATTTTTTTTAAATATTGACTCTTGCAACTTGACATCCCCATCATGAATTTTCACATCACTTCTTTGAAGATCAGCACAATTACGAAAGGTTTTCATTACAAACCTTTGAGGATCAGAAGGAGTCTTTAGAGCAACTCCTTGCTCTTAGGGGCATCTGGTCTGGACTGGTCAGGCTCCATCATGATGGGATTAGTTTATCTTTCAAAAACCTGCAGGAGGTGAGAAAGGTAGTACAGATTGCTGTAATGGCTAATAGAAAACACCAGTGAGGAGGGCTCATTCCTTCATATCTTAGATTGTGTATGCATTCTTTGACAAGAAGCATCTTTCTTGCTCTAGAGGCTACCCTAGTCGTAGGAAACAAGGCAAGGAATTCTCCTGAAAAAACTACACTTCACGGGAAAATCTTTTGTTTCTACTCCTGCAAAGTTTTAGTTTGAAAAATCTCTTGTTCATTCAAGTTTTCACCAAATTAAATAAGCACAACCGCACCTGGATTCTGGGCAGGATAAGCAAAACTAGGGCCCTTCTCTCTGGGTCTGTGATGCTGGGCCAGCCCAGACATCCAGATCTGCCATAAGCTCTTGGCAGCTGGGACTTTTGCTTGTAGGCAAGGTAGTCACAGTGTGAGCGACTCTGGCAGCCAGTCCCGGTCTGCAGGACTGAGAGGAGGGTGCCAGGCAGCAAACCATGAGCCTGGAGACCCAACAACTCCAAAAAGTGAGGAGCTTGCAAACTCTGGCTCTGAGCGGGTCTTGGCTTGCTATGTCAGGGCAGGGATGCTGGCATTCCACAGAGCCTCAGGTGGAGCTGCCCAATTCCCAGCTGCGGAACCAACTCCTAGAAGGACTGCGACAAGCCACAGTGATTCTGTCTATACAGCAAGATAGGAGAGTGGGACTGTTGCACCTCCTGAATGTAAGTAGGAAAAGCAGGAAAAAAGTTTTCAGGCCAACTTGTTCCAAGATAATAATTTACAAATTTTTCTCAGATCAGACTCTTTCGCTTTGGATCACCTCTAGTGACACAACGAAACTCACATGTTAAAATGACTCTCAGTACTAAAATGAGGAATCTATTCCAAACTAAAGAGGACACCTGAAAGAGACCATCCCCTTCCCTGGCATACATGCAGAGTTCTTACGAGCTGCACTTGAATCTTACATTAATGACATGCTCAGCTATTTGAATAGAAATGAATAGATTTGAACTAGAGCTACATTTTTTGCGAGGATGGCGCAAATCTTACCAAATTATTGGGAAATATTCATCTCCATACAAAAATTCTCAGAATCAAGGAAATGAAAGAAAAACACTTTTTGGTATGCAGTGAGAGCACAGGAGATGGAAAAGTATATAATATACAAGGAAAAATACATTTAAAAATTAAGTCAGACACAAATATAAAGGATTCTATCTCTCTCAGACCCCAACCTATTTGATCCATGGGTGTGTGAGCCAACTGATGCAGAGTCTAGGGATAGAAGAATATTTTAAAATCATGCAGATGGATTTCATGTGACAGAAAATCTCAGGAGCTGATACCTGTACCATGTCTCAAACTTTTTGTTGAACATGTCCATATACAGACTTGAGCAACATAAACACATGCCTAAATAAATTGCTCCAACATTAAACGCCCCCCCTCCCCCCCCCTGTATCACAAATGTGTCTGCATGTGTCTACCTGGTAAGATCTGTTTTAAAAGTGGTGGGAGAAAGGAAAATAGTTAAGGTAAGTTGTCAAGTTTTGCTCAGGATTCAGATACAACAATGTTCTCACCTGTCTGAGGCCTGAGGAGGTTTGACTTGGGTACATTTCTCCAGAGAAACCAGGTGTGTGTAGCATATCCCCAAGACTGAGCACAGTGCACAAACGTGACCCAGGACACCATGGCCCTATCTCTGTTTCCTCTATTCAGGATCACTTGATTGTGATGGTCTTGCTGCAGTCACCCCAATATCTTAGCTTTAGCCATGGAGTTATCTTCTGACAAGGCCCTAACCTGAACAAGGCAATCCTAGCAAATCCTTTCTTAATTCCCATGGCTAAATTTCATTCTCCAGAGTTATATGGGTTCATGAGATGGAGAGGAAATTTCCCTTCATCCCACTCTAAGTGAAGGACTTCTTCACAGCTCTGAGGAGGTAGCGCTGTTAGCAACTATAATGATCTGTGTGCAGGTAAGCTCTGTCCTGTCTGAGAAACATTTGCAGTCTCAGAAACTTTTACAGAGACTCTCTGAAAAATGTCAGAGAAATAAATATTGAACAGTTTTGTGCTCCTGATGAAGTGCACAAGTGGATGAGCTAGAAATGGAGCTTGAAGAAAGAACCTGAATGGAGGTCCAGGGTGACTTCCCGCCCGGCTGCAGATACTTGTCATGTGGCACAGGTGACCCTTCCCCAAAAGCAAAAGGCATTTCTGTACAAGAGACAGAATCCCCCCAAATATGCCCTCATCAACACAGTGATTCAACAATGTGCAGGGAGAGAGCAATTCCAACAGCAGCAGTGAAATCAGCCTTCCTATTCCTGGCAAAATATGACTGAGGTACTCCCCAGACCAACTTCTCCAAGCAGTGCAGCATAGTATTATTGCTGGGTATGAAAGAAAGAGCACTAACCTTTAGAAACAAATCCTCCTGCTTTTCTGTGTCCAGTTTTATAGCACAAATAAGGAACATGCCTGAAGGATCTTAGTGAGACTTTTATATTCCCTTTCAACAGTATATTTTTAAATATGCCAAACAAGCTGTTGTCCATGTTTCCCAGTTGTCAGGAATGGAAGCTATGTAGCACCGCAGCATTTAAATTCCTGGGTGAAATCTTGGCTGCACTTACTCATTGAGGCATTTGCTATTTACTTCAACAGGGTGAGAACTGCACAACTCTTCCTTGCCTGAAACCACAGAGAGACTATCTGCGTTGTTGGCCGCAGGAGACTTTCTCTGAGCTGTTTCATGGGATTTTGGCATTTCTGCCTCATGAGAGGGATCCTCCATGGTTTCTCATTTGAGAGATCTGGGCTACATTTAAATTCTGCTATCAGATACACAGAAGCAAACTCCAAAGGGTGAGATGTGAACATGTACCTCGGGGTAGAAATTGCTTCTTTTGGTAAAAAGAAAAAAATTTACACAGGTTGTGTGTGAACTCCCAGATGCAGGAATGCCTTTGAGTGTCTTGGACCAGGGACACACCCAAGCTATGTCCTCCTTCCATACCTGGGCAAGAGCTGCCTACAAATGACTCCTGTACCCTTCCAGACCCCGGAAATACATCCAGAAATGGGGTCTAGGCAGAACCCACTGTGTCCAGGTATCTGGTGTGAATAATCAGTGACTATATCTGAGTCATATCATACCGCTTGTCCACTACTGCCTATAAAGATGATTGGTGATGCTCTGTTGCAGTTCTTTATTTTATTATTCTTGAGATTAGTTCAGTTGCTTAGACCATGGTGCTAATAACACCAGGGTTGTGGGTTTGATCCCTGTGTGGGCAATTCCCTTAAAAACTGGACATGGTGATCCTTGTGGGTCCCTTCCAACTCAGAATATTCCGTGACTTAATGCTGACTCAACCTATAGGACATGTATATTCTAGGGCGACCACTTGTGAATTTAGGTCATTGGTTTACACAATCTGATGCTATTCAGGATGAAAAGGCAACAAAAG
Organism: Lophotriccus pileatus; assembly: GCA_035583135.1. Lineage (NCBI taxonomy): Eukaryota > Metazoa > Chordata > Aves > Passeriformes > Tyrannidae > Lophotriccus > Lophotriccus pileatus. The sequence goes on from JAWWES010000081.1 coordinate 129,360,219, forward strand.
GGGTCTTTGCTTGCTGCTGTTATCCAAGAAAACATCACTGCTCTGACACACAGATGGAGAACCTGCAAGAATGGGTATGTGCAACCAGGTCAGTGAAGACAGAGCCAGCAGCTGTGTGGGCCTGGCCCCACACTCATGCACAGCTGCACTGAAACCGGCCTTGTCTTTGAGTAGGTGTAGAAAAAGCTAAATTTCACCTACCTCCTTATGGCAGTGGGGGAGCCTCAGAGAGTGATTCATAGGACCTAAATAAGGCAGTAAGCAGGCAGCTGCCTGGAGCTAGTCAATAGGAACATCAAGCACAGAAACACAAATGGAATTTAGCCCCAGTTGTCTAATATAAAAGATCTGTCAGGGACCAGCTCACTGCTTGGGTGGTTCTTCTGATGGTAGTTTGTGGTTTCAGTTATTACTTTCAACAAAGGAATGAGGATAATAAAGATTTCTGAGTCTAAATTAATCTTGTAAGGCTTGTAAAAGTTATATTCTGTACCAGCTTTGTGTTAGGCACAATCCAGTGGCTTTTATTTGCCTTTATATCCTTGACTTCTGAAATATGCACAGTATATGGAGATACTGGATTCTACAAGAAACACAAGGATCAAATTTATTCTGCATTAAAATACGCATTGTTGAATGTCAAAAGCCTGTCAAAAGAGAGTTTGTTGAAAACAGAGCACCTCAGCTACAGCAGGATCAAAATTTTTTTTTGAATTTAGAGTCAGACACTCTATTTAAAAAAAAAAAAGCTACACTCACGTGGCTCACTTCTAGATAAATTATGTTCTTCTGCCAGCTATTGTGAAACTCTGAAAACCTACGCATGCTTGTAAATAGATCACACTTAGATGGAAGGAGATCTCTAAATGCACTGTGACTCATACAGCATAGAGATACAAGGATGGATTGTACACTGCACAGCACTGGAGTCTCTTTCAGTATTTTATATTCACACATTCTAGTGTGCAGTATTACAAGGGAGCATTGATAAGAGCCCTGAGGAAGGAGGGTGGCTGTTTACCTGGAGTGTTTTGAGTAGGAATAGAGATCCAATCATCGTTTTATTTTCCTTCTCAGTAACTACTAATCAATTGAATAATTATTAACAGGATATTTTTAAAGCTTTGGAAGGTCTCACTTTAGACAGTAAGGAAGGAAAATACATGGCCATCCTCAGAACACTATACTGTGTATGAATCTGCTCACCAATGTAATACAGGACAGCTTTTCTTCTTTTGATTCCTTATAGTTACGAATACTCAAAAATGAATTGCTTACAGGCTTAAAGTTAAGTGCATGCTAAGTGCTTTGCCTGACTGCTGCTTTCCTTAAGTGTTTTTCTCCATTCTCAGTAGACTGTATGCTCAAAAACTCGTCTGTCTTCCCCATGATTTTGGCATTTAACCTCACAGTCTACGTCTACACGGCTCTGGAGGGTGATGGACTCAGCAGCCCGTGCATCTCTGGATTACTTGGCTGCTGTAGTGACCACTGGCCAGTCACTTCTGTTGGCAAGTCATCGTGCGGCTGTGTTTGGACATGTATTCCAACATCCCCTGGAGCATATGTGTGGGTTGTACCCCTGATCATGTCAAAGAGAGTAGGAGCAAGGGTGGCTGGCACAGCCCTTCTCGGTGGGGGTCCTGAGACTGCTGTTACAAGACAGTGGAGATGTAGTCCAAGACACGCAGATTTTTATTCAAAGCTTGTTTGAGCTGGGAAACAGGAATTAACCGTGACCTTCTGAGCATTTAGAGTATCAAATGAGCTCCCCTTGTCAAAAACAAATACTTAAGGACAACACTGACATGTTTTATACATTTTTCACATTATTCCACAGTAATGAGGACTATAAACACCCTTTTTTCAGAACTGATATATGAGAGTTTTGGAACATGAATCTTTGGCAAATTTGGTAAGGAAGTTGCCTGGAGCTCTGAATTTGGCCAATGAGTGTATTTGCAGGCTTGTGGACCACAGTGGGACAGCATCTGCAAATGCTACAAGGGAAAACCAAAGAATTTTGCACACTTTTATCCTGGAAGCCTACTTTCAGCCCTGTCCATCGATCAGCACATGCTGGAATGCTTCCTGTAATTGAGCTCCAAAGCAACACAAACTATTTGCTCCAAGGGAGGAAAGAAACTCCTGAGACCTCTACAGTCTGAATTTTGAGCATCAAATGCAAGCATCATTAACTGCTTCCAACCAAGTTAGCAAAGCCAGAGCAATGCAGGAGCAGCTCACATTGAACTCATTTAGGAGTGCTGGGACAAGTCTACTTGGAAGGCCAGTAGTGTTCACTAGGCAAGCTAGTTGATGCCAATTATTCCCTGTGCTGTGATTCAGAACACGGTTCTTATGTTACAGATTTCGTGATCACAGCCCATGCTCGAAAGGGCTTAGAAATGCAAGGCACTGCTTACAGGCTCTGGCTCTGCATGGGATTTTGGTATGTGAAGGACACCTATTTTCACTGGAAGAGACTTGCCAGCAACAACTGAAAAATTTTGGCCCCATTAATTTTGTTTGTGAAAAGAAAATTTTAAATCTATTCCTTGACTTGGAAAATGACTGAGAAGGAGTTTGTCATTCATCTTGCCATTCGAGGAGACAAATTAATGAACCCTAGTAACACATTAGTCCAATTGTCTCTTTTCTCCTACTGAAAAAAAAAAAAAGACACAGAAAGAGGTTAAAAATTGCTGTCTGCCCATTGAGCTGGTGCCTGCATTTCTGGAGTTATGAGGTGCATACATTACGGGCCTGGAGGGGTGCAGAATTTTGACTGCATTTCAATGCCTTCCACTCGCTTTGCCATTGAGATATTTGCTGACAACCTAAAAGGGTGGAGGCACCTCTGCAGTTCTCTCTGGGGGCTCTTATGGTTTATTTTGTGTGTTTGTTTTGTATTCCGGGCTCAGAGCTGTAATTTTTCTACTGTCCTTTTTATATTATTACTGGCTGTGAGTTAATTTCCTTACCCAAACTGGCTATGGCCTGTTTGTACCCATCCCTTACCCTCATATTTCATGCCTGAAGAGGCATCCCATGATTGGTGTCTCTGTGTCTCCTGAGAGGAAAAGGGAGAACACTCACCCAGCAACCCCACTTCCCCCTGTCACAGGTAAGTGCCCTCTCTGGCCCCCAGGGGCCAGAGTGCAGCCCAGGGGTGCACTAGAGGTATAGCAACATCCCTGTGAGGCAGGCAGGACCCCACCAGAGGTCACAGGGAGATGGACTACAGCACCGGTTTTGGATCAAGTGACTCGTGTTTCCCACAGGTCAGACCTACAATTCACAGCCCAGTGCTGGTGCAGGGGGCTGCTGCCCTCTGCCCAGGCCCCTCTTGCAGGAGCAGCTCACAAAATGAGGCAAGCTGGCAAGGAGTCTCTAGCTTTTTACATGCGAGAGACTGTGTAACCTCAGAGTTTTCCCACTCTTTTCAATCCCCAAGGTCTTACGCGAGCCCCCTGCACACCGCCCGTGCACCAGGGCCAGCGCAAAGAGGAGCTGGGTTTGGCTCCAGCCAGGGCCACAGCTGAAGCAGCCGCACTCTGGCCTGCACCCAGCTGGCGTGGAGCTGCTCTCCGAGTGTCCATAAACATGATGCTTGCTTAAAAACAGTGTGCAGACACAGCCAGACAGCTCTCTTACCTGGACCGCTAGGAATGCCCATGTCAGTGTAGTTCACTAGCTCAGGCTCCTCTGTTGTTTGCCATTTGGATTCTTGACGTGGCATCTGAATTGCCCAGAGCTGCCAAACGCTCAAAAGACACACTGAAAAAACAGAAATCACGAAATTAGTTTAAGTAGAAGATTTTTAAAGGATCAATCACTTCATTGTTGTTTTATTTCTCTGTCTTCTGAGACATTAGGATGTATGTGCTTCACATTCTGAGTCCTTCCGCTACTGTCCTTCCTTTTTAAAATAAAGCAGAAGATTCTCAATAAAATACTTTTCTTTGCAGCTCTTAGAAAAAAGAAACAGATATTTTGTGAGATTTGTATTAAAATCAATGGTGGCAGCATTGTCTCATTTGTTGAGTTTTTCCATGACAGAGAGTAACTTTGCCGCTAATCCAGAACATGGAGCAATATGTAGTTTATTTATAGAATCACAGCCTGCTCACCAACTGCCCTTTATTCCAGGGGTTTATTATATTATAAGATAAATTCCCTTGGCTCTCATATGGATGAGGAAAACAAACCTTTGCTTCATGGGTGCACAGCTTATTTGAGCAGATAAGCCACTAAGACCCATTAAGATCAGTTAAATCCTGTCATAACCCCTTCGAGCCTCTCCCCCAGCCCTCACATCCCATTCCCAGTTGAAGAAAAGCTCTCAGCCCCAGATTTCTTCTGCACAGAACTGAGTTCTCAGAAGAGATGGTATATGATATCACATCCTCTACAGGATATATGGTATCACATCCTCTACAGAAGACAGAATTCAATGCTGAATATTCACTGTCAGCAACAGTACTTTTGAACTTTCTGTGAGGGGGGAATTCTCTGAATTCCCCAGACTTTTCCAAGAGAAAGAGAAATGATTGTGGTGTAAAATTTCCATATTTTAGTGGCATCCATTTTATGTTCAGGCTCAGGACTTAGAATAATCAAGTTAGTTTCATTTCTGTTTATTGCTCATTTCTGCTCAATTTCCTCTCCTGCCTTTCCCACAGTAACTCAGCGTGGCAGAGCTCACTTGGGCTGCAGATTCTACGGAAAAAGGTTAAATCAAGTTAAAATTTGCTTCACTAGAAATACACTCACAGTTCATACAACCTATTTATTGATCCCCTTTTCAAAAAGCTTCACCTGTGACCTACCTGAGCTAGACTACAAGCTTTTGATGATTTGAATTTTCCCAGATATTGCTTACTGTCTGTTTCTAATTCATATACATGTTTCTGATCTATGACAACTGGCTACTTTATTTTTAATATCATCACTGCACATGAGCAATAAGGGTGACACTTCTTCAGAAACTCACAGACTAGCAATAAGCTTCTCCAGTTACAAAGGAAAAGAGTAGAGCCCTACCGTCAAGGAGAAACCATCAAATTCTGGGTAAAAGTTTCAAAGAGAAGAAAAGAGTCTTCACGTGGTTTGCAACCCACATCCAAATATTTTTTGGCCACTCAGAAGTTTGTTGCACTTGCCAACCAAGTGCTACACAGCAAATTCCAGCTCTACTGGTGCAATCAGAACTACTCCAGCACTCTGAAGTTGACTTAAAGGTGGCTTATGTAGCTGATAGCCACCTAATGATGGCGTGACTGGCTGAGAAGATGATGGGAGAGCAGTGGATATTGTCTACCCCGACTTCAGCAAGGCTTTTGGCACCGTCGCCTGTAACATCCTCTTAGGCAGGCTCAGGAAATGTGGGTTGGATGAGCAGGAGGTGGATGAACAGCAGAGCTCAGAGCGTTGAGTTCAGCAGCACAGAGCCTGGCTGGAGGCCTGTGGGTTGGAGGCCAGCTGTTCCCTGGGGTCAGCACTGGGTCCAGTCTGTTCAACTGGTTCACCAATGACCTGGATGAAGGAACAGAGTGTACCCTCAGCAAGTTTGCTGGTGGTACAGAACTGGGAGGAGTGGCTGATACCCCAGAGTGTTGTGCTGCTGTTCAGCAAGCCCTGGACGGCCTGGAGAGGTGGGCAGAGCAGAACCTTCTGAAGTTCAACAAAGGTTAAATGCAGGGTCCTGCACCTGGGGAGAGATAGTAGATGTGAAAGAATAACCCCATGCACCAGTACAGGCTGGGGGCTGACCTGCTGGGAAGCAGCTCTGCAGAGAAGAATGTGGGGGTCCTTGTGTACAGCAAGCTGTCCATGAACCAACAGTGTGCCCTGGTGGCCACCCTGGGATGATAGGAAGAGTGTGGCCAGAAGGTCAAGGCAGGTGATTCTGCCTTTCTGCCCTGGTGAGACCATCTGGAGTACTGTGTTCAGTTCTGAACCACCCAGTTCAAGAAAAACAAGGGAACTACTGGAGCAGGTCCAGGGAAGGGCTGTGAAGATGATGAGAGGACTGAAGCATCTCTCTTATGAGGAAAGGCTGAGGGAGCTGGGCCTGGTTATTCTGGAGAAGAGATGACTGGGAAGGGATCTGTGTTGGGTCTGCCTGAGCTGGAGTTCATTTCCCCAGAGCAGCCCTCACAATGCTGTGCTTTGCATTGGCAGCTAGAAGGGTGTTCATAACACACCAGTGTTTTGGCTACTGCTGAGCACAGCATCAGAGCTGTAACATTCCTTCCTCAGTCAAAGGCAGGATCCTGGGAGGGGACCCAAGTAGGCCAGCTGCCCCAAAGTGACCAACGGGATATTCCATACCCTATGATGTCAGCCCAGCTGTAAAAGCTAAGGCAAAGAGAAAGAAGGCAGGCATTCATTGTCTCCAATGGCTGCCTGCTGAGGAACTGTTACACATGCTGAAGCCCTGCTGCTCAGGAGTGGCCAACCATCCCTGCTGATGGGAAGTAGAGAATAAACAGTTATCTTTCACTTCACTTTTGCGTGGGCAAGCTTCTGCTTTGCTTTCGCTTTAAATAAACTGCCTTCTCCCAACCCACAAGTTGTTTTTCCACCTTACTGTCTCCCCTGTGTGGCTGGGAAGGGGAGCGATAGAGTGGCTGGGTGGGCACCTGGCGTCCAGCCAAGATCAACCCACCACAGGATCTTATCAATGCATAGAAATATCTTAAAGATGGATATTAAGAGGATGGTAACAGACTCTTTTCAGAGTGCTCAGCAACAGGATAAGGGGCAATGGTCACAACCTGAAACATAGGATGTTCCATCTAAATATGAGGCAAAATGTCATTACTGCAAGGGTGATAGAGAGGTCGGGGAACAGGCTGCCCAGAGAGGTTGTGGAGTTGCCTTCTCTGGAGATATTCAAAACCCACCTGTAGGCAACCCTGTGCAGCCTGCTTCAGGTGAACCTGCTTCAGAAGGGAGGCTGGACTAGGTGGTCTCCAGAGATCTATTTCAACTCCATCCATTCTGTGATTCTGTGATTGTAGAGGAATGGAGGTCATGTGGAGGACTACCATAACCTGCCTAAGCCCCCCTGTCTCTTGGGGAAGTAGAGGGCATTTCACATGGGAGACTCATATTGACTTTCACAAAAGACAACCACAGATGAGAATGTACCATGCTGGGGCTAAAGAGGCACTCGGGACAACACAAATCTGGCCAAAACCCCTGTTTTGTGCCTTCTTCTTAAACTGAAATGAATGTAAACAAAAAGCCTCCTCCCCAGTGGCACCATCTCTGCAGCCTGCTGAAGTGGAATGAGACAAGCAAGCAGGAGCATGACAAGGGATGCAGCTGCTCTGGGATGGGCCATGGAGGATGAAGCTGAGCCCTCAGCAGGTTCTGGGAGCTGCTGCTGGCCATGAGCCTGTGGCTGGGACCACATCTCAAAGACACACACTGAACAGTTACTCTCTCTACAGAGATAGGGGATGTTAAATTTTAAGTTTCTATATCAGATCAAGGTTTATTCAGCAAGTTCACAACTATACGTGGGCAAAGAGCAGTTCTTTTCCAACAACTCCACTGTATTTTTCATCGTGTCTTCTGTTGGTAAAGGCAATCATTATAAATAATACCCTTCAACTTTGGCAAGTTATTAGATCTACTGTTACACAATGCTCTCATGGTAGTGCTAGAAAATATCAATAAAGTGAACGCTAAGCTGATGAGGAACCAACATATCATAGTGACAGCCATTATCAAATCAGGCTGGCTTTATTAAGGCTCTGTCAGGCCGGGTGCTGAGCCTGGCACTGTTTGATATCTCCAGTGGTGATCTGGAAGCATAAAATCATTGCTAATAAGATGTTTGGTAACCGAAACGTAAATAATTGTGTGGGCTGGACAGTTATGCAAGACTGAGATTCTGCGCTCATTCTACCTGAATACCCTTTAATACAGGTAGATGGTACATTGTACACTTCTGAATAAGGAATGGAGATAATCTTTGCAGAGAGGAGGTATCCTAGTCTGGAGTGGGTGACTCAGGATAGGTCTCAGTAAACAAATACCAGAATTGATGGTGAACAAAATTAACTGAAGTCTGCCACTGAGTATAGGCACTGAAACCACAACACTGTGTATCATCAGCATTCTCCTTCTCAAGTTTTTTAGAAGACTTCTGGAAAACTGAAGAAGATGCAGAGAGATATGAAAATATTGAAGGGGCAGAGAAAATTCCTTATATTGGGAGACTTAAAGAGATCAGCCTGATTTAAAAGAAGAAGAGAAAGAACTAATTTACAAGCATGTTAATGAAAGAAAATACCCACTTTGAAAGGGTAGTTCATTTTCATAGAGAAAAGTGTAATGAGAACCATGGATGGGAGAAGAAGCCAAATTAATTCACACTGGAAATAAAGCCCAGATTCTTATCTGTAAGAACAAATGACCATAGGGAAAAAAAAATGGAAAGGATGGATTTTCCACAATTTCCTCCTTATGTCCCCCTGTTCAAGTCTGAATGCTTTTCTGCAAGTTAAATTTTAGTTAAAAAAAAAAAAAAAAAAAAAAAGTTGTACTCAGAAGCAATGGGAAGTAATTGAAAATCTGGAGACAGACAGGAGGTCAGGCTCACTTGGCAGTCCCTTCTGGGCTTAGAAATCTCCTGCATCTATGAACTGCACTGCTAGAAACTTTGTCTCGTCTCCTAACAAGTGTAATAAGCAGAGAAATTTTCTTGGAATGGATAACTATAACTTTTGATTGGGCAGTGATACCTATCACGTAATGAAATCTAAAATGAAGTGAGAGATACCATCAAAACCATCACTGATAGAAATTGTTCAGATGTTTGTTGTGAGCCTCTGCTGTTATATTTGTTTGTACATTCGCCAAATGATTTCTTGGCTTGCAAGAAGAGATCATGTGCCTTATTGTATGAATGGGAAGAAAGCACTGCTTTCATGTAGATGATGCAGACCATATTGATTGCAGTAGTCAATTTATTAAATAAGCAAGCCCAAAATACATGCCATTTGGTTGCTTGGGGATTATAGTCAGTTGCAATTTTTCTGCTAATTAAAGTTACTGTAGAAATAACAGTATTTTCGTGTTGATTTCTTTTCAAGAGCAATGAGATTGCATGTATAGTGTACAGTTTTATTTGACAGAGAAGCTTGCATCTGTCTTATATCAGTGACAGCTAGAGCATTTGCCTGCAGAATACTATGAAAAGGTCATGATTACCAAGAGAAACGTAAATGTGTAAGCACTTACTAGCTTATTTGACTTGGAAGCTTACGCCCAGATATAGCTGAACAGAGTACTGCCATAGGTAGGAATATTTCTCAGAGAGGGGTGTAATCAATTTGTAATTTTAAAAGAAAAGCATGAATGTGTAGGCAATCTACATTACTGCCTTTAACTGGCTTGTGGGTCTGTGTTACATTATTTTAAGCAGCAGCTGCCTATTACAAGATTTGTGAAGGTGCTGCTGATTCTGAAAGAGCAGGTTTCATGTCGACAGATTGAATAATAATACTGTGTTCAAGACTCTGCTTCACACTCTGATCAGCTTAAATTTTTCAGGAAAAGAACATGTTCTTGTGTGTAGGTATCTTTTGTGTCTCTTCCCTCAGTGGATAATAAAAAACATTTCCCTAAAGCTGACTTCATCAGAAAATGTAGCAGCAATTGCACTGAAAGACTCAAGCTCCAGAGAGGGGAAAAGTTCACCTCCCCTGGTAAGGCTCAGCACGCCTCTGAAATCATCCAGGCTCTCAGCTCTAACCGCCTTTCTCTCCCCCACATCACAAAAATAGCCTTTGAGTTCAAAATGATCACATACTCATCTTACATAAAATGCACAGGTTCCCAGAGAAGCTTGTGTCCTATTTGGTGAGGCATTTACAGAATGATTTCAATGCCTGCACATGATGGAAAAAATTCAGGGCTCGTGCTACTGTGTTAGAACTAATGCATAGGCTGGTCGTGATGAGAAACATACCGTTAGAAATAATAATGGGAATAGCACTTTTACTGATGGACCATCAAAAATAAGACTGACCAAATGAAACATAGTTTTAAAAGGAAAAGCTGGAATTCCAGGTATTATGTCTATATTACCTGCCAAACCTGGGCCTAACACTGTGTTATATAGGTTGGGCAGATGCCCATTCTCAGGTGTGAATTTCATGTGATCAGTGGAGAGCACTTGGATCTTTTCTGCTTGAACCGAGTCCGCTACTAAACAATTACCCCATCAGTTCCTGCAGTGGCACCCCACAGCTAATGCCAAGCACACAAGACTGCTGCAGAGGTGGTTTTATGTGGGTTTGAAACAGTGTTCATCGGACACTTGATGGGGAACCACAGTCACTGGCACTGCAGCAGGGACTGATGGTCTGCGGGGAACTTTTCTTCTCAGCTCTGCAAGGAGAGTTATAAGAAAATCCAAACCCGCTCTTTTCTGCCCAGCTTGCCAGCTCCCAAGAAGCTCTCCAGTAAGCTGAAAATGGCCAGTACTGATGCTTCAACATTGTAATCATACATTTTTGTCATGTGGTAGAGGGGGTGAAGAGGACAAGCCACGGTCAGAAATAACATCTGGGTCTCTATACATTCACTTCATACTTCTGGGGGCTCTACTTCCACATATGCTCCAAGATAACAAAGCATCTCCCTTCATACCTGCTTCAGTGGGTGATGGGCAGTCCCAGATCTAGTCCTTCCCCAGTCCATGGCTTACAGGACTCACAGCCCCAGTGCCACTTCCCCAGGCCTGCTGCCATGAACAAGTGGAGTTTTTTGTGCAGCTGACCTTGCTTCTTTGCTAACTTGCCTGAGCTTCTGGTGTTGGATCTCCTGCAGGTCCACTTGCTCTCACTTCACCTTCTGGAGTTAACTGGGTACATCTCCATTATTAACATCAAGATGCAGCTGCTCAGTCAGGGGCAGGTTGCCACATGAGCACAGGATTTGTCATTGAATTAGTCTTCCAGCCTAATGCCTTGTTAGTCATGACCTGGTCTCTCTGGCAAAGATATTCCTGCAGAAGACCTTGTGCATACTGCACTGCTGGTCATGAGGCTGTGTGAGGGGAGAGGAATCCCTTCCCTGGAGCAGTTTTCCTCTCCTCTGCCTGGTCCAGGTAGGGTGCCAAGCTTAACCCTCTGTATGATACTCTGAAGAACCCTCTCCCATCAGAGGATTCCTTGTTGGCTTTCAGACCTTGCTTTTATTCACAAGTACCTGTTTAACATCAGCTCTAAATCAGAAGTCATGTCAGCTTTCTCTCTCAGAAGAACTGGAATGCCCTGGGACATGACAGTCTTACTATGCTCACTGTACAGCAGCCTCTCAGCTGAGAGCCTGGTGCTGCCACAGAGCTTCTGGACTTGCCTTTGCTGGAGAACTAATAAGGAGCCTGCAGGAAGCACAGCACTGCACAGCATTGAGGGACAGCAGTGTCTGGTGGCACACTGTGTGACTGTGGCTTGCCATCCAAGGCAGCCGAGAGGCAACCCAACACAAGGGGAATGGCCTACATCTCATCCACCTTCACTTGAAGGCACTACTCTGAGCTCAGCAAAATGTCATAACCTCAGGATTCTAGGGTTAGGACATCCTGGTTTAGCTTATCCTACTGGACAGCTGTTGGTGGTCTCTGGCCCTGTGTGCCAGGTACTTCAAAGCCAGAAGCCTCTGACCTGTCTGTAGGTGTCTGCGCTGCTGTCCAGGCAGCCACACATGGTTAATGCTCTGCAAAGACGCTGCACAACAGGGCTGAGCACCCACTCAGATTTTAGGAACCTAATGATAAATTCCTTAAGGAGTTTGCCGTTCTTGCATGGATCTTAGATGTCTCTAGAATTAGACAGTTCCTGAGTCAGGGTATTTGGGAATTGCATTTTGTGCTCAGACTCCTTCAGATCCTCACAGACAGGACCTGTGTAACCACGTGTTTTGGAGAGCCCCGCCCCAGAATGAAATCTTCTTCTTGGCTTTTCTGGAGACCAGGTGATTTTCCAGCTCAAGCTTAATACCATTGAGGAGCAGTTGATTAGTCACAAACAGGGACTAAACACAGAACCCACCTGCTGCAAGATCATCTTTTTCCTATATTTTCAAGAGAAAGAGTTTCCTAAGAACCTAATAGCCAATGTGATTTGCATTAAATGCAACACATTAAAGTGCCCTTAATTTAACTAGGAGAGACAGCATCCTGCTATCAGTGTCCTACTGTGGCTCAGGGATTTATCCCAGTAAATCCTAGCAGGGGGCTATTTAATAAGCAGACACCAAGCTCAGAGTTTGCAAACAGACCTTAAAATAAAACATGTAGAAGCAAGCAGGCAGCTTGGCATTCCTTAACAGAGAGGCAATTTGTTTTTATAACTTCTGTAGCTACAGCCTCTCACCCGTCAGCACATAAGCACCAATCAACCGGCAGGAAACCATTAGCTTAAAACAATTGCCAACGGATTTCTTTCAGGTCTCAGGAGTGCTGAGGACTGCAAAGCTTATCATTTGGCATCCTTAATGTTTCCAAAGGCAGCTAGAGAGAGCAGAAACCAAGAAAGAGACTTTCAAAAATCTTTTAATAGCTGCTTTCTCCATTTGTGTTTATAGCGACTGTAGCTGTTGCAAAAAGCTTCCTAAAGCACTCCAGCCCTCCCTGGAGCAAAGGCTGGCTGGTGCTGGGCATTGTAATAGCAGCACATTGTTTCACAGGTGCAAAGTCACTCTAAAACCTTCCCTTTTCCTCTCTCCAGAGACCAGAGCTGGCTATAACTTTCCACACCAAACCATCCAAATCCTTTGTCATTACTGCAGATGTGGTTTCAGCACAGTGTGTGGGGTTGGGAATTGCACTGGCAGCTCACTAATGCTGTGTCTCTGTGCTGGGGACCCTCTCGTCAGAATCACCATGTTGGCTGAATAGTAATGTTTTAATGACATTTGCAGACGTCATTCAAACCGGGGGTGGCTTTACCCATTTAAACAGGGCATTTAGGCTACGTGGCTTCATGCAACTGATGCTTTGTGCCTTTAGAAATGTGGTCCGCGAGAACATTTTTCACTTATGAAAAGTCCAGATCCTCTATAGCAGATGAGACTACTTAGTAAAACTGAGGAGTAGGGACAGCAGGGACTAGTTAGTAGCTTCTAATCTTCTGTTATATTCTGTCTTCAAACTGAGTTGGAGAAGCTTAATACCATTTAATGCTTTTAACTCCTAAAGGATTCACTAGAAGACAAAGCACTCTACCCTTACCCTGATACTCTTATTCCTGCTTCATGCTTACGTGAAGAGCAAAGCTGAAAATCTGCTCCCTAAAAGTAAGGGATATGTGATTTTTATGCACTGTTATTCCCATGTAATCCAAGAACCAGGATCACTGTGCAACATTTATGCTACCTGTGCTGAAGAGCAAAAAGTCCTGATTTCTTCATTTCTCAGTTGGTGGATCTGCAAATACAGCTGTCTTGGTTACATGGGTTTTACATAGGACTGACAAAATCACCCGTAACCTTCATTCACATAAGCAGTATCTCCAGACTGTAGCCCTTATAATTTGAAGCATCCTTACATAAAGCATGTCTCCAAAGAGACTTCTTTTAAGGCCAACAGATCCAGATGTCATTCAGGGTAATCAGTATCTCCAGCATTACAGTGATACCTGTGAACCAAATGAGTGGTCCATGATCTGTCTGGTCCCCAACTCAAGTGACAGAAACCAACCCACCTATGCATTCAATAGTGCAAGGCAAGGTATGGAAACGCTATTTTCATTCATCTCCCTGCATGTGCATCCCAGCAGCTTCCTTGCCCAACATTCTGAAAAAGTGCTTCACAAGATGACCAGTCCACTGCCTGTCCTCCTTCTATAATTGCAGGGGAACAGACCCAAAACGTATGCTCTAGACCTGACTGCCTATAGCCACACAGCAGTGACAGAGGGTCTAAGTGCCCATGCTGTCTGCTTCCATCAGAGTAACTTTTAAAATTATATCCTGGTCCAAACAATCCAGGTGTAAGAAACTGTATGGTTGGTTGTAGTTTAAGTGGAGCACACTGTGCTGGGGTTTAGAGAGGCAGTTCTAGTTTCAGCCAGAAACACCCAGTCAATTGCTACCTTTGCAAAAATGATGCAGAGCTGATTTCTACATCACAGCCTGTCTGGGCTACATGACTGCTACAACAGAACACCAACAGACCACCCTCCTGTCTTGGTCAGTACCCATCAGTCGGTAGCCAGGTTTTGGCTTTTTTGTAAGTTTTTCATCCATATACTCCTTCACATTTTCCTGCTATTTTTTCTGTATTTTATTTCTAAAACATTACCTTTATCAGGGAATTCTGCTTTATGTTTGTTAAGGTGTGTTATCAGAGAAACAGAGCCTCTGACCCAAACCTTCTGGGGGGCTGTCATTAGGGCACAAGGAGCCCCATGGGCCAGGGGTGACACCCAGCAAGGTGAGCCAATGGAAAGTCCCTCCAGAGCACCTTCCAGCTGAGGCTGGAACTTATTATGGGGTAATTAGGAGGACAACAGGTGGGAAAAATGATGAACCAAGACTGTTTTGGAGGAATAAGCATGACTAAAGAGAGGGATAAGGAAATAAAAGATGCTGATTGCATGCACACCTGTGGCTGGTGGATTGTTTGTTGGGTCATGCTCTGCATCTGACCAGCACAGTTTGTCTTGTCTTCTTGTTAACCTCCATCTCTATTTATCTGGGTGAGTGAGCTCTTTTCTGCCTGTATTGAGTGTATAGGGACATCTAAGTGCCAGCAAGTGAATTTGAACCTGTTGTGGTTTAACCCCAGACAACAACCATGCCCCATGCAGCTGCTCACTCCCTCCCCCACTATCAGGATAAGGGAAAGAATTGGCAAGGTAAAAGCCGGAAAAATTGTGGGTTGAGATACAGACAGTTCATGTGCAAAAGCCACACACAGAAGCAAAGCAAATCAAAGAATTGATTCACCACTTCCCATGGGCAGGCAGGAGTTCAGCCGTCTCCAGGAGAGCAGGGCCCTGACATGTGTAATGGTTACTTGGGAAGACAGACACTATCACTCTAAACATTCCCCTGCTTCCTCCGTCTCCCCCCCGCCCCATCCCCAGTTTATATACTGAGCATGATGTCATATGGTATGAATATCCCTTTGGTCAATCTGGGTCACCTGTCCTGGCTGTGTCCCTTCCCAACCCTCCAAATTCTTTGCCAGCGTGGCAGTACAAAAAGCAGAAAAGGCCTTGCCTCTGTGTAAGCCCTGCTCAGCAATAACAAAAATATCACTATATTATCAAACCTCTGTTCAACACAAATCCAAAACACATCCCCATACCAGCCACTGTGAAGAAAATTAACTCTCCCCCAGCTGAAACCAGTACAGAACCACAATTTACAAAGGCCTGTGTGCCTGGGGTGCCAACAACCCGAGCAAGAGAGGGTCCATACAACATTGCCATTGCTAGCTATTATCAAGAGGGACTAGCCAGCAGATAGAAGTGGCCTGGAAGTCAACTATCAAAGTGGCCATAAGCCTGGGCTGGGTACCTGCATGTCTGTGAGTGAGACCACTGGAGGAACTACTGGAGGCACCAGGAGGTCCAGGTCAACTCCTGAGGAGACCATGGGGTCTCAGACCCTTTTGCATGTGTATGCAAGTGCACACATGTGTGTGCAAGTCTGGGCATGAGACAGCTGCAGACAAGGGGATGCAAGGGCTAGTTTCTGGGTAGGCTTAGTGTCTGACCTTACTGGAGATCCATAGTGTGCACAGGGGATTGAGGGGCACATATGTGTGTCTGTGAGTAATGGAAATACTCCAGACCCTGGCCTACACTCTTGGTACCTTGCTGTGTATAAAGTATCTCTGTGTAAGTAAATTGAAAAGCACCAGAGGCTGTTCCTGGGCACTGAACTCAATCTCATTAAATGTAACGTTGTAAGAATAATCCTTGTCCTGTTCCAAGTCTGTGCCAACAAACACTCCTAAACAATTTGAAAGCATGCTTTGGGATGCAGCTCAAGTTAGAGTTTTCACGCAGTCATCCTTTTTTGGAAACTAAGCAAACCTAAGGCCCTGCTCTGCCAGTTAGTTTCAGTGCCTGAGATTTATCCTGCACACATTTTATTTACTGACAAAGTTGTAGTCACAGAACCCTGCCTGGGGTCCTGCACCCTCCACTTGGTCACTGAGCATGGTCCCCCTGCTCTGATGATTCTGGATACCATCCCACTTGGACTGTGGTCACTGGCCCTGCTCCCTACCTAGTTCAGTGCTGGATCAAACATCAGGTCATACCATCCCCCTTCAAAGGGCATTGGCCCATACTTCTGCTCACACCGAATCCCTCCACTGATTCACCTGGTCTGTAAGGTCCAGGTGAGTCCACCTATGTACTGTGGTCACACTGAAAGTCCTCCTTGCAAATCCTCTGTCCCAAAGCCTACCCAGAAAATGCAGCAGGTAGCCCACTAAAGGGCTGGGCTACCACTGATCAGGTTGACTGTGACTGTTTGATTATTTCTTTGTGCTGAAAGGCTTGAACTCTGTCCCTAACTTAAGGGGCAAGAAGAGACTGGCAAGACAGTAAGTCATATTTCTTGTGGAAAGACAAGATTTTTTTTAATTTGCATTTCTCAGCTCTGATGGACTATAGAAAAATGAAATGTCTAGCAGTGGAAACCCTACACAGTGTTTCTCTTCATAACAACATTGGGTCTCAGTGATTTTCATCCCCATGTGCCAGTCTCTCCTGGAAGATCTCAGTGATTCCACTCAGTGCCTTCTCTGCACCAACCTGTATGGCTGATCCCCAGCAGTGGCAAGTTATGGAGTACCAACCATAAGTGATGGGTTGCAAGAGCTCCTTTCACCTGATCCTGCCTTCAGAAACCAGGTTGCTGGAGCTGTAGTACAGGTCCTACTGCAATGTGGGAGGGATGTTGGCTCTGCTGGAGATGACATCTTAACCACATGAATCTCCCTCCTGCCCCTACTCTCCTAGATCTGTCTAGGAGGAAAAAAACCCAATTTGTTTCTCAGAATTTTTCAATGGCAGTCTATTTCCTACTGCTACAAATTTGAGACATCCCTAAGCAGATGGATAAACTATTTGCTAGTAGGAGGAGATAAGAGTCAGCATGAAACAACAACCAGCTGGCCATCATGGCCCATATTTTGCATTGTTAAGGGACTGGACTAATAAATACAACAGAATTAATAAAATCAGCCAGTGAAGAGCCTAGGGAAATTTCATTGCTTGTGCAAAAGGCAGCACATCTCTCATCACCAATAATGCTGCTTTTGCTTAGGACCATCATGAAAGTCATCCCATCTTGCCAAAAAATGTAGTCACTCCTTTCCTATTGATGCACAAAACCAGCTGATGAAGGGAATGAAGAAGCAGCCTGCAGCCAGCCCAGAGAAAAGCCCCAGCTCGAAAATTACTTGAAAAATGGACGCAAGTTGGCTGGGAAATGAGTAGTGTCACAGAGATTGAACACAGGCTGTGAGTCCATAAACAAAGAGGAACAAGAGATAAACATGAATATAAAGAGCTGATGGGAGACTATGTGGGGCATGGATTGGGTGTGGGGAGGGGAGGAAAGGCAGGCTAGAAATCTGCCCTAAGTCTGTTTTTATTTAAAGCCTATTATGATCTGGAAGGAAGCAATAAACATCACATTAATTCAATTTATATTTGATGTAACAACTTCTATGAATTAGAGAAGTGTTGTGTAAACCAATGGGGACAGACACAAAACATGAAGAAACTTAGACAGGCTGGAAATAACAAAACAACAGCCAAGTGGATGGGCACAAGGCAGTAGTCTGCAGGAGAAAGCTCAACCTCAAATGCAGACATGAAGTGGAGAAATGTGCTTAAAGAAGAGAGGCAGAAGGTCCTAATAACAGCAGAGATGAACAAACTGGCTGTGATCTTGTGGAGCAGACTCATCCCAAGGGAAACAATGGGGAAAGTATCTGGACCTATTGATTTGTGAGGAATTAAGTCAATGAGACAGGTTTGGCTGTATGACAGCTGAGCAAAAAGACCAGAGTGTGCTCAGGCATTAATGTTGAGACTACCTGCTGGAGGTGAGGAAATACCCTGGGGATGTCTATCTGTTTTGACAGTGTAAACATCACAAAGGAGGAGAAGGACTGATTTATGGAGTGAGGAGGAACAAGGGTCAAAAACAAGCTAAAAGAAATATAGGCTGACTCATTGACAGGGTGAGCTGTATTGCCCCGCAAAACCACTACCTGTGACAACTCTTTCTCTGAATCCCTTAAAATTAGATTGTATAAAAGCATGTGAGAAAATGGCTCCAAGGAAACAGGCTTTTGTCTTTGAGAGGAGAGACTGAATGGATATAGAGGGCAATGGCAGCCAGGGTTTGTCTGCTGATGTGTCTTGTCTGTTGTAAAATCTTAAGAATTGAACCTCCCTCTCCCCTTAACTGCCCTCACAGTACAGTTGCCTGGGCAGGGAAAAAAACAGTCATAAAACCAGGGGACAGCTGAAGCAAAAACAAGAGAAGAGAAAGTGAATGACCTGCCAGCAGGTACCACCTAGAAAAAAGCCACGGTCAGATCAGGGACCTGGACACTTCACAGATTAGAGGCTGCACTATTCCTCAGGGATGAGAGAAACCTGACCTCACTGTTCTGTTTGTCAGGCTGAAGTTGAGCCCACATCTCCCAGTTCCCCAAAACTGCCCTAACCATACATTCTAGAAGAGGGAGCGTGGTTACCGATCCTCCCATTCACGTGTTTACTGTCTTCCCTGGGAAAAGGGAACCTGAAAAACATGAGCAGAAGAAAAGGGCATGGTGGCAGCGTGGATTGTGAAGTTTAAAGCTGACTGCTTAGCCCAGTGTGGATTTGGATGGCACCGGAGGTGGGACTAGAAGCTGATGATTAAGGGAAACTTAGCTGACAGAAATGCAGATGGCTCAGGAATTTAGGCAAAAAGAGGAAAGGGCAAGGAATGTTAAGGTCTACTGTTGGTGTTAAGCTAGCACTAATTTCTTACAGGATCATTGTTTTAAGGTGTCAGGCCTCTTTCCTGTGCCACATGAATGTCCCGAATATACTGGAAAATTACCCTCCTTTAGGTAATTCCATTTCCCAGACAAGTAGCTATAATGCATTATAAAACAATATCTCTTGCTCTGGGCTGAAGGGGATGAAAAAAGAAATCTATTGAAAATCATATTTGCAAGCACGAGACACCAGGCACTGGCGTCCCAGCTGTTTGGAAAAGATAAGGACAAAAGTGAAAGTGAGGAACATTTTAATACGTCATTAACATTAGACTTGGCATCAAGCTGTATTTTCTTTACATAGGTATTAGTGAGTCTTTTTGAAAAACCTCACAAGGATAGAAATAAATTTTTAAAACAAGCAAGAAACCAACCCAACAAAAACAATTATGCCTTACTCCAGAAAACTGGGAAGACACCCAAACTAAAGATCCTTACAAGAAGGGAGAACTCTCACCACACAGAATCCTAAAAGGTGTTCAAACATTTAATATTTCTACTCTGATTCTGCCTATTATACAGACAGTCCATGAGTGAAACATCCATTTCCAATTTTACTGCAAAGGAGAGTTGCTCAATATCTTCAATATGCAGGAGGTAAATCCCAGGGTCATGCTTTCTGTGTACGGCTCCTGAAGGCACTGAATCACACAACAGCTGTGGCTGACAGGCACCCTGGAGATTGTCTAGTCAGTCCCATACCCAAAAGAGGGCCACATTGTCCATGATTGTTTTTAGCAGAGTTTTGACTATTTCCAGGGATTGGGACCCCACAACATCTCTGGGCAGCTTGTGTAAATATTTGACCACTCTTGGATTGAAAAAGTATAATTATTGAGTTGTAGTGGAATTCCCTGCATTTCATTTTGTCCCTGTTGCCTCTAGTGCTATCAATGGGTACCACAGAGAAGGGTCAGGCTCCATTTTCTTTACAGCCTCTGTCAGGTATTATACACATTCGTGAGACTCCTTCTCCAGGCTGAGCATCCGCAGCTCTCACAGCCTGTTCTTGTGTGTCAGATGCCCGAGTCCCTTAGACATCTTAATGTCTCTTTACTGGACCAGCTCCATAATATCCGTATCTTCCTTGTACTAGGGAGTCCAACACTGGACCCACCACTTCAGATATGTCTCACAGGGGCTAAGCAGAAGAGAAGGATCACCTTCCCTAACCTGCTCCCAGCACAACCCTGGAGGCTGTTGGCCTTCCCTGCTTCCAGGGCACACTGCTGGCTCACAGCCAGCCTACCATCCACCAGGACCACCAAGTCCTCTTCTACCAAGCTGCTCTCCAGGCAAACAGACCCCAACAAGTACTGTTGCAGACCACTGGTCTGTGACAATTTTAAAATCTCTTTGGAAATAAAGGGATAATCCTAGTTCTGCACCCTTTGTGTGTGTGCAGTGAGATAGACCCACAGATGAACATTTCTCTCTCTTCTCTGAAGACTGGCAAAACAAAGAGAAGATTTCAACTAGCTACTGGGAAAAACTTTTTAATGGTATGGAAAGTAAAGTGATGGGAAATCATGCAATCATGAAAATTCTGTCACTGGAGCTTAGACCAGTGTCTAACAGGAAAATATTTGGCCTAGCAGATCCCGCTTTCAGGCAGGGAAAAGGATTTAATGTCAAGGCCTTTGCTATTGGTCCCTGCTGATTCACGACACAAAAATAGCGGCATCTATATTAGAAAAATCTTACCCCGTTTTTCTAGGTATGGCACCTATCATCTCACACAGTGCTGAAACAACTACTTATTCCAAAAAAAGGCATTTTATGGTCTTCTCCTCTGCAGGATCCTGGTGTTTTATGAGCATTGACAAATTATCTTCCCAGGGCTCCTGAAAATGAGAAGGAAATATTACCTTCTATGTTTACTCATGATCACTGAGTCAAAATTGCCAAAAGAAACCACAGACTTTGGTTTCTCGCTTGAGGTGCTTAAGAATAGATTTTTTCAGCATCTAAAATATATCTTCAAAGCAAATTTCCCATAATAGTGAGTATTCTGCATATCCCATATCAGATTCCAGTTGTCAGGGTTTCCAGAAAATAAGTTACCATCTGTGAAAAGTTGTGAGTTAAGTGACTAACCCAGCATTACGTTTGGAATGATGTGCAGGAGAATAACAACAAAATCCATAATAGCAACAAAATCCAATACCACGACAACGCAGTTTCTCAAACCACAGTACAATCCTTTCATATCTTGAAGCCCTTTGCCATCACCCTCTAAATTCCAGAGTTTTTGCAATGAGGTAACCATGATTCATCTCACAGCAGGTCCATCCTCTGCAGCGAGGGAAAAAAATAAGGCAAAGAAACCACCAGTTTGTGGTCATTAGAAGTGGGAAGACAGCATACACAACAGACCTGAATTATGGCAGTTTTAGTTCTGGCATTCCTTAACCTGGCTTGGCAATTATTATGCTCTTTTGGGGTTTTTTTTTGGTGGTTTGTTGGGGTTTTTTGGGTTTTTTTTACTGCTTCGAGTAATTTCTTAGGCTTTTTGCAAAAGCAAAGTGGAAAGATAAATTCTTCCCATGGAACCAGATGATCCACAGCTGGGTAAACAGCAGAACTGGAACTTTTGTATCCTCACCACAGTTCAGTGGGTGAGTGGAGAGACACTGGCAGAGCTGCTAATGCTGATACAGTGTTATCATCAGATGGCTTCTGCAGTTGTAGATCTTCAGACGTGACCTGTGCATTCCACAGGAAAATGGTGACACATCCTTTCTTGAAAAAGATACTGTTCAGACAAATTGACATCTCCTGCTGTCAATCCAGATTTTATCCCTCAGTTTTGGTTAATTTTACAGGTTTAACAGCATATTGGCTCTCCTCCAGATATAAAAAAATTAAGGCATATTGTTAAAAGAGGATCAGTTGGCTACATTTGTCTCCATAGATTTTAGGGCCAAATAGCCCATGGCGGTTTTGTAACTGGATAGGAAAACTAAGTACCTTCTTCCTCAAAATGTGCATAGTCCCTGTGCCGATTTCTGGGTCTAAAATAAGACTGAAAGCATATATCTGTGTTCTGATTTTCCACAGGTTTTGTATACTTCCAATTACACTGACTACTGTGGATTTAATTTCAGATAAGAAACACCAGCAAGTAACAGTACTCTTATACAAATATTTTGTATCATTTGAATATGGCTGTTTTCCCATGTTAAAAATTCATAAATGATCTAATACGTATGTCTGTACATAAAAATCCAATTTCTTTTTTTTTTTTTTGGCAATGTAAATCTCTTACCTCAATCAAAGTCAACATAGAAACATTAATAAAATAGTTAGATCTGAAGTAGTTCTGGTTATTTAATAACTTTAGGCCTGTATATAAATGGATTTTGGTCTTCCAGCTCTAAATATCTAGAATAACTGAAGAATTCTAATGCATTTCCCTGCAGAAGAAAAGAAGCCAAGACTGGAAGTATTGCATTTGAGACGTAGAAGCAAGAATCACAGGATCAATCATGCAAAATAAATGATATTATTATTAACATAATTCAGAAGCTATGTGAAAAATGACAAGCTGAAAGGATGTGTTTAAACATGTCAAATGTGTTTGGGATATCTCAGAAGCATTTCACTGTCCTCAGATATAAACACTGGGTTTTGTTATTTAGGGCTAGTTAACCTACAGAGCAATTCAATGCACTGAGGGGCCAGAAGGAAGTATTAGATGAAAAAAGGGACATGTTTTTGCCTGATTATTGCCACTTCCAACTCCAGTGATATATGGCATAAATCCATGTAACATCGGATTTTGACAATTCCTTTGTTTCTCATGATGGCAAAAATCCCTAAACGAGATTACTCTAAGGAAGCTTTGAGCAAAATCCAGGGCTGATGTAGCCCATAAAGTAGCAACAATAATCATATGAACCAAAATCTGATGCCACTGATCAAGTTCAGTGCTATGGTAGGAACAGCAGTCTCTGAATGGTAGCTAATAAGCACATCTGACTGGTATTTAATCACATCCCTAATTCTTCTTATAACCTTAACTGATACTCATGTTACATACTTGTGCACACATTTAATACCACATGTTCTAGTACTGTTGCTCCACTAATGCTTCTTGATTTCTAATTAATATCTACAGTTTGAGTGCTCACCAAAAGAACATCATGGACCCAAGAGTCAAGAGTGTTAACATCTATTTGACAAACTGAAATACTCTGTTCACTATCTATTGTCAGGAAAATATAACAAATACTTGAGATTTTTTAATTTAATCTGATGGAATGGCTGAGGCTGGCAGGTCCCTCTGGGGAGCCTCTAGTCAATCCTGTGCCCAAATCAGGGTCACGTTGCCCATGATCATGTTCAGCCAGGTTTTGACTATCTCCACAATCTCTCTGGGCAGCCTGTGGTGGTGCTTGACCACCCTTACATCAAATAATTATTTTTCTTATTTTTTAGTAAACTTTCCTGTGTTTCAGTTTGTTTCTATTGCCTCTAGTCCTTTCACTGAGAACTGCTAAGAAGAGTCTGGCTCCATCTTTTATTTCATCTCTTTACCCAGTCGGGTATTTTATACCGGATACTGAGATCCCCTGGTGCATTCTCTCCTCCAGGTCAAACCGCCCAACCTCTCACCCCTTTTCCTCATATGCCAGATGCTTCAATCCCTTAAACATCTTGATACCCCTTCACTGGACTCACTGTAGTTGTGTCCACATCTCTTGTACTGGGGAGCTCAGACCTAGCAGATGGCACCTCTTTGGAAGTGAGAGGATTCTTATTCTGCATCTGTACGTACATAAAATGAGAACTTTCCACTCTGGGAAATAATTTACCACTTCCATGTGTTTATTCTTTAATTCTTGCACAGGTAAAGAGTTGGAAGTCTTTGTGAAAAATAACTGATGATATACATTCCCTTGGAAGAGAGATGGCCAAAGCAACATACCTGCACTGAAGGTAAGCATGCCAGCTCCTCACAGATATTCTGAAGTTAGCTTTAACAAGTAGCCACAGCAGTGTGGTCATAGTGACACAGATTTCAGTAGAGAACATCCATTCAAGTACAGTTCTGAGAATGTATATAAGTTGCCAACTCATGCTGAAGTCCAGACTGTCCTGTCTCATACTGTCATTATCCATAAGAACCAGAGAACAGCCAGTGTGAGGCTGCCTCTCTGCACAGTACTTGCATGTTGACTGGGCTATGTAAGCAACCCCCTTATGTCTTGTTTCTTCTTGGGATGACCTATACTCTTGGGCCAACCTCCAGGAAATCCCCATGTCCTGCACAGAGAAACCTCCCCACTGTCGTCCCTCCATCTTTGCAAGGTTATGTCTCTGATACAAATCCACCCAGGTTAACAAATTAATATAGTTTGGGGTATTGGGTCTGTAGATAAAAGTTTTCCTGGCTTAGCTGTTTGGCTATATTGCAGCAAGAATACCTATCTAGAGGGGGTTTCCTGTTATTAAAGGCATCACTGAGGAATGTTGAGTTCTTGGCAGAACTCCAGTGTTTGTTCTACACAATCCAGATGATATAAATAAATAAACCATGAACGATTCAGAGAAGACAAATCACCAGTCCATCAAAATGCCTGATAAATTAGTTCGACAGACTGGACTACAGACATTTTCAGTGATTCATCATCACAGAGAGTAAATAAATTCAGATTAAGCAAAACTTGATTGAATCATGGTGAAGTCTGGCAATTAACAAAATGGATCATTCTGAAGTCTTACTTTAGGAACACATAATCTCTTAAGATTTATGAGTGTTATTGCTCATCACATATGTTAGTGTTTGCTGTGTTGAGAAATGGATACTCTGAGTGTACAAAGATTTGCCTGCTATTACACACTTTAATCCCAAAAAAACTCTTTTGCTTACTCCCTTCTTTGGGATACAGAACAAATTTTTTCAATAGTAAGCTTCCTGATTGCTTCCTCTCCCCTCAGTACAATTTGTAGTTTCTTTCAGATGGCTTTCAGTTCCATCTGACCATTCAATACATTTTGCTAAGATATCTGTTGCATGTTGTATGTAGCCAAAATGCAAAAGCTGAACTCAGGCACTTTGGTTCAGCCATTGGAAAGAATCCTCAGCTTCTTTAATTCGGTGACACTATGCTCACATACCAATCACTGTATTAATTTATTGGCAACTATAGACTAGGAACAATATGTGCCTATGAAAATCTTTTAAGTGACAAAATGAGGAAAGAAATAACCTATGCACTTTTTATCAATAATTATGTTTGTTCAATGTTTATATTATGGCAATATCCAGAGGTCACAGTCAGGGTGGGGATCCAGATGTGCTGATTGCTGTGAGGATGGGAAGGTAAAATCCTTCACAAAACAAATTGAAAAATTATAACCATTTGAATATTTGATGTCAAATTCTCCCTGATGTAACACCATAAAGCCCTCAACTATCTTTGCATTTGAGGATTTCTTTGTGCTATAAGTATTGGCTGGGGATAGAGTTGGTATTATTACCCAAGAGGTATAATATGCAGTACAAGTTACAGACTAACAGTGGTGGAGACTCTGCTTTCAGCTTTGGATGGCAATCATATTTTCCAGAATGTTTAAAACAACAAATGTGAATTTTCCAGCCAGCATAATGGATTGTGTGTCCACATTGTCAATTGATATTTATAATCTGCGTGTTATCACACAGCCAACAATGTCTCATGTCCCTATCCAAGCAACTGCCTGTATTTTCATCTGGAAATACTGATCTTCCTCCATGCCCTCTATCCCAGGTTTTACTGAAGAAAGTAACACTGGTTTTGGAGGGTCCAAATGGCAAAATCCCAGGAGGTCACAATTAGAACTGGAATATGTCTGAATTTTAAGTATGTTCAGTGCAAATCAAAGCTAACTCAACATAAATAACCTCTACAGCTATAGAAACCAATAAACAACAAAAAAAACCTAAACCAAACTAAAAACAAACAAGAGGAAGACTATTTTTGTATCAAAGTCCTGTCCTAAATTCGAAGTACTAGTGGTAACCATATAAGCAGTGCCTAGACACGCACACACACACACACACACACACACACACACATGTGGATGCACACACACAAATATTATTTTTCATGTTATGACCGGACTCTGAAATAACTCTGTTCCTTGTTTCTTGAGAATTACAAAAGTAATATTCACTGAAGGAAACCTGCCCTGGGTGATGCCTATGCTCCAGTCCGTCTGTAGGCCAAACAGGAATGCTTTACAAGGCAGCTTCTGACGGCTGCAGGACCTTGTTCAGACAGATATTCTCTGACTATTGGCGTGGTCTCTGTGATGTTAAGTTTAGATTTTAAATCCCTTGAAACTAACCCCAACAATATTGTAAACAGACAGCACTGCTGTATTCCCTCTCCTACACCTGGTAGAAAACTGGCTGAAGTACATCTCAGCACACATTTTGTCCTAGGAACTGCAGGGAAAAAATCTCTAAAACATGCATCTATATCAAGCTGTCTCCAGAAAATATTTGCTCAAGGTGGCTTACAAAAGTGGTATGTGCACTGGTCAGGCAGCACTAGGAGAAGACAGTGGTAGGAAAGGGAATAGTGGAGCAGATCAAAAGGAAAGAAGAACCTTTCTACCAATGGTACAAGCCCTGCTACCTCTCAAACAGCTCTTTTTCCAGGCACAGCAGCAATACATCTGCTCTACTTGTGGCAGATTGTGTGAATCAAAAATAGGATTTCACAGCCAGCAGCAAACTTGTGAGCCATAAACCCCACTCCCTTCGATTACAGTGATCACCTCCCAGGGACATTGTAAGGTTTGATCAACTGATATTTACAGAGTACTTGGAGATCCTGAGATGAAAGTCACTATAAAAGGCTACAGATTTTTCATAGTGTTCATAAACCACCTGCTCAGACCAGAAGCATTCACTTTTAACATCGCTTGAGTCAGCTACCAATCTGATACCTCCACGGGAATTTCCTAAAACAGATGTGGCTGTCACATTTAATCTCTCTTTTACTAGGAACTCTAAAAAAAACGAACTCCTGGAAAACTAAATAAAACAAATTGCATTAAAACTGATGGTGAGAAGAAGCCCCGTAATTCTGTTCCCACAGCTCATGGATTCTCCATCTTTGCCTTTCAGAAAGCTGCCATAGTGACTAAATCCGCGAGCTTCACAAATTAGACCTGACCTAGATTCAGTGAAGTCTTTGATCAGCAGCTGGTTAGTGTAATATTCCAAGTGCAATGAAGTTCAGAATTGCTCCACAAAGCAGCAGCTTGAAAAGAAAAACAAATAAAATGAAATTCAGGTTTTCTTCACAACATGCTGGCCCTCACTCTACTTTATACCAAATGAATCAGTCAGCAAACCAAATGGTGAAGTTTAAACTACTGCTGTTTTCTCGTAATTTCATAGTATAAGCTCTGGAAAAAAATTACTTTGTTATTTCCTCTTACTCTATTATAGGAATAACAAACTCCAGGAGAGCAAAGAAAACCATGATTCCGAAAAACAGAGGGGTTATAATTAAGCATATTGTTAAGTGCTTTCTTGAATTGAGGTTAAAAATTTTGAAGTTTAAAATCATGTTAGCTGAGGATAAAACAGTTCAGAGGCTTTTCTTATAAACTGATCTGAACCATATGAAACTCTTCAGAGCATGGATCTGGACTGGCATCCCTTCAGAATAAGGTTTCCCATGATGTTTTGGACTTTCTGCATTGTGTATAGAAACTGAGCACAGATGTCCCAACATGTTTCAGAAATTTTAAAACCTTTTGTTCTGTGATAGCAGTGGGAGCAGTGGGAAACATTAATTAGAATCTTATTTAGTGATCCTTTTGGTTTTTTTTTAAATTGGCTTGTTCTTGTTTAACATATGATCCAAAAATATCAAAGTGAATCAAATCCAAAGGAAATAGTTTCTTTATCCTTCATCCACCAGTGAGAGGCCTCCTTACAACCCAAATATTTTTGGAGGCATATGAGAATGTGCATACCTTCAATCAGATCCTTAGATAGGCAAATCTGACCTTTAGGAGAAATTACAGACCAAACTGCCTTTGAGGTACATTTCAGGCAAGGTACTGCCATTGCAAAGTTACAGCGAATGACTCAGAGATAGACTGTTGCTGCAAACAGTTCATTAGTATTTTTAAACAAGTGGGGGGTGCTCTCCCATTTTAAAAATGGAACATAAGTGTTACGCAGATTATGAAAAAAAATTTAAATTCCTTTTGCTGTGTGGGCAGTTATTAACGGAAAAATTATTAGGGTTGATTGTTTTTCACTAAACAGAATTTTAAAAAACCCTTCTATCTTTTTCATGGTAAGGTTTTGTGTGGCAGAAAAGCTTTCTTTTCATGCTTTAGATTGATTAAAAAAAAAAAAAAAGGCATCTGCTGGAGGTCATACCATTACAGAAACATATTTTATTGGCAGTGTGTGATGGTCATGCCCTTTCAAGCTATTTGCTACAAACAACTCAAGGAGAGATAGATTTATCTTAAAATCTCCACTGGCGAACTCTGCACATAGTGGTTTATGAGGCAGTCATGAATAGCGCACAAACTGAGAGAGAGTATTCACAGTACCTGTTTTAGGAAGCTTCAGGAAACTGGTCAGGTGTGATGTGCTTTCACTCACTCCATTTTGGCGGTGCTAGGCTGCAAGGATATACCTGTGTTACTAATTTGGGACCATTTGTTTTCAGGGCCATGTTGCTATTAACCACCCAGGACCCTTAAGCTTCTTCATACTCAGGCTGACTTCAGAAGCAAACTTTGTTCTTTTCTTGATGGGGCAACTGATGTAAATAAAGTGGGTACTGAAGAACAATGAACATCAGAGGCCTCAGGGCAAAAATTAAATCCTTCACAAATAATATGAAGATAAAACAAAGGATCTTATGTTGGATGGCTTCATTTAAAAAAAAAAAAAAAAAAAAAAAAAACATAAAATTATAGTATTTCATATTTAAGAAGCTGAGACCTTTGTTTAGAAGCCAGGAAGCAGTAGCTTCTGAATCTGTGCTGGTCTGCACAAGTATTGGGATGTAGGAGGCTGGAGCCCTTGCTGGTTCTTTGTGGTCAGGGGGTCTTAATAGGTAAGTTAGCTCCTCAAAATCTTTATATTTAAATTGCTATGGCCTCATCCAGAGATCCAGTAAAGCTTCCTCTCAGGCTAGAACATGGCTTTAGACACCAGATATTGCAGCATCAAGCTGTTTCGGCAGCCAGGGAGGGATGTCAGTGGCAACTCAGACATGGAAAGCAGAGAGTGTACCTTCTCCTCTCTGCCTGTAGAAACACCTTTGGGAGGTGCAGGGAATGCTACTGGTACGCCTGCCTCTCATTTCCTTTGCTTCTTTGTTTTATCTTATTCATTGATCTATCTGGACATAAAGGGTTTGAGTTGTAAAATGCACACAATCTGGGCAGATGAAGTGTCACATTCTCTTGTGCTCCTCTAGTTTTTTTTTAAGGTTAGTGCTTATGATTCCAAACTCTACCTGGCACTGCAGACTAGCCTCAGGCTGTGTGGATATGCTGGCCCTGGAACGATCAGTCCGTCCTTGCCAGTACACCTAGTGATGAGGCTGGGCAACAAAAGGCAAGAGCAGTGGGGCAGGTCTCATGGCTGGGTGTATGCTGTGTGGTGCGACTATATGGATGAGAAGACCTGGACACCCATCAGAAATTCATCCAAGGGGTTGGAAGGCCTAGTCAATGGATTAAGAGACTGTGTTCAGCAGCAGTCTCTTCTGGCTGTTACCAACAACATTTCAGTGTTGTTACTATTTATTTGAAAAACACAGAATTAGCTAAGGGTTTCCTAGCACCAAACTTTCCCCAAAAAGTCAGGAAGAAGAAAGAAAATAATACTGATTCACATGTGAGGTGATGTAACAACACTGGAGCTTACCCGCAGTTGCAACACTGAACAACCCTGACCTGAAGCCTACTAAGCTCTGTAAAGTATTGTGTAGTCCTTTGCAACTCCTGAAAATGAAGATATGCTATGAGCTTGGGTCACCTACCTTGAGAAGCTTCTCCTCCCTTCTGCATGCTGGTTTCATAATCAAAATCAGTTTTCCTCCCAGCCTGAAACAGATGTAAGCTAGGAAAGGGCTTCTCATATTTATGCTTTCATTGAATAAAATGTTGCCAAGTAGGAGCTGCTCTTCCTGCTTGTGTTCAACTTGTTGGTTTGGTTTTCTTAAAATGTAAGGTGGAGACTCCTGTGTCACACACACAGACACACATATATATATATGAGACATTATCTCAATTACTATTTTTAGAATAAGGGGCCTAGATTAGTTTTGCATGAATTTTCTCCAATTTGCATATGGCAAGAAGCGTTTCCCCATCTTCTTTAAAAGTGCACAGAAGAAAAATGGAGGCAAAACACTCTGCACCATCTAAGCATGA
Source organism: Lophotriccus pileatus (assembly GCA_035583135.1). Taxonomy (NCBI): domain Eukaryota; kingdom Metazoa; phylum Chordata; class Aves; order Passeriformes; family Tyrannidae; genus Lophotriccus; species Lophotriccus pileatus. The sequence continues at coordinate 129,390,691 of JAWWES010000081.1, forward strand.
GGCATGTTCTCAGTGAGAGCAAATCAGCTGAGAATATATCAAATCTGGGGATCTGTCCAGAGGAGCTGTGCTGTAGCTGGAGTTCCAATGGCTTTGTTTTCTAGATACACAGAAGTGCAAGAAGCATAAGGGAAGAAACACGGGGTAGGTTCCAAATGCAAGTGAAATGTCAGCTGATGGAAAGCACAGAAGTAGGCTTTTTAGTCATGATTTAAAACTAGTAGCCATTACCTGGATCCAAGCAAGATCCTCTTTCTCCTCACCTCCATTCAAGCAGATATCAAAGAGGTCATGCCCACTTCTGTCTGCATCAAGTACCACTGGGAAAGTGACAATTGCACTGCATTAGGTCATCATTTACATCCAAAAAAGCAGCTCTGAACCCGCTTCTTTCCCATTTATATTTCTACTGGCAGTGCTTACTGCTGAAGCTCAGCTGGTGCCCAGGCGGGTCTGTAGGTATGGTTCATTTCACCCACTTCAGACATCAGTTTTCAGTAAGGGAGAGAAGGTTGAAATTCTACAATCTAACTCAAAGGAAATCACAATTATCTAATGATGCTTTTTTTGCCTTGCACTCCATGAATCTGGAAATGGTGATTTAATTAAGGGAGACAACGGTTCCCACTGGGCTTGCAATAGATTATATTGCCACATGTCCCTCAGAGTCAAGAATCAGGTGGAGCAGGCGTAACAGTGACTAAGCAGGTCAATTCACAACAAAAGGCAGAATACCACAGAGTCATCACAAAAAAACTTCATTGCTCATGCAGTCAACACACCACAAAAGATCAGTATTGTCACTCTGCTGAGGTGCTGTCAGCCGAAATGTTGAGTTCATGTTCGGTACGTGGTTCAGTTTCTTCAGCTGCCAGATGGCCTTTTGGTGGTCCACTGGAGTTCCACTCTGTCACAGCGGAGGTCTGTTTTCAGACATGGCTATCACTGCCTTGTAAACTTCTAGCTTAGTAAATTGCTCGACTCTCCTCCCTCACCAGTTTTATACTGCAAATACCACAGAGCTTGTGCAAAGCCTTTCCCTCCTGAGAAAAGCAGGCATGTCAGTCAGGGCTCTTACAGGGTGAGAAGATTCATAAACAAATGGCACTTCTCTGCCTGTGGTTATGGGAGATTTGAGAGCAGCTAAAGATCATAAAGCAGGGATAATCTCAGCTTTGATTAAGCTTCCAGTTAGAAAAGGCTGGCCATAAACTGCCAGCAACCAAACATCATGAGAATGGCTACCTTGCCATACCTTGACGTGAGGGGATAAAAACAAAATGTGTTTAAAAAGGGTCCCTCCTCTGCAATGTTCTCCCTCAGTCAGGGTGTCTGCCAAACTGGGGCTGTACTCAGTTCATTTGGATAAATATCCAGAGATGTATGTAGCCTTTATGATTTTGTTTAAATCCATTTTCAACTTACTCATTCTTTTAGCCGTGGCAATGTTCTGCAACAGTTCTTTTTGGGTCATGGTGTGCAAAACTATTTGACTTCTTTTAAATGTATTTACCAACTGGTCACAGTCAACAGTTGTGGCAGTAGAATTGCTATCACAAAAGGGTCTCAGCCTCCTGTGAGGATTTGGAAAAAAAAACCCAGATCTTTTATACTGATCTTAAACCAACATATTAAGACTCCAGAACTTTCCAGCCCATCTGGAGCAAAAGAAAACACTCAGCAAGAATGTACATTTGAATCTGGCTCTGGGGACAGAAGGGAACCTTTCAGTAAGTATGAAGTTCAGACTAAAGTTCCACCTTCAGCCTAATAAATGGTTGTGTCCTCCAGTTCAGGGGGAATCTATCCACCAAATCCAACATGCCAATAAACCCACTCACCATACTTTCCTTTAGACCCTTTTCAGTATTTCATTAACACTGTAGAAGTAGTAGTTTTCACAGCAGTTTCACTTCTTCAAAGGTGTATCCAAGACCCAGGGTACCGCACCTGCAGAACACAGTGCCACAGAGGGACCAGACAGCAGATGTTGTCCAAGGACATGGCTTCTTAGGCAGCAGCTCCCTATGCTGAGTCAGCTGCCAGTATAGCAATAATTTCCATATTCCCTCACAGTTCAGGTCACCACAAGCCCCAGACAGGGAGTACAGTCAAACACTGCAGTTACCATGTCTCCAGGCCCTGGCGGACACCTGTACACGCGCCATGTTTTTACACAGCCCTGGCACTTTCCCATATTCCTTAAAAAACGTGGTACCGTGTGTACCAATAAAACAAGCTCTGTTTCTCTCACACAGTGTCAGAGTCAGCAACTATAGCCAGCAAAACAAAAGTTAGTTTAGCGATTGCCCTAGGGTGATACGAGTCACTCATTCGTCTCCCCACTCCATCAGGCAATTCTTTCATGCTTCCTTACATTCCCAGCCCAGCCCCACCTCAGCACTCCTCTTGCATTCTCTCCAGTCCAGTAAGCATCCACAGGGCACTGGAAATGAAGTGTTGTTTTGTATTTATTCCAAAATGTGCTCTTCTCTGACACATCACAAGCTCATTTTGTGCAAAAATGACATATCTGATTTCTTTTGACATATCTTTTGCCTTGGACTCCACCAGTGATAGTGTGTCTACAGCAATTTTTCCTGTGCTTACTGTTGGAAAAGGCAAAAGTACAAGATCAGTAACCAACCTGCTTGTGTGTCTGTGGAGCAGAGATCATACCTTGCAGAAATATTCAGATGGATTTTGCATTACTAACTCAGGTGCTGGAAGTATTTTAGCCTTATTAGCAAAATGATTGGGATGATCCAATTAGCCCTCATTACTGGACCAGTTATATTAGACTATTGGGAGTTGTATCCTTATGCAGTTATGTTGCTTTGCTTTTAAATCCAGTATCTCTGCATAAACCTTGCTGTGTCTTTTAATAGAAAATGCAAGTTAGAAAAGTGATCAGTGGTTTTTGCAAGGTAAAGATAAGACCAGAGATTAATAAATGAGTAGTGAGACTGCCTACAACCCTTTTCCTCAGTAAAGTGGCTTAGAAGGTGAGATCAACATAAAAAAGCTTGGAAATCCTCTAGATATATCTCCGCTTAGTTTCTTCCAAAGCAGCATTAGGGAAAAATTATCTAATTTAAGAGTAAGAAAGAAGAATAATGATTTTTTAATTAATTTTCTGAGGATGCTTAAATATGTTTAAAGACCCCACTAGATACATGGGATAGAGCAGAGGTCGTGAAAACACGCAGACTTCACTTGAACGTACTACCAGCAGCAGCGGCTCACTATTCCTTGTAACATCACTGAAGAATATGAGTTATTTTTGTTCTTCTAAGAGTGAGTGGGAAATTACAATAGAGAAGTTTTGTGATTTATCCAAGCCCTAGGATGGCATCCAACTCAGAAATTTCAACGCAGTGGTTCCCAGTCCTGTGTCCTGCCATGCCTTGCCCCAGGCATTAAAAACCAGTACAATTAGAACTCCACAGTGAGTGGTTCACCAGCAGAGCCCTGAGAGGAGGCGGCTGTCACAAAGTAATCCAACAGCTAAGGTGCTGCTGGGAAGCAGGAGAGATCCCTCTCTGGACATGAAAAGCCATTGTTACAGGAAAACGTGCAGGTCGTCACTGCGTTTCAAAGCCTCCTCCCTGGTATGTGCCATCTCTGTCTCCTGTGTGCCCTGTCACGGGAGGAGAAGAGCTGGGGGGACCACACTGAGAGGAGCATCATTTTCCCTAGCCAGGAGGGCAGTCTGCTGTACATAATTCAATGTCCCCTGGGATGTCACTGGACATACAGTGAAGCATGCTGGGACACAAAGCTCTGAGCCAGGGCATCTGTAGGGAAGGGAGGCAGGAGGCAGCCACCAGCAGGGGAGCAAAGCAAGAGAAAACACCACCTAAGAAAAGGCAAGCAGGGCCAGCATCTGTAGTATCACTGAAGCATGGATTTTCTGAAGCATCTCTGGGGGCCTGAGGGTGCTACAGGTTCATGCCCATAGCTGTGGAAGTGTCCCCAGAGGTGTGGAGTCTCTGGCCACACAGTGCACCAGCATTGGTGGGATGTGGTGGGGTGATCAAACACCCCAGGCAGGAAAGCTTAGCAGGGTCCTGGAGACTCAGCCATGCACCAGGACTTAGTTGCCCCACTCCATGTCTGTACTCAGTTTCCTGGGCTCTTAAAGGGCTGTTCTTTACCACTGGTGCGGGGGTGGGGGGTGTCCTTGTAAATAGGGCTCATGTGCTGCTGGAGTTGAAAGGCTTACCCCCTCTCCTTTGCCAAGGGTTTGAGGAACAAGCCGGAGGCGATGCACAGGGCTGGAGTGCTAGGGACTCTGACAGGGTGGGGGGAAGCAAGCAAGGAGTCTTCATCCCCCTGCCTCCCCTAATCCTGCAAAGCTCTGACAGCAATTCATTTCCAGAAGCTGGACTTCAGATGCGTGGGACCATGAGTGAGAGGTGGGCACGAGGCAGCTGGCAGGAGACCATGCGGGACAGCCCAGTATAAAACACCTGTATCAGAGTACCTGTGCTCTGCACAGCCGGCCCCTGATCGGGGGAGTCAGGTGCGCAGTCGGCTCCTGCTCGCAGGGGCTGTCAGGACCAGCCTTCTCCCCGGGAAATTCGGCCTCACGACGGGCTCAGCATGAGGGAAGAGATTTCTTCCCAGTCGCCTCCAGCATGGGCAGGGACGCTGCTATCGCTGGCCATGTAGCTGCACATTACTCCACGTGCCAGCAGGAAAACTCTGCCCCGCCAAGAGCAGCAACGCAGGGAGGTCAGCCCTTCCACCCACCCCGCTCCAGGTTCCGCCGTTCGGGATCATGCCTCCCGAAACGGCTGGCAGGGCAGTGTGGGGAGGTCGGGGGTTCCCATCTGGCAGCTGAGGGGGCTGTCAGCAGCCTCAACACGCAGCTCCGCTCTCCTCACGCCAAATGGCCCCGACGAGTGCCCCCGTTTTTCCTATTGCCAGTCCCCGCTGGGACTCTGCCCAGGCGACACAACGAGGACCTGCTGGTGCCATGGGCGGGGAGGGGGGGATAGCCGCACCCTCTCCCCTGGTCCCTTCCCGGCAGGATGAGGGTTAGAGAGGCGGGTGACGCCCCTCAAGAGAGGGTCCGCGGGTGCCCGGAACCACGGCGGCCGCGGGTGGGCGTCCGCCGTCCCCCCTCGGAGCCGGCGTGAGGCAGGACCGCGGTGGGGAGGGAAACCGAGTTTGCGGCGCCGCTGCCGCCGGTGCGCGGGGGCAGGAGCGGGAGCGGGCGAGCGGAGGCACCGCCGGCACAGCGGCCCCGCCGGGCCGCCCCTGCGCAGCCCCCGGCCGCCCACCCACCAGCCCCGATCGCCGCCGGCGGGGTCGGGCCGGGGGTAGGTGGGAGCGGCGGGGGCGGGCGGCAGCCTCGGGGGTCGTCGCCATGACGAGCGGGCGTGCCGCCGCCTCCCGCCGCTGAGCGGGGCGGCCGCTGTCCCTTCAGCACCGCGCGGCCGCCGGGGCCGCCCTGCCCTGCCCTGCCCGGCACCTGCACCCCGCCGGCACGGGCACACACCGGCACCGGCACCCCCCGGCACCGGCAAAGCATCCCCCCAGCACCCCCTCGGCACCGGCATCCCCTCGGCACCGGCATCCCCCCGGCACCGGCATCACCCCGACACCTCACCAGCGCCGGCACCCCCCGGGCGGCGAGGCGAGCCCTGGCGGCCCCCGCGGGCGGCGGCGATGGCGGGCGGGGGCCGGGGGCGACGGGGCGCGCTGGCGGGGGGCCGCGGCCGCTGAGGCAGCAGGTAGGGCGGGCGCGGAGCCGAGCGGAGCCGGGCGGGGGATCCCCTGCGGCCGGGGGGCAGCGGCGCCCCCCGGGCAGAGCGGGGGCTCCGGCCCCTGAGGCGCGGCGGGGACCGGGAGCCTGGGCGGCGGCGGCCGTGGGGGGCTTCTCGTCTGGCGGGGCCGGGAGCGGCAGAAGGGGGGAAAGGTCCGCGTGGAGCCGCTGGCACAAAGGCCGTGAGTAACGGGGGGTTGGTGGGGAGCGGCAGCCGCAGCCCAGGTGAAGGGCGCGGGGAGGGACAGGAGCCTGCAGCGGGAACAAAGGAGCCTCCCTCGGAGTCTTCAGTGGGAGGTGGGAGAAAAGAAAACGGGAAAAGGGGGAGATACGGGGCAGAGGGCGAAAAAGAGAGAAAAGTGGGTAAACGGGGGGAAAAGGGAGAAAAAGGGGGTAAGGAGAGAAAGAAAAAGAAAGACAGAAAGAAAGAGAGAAGGAAGGAAAGAAAGAGGAAGAAAGAAAAAGAAAGAAAAGCAAGCATCAGTAGATGAACGTGCTGTAGATTTGTTCATTCTGTCAACTTTCTATGCAATTGCATCCTAGGTATTCATTCCCTACACACCTTTGGAAGGAGCTCACTATGACAGGGCAGAGTCTGAATGCTTTATCTGAAGCGAATTTTGAAGACAATGAGATCAGCATCAACGTCGGAGGCTTTAAGAAAAAGATGAGATCCAACACATTATTAAGGTTCCCTGAGACCAGGCTGGGCAAATTGCTGAGCTGCCACTCAAAGGAGTCGATACTGGAGCTTTGTGATGACTATGATGATACCAAGAATGAATTTTATTTTGACAGGAACCCTGAGCTCTTTCCTTATGTGCTACATTTTTATAACACTGGCAAGCTCCATGTGATGGGTGAACTCTGTGTGTTTTCTTTCAGCCAGGAGATTGAATACTGGGGAATCAATGAATTCTTTATAGACTCCTGCTGCAGTTATAGCTACCATGGGAGGAAAATGGAGCCAGACCAAGAGAAATGGGAGGAACAAAGTGACCAGGAAAGTACCACATCTTCTTTTGATGAGATTTTGGCATTCTACAACGATGCCTCTAAATTTGATAAACAACCCTTTGGAAACATCAGGAGGCAGCTCTGGCTTGCTTTGGATAACCCTGGGTACTCAGTTTTAAGCCGCATCTTCAGTGTCCTTTCAATAGTGGTGGTGCTGGGCTCCATCGTGACCATGTGCCTGAACAGCCTCCCAGACTTTCAGATTGTTGACAGTAATGGGAACCCCGAGGAAGACCCTCGCTTTGAAATCGTGGAACATTTTGGTATTGCATGGTTCACTTTTGAACTTGTGGCAAGATTTGCAGTAGCTCCTGACTTTTTAAAATTTTTCAAGCATGCCTTGAATTTGATTGACCTAATGTCTATCCTTCCATTTTACATTACATTAATTGTCAACTTGGTGGTGGAAAGTAGTCCGACTTTAGCAAATTTAGGCAGAGTTGCACAAGTCCTGAGACTCATGAGGATCTTTCGCATCTTAAAGCTTGCTAGACACTCCACAGGTCTCAGGTCTCTTGGAGCCACACTGAAGTACAGCTACAGAGAGGTGGGGCTTCTTTTACTTTACCTCTCTGTTGGCATCTCCATTTTCTCAGTAGTGGCTTACACCATTGAGAAAGAAGATAATGAGGGGCTAGCCACCATCCCTGCTTGTTGGTGGTGGGCTACCGTTAGCATGACCACAGTTGGCTATGGAGATGTTGTGCCAGGGAGCACTGCTGGCAAGTTGACGGCATCTGCATGCATCCTAGCTGGTATCCTAGTGGTAGTGCTTCCCATTACACTGATCTTCAATAAATTCTCCCACTTTTATAGGCGTCAGAAGCAGTTAGAGAGTGCCATGAGGAGCTGTGATTTTGGTGATGGCATGAAAGAAGTTCCGTCCATCAACTTAAGAGACTACTATGCTTATAAAGTTAAATCCCTTATGGCTAGTCTGACCAATATGAGCAGGAGTAGCCCCAGTGAGCTGAGCCTGAATGATTCACTGCATTAGTGTGCAAGTCTGACAGCAGTTTGCATGAGAGCTATCAAGAGCTATGTTTATAACTGTTTTTCTTTTTTTTTTTTCCTAAAGGATAGCGTTGCTGACACTGCACTTTGCACTTGAGAAACTAAAGACATTTCTATTCCGAGTTGACAGTTCGCACATTTTCATCCTGTTGCGTTGGATACTAAATGCTGTTCTTTCCCTGCAAATGTTACCACTTCCATGACATAAGTGCTAGTGGTATAAGGATGATCTGTTACTTTGTGCATTTTCTCATTTGAGCAAAGAAATGAACGTAGACAAGTGGAATAAAAATTTTCAGATGTGACATGAGTAATGAAAAAAATCACCCATCACCTATACTGGTATCTGTACTAGTGTAGGACTTCCATGCGTTTTACAACAGTTTAAAATAATCACCTGTGAATCTCTGATATGGGAACACTTCTATCCATATTGCTGACCAGTAATTCTGATTGTCACTTGTTTGAAAACTCCACTAAGTTTGCTTACTCTTGAGTATGTGTGTTAAAATCTGGGTGTTCTTGTTCTGAAATGTTATGTATAGTAATATTTTTCAGAATTTCCTAAGCATAGACCTTCCTCTGCTTCCAAGATTAGGTCAATACTGAACCCTCTGAAGAAGGCAACCCCTCACTTTCAGATAGCTACATATTCAAATACTGCATTTCCACAAATGACTCTAGGTAAGGAGGCACACATAGACCTCTCAGGATGCCGTTTCCAGAAGTGATCTGCTCCCATCTCGGTCCCAGTGCAGCTGCAATGTGCTGTATCAGTCCCACAAAATGGTTCTGAGATTAGACACACAAAGACGTGGGCTTTCAACAATTAGAAGCTCCAATGAAAAATTTGGATTTGTTTAATGAAGTGAAATATTCCCATATGAACTGTACAGGCAGCATTTTAGAAACTGACATTCATATACCGCAAAAAGACTAATTATAAAGATGCCATATGTGATTCTGAGATATAAAATCTAATTTTATCAGAAAAGCTTGAAAGCAGGTGTTGATGACAGACAATTCCATTAAAATTTCTACCAAGGAAACTCTAAGGAAAAAACACCCTGTAAGTCACATTTTCCCACAGAAAGAAACAATTTACAACTAAGGGAGAGTATAAGGGCCTAAGAAAAAAGCTTAATACTGCACCAACTGTGGGTAGATCCTCCTACCTACTTCTGTGATGTAGTCAATATAAATCCTTTCAAAGGATGGCATGTACATAAAAAAAAAAAAAAAAAAAAAAAAAAAAAAAAAAAAAAAAAAGACACGAGAGAACAAATCATCTGGGACTTTCAGAGTAATCATGGATCTGCATAAAGTTGTTGTTTGATGCTCATTCTCTTACCTTACAGTTTTACAGAGATCAAACACTTGTAATCAACAGGTAGAAGCCACTGTTGGGTGGCTCTTTTAAATTCTTGGGATCTGTGCCAGAAAACAAACTGCTGGTGCTCAGTGGGCAGATTAGCATTTCTCTTCAGATCCTGATGCTTTTCCATCCCATTTATTGCATATAATGTTCCAATTACTTTGTTTGTTTGTTTTACTTGTGAAGACAAGAGAGGTTCAGAAATTAAATTCAGACTAGTCAGAAGAGAAATTAAAATACTAAAGCTAAAATTGTCACTTGTGGAAGACTGTTTTTGTATACTGTGACGATGGGCAGCCCAGCTGACAGAATAAAGGAAATATGGCATGAATAGGTAATTGCCTCATTTAGGCTACTAGAGGTTGCTGTCTGATCTGGATCTTTTGACGCTTTGCTGTATCAGCTCCACCTATAAACAGGAAGCTGATCACCCAAGATCACATTCCTGTTTGCCCAGTGATCTATCATAGAATACACGGTGTGAAATAACTTACCCCTCGCCCCATTTCCTTTAAAAAAATTCTCCCCTCATGTCAGTTAATGCCTGATTTAGGCCATGAAGAATGAGGGAAATGGTCCTTTCCAACCTCACCAAAGATCTGAATAGAGCTGCACAAGTTATGAAGTCCATTGTCAAGCCACTGCTTGCTGTCCCTGAAAATCAAAGAGCCATGTATGTGTTCCTGAGGGGAGACCTACATAACCCGAATTTGGTATCCAACCTTGAAACATTTTGTAAGGTTTTCACTTCTGGAGAGCTGGTTCAAGTTCTCTGCTGGGTGACAGGCATAAGTTCAGTACTCTTGTTCCTGATTCATATTGCGTGTGTGTCAACTATCACACACCTACAAACATCCTCACAGAACGTGGGCCAGCCTGAGGTCACTTGTTGGTCTGAAAAACCAAGAAAGAAGGAAGGGAAGGAAGAGGTGGGCATGTGCAGCTCATGCACTCTGGTCAGGTTACATGCTGCAAGGTTGGCAAGCTCTCTTCCTGATGCAAAGGACACTGCAAGCTCTCACTAATTCTGCTGGCTGGGGGCCTTCAAAGAATCCAGCTCCAAGCAGTGGTTTTATCTGTTTCAGAAACAGTAGGTTCACAGGGCTGAAAAACAGTGCTTTTCAGGGCAGTTATTTGATGAGACCTGTAGACTTGCCAAAGACTCACAAATTTCCTCAGCTGTTGCTAGTTTAACATTGCAAATGTTGGATCCAAACTTTACAACATATCATTTCAATAACCTATAGCTTATCTTATGTTCTAGATTTATTATTATTTGTAGGGCTGATTCTCTGTCATTTCTGCCAATATTGAATGGAACGTGTCCAAACTGCATTTTACTAAAGAAAATGAAATACCCCAAGGAATTCCGACTTTTATTGTACTGGTTGAAAGGAATTTTCATTATTGCATTTTTATATAAGTGCTTTGGATCAAAGACACTAAGTAAATAAAGTACTGAAATTTAATATGTTCTTATTATCATGACAGTGACTTTACACAGTGCACAGGAATTCCTTTCATAAACTTAACTAACTCCACGTTAAAAGTAATCACATTTTTGCTCCCTCCTCCTCCTGAAGACCGTTCCAGAGCTGAGCTGCTCTACAAGGCTTGCACAACTTTTAGCATAATGTTACTAATGGATGCTTTATACCAGTTTGTTTCTTTTTCTTATGCCAACACTGCTTAAATATTTCATTTTCCTCTTTGTGTGTTCCTGGTGTATTTGTAGGCAGCAACCACAACCTGTTACATGCTTATTTTCACAGGGTTACACCTGCCAAGCTTCCTTTTAGTTTTCTTTCTGCAAGTCGTGTTCCCCTGACCATCCTAGGGGATGTAGCCTTTTTCTGCTTTACTTCTGCCTAGATTTATTATGTTTGAGCTGGCATTGTACAGTATCGTACAGCAGTTTTAATATTTGCTTATGACTAACAGAATTTTTCACTGAGCAGGATAACAATTTAACGATTTAAGTAATGTTTCTGTCTTAGGTCCCCCCAAACTATCTACATAAGGAAGAATAAGGCACAATTTTCCTGCCATTTTGTGAAGTAACCTGTTTTTTAGGGCTCAGTGCAGTAAGTGCTGAGAAACCTTATCTCTCATTAAATAAAAACTACAGAAAAATCTTTACACTTTGAAGGAAAAATTCAGTTTCTCCAAACCTCAAAGGGGAGAAGAGGCAGTGTGCTTTTTAAGTAGTCAGTACTTTGCCAGAATTCTTTACTCGCTGTTGTGTAAGAGCAGGACATCTGCAATTCCATAACCAGTGAGTCAGAATCGAAGGATGAGAGGACTAATTGGTCACTTTCTCCAGAGTTTGAAACTTGAAAATCGCTGTGGTCAGAAATCTCCTTACTATGGATGTGCAGTTTACTGAAGAACATTGCATTGGCATGTGCTCCTCCTGCCTGTGACAGTCACCTTCCTGGCACCAGTGAAAATGCTGTGCCTACTCTCTCTTGTCTGAGAGCTTTGTATTGTTTAAATGAGGATTGTGGTACCATTTCAAATGAGGCAACTCACTTTATTGCCAAGAATAAACTGCTAGAGAATCTGAATTTCTAGATCTAGGCTATTATGAGAGATGGAGATGCCCTTGAGAAGCAATATGCTACATTATTTTTCTGAGATGTAAAATCTATATATAGATTGTGATTGAGCTTTTTATGTATGTTCAGATTTTGTATTATTGCCTGGTTTATTATTCACTTACTTTCATCAGTTGCTAATTCTCTCTTTCCCTGCAGACTACCCATTTTGAAAGCAGGCGGTTTTTTTCTCACATATTATATAGAGCATGAGCTACTTCACATTGCAAACTTAAAAACAAATAACTTGGCATTTAATTTTCCAACTTTAATACCTCCTGTATTTGTACCTTTTTGTATAGATCTTTACAAGACTGCAGGGAACTACTGTATCTGGTGCTCTTTGTACTATGTTTCTTGTCCCAGTAGTGAATAACATGCTCAAGAACTCAGCTTTGTGCCACAAAATGAAAATTAAATGCATAAAAACAGTATTTCACCAGGGATTTAGAACTGATTTAAGTTTCAGGATATTCTGAGTGTATCTTATAATCAAAGAGAAGCGTGGGTCTCGTTGTGAAGATACGTTTCTTTTGAACAAATACATCAGGATCGATTTCTATTTTTAGAAATGCTCTTAATTGGTGGTTTTGTTGGGGAGCCCATATTTTTCAGTTGAGCAAGCAGTGCAAGTTTCTTGTTCTCTGCCTGCAGATTAGGGACTGAGCAACATACCACCAGCACTTGCTGGCACTAAATCAACTTGACACGACCTTTCATCTCTTACAAAACAACCCCCATCCTTAGAGGCCCCAGCTGCGCACATATAAGCAGCAGAAAACTCCTGGAGTAACTGCTCTCACTGTACTAGTTATCCATTTCCTCTCACAATACTCCTGATTTTAATTTACCTTTGATGGTACTTTGAAACAACATTCAATCCAAGTCACCACTCATATCCCTCGGTGAGGTGCTGTGCCCGAACTAATCCTTTCTCATCATGTTATTCTTAATTTATTTTCCAATTTATGCACCTGGCTTCCCATTAAGTTACATCAGAAATTAATGTGATCTCCTGTAAATAATTTTCAAGTTGCCCACTATTCAGGCAGGGTAGAAGAATGTTCCCACTCAGTTTATGAAGCATCTTTTACTGGTTCTGCCTTTTTCATAAAAAAAAAATAAATTATGCTTCTCTTCTGAGAATAATTTACTTGGTTAACAACGGAGCAACGGTCAATACATTATTCAAAGCAAGTTCTACAGAGTAATCATTGAAGCTGCTAAGAAACATCACTCTCATTAAAGATTGTGGATCTCTTCATCTCTCAAAATAAAATAAAATTATGGGTTGTCAGTTGGAGGAAGCAACATCCAAACAGTCTAGAAAGTATTTCCCAAGATCACATGATGCTGCTGGCAAAGGTCTGGCTCTGGAATTTATTTCTCCTGATAGTACAGAGGATGGAGAATCCTCTCACAGGTGTTGAGATTCAAACTGACCTCCCACTGAACACTGCAGAAATTTGTTTATCTGACATCACCTTACCCTTTACACACAACCCTAAATCATATAAGTCCTCACTTGGATAAACACATGCATCTGCCATAGGAGGCAGTGGCACAAATCCAACATTTCAGCTTCACACAAGTGCAGAAGAAACATCAGCGCCTCCCACCCTTGCATTTTTTATTTCCAGGGTACCAATGGGCTTTGGCTTCCCAATGATCCCTGTTCAGAAATAAACAGGGCTAAGTTTTTTGGCAAATGGACAAAATCTGCTATAAATCTGACAATTTCTTCTATGTATCTAAAGCAGCCTAAGAGAGCTGCCCACTTTCAGATGCATGGTCCAGCATCTGCTTGTTGTCACCCGATGCACAGGTGCTCTGTGTGGTGCACAAGTCTGTGTAGCTCTGAGCAGACTATTCCACTGGTTACACTGAAGACTTTAAAAGAAAACTCTTAATCCCATTTGTAAGATGAGTGGTACTCACACAGCACAGTTTGCTTACCAGCAGCTGCTGCACCTTTTGCTTCACCCTCTCCATCTATCTGCCATATCCTGACGTGGCTATTCCTGCAGCCCCCATGACATACGGGTGATGTGGCGGGCTTGTTACACAGCAAAATGAGGGTTTGGAGTCCCTGACTTAGGAACAGCAATCCCACCAACTTTCATTGGAAATTATCCTTTAAAATTAGTATGCAATTTTTGGAATTCATCTTCTGTCCCCTTTTAGGAAGTATTCTGAATATTGATGCACTAGCATAGCCCCTTTAATGACCATCTGTTTAATTACCAGGTAAATTATAATCTATTTCTATTGTACCAGCGCCTAGGCATGCCAGCCCATGGGTTAGCACCTTTGTATGTTAGGTTTTCCAAGTATGGCAAAAGACAACATGTAAAAAATGTGGGGAAAATCCATTCTCTATGTGTCTGTCTTTCTTCTTTCCATACCAAGGCACAGCTTCCTACTGTCACTGTTAGTACGATCCTTTTTTAAGCTTTTGATCTCTACCCTGAAAACCCAAAGGAAGAGGCCTTGGATGCATTTTCCTTTGGTGAATTGGTTCTCAGCATTCCCTGTGGGAGCATGTTCTAAAGCAGACAGCTGAAATCAGGGAAGAAGCTGCTGCCGCTTGCAAGCACCTTCCGGAAGAGTGGGTTATCCCCACCCTATTCCCCCTCATACATCTCCTCTACTCTTGCATGGCCAGCAGATAGGCAAGGCAGGTCCCACAGCAGGGACATCTCAACTGACCAAAGTCAGGATGCAGCTCCTTCTCTGATCCTTTCATATTCAGCCTGGCAAGGGAAGTGTCAGGTTTGACAGTTCATTTTTGCATGGAGCATCTCAGCTGCATGACTGAAAATGCTTTGTATAAATAGGGAAATTTTGCTTATGTTTTGGTGGCAAAAATGCACCGAGGCTTCCTTATACATTGGTGAGGGCAGCCCCACTCCTGGCTCTCACGTTCACCAAACACAGTAAACTGGAACTGTACTGGAGCTCTCACCAGTGCTACCAGGGCAGTGATGGAGATCAGCTTTATAGTGTTTCAATTTTTTTCCTTGAAAAGTACACAGGACAGACATGTCTTACATGGCTTCATTTAAAGATCTGGACCAAACAATAGGTTCCCGAAGTGTAGATTTCCAAATTTCTAAGCACAAACAGGGGTGTTAGACACACCCTTCCTTCACTTGGGTAAGTATCATGGTGCTCTCAACATGAGGTTGGCAGCCTCATGGTATTTTGGGAAGTAAGACCAAGCAGTTTCTGTCACTTCCTGTGATGAGGGAACCCAGGGGCTGTTTGGCTCTGCAGCACTGGGCCCAATCAGCCCCGAGCAGCCTCATTTCCATCGATCAGGACAGAAGCTGAAAGACACCTCAGAAACACAGTAGCAATCTCTTCTTAAAATGCCTGAGCTGTTCCTCCTTCCAGAGCAAAGAGCTGAACTAAACATTTAAGTTCATACTGGTCAAACACTTTGCAAATAAGACTTCCTCCTACTTTAACTGCAAGATAGGACTGAACTGTCGAGCTTTTTGTGGAGGCAGTAACTGAAGATAAGTGCTATGAGATGTATAAAATTGATGTCAGTTGATGAGCTGAATAAATCAATGTTAACTACATTTAAAAGGCTTCAAACTTATACCCACTCATGGAATAAATTTGCATTAATTGTTGGGATGTGGGGCTACTGTATTTCTGGTCCTGTAATCCTAGAAATCCCCAATTCCTATTTATTCCAATAATTATATATTTGGGGGCTGTTTAAACATCTGGTTATCAACAAAATTTATAATTACACTAACTTGGAGAAATAGGTTTGTTGAATGTACTACAATATTCTTCCCATCAACTTTAGCCACATTACATTGTGCAATATAAACAGCCCCAAAAGCTAAAGTATTTCTATAAAAGCTGAGCAAACAGTGGTGGATGTGCTTCCTTGGCAGGAGAGATACCAACATACCCACAGTGGGTACCAAATTACTTTTGGTTGTTTCTAATGGGAAGAGAGACTCTTGAAATGAGTCAGAACAACATTTCAGCTGTGTTTATTGAAATGTTGAACCAGTACTCACTGCACCAGAGAATTCTGTTCACTTTCTGAAGTAAATAGGATTTGGATTAAGCAATTGTGTGTGTATATGAAGTGCAGTGTTGAACATTATTTTCTGGACAGGCTCAGGAGCATCTTCCATAAAGATCAACTAACAGGAAAAGCAACCCAAAATTTCTCCTGGATATTAGGAGACTCTGAAAAATTTATTTTATTAATTGTATTTATCAGTACAGCATTTGACTTGTTTCTGCATTTTTAATACGAAACACTGAAAAATTCTAGTCTTCTCCCATAGTTTCAGCAGGAAAATTGGTATATGACAAATAAATACAATTTATCTAGAGACCGAAATAACACCCGCACTTTAAAAAGAATCTCATGCTTTTGGATATGGTTGCTAAGAAAAATGGTTACCCTACTTAATCCTTCCTCAAATAATCTCTGACCTTCATAATCTCTGGACTATGACACCTGTTTTCATGTGCAATGAGAGATCAAAAGGACACTTCTTGCTGTTAAGCCCATATACCCCATTGTACTGTAATAAAAATGAAATATCAATTGATGCATCACACAAAAAGCTTAGTGTCAGATAAATCAACTCAAAAGCTTTTGGTCTCCCTCTTTGATGTATTGGCTGCAAGGCTTTCCTTAACAGCAACCACGCAGGCTTTGGGAGCCCCAGAGTGCAAAGCAGCAGAAAGATCTGAAGGAGGGAAAAAGTGTTAGAAACATCTGAGGGCCACAGGCATCTTCTCATACAGCAAACCTTCCAGTGACACCAAGGGAATGAAAGGATGCATGGGGGGGTGCTTGCCTGTGTTTCTGGGCACACCTGGGTGCAGTGAAAGAACAGTTATACAGGTCAGCTCCAAATACTGTCCCCAAGGGAAGAAAGAGGGCTGCATTTTCCTCTGGGAGCTGACTAGGGAGAGACACTGTAATATAAAATATCTGTCCTCAGAGGAAATATCCCTGGATAGAAGAGACCAGGTCTTCAGGAAACAATATATGGTTTCATTAGTTTGACAGAAAAAAAAAATATATATCCAGATACATTAGCACGTGGCCATGTATATTTACAAATCTAACTTCTGAGGCTGAGAAAGAAAACAATTTGAAGATCACTGGGGTTTGTAGTGCCATGGTAAATATCATTAATGTTTTCCCCCACTGTGACAGACAGAAAACCAGCATTTGAGCCCAGAATCAGATTAGTTTAATTCCGTCTAATGCCTTCCCACTGCCTGGCTCTGGGCAGCTCCCTGCTTACTGCTGAGTTTATCCCCTCTGAATTTTCTGTGGCCTTCAGAAGACCAAGTATCAGCACCAAGCAAGAACTCTGGCTGTTTGCCTGCATCACATGAAAACTTCTACTTCACCATCACTTCTAGTAAAGGTAAACCCAGCACCCACAGCAAGAACCTTGGAGGCCAAGCAACAGTTCTATTGGACTAAGAAACACCCTGGCACAGGGCATGGAGTGATTGTGAGCTGATGCCACTACACAAACTCTTCCACTGCACTGAGACAGTTTCCTAAGGGACAGTAAGTATTTTTTGCACATCAGTAAAAAAATAGACACAGGGAACTTTATTCTTCCCAAGGCTTAGACATGATTCTCAGATGCCTTGGTGCAGGCATGCCTTATCGGGTGCCATGGCCATGCCTTTCAACAAAGTGAAGTGGCATCAAAAGCTGTTTGCTACCACAGCATGACCTTGTCCTTGAGATAGAAGTTGGCTCCTGTCAGGCTTCTACAGGTATGGTTTGAGCATAGTGCTGACCCTGATGCGGATCAACAGCTTCCAGATTCACGCTGAGTCTCCTGGCCAAGCGGCACTCACGGCTTCGTGGCGGTGCCTCAGGCTCTGCAGGAGCAGGAGGACGACCGCGGTTCCAGCAGGGCACAACACTTACACAACATCCCGAGCAGGGGCACAGCTCATTCAGCCCTTTCGATAAAACCATCTCCATCCCTGTCTCGCGCAGGGTCGGAGCAGGGAAAACCTCTCCATGCAGAGGCAAACATCTGCTGTCAAAAGCCTCCACTACTCCAGATGAGTGGGGAAGCAAAGGAAAACACACCACTTTGGTAACCCTGACTGGGGCTTTTTCCATATTTATTTACTTGGCACTGTTATGGGATGTTTCCATTTATAAATTCTGAAAAAATTAAAACTTCTGTCTTTAAAAGTAGCAATGAAATAAATAAAGCATGAACATAGAAGACAATAAACACGAATGGAAGAAAATCAGATGTGAAACAGCAACACAGAACAGTAAGTTACATAAATGACCACTTGATTTGTTTTTGTCAGCCAACACTTTTTTCCTTACACGCATAGTGAACCTCATAGGCAGCCTGGCCAGGTGCAGATGCCACATGCTTTTCCTTTTCTCCCCAAGGATTTAAAAAATTGTTTCTTTCTTCCTATTTCTGTGACAAATATCACTCTTCTCCAGTCCAGAAGACTCTCCAAGGCCTAGTGAAACTAAGCACGAATCTATCCTGAGGAATCGGTGAAACTAAAAAGGAAAAAAAGTATCAAGTACCTGTTGGTCTGGGACTAACAAATATTCTGCAAGACAAAGATTTGCTTAGGATCTGATCATCCCATTGTTTCAAAGAAAGGGAAAACAGGATATCTGAGACTTCACTTCAGTGATCTCTGAATAGAAGAACAGAATAGAAGCAGTTGCTGACATTTGCATTTGGGCAAAATGTCCCAAGGACTCTTGGCTCAGGGGATGCTCTCCAAAGTAAAGTCCACATACATCTTCCTGAGCAGGGGGAAGAGAAGGAAAATATGGGGAATTTTCATGTATGCTTTAAAAACCCTAACAAATTAAGCCACACGAAAATGGATGAGAGTACACCATGTAAAAGATAGACCCTTTCCATAATTAATACACCAAATAGAGATGAGAAATACATTCTGTGAAAACGTATTTCAACCTGAATTTAACAGGGTTAAACTACAAGTGCAACTTAATGACTTCACACTGAACCATCGATGTAATTTGCTTTTCCCTAAAAAGCTTAAGCTATTACTTCACCTGGCACAACACAATGGTGAGAAACAATGCATGCTACGCACGACATGTCTTCTCCAAGGCTTTCAGAGGCAATAGTGAGCATAACTCTGCTGCATCACAGCCTGGTATACAAATATCCCAAAGCAAATTTCCCAGCCAACTGCACGACACAGCCTCAAGTTGTGCCAGGGCAGGTTCTAATTGCGTATTAGGAAAATTTTCTTCACCAAAAAGACTGTCAAGCGTTGGAAGAGGCTGCCCAAGGAACTGGGGGTGTCACCATCCCTGCAGGTATTTAAGAGACGCGTGGATGTGGCACTTAGGGACTTTGGCTTTAGCGTGGACTTTGCAGTGCTGGGTTAACAGTTGGACTCATTGATCTTAGAGGTCTTTTCCAACCTACACGAGCTGGAAAACTTCCATGAACTGGTGGAGTCACCAGCCCTGGAGGTGTTTAAGAAAAGACTGGAGGTGGCATTTAGTGCCATGGTGTAGTTGAAATGGTGGTGTTTGGTCATAGGTTGGACTCAGTAATCTCAGAGGTCTTTTCCAACCTAACTGATTCTGTGACATGACTATGTACCACCCATCATGATTTTTGGAAACAGACAAAGAAATGCCACAGTAAGCTGGAGATTCTGGTATTTAAGAATGCAAAGAAATAAAGACTTCCTCACATGGTGAGGTCTTTTTAATTAGCTTTATAATCACACTTAAGAAAATGTAACCCTCATCATATCACACTGACAGAGCAGCACACACACAAAGTGCTTTACAGAAGTTGTACAGTTCACATTCTGCTTGGAAGCACCAGTGCCTATTAATGGGGAGTCAGGCTATCTCACATATTTGTGCAAGGGTTCACTCATCATGAGCCATATTTATATTTGGAAGCTCAACAAATATACTGGATGGAGAAGCAGCCTGAGCCACTGTGCACTCTCATTGGAATATACTGTGCAAATGAAGACAACCTATTATTTAGCATAAATAAACAGTAAATAATTATTCTAGCCAATTAATTGTCAGGTTAGTTCAGATTAGCAGTAGAATTTTGTCACTTCAAACATACCGTGGATCACTAATGAGTTTTGCTCACAAGTTCCTTTTTCATGAAAATATCTTTGTGGGCAAATTCTTAAGAGAATAATTTTTTTAAAAAATCAGAAAATAAATGTGCGATGGAATCAAATTCATTAAACATGTTCACTTTTCCTACTCAAGCCTATCCATTACCTATTGCTTTTTTAGTGCAATGAGAAAAACAAAGGAGCAACACAAGCCACTTATGTCTGCCAGGACTGAGGATTTCTTTCCTTAGGCCTGCTATGCTTTCATGGAGATCCTCAGACTTCTAGATCTTTCAACAATGTTGTGATCTGGAAAAATCCTTTCCAGAGTTGATTCTGAGAGATGTGGGTTTCTGCACTCACAGCTGGACTTGCAGTGTTATAGAAAGAAAACAAAAGAATGTGGGATGATTATGGAAATGAACATTAATGGTTACTATTAAGATAATTTTGCTTCAGTTAGAATGAACAAGTCAACAATTATACACGAAAAATTAGCTTTTATTACAAATGTTTAGTAATAAGCAATGAGTTTTCAATTTTTTTTAACTTACTAAACCTAAACATACAAAGTCAGAAGCAAACAAGAAATTGCTTGGTTAAAATCTTACTGAAGGTTAACTTGTCAGTAGTTCTATCAGGTTTTCTGCAAGGCTTGTTTTTAAAATATTGTAATTATTGTACTATTGACTTTACAGAGATGCTCATCCTCCTGTAGAGATGTGCAGTCATCAACATGGATGATTCGATTCATTTATATAAACAGAAAAAGAGAAAATAAGTTGTGTCCATCTCTGAGTATAAAACTTATTTCCCTATGCTATGTTTGCACATTAATTCAGAGCTCCATACTTGGGCTGATGAAGCCAAAGGCAGCTCTCACTGACTGCAGTGTGCACCATACCAGAATGGAAACATTACTGAGTTCATATTAATTGGTGAAAGTATTCTTTGGTCACACATATCCTGTATCTACACAGTTTACAGTACATCAGATGCTATTTTTCACCCATTTTAAGTAGCTTGCTTACATTTGTTTTATTCCACAGTGTTTAGATTCTTTTTCCTGCATGCATAATCCATTCTTGTGTGCATGCATGTGCACAAAAACTGAGTTGTTTCTATGCAGACACATCAGGATTGAAGAAAGGATGTCCTTCTGACAGTTTTCAGATCTCAGACTGCAACAGCTCTAGTCTAAAAGGGCCTTTTACTGGAGTCCCTCAGGATAAGCAATTAATTTTTAGGGTGCCACATTACTAAAGTTTTCAGAATATGCAAAAAAAGAAATTTGTGATAATTTTTGTTACACTGTCTATTACATTGTAAAGCCACATTATTCAAAATCAAGGTCTTATTTTTGGTATGAAAAGGTTGAGATAGAGAAAGGGAAAATCTAGCTGTTAAGGATGCAGGTCAGAGTGTCTGGACAACGACACTTGGCTTAAAAGGCACACCAAGAAAAGGCAAGCTAGGTTGCTCTCCTGATGGTTTAAATCTGCTTTATATTTTTTCTTACATATATAGATACGCATATACATGTATGTATACCTACACAAATCTATGAATGCACGTACATCTTTGAGTTTTTGAGAACAGAAAGTTCAAGAAGTAGAAATTAATTTAAAATAAATAAGAACCATATTGATGGGGGGGATGTTGGTACTATTATTTTTCCTGCATGATGATTATAATTTAATGACACAGTGACATGATTATACCATTTTTTATTTTACATCATTTAATGGTATAAATTCAAGGCATAAGACTACCAGGTTCATTTTTTCTCACCTAAAGTAATTTTTATGGATCTTCTGTTCTTACATTTTCACAAGGAATGGTCATTGCTGTAGGAAATACGACGAGAGTTGAGGGTATGGATGTTCTAACAATCAATCAAGATTTATTTGACTCTAGGGTTTACATGTCAGAGCGTGGTGTACATGCAAACACACAGAGAATGACAATGACAATAACGGCTCAAACCCAAGTCCTGGTCCCAGCAAGGCTGCAGAATGCTGATCTCGTGAAAACTTTTGGTTTCCTTTTGCATAAGCTTTGTGATATTATGCACCATTTCCAAAATCTGCACTGTTCCATCTAAATGGTCCATGTATGATGACAGTAAATGTTAAGAGGTATGAGATGATTACTAACTTCCAGAAAACATTTAACAGAAGATGCCCATACAGTAGTCATCATTAAAAGTTTAACAGCTAAAGGCTGAATGTAAAGATCTTTTCAGCTGTATTGTATAAAGAAGTGTGACTATCACAGTGAAGTTATTTACATAAAAGGCAACAATAGTAAATATTTCAATAGAGAACACAGTAGATTGTTCAGAAAGTGGATCACGTTTTCTGCTAAGTATGAAATATTTCTTGCAATGTTGCAAATTCTACCTACTAGGTATTTCACAATATAAACCAGATAGAATAACTTGTAAAAAGTTATTAAGAGCTTGGTCCTGCACTTCTGATTCCCCAAAATCTACCAACAGAAGACTACAGGAATACTGAATGTTTAGTGACTGCAGGACAAAACTCTCAGAGGACCGTAAAATGTTGCTTCTTTTCTGTACTTATTAAATATAAGTATTAATTTTATTTTCTTTGGCTTTTAAATTACTATCCCTTCGTATCTATAATGTGAAAACAAAACAAACCCAAACCACTAATAACTCCCCTCTCCCCTCGAAACAGTGATAAAGAAACCCAAATGAACCAAAAAAACATCCAAAAAGTGTAGTTGTTACTTCATTATAAAACTATGGTGCAAAATAGAGATTTATACTGGTCAGAATTGCAATAGCAATTGGAAGTTTACACTGAAGGAGTGACTGTAAGTATTGCTTCTTCTGAATAACAAAAATCAAAACCGATTAGGCACTTGTTTTCTTGTTTAATGACAGCTGACTCAGTGTGAGTAGAAATGACAGAAATACTCTCTAAAATCCTCTGTAGTGTAACAACTGTAACTGCTCAACTACAACCACAGTCCCCGATTCAGGAGAGCAGAAAAACATGTGCCTGTTACTTACTTTCTGCTTAAATCCTACTGATACAAAAGTGCTGGATACATGTTCAAATGCTGTCCTGAACTGGGATGCTTGCTGAAATTGGAAATTTTTACAAGATAATAGAGTGGTGAGCAACTTTTCATTACACTATAATACCAACTTTATCTAATCTGACTCTGCTCTCCACAATACTATCCTAATACTTCCCAACATAAAAGGAAACAGGCATAAAATAAATAGGATAACCAAAGATTACATAATAAATATGCTACTAAGTGGAAGAAAAATACATTGCAATATAAGGCTCGGTAGTGTTGTACAATCAAGAAATCATTCCAGGTGCTCCAAAACACAATTCCCAATGTACAACACCAAATTACCACTATACACCTGAAAAAGATTGGGAAGAAACAGATTAAATTTGTATTACATTAAACATTTGAAAACGCAAACAAGTGGTGATATGTTTCTCTGCCTTTGCAGAGTACCATATGTATATTCTTTCACTGCTCCAATTGTCATTGCTTGTGAAGGAAATTTCAACAGACTGGGTTTTTGAAAACTCTCATAATCCAATTCCTTCAGACTGCTACAAAGTTACCAGTGTCCACAGTGACTCATAGTATTATGTCTGAAAGTTAAACTCAGAAATTTTGCTGCCTCCGTTTCTTTGCATCCATCGCGTCTAGGATGGGTTGCCTCTTCGCAGTGTACCTCTGACGAAGCTCCTCAATTTCCCGTTCCATCATAGGGTCCAAAGCTTTTAATCTCATCTGTAATTCTTCCAAACTCAGATTCTTTAACTGTAAAACAACCAAATGAAAGAACAACCACAAAAAAAAAAATTAGAATGTGTTTACAGTAAAAATGAAAACCACTACCTTCCATAATCCTTTAATTTACAGTTGAAGTGTTTTTATACACTTTGAGTGTATGTATACATATATATAACTGTTAATACAACCAAAAGCCTCAGTGTTCTCTACAGTATATGCTCTAACAGCATATGAAAACAAACACACATAGTACATTTAATTAAAAAAAATCACTTTGCAAACTTTGCAAGTAAATTGCAAATAAATATAGGGCTGGAGTTTAACTTATTAGGCTGTTATGAATATAACAGCATACACAGTTATATTCAAGTATATAAATTACACTGCCTAATCAAATACTTCTTACTGAACACCAGTCTCCTACAGAAGCCTGAAAAATAGACAGCTGCTGTAAGTCATAGTCTGACAGCTATTCAGAGGTACTTTCTGATAAGAATGACAAGGCACCTGCCTTCCTCAACAGACTGCTGCCAGAACTAATCAAAGCAACTTGTTAGCGAAGTGTTTAAATAATACATGAAATAATTTCCTCAATTCATGGGGGGCTTACCTTTGACCAAGTTCTTTTCTTTCTAAAAACAGTTTTACACAATGTTTAACAGTTCATTACGTTTCATTCAACAAAAATGACTAATCACTTTGCTGTCTTGCTGGCTGCTGCCAATAAAGGTTGGAGTCTTGTCAGCTACTGGGGCACGTCAGGCACTTCTGCTCCACCTGCTACTGCAGGGAAGAATCTACATTTGAAATGTCTTCCTTTTTCTGGTCTATGTAGTTTTTCCCCATGTAGCTTAGTGCCTTTCTGCGTTTCTCTCGTCAGAATTGCCCATGTGCCAATTATTCTTCACCAAGTATGAAAAATATCAGCAAACTTCAAATAGCACAAATAATTTCCTCCTAGGAAAGGGGTAATCTTTATTTTGTTTGCAAATATTCTGACATTGCAAACAAGCACACTACCTAACTCAAGGGTAAAAAATACTAATTTTCTAAATCAACTACTAATGAGTCAATACTTTGTTCATGAATCTAGGGCAGGTTTCCATCAACACAGTCTGATCTGTTTTCCCTGAGGAATGAAATACTACTTTTGATCTTTATTTTTATCAGTGATTGAGGCACATAAATTAGCAACACATATTGCAACATACAGTCCAAACCTCAGCATTATGACTTCTACTAACAGACCACATTGTACATAGTAAACAAATAACTGAAAGTCATAACAAAGAGAGGGGGCATATCCAAGCACATGGAAAAGATGCACATTTTCATGCAGTATCATTTTAACCATAAGATTCCTAATGAAGATGAAAATTAAACCCCAGATGTCAAAATACCTTTGGGGAACAAAGATCCTGAGACCTGTATGAGCTTGAGAGACCTCAGATATGTTCAACAGCTCATCTGCAATGTTGGTCTCACAGAATCACAGAATCTGCTGGAAGGGACTCACAAGGATCATCGAGTCCAATCCTTAGCCCTGCACAAGACATGCCCAAGAGTCACACCATGTCCCTGAAAGCATTGTCCAAACACATCTTGAACTCTGTCAGCCCCTTGGTGCTGTGACCACTTCCCTGGGAAGCCCGTTCCAGTTCCCAAACACCCTCTGGGTGAAGAACCTTTTTCTCATATCCAACATAAACCTTCCCTGACACAACTTCAGACCGTTCCCTTGGGTTGTGTCACTGATCACCACAGATAAGAGATCAGTGCCTGTCCCTCCTCTTCCCCTCACAAGGAAGTTGCAGACTGCAATGAGGTCTCCCTCAGTCTCCTCTTCTCCGAGCCAAACAGGCCCTCAGCTGCTCCTCATACGGTTTCCCTTCAAGGCCCTTCACCATCTTTGTTGCCCTCCTTTGGACACTTCATTTGCCCTCCTTTGGTCTCTCCCAAGGACAAATGACACCTTTCGTTTCTTACGAGGGCAAGAGTAGCCTCCCAAGGAATCAAATATCCAGTTTACTGTACTTCTCCCATTCAATATATAGGAAAAATGATGGGGAAAGGAATTCCTCAGTCAAAAAAGATTAAAAAACTGCAGCATTCTATTTAATTTTTAGCCCATTGGTAAATGTAACTGGCACATGACACACTTTTCAGCAAAGATACTTTTTCAGAGGAGTGAAGTGTCAGAGATCTGAAGTAAAATGAGAAGAAATGACAGTGTCAATTCCCCTGTTTAACTGATCCCAACACAACACGGATGAGAGGACCAAGAAACCCACTTTTTTAGCACATGTGACACGAGTAATATATTTGGGGCTCCACAGACCAGCAAACAGATTAAGGCAGGCACTGAATAATTTCGTGTGTGTTTTGTGAGACCTGCCACTGATGAAGTCTCCTACTCACTCTGGACCAGCCTGGACAGCCATTTATTCCCTCTCAGTCACCAGTGTAGACACCAAGCTCAAACTGCATAGAATACACTCCAACTGATGTAATCACATAATTATTCTGCACTGGAAAGCATTTTTTCATAAATTATCAGAGAAGAATGTCGTGGGTGAGTTTTTATTTAAATTTCAATCAAGAAACAGAGCCAGCAAATGGAATTAAGTATTCTTTAAAGATCACAGACAGCTGGGATGAATATTAAAATATAAAGAGAATGAATTTTTTAAGCCAGAGACTAAGAATCTTTCAGAATCATCTCAGACATGTCACCCAGGGGACCCAGGGAGCCACAGTATTCATCTGTATGAATGGCTGATGCTCAGGACATTTGAAGAAAGGAAGTGGCAGAAAACAGGGGCATTAAGAAACTGAAAAGAGGAGTTAGGAAGGTCTCATCTGACATCAGATGAGAAAACCACTTAATCAGCCACAGCTAAATCTGGGATACGTGTGTGTGTGTGTGTGTGTGTGTGTGTGTGTGTGTGTGTGTGTGTCTGTGCACATATTTACCTCCTTGGGAAATTTAAAAATATTTTTTCTTGACTTGTGTCTGTGCCTCACAAACCCTGCAAAAGTCCAAACACTGAATGCAACAGCAAATATACCAAACAAGATGTGCAGATATAACTCAAACAAGATATTTAATTACTCTAATGTAATTTATTCCCCTGCATGATAAATATTTTGATTCACATTTTTAATGTGATAGAGCTCAGCATTCCCTTACTTTCAGTTGCAAACAGTTTGGAATTTAAACTGCCATAAATAGTTCACCATGTAGTTTGTTTTAACTACTGGGGCTACTGGCATTAATGGGAAGGAAGAGGAGAACATTCAGCAGTGCAAGCTACAGGAATTCAAAAAGGCTTTAAATTATATTTCAATAGCTTTTTAAAAGCTGTGAACTGTAACAATTCATTAATTGTTTGACAATGATACATAGTTCAATTTCTGCCACTTTTCTAAATAGCAGAATCAATTGTGTCCTTTCTGAGATCAAACACCTACAGCCACACAAGAGACAGCAATTAGAGTCAAGATGGGCCACTTCCAAGACAGAGGTCTTCAGTGAATGGGGTTTCTGGCAAAAATGTTTGCCTTCACTGGGGCCCTTTATAATCACAGGGGTTTGGGAAAGGAACAGTCCAAACTTCAAGGAAGCAAAACCACCTCCAGAGCCAGATGACTTTGAATAATTTCTTCTGGAAGCTGATGGATTCTCAGGACACGGTCGCACTCAAAGAAGCCCCCTTGAAATTCTCTGCTGTGCTTTGCTAGAGCAAAGGAAATCAACTTTGCCTACAAAGAGAGCAGCCCACAGTCATCCTTGCAGGACAAGCTCCCAGAGCTGCAAGCTGAGTGCCAGCAGCTCCTGTCTCTACCTTCTCCCCTGCCTGATCCAGTGGGAAATCCTAGTGGAGAAAGGGCACCTATGCAAAAAGGAGCTCCATCAACCCAAGCTTAGAGTGGCAGAAATATCTTTCGGCAGCACAAACCTGAGCTGCAACAAACAGCACAGAATAAAAGCATAACTAACCTTCTAACTGAACTGTAATTTTCACTTACAATCTTTGGAAAAGGCAACTTAGCACATACTTAGGAGACCAGCTGCACCTGGTTGGAAATCTATTGCACCTTATCTCAAACTTTCAGCAAATGGGACACCAATCATTTAACTCCTCCTTGCTTATTTTCAGTTTATTTGTAGTGGGGTTAGAGGCTTTTCCAGGAAAGGCTACATACAGAAGTTGAAAAGCAGCAGAATAGATTAAGAATCATTAACAAGCTTTTCTTGCTGTGACTGTCATCATTAAGTTGGGATACAGTAAAAATCCAAAAGCTGATGCAGCTCCAGCCATGAAGTGTTCTGCTTGTGATCAGAGCACAGGTCAGAGCTACAAGTGCTCCAGAGACAGTGCACTGCCCTTGTGTGAAGGTGACAGGAACCACTGCTAACCAGTCTGGGGGTTTAAAATAATCCAGCATGATCATGCAAAGTTGGTTGGATACAGTGCAGATTAGCATTAAGTTGGAATATTTCCTACCATAGTGGGTTGACCCTGGCTGGCTGCCAGGCACCCACCAAAGCCACTCCATCGCTTCCCTCTGCAGCTGGACAGAGGAGGGAAAATATAAAAGAGGCTCATGAGTTGAGATAAGGTCGGGGAGAGATCACTCACCAAATACTGTCACAGGCAAAACAGACTCGAATTGGGAATATTAATTAAATTTATTACTAACAAAATCAGAGCAGGATAATGAGAAGTAAAATAAATCTTAAAACACGTTCCTCCCACCCCTCCCTCCTCCCTGCCAGTGGCACAGGGAGACAGCAAATGGGGGTTATGGTCAGTTTATCACAGTTGCTCCTGCTGCTGCTCAGGGAGAAGAGTCCTTTCCCTGCTCCAGTGTGGAGTCCTTCCCACGGGAGACAGTTCTCCAGGAACTGCCGCAACGTGGGTCACTTTTCCACAGGGTGCAGTCCTTCAGGCACAGGCTACTCCAGCGTGAATCCCCCACAGGGCCACAAGTCCTACCAGTGCTCCAGCACTGGTTTCCCACACGTTCACAGCCCTCTCTGAGGCATCCACCCACTCTGGTATGAGTCTCCTCCACAGGCTGCAGGTGGATCTCTGCACCCCCACTGACCTCCACAGGCTGCAGGAGACCCGCAGCTCCAGCATCAGGAGCATCTCTTTTCCCTCCTTCACTGACCTTGGTGTCTGCATAGTTGTTCCTCTCACATATATTCTCACTCTCACATATTCTCTGCTCTTCTCTGGCTGCAATTACAGCTGTGCAATATTTTTTTCCTTCATAAATATGTTACCACAGAGGCATTACTATCATTCCTGATTGCCTTGGTCCTGGCCAGTGGCATGTCCACCCCGGAGCCAGCTGGCATTGGCTCTGACAGACATGGCAAATGCTTCTGGCAGCTTCTCACAGAAGCCACCCCCATAGTCCCCCTGCTACCAAAACCAGGCCACACAAACCCAATACACCTATGCAGAAAACATTCTTACTCTTATATATCTTCAAACAGTACTGATGCAGTCACCTCCCAGAACCAAATTTCTGCAAGGGAAGTGCAAGGTTTTACTTTTTTTGTTTGTTTGTGGGGTTTTTTTGTTTGTTTGTTTGGTTGGTTGGTTTTTTTTGGTCTAACTTCTTGCATTCTATGTGACCAGCTTCATTCAGATTAGTATTTTCAGCAAACCAAAGAATAGTTACTTGCAGTCAATACTACTTCTGCCTGCAGGAGGACCAACACCACACCTTGCATATTTTGTTTACAACCCTAGTCAAGTCATACTGATGAAAATTCTGGCCAAAACAGGCACTTGGAAAATAAATACGAGTTCCTGTCTACAGACCTGAATTCTGTAGCAATAAGCCGAGAAGGACGAAGATGACGTAGAACCAAAACCGGACTCTCAGAAGTCACAAAGTCAAAGGGTGCAATGTAAATCCCAACTCCTGGCTTCCACATGTGTCCAGCACAGGAGTCAGGAGGAAGGACACATATCTGAGATACTCGGTGGTGCTTGGGGTCCATGGATTTAGATGAAGGTGTCTGGAACTCATTAGCCACACTTGGCCAGCACATACCTGTAGCCATCCAAACTTTTCAAGGGGTGAAAGCCAAAGTTTTGGTGGATGTAGCACACTATAATCTTAATCCACCCTTGACAGCAACAGAAGTAAATAAAACCTCTAGGCCAATGATGTTTTCAATATGATAAAATTAGATTTCATTAGTAATTCCATAATGCATGAGTTACCATTGCAAGCCTCCAGTCTATCAAACTAAATTATGGAACACTGCTATTAAGCTGCTGCAACGGAAACAAACAAATGTATTTTCAGGGTTTAAATTGTTAAGAAAACAGATATTCAATCAAAAAATAATCTGTATCATGTTTGTTGTATTTACTTGAAAAAACAAATTTTTCCTAGCAACTGCTTAAATGAATCTTACAGATGCAACAAGCCTTATTAGGCTTGATTAAAAAAATATGGATTGTTAATACTATATTCTGAGTCATCTATTTTCCCATCTGCTAGTAATTCCTACAATATGAACTATCAACAGAATGGCTAACAACAATAATTGCAACAATGGCAACTGCAAAAGGGGGTTGCCCATAGCACTTTCTACGATTTAACCAGTGCCTGTCTTGGGTTGTGCTGTGTGTTAAGGGGTCTCAGGTAAGAGAAACTTTTCTCTCCAGTTGTTCACTTCTCTCTGCTGAGCAGAGTTTTTCTAGTGGAATGAGCTCTACTGATGGCTTTAAACTCTTTTTTTACTGGTATAAAAAGTTAGACTTGAGTCAGAGTCCAAAAGGTACAAGGTGGGCCTTTCTGACCAGTTCATCTCTACTATGAGTTCACACCCAGAATCTGTGAATTTCACTACTGAAGTTGCCACATGCTTGTGCACAAGGAAATATTCCACGGCTACTGTTCAGCTGCTCCCGTGCAGCAACAGGAGGAAGCTGTTCCATGTTTGCTTATACAGCAAATCCTGCCAACCCGTCTAAGCAGTGTCAGGTGATGACAAGCTGTCTCGGACACCACTGGCCACACATCAGAGCTCTGACTTGCTGCCATCCCCACTCCTGCTGTCACCACAGTCACAAGAAAACAAACCTGGATGGGGAATGGAGCAAGACCATTTATTTCAGGTTGTCTGAAGAGCAAGTATCCTTGTTGCAACTCACGAAGTCATACAAATATAAAAAGAACCTCATTTACTGTAATTGTTTTTGCAATTTACGGGAGAGAAGGACTGACAACTTAACTTTCAAAAGTCAGAGTCCACTCCACAGGATTGCAGCTATCTTAAGCATTTTGGGGGGTAAAATAAGCACATAGCACTAAGAGTTAAAGATGGACAAGTTCATGTAATTTTAAATGTTTTTCTAGGGATAAAATTGTATATAAATTCTTCATAATTAATTCCTATTTTCACTAGTAGAATTCTCTTTGCTCTAACATTAAAACTGAACATAATTTTAGAAACATAAAGCTAAATCTTAGTCAGTACCATCAACATTTTTCAGCTCTGGAGGTCTTTGTTTAGCTTCACACAAAGTGACGTTTCAATAGAAACCACCAAGAGGAAAAAAATAAGTTTTTCTGACTACTGCCCAGGATTCTCCATCGAACACATTAAATACTGCCAATACTAAAATTCAAAAATCATGAGTCAAGTCCTTTACCTTCATTAAATTAACCCTTAAAAATAGATTCTTAAAATAAGATGTTTTTATGTGAAGAGAGGTGTCTTTTTATTTCCCTTTTCATTTTTACATCATCAGCAGGCAGCTAGAATCTAAGTATTTCTGCAATTAAAAAAGACTAAAAAGCTCAGAAGGAAAAAATCTAGTAGTCAAAAACTTTAATGAGCAATCCTGACTATGGGAACTGAAGTCTAAGGAAAAGCATAGACTATCACGAAAAATAGTGTAAAATTAGCAATAATGTCAACTTTTGCCTGTTGCAATTTTACCCAGTTCCTGACAAAACCGGTAAGGTACTGTGCATCAATGTTTCATCAGATCCTAAGCAGTTCAAATATATTTTACATTGTTTCTACCTACTACAGCAACTGGTGCTCATGTAGCTGTTAGGTATATAATTTTCACTAAAATAAAATAAAGAAAGCAACACAGAAGAGTCTGAACATGGGGAAATAAATTGAAGCAATGCCTCTCAAAAGCGTGGCAGCCTGTACACATCCATTAATAAGCACCTTTGAGACCAATTCTTTAGTATCTGACTGATAAGCATAAAAAATAAATTATGTGTACAGAAGGAAAAAATCTTGCCATTCTCTCTTTCCTATGTCATTTACACAGTACATATTGTTACACTACATGCCTGAGTCTACTGAAGCATGACACTTTAATTTGCTATCACTTTCTCTTTAGAATTGCATCATCCATCACAAACATTTTTAAAAATCACTTTTAGAGCATCACAGGCAAAAATTGACAGTTCAAAATTCCTTAGAGAAGATCGTAGTGGTTTTTTATATACTGTGATCTTCAATACCAGGAATGTCAAGCTTAATGGTACAGTTTGTCCTGAAGAATACTATAAATATTTACTGGAGCTCCCAATAGAGTAAATAAGCTAAAACTTTGGAAAAACACTCTATCTGCATACTCATCATGATGTTTAAATTTCATTGCAAATATACCCACACAATGCTGATGGCAAAGTAGCTACCACACCTGATCTAAAAATATACAGGATTTCTCCCCCAGTCCTTTCTGCTTTTGGAGAAAAAAAAGCATGGGAAGAAAAAACAAACAAAATAATCCCCCAAACATCTTTTCAAATATTACCGAAGTTATAAAGCTTTTAAAGGAAAATTAATTCTTTAGCTAGAGCTCTTAGTGTAGTAGGTAAGTAGAATCAAAAAGTCAGCATTTTATCTTTATTCATCTGCAGCTCTCTAGGGCAAGTGCTTTTAAATTGTCTTTCATACTGTACTCAGCTATCAGCAGGTACATTACAGTGCCCTTGAATTCACCATATCACATTTCAGCAACTGCAGTTATCATTCAACTACAAAAACCCAAATCCTACCTTCATATCCGAAAGTTTTCTCAAGTTAAGACACTGCCTTCCTGACATCTGATTCTTCCATGAGATAATTTTTAGAATACTCAAAAAACACCAGTCTTACATTTTTATAAAATTTAATTAATTTACATGTAGAAAAAATCCTATAGTCCCAAAACTCGGAGCACTTTATAGGCAATAAATGCCAGGTTTATTAATCACAGGGAGAAGGAAGAAAATACAGCAAAGGCAGCAAAAAGCTGCCAGGAAAACTGAGACATCAGTTGAAAAAGGCCTGCAAAACATCAAAAATTGTAGAATCTGAACTTGCAGCAACAAAATAAAGACTAGGCTAAGCCGAGAGATTTAATTGAGCTCTTAGTCGTGGCAGGAAGAAGAAGAGATCCCTGCCTCAGGAAAGGCTCAGGAAAGGTTACCACCTGAGATAGGGATTGGGGGTTGATGACAGCCAAGACCACCTGAGCTTGCTCAAGCAGCAACACAGCCCATGGATGCTGCACAGAGACCTGCAGTCAACTGGGAGGGAAGAAATCAATCCCCTGGACCGAAGCGATCAGCACCAAACTTTCTTTTCTGTACAACTTAAAATTTAAGAGAAGCACTGTTGGCTTTTAAAGAATGCATCTCAGCCTGGAGTTCCTCAAAAATTCTTTATTACTTCCTCAATAATTTTCCTGAAATTTTTTTACCCACCACAGAACTGCCTGACTACCTGTTTAGTTTGATGTGTTTCACAGCCTTCCTAAGCACTGGAAGAATTCACCTTAAACAATATTTTATTAACTCTTCCTAATGCTGCCTTCTATTGAAGTCTTATCAATAAATCGTACTAATCAAACAGATACTGTAGAGTTTTAGCTGGTTCATCAAAGTGGATTTAGTTTTTCTTTTGTCAAAATGCACCAGCCCCACATTTTGGAAACATATCTTAAAAAAACCACTGACTATCAAATAAGATTAATGAACTTCATGAAATCTACTGTATGATGGGCTAAATCTGGTACACATCCACTGTCTTGCTAAATGAGATCTAAAATAAATGAACAAATACAGAAAGGGATAATCTATCAAATAACATCACTTATCTAGCAGCTTTTAAATAATATACAGTATCTTTTCCTTTACAAACACGTAGTAGACCACTCTCACTGCAAATGATATACTAAAAAATATCCTGAAAATACAGAACAAGATAATCACTGAGTCTGTTATGTCGAAACACATTAATCAAGAATTCCATGTGCCAACATACAACCAAAAGCAATACTAAATTAAAAAAATTAACCTCTCTCATCTTAACAAACAAGAAATCCAGGGTATCTCGACAGTGAACAGCACACTTAACCATAATCAAAACCTAGTCTCTAAAATACAATCTACCTTGTGAAAAGTGTGATGCTCACTCTGTCTTAATTTAGAAATTACATTTATTGATTGAACAAGATTCAATGATTCAGTGGCATATTCACTTACTGAGTCCAGAACTGCCAAAATCATTTGCCAAAGGAATACTTTACTATCAAACATTTTGTTTATGACTCAAACATTAGTGCAATCAAGGCAAATATTAGCACAGTTCTTTCTTACGTTCCCAGTATTACCTCCAAG
Organism: Lophotriccus pileatus; assembly: GCA_035583135.1. Classification (NCBI taxonomy): domain Eukaryota; kingdom Metazoa; phylum Chordata; class Aves; order Passeriformes; family Tyrannidae; genus Lophotriccus; species Lophotriccus pileatus. The sequence goes on from JAWWES010000081.1 coordinate 129,425,063, forward strand.
GAAGGTCTACAGCATTTCATCTACTTGCTTTCTCACAGAGGACAGAACAACACTAGGGTACTTAATTAGGTTTTTCAGATGATAATCTGCAGATACAGTTTTGATTTACCACTCAATGCAAACAGGTACTGGACAAGCTTTTGTGCCAATGCTGTTAATTAATCCCCATCCAAATTTAGAGTGCTCAGTATTCCCCTTCTGCACCTCTGGAGTAAATGATGTCAGTAACACAGCCCACAACTCAGGAGTGGTCCAGGCTCTGCAAACCCTTATGATGTGACCGAAGTCTCAACAGAATCTTTCCGGCCTCTGCTGGTTTTCCAACTCATCTCTTGAGTGATTATCTAGGGTTCAGTTATGCTTCAGTTTCCTAGACTTAAAAATCCGTAACAAAAAGGAAAATAATTATAAAATCTTATCCATTGCATAGTATATCAGCAATGAAAAGGCTACACACACTGCACTTGAACATTGGTTAAGTTCAGCCTCCAAGTGCAGAACATCGGTAATGTTCAAGTGTCTGTAACTTCAAATCTAAATCCCTCTCCAGAACAACTGTTGGGAATTTAATCCAGCTTTTAAAATTGATTTTCTGTTCATGATTTGGAAACTGAAGTAGAACCAAGGGCCTCATCTATATTATTTCCAACCCTCACTACCAGGGCAGGAAATAATGTGAGCTCCCATCCAGCACATTCCTAGACCACAGAAAAAGCATAAGGAAAATGTGAGCCAGACAAATGCATTCCTCAAATGCAAGGTGTCAGAACTCAAACAAAATCCATGCTCAGTGCAGACATATATACTTCACAGGCTCATCTGTAAATAAAATCATGTGTTTCACAACTGCACTTTCAGAAATAATTAAAAGCTGAAGAAAACTTTATTTCAATTTACAGTGCCTTGTAAAAGCAGTTCCCTTGCTTTGATTGTCTTCGTAGCAGCACTTTTCCAAAGTAAAAATTAAAATATAAATGTTGAGGTTATTAAATGCTCTCCCAGTTTATTTAGAATACATCACTGGGGTTTCTGCTTTTACAGAATTCCGCGGTTTGAATGATATCCTGCACTCAAAGACATAACACTCAAGAGAGAAAAAAGCACAAATTAATAGGACTGGTCACATATTAAGTGTCATTATTCAGTTTGTAAGAATAAAGAGCATGTGAATAACTCCCTCATCGCTGACAGATCTGATAGATATGCATGAGCATAAAGAGATGCAGGAAAACATAGGTTTGGTTTCAAAAATCTGTCCTGAACTTTAAATATTAATTTAACAATGCATATGGATTACTTCTTGATCCAGTTATTGCACAAGTCTGGATGTGGGCACCAGGAATTCACTGTCAAAGAAAAACTACTCTCAGAGAGACATGTAAATATATAGCACACATTCCTGAATTGATGCAAATGAAATTCACCTTGTGTGGCAGAAGGATACAGGACTAGCGAGAGGAGGAATCATGAGTATCTTTAAAACATCTACATCCTGTCGCAACCAGAAAACAGCACTACATCAAATAGTTTAAAACTCAGTAGTAACATCCAGCAACAAACCCCAAGAACATAAAAAATGGAATGATTTAAAGAGTCCTCAGTACTAGTCTCCTCTCTCCTTTTCACCTCAAACAGAGAGACATATTTTCATTTGCAAACTCAAATGATTCTCTAGGTAGACTCTACTGGTGACAGAGAACTGGCTTTGGCCTTAAGCCACCATCTTCTGAAATGCTGTTACAGCTTTGAAAACAAACTGCCTTGTTGAACTACCACAAATATTGAATAGGGGACCGATTATCCAATTCTTTTCCCCCAGAATAAACAAACTGCCAGCTCAGGTTTGGATGAGGAAGAAAACAGACTACTTTTTCTGCTTAATGTCTTTGAGAACTGCACTGCTGCTGACACAGCTGGAGACCTTGCATTCTTATGGTCTGAAATCAGAGCATAATCAAAGACTAGATGTCCCAGCATCCTATCATCACAGAAGTTACACTAGCAATTTAAGGACACTATAGACCTGAAGAAAGCAATGTCTTGTTGGGTTTTTTTGACACCAGTGAACAGCTAAGGTTTTCATTATAATATTCCTACTTCATCTCCTACACACCTATACGCACAAAGCTGAAATTACAAATGTTGTATAAGCCATCAGAATTCTCAATGCCATAAAATCAAACACATTAGAGAAAACAAAAAGTAACATAAGCAAATTATTTTGTTACAATGAATGTCAAATTCACCAAAGGCTCCATTAAAAGGCAAAATGAATGCAAGCAATGACTTCAAAGCATTTTAAATTCCCAATTATGAAGAGGTATTTTAAAGTAGTAACAATCATGTTGCATACAAAAAAACCTGTGGGACTGGTCCATCGGTTAATTTTGTAATGTACATAACTTGCTTCCATTTTCATTAGTGATTCTGACTTTGTACTCTCATTCACAGAGGTATTGCATTCTTGCAGTCCTCACCCATTTCAGTCTCAGACCACTTTCCTCTTTCCTCCATCAGTATCTCCTATTGACTTAAATACAATCTTAGAGAAAATTCTGTTGGGTTTTGTCATTAATATCTCCAAACATCTTCAATTCTGGGAGTTTGTATTTATGCCATCTAATGGTCTGTATTGCACAGGGAATCCTAGTGATTATGAATTAAATGCCTACTAACATGGCTGATGATGATGTTGCTAGAATGCCAGTCACATTTACCAGACCCTGGCCATTAGAATAATAATAGTAAAGGAGTATTTTCTGTAATTTAACAATTTCTCCTACTTCAACAAATGTATTCTATTTATCCTCTCTTAAGTAGCATCACAGTGCATAGCAAGTTGCATAGAAGCAGCAACACTGCAAAATTACAAGGCAATTTAAATTAATCACATTAATTTGTTTAATTATGCTGAAAATATTTCATCTCTTTCTCAGCACTATAATGTAAAATTTTGGAAGCAATATAATTTGAAAATTGACAAATTTGCTATTTAATGTTACCATAACAACCATAGAAAATTGTGTAAGAAAATACCAAGCAATAAAGGATGAAATGCCATAGAAACAGATAAGAATAGAACAAGTTGTGTCAGTACTACCCTTAAGGAAAATTTTAGGCACAGAAAACCTCATGGACAGAATTATGAAAAGATGGAGAAATAGAAAAGGGCAGTTAATGTTGGGAAATGAAAAACGTAGCTATATGGCATAGTGCCAGTGTTCCCCAACAGAGATTACATGCAGATTAATCAAAACCTCTATGAAAACTAAAACACATTAGATAGAAATTCAGCAGAGATTATGTCAGAGACTTGTTTTGCTTTTTGGTTTTGTTTTTTTTGGGGGTTTTTTTTGGTTTTTTTTGTTGTTGTTGTTGTTTGGTTTTTTTTACATCTCTTGCTTATAACAATACTGCTGCAGTGTTGCATGATATAAATAGTAAAAAGCCCTCAAAACCTGAATACAGTAATAGCTAAATTGCTGCCAGTTCTACATGGTTTTCTACAACTCCCTCCAGCAGAAGGAACTAACAATTGACTTAGGAAGTTATGAAGGAATTCAAATGTAGGGATCTATTTTCCTGTAGGTCAACCCACTACTGCACTGTATAATAAATGAAAACATAAGATTATATCATTTCATCTCTGCTCCTCACCTTTTCAATGACCTTTCAGAGGAAACATCCTGGAGCCTGAATTTTGTTTAACATGGAAGCCATATAGGCTGGATAATATGACATTCCTACCTATGAGCAAAACATCTTTAATGCATTTATTTCTCCTAAAATAAAAATAAATGTTATACAGATATCTCTGTATCAAAGCTAGAATCAATACACAGGCCAGTCCAAAGCAAAGTTTTGTGTTCAGTAGAAGAAACAGTGCATTTACAGCTCTTTGTTTAAACAATTAACAAGTCAAAATTGAACCTCTCTCTAGTAAAACTCCATTTTGGATGTTATCCACTGCGTTGTATTGACAGCATAAGCAGCAGAAACACCTTCTCACATCTCTCTTGCTTCAAAGGACAAAAAAGTAGATGGCATTAAAATGGGGCTCAAATCAAAGATGGTATATTTAGATTTGATTCAGCAGACATATGGAAACCACTACATAAAGAAGGGACTTGTTGCATAAAAACATTCAGGTGAGATGCGACAAGAATCTTGGTAGGAGCATAAAAACCAACAGAGATTAAGGAAGTAGCTTCATTCTACACTAAATTTAACCTAATGACAGAAGGTAGCCTGAAGGGTCAGTCCTGCTGTCTGAAACCCTCAGGCTCCTGATCACTTCCTTGCATGGACCAATTCTGCAACTGCAAGGTGGGCTGGGAGGAAGGAGAGAGGAGGACAAGGAGGCGTCAGACATATTTTAATTGACTCAGCTCTCTGGCTACCACCTCGCTGCTGTGACTGACACATGGAGAGAAACAGAAATGAGCCAGTGCCCCCTTCTGCCATGCCTCTCTCTTTTCATAGCTCCCATCTCCTGAATAAGCCTGGGGTGTGCCACCAATCTGTCCCTGCTTCCAAGCTACAGAGGCCACAATAAACCTTTCAGCAGGCCAAAGGCAATAGCTGACTATGGACCTCAGGGTACAACCTGAGCATAGGTGTCAACCTGGATCTCTCTTCTCAGAGGCAAATTAGTGGCGGTAGTACTGAAAATTGGAGAAAATTAACTCCTTTGAAGCCTTCAGCCTTGCTGAATTTGGACAATACAATTCAAAAGTTATCAGGACACCTGCACAATCACATAAGTCTTACTTCCTCAAGAAACAGACATAAAATAATATGCGGCTAGGTAGAACAAAAACAATCTTTTTACAAGGTAATTACAATTTGGAAACATCAACACGATTAAATATTAGCAGAAAGTATGTAGTAAAAAGCTGAGTATCCCATTTTGGATGAGTATAGGTTGGGGGTAGATCATAAAAATCTATGAAAGATGGCTGTGCTTTTATGACAAAGTGAATAAAATTGATTTTATACAGTACAGCTACTAAATCTTATAAAATATTTCCCCCAAAGCTCTGGCAACAGGATTAGTAGTTTCCTTCAAATTCAGTCTGCCTGCAGAACTGTAAACAAATTTAAATACAACAGTGGGGGATTCCACAGGACTGGAATCAACCAGTACTGCAATTTTTCTTTTCCTGGTATTCACAGCACTTTAGAAGAAACTTAGAGATGGTGTACCCTCAGCACATTTTAGGATTCATGGTATATTTGACAGTGAAATAACACCAAAAAATGGCAGGACATCTGAAAACCCAAAAAGCTGTAATTGAAAATTTAATGCCAGCAAGCAAAGCTTTTGTGCCAGTTATTTCTTGTGGGTTTGGGAATAGAAGAATTAGAAAACGCAATTTTAAACATTTTTCTTACTTCGTAATATTTTTTTTAATGCCAAAAGTCCACAGTAAATGTTCTGTATATTCCCTCTACCACATCATCATCACACGTGTCAATTTAAAGGATTCAACTAATTTCAGGTGCTTCAAAAATTTCAAAATCAGAAGAAGTCTCGAATGGCTACAGTCAACAACAAAGCTCTGACTGAATATGCCTCGGTTGAACCTTTAAATATGTAGACCCTAAAAGTAAGATATCACTTCTTAAAATAAAACTCACACATACCAAAACAGTTCACAATCAAAATGTGAACTGGCCTTGTATGTCCACTCAAGAAGGAAGAACTAGAAAGGAAATTTTGGCAAGGAAGAGCCACGAAACTCTCCATTAATTATTCCTATGACTGTCCATCTAGATCCTAAAGCACCAGTGTCAGCATGAGCCTGACATTTACTAAACTCCTGAGATGACTCCTGTAGATCTCCCTAAACTGATACAAAGCCCTGCTGTATTTACAGGAAAATTCTCTCTCTTGCTGGCTTCAAAAGCAGACATGGCTGCTACTAACAAAAATAATAAAAAGCTTCACTTTGACTCTCTACTTTTGTCCTTGTAAGTCGACATATGGGTTTTTAATGCATATTTGTAGCAAATAGTCAACAGCAACCACCACAGCAAGGAGAAAAACTCCCTTGAAGAATATATCAAGCATGTAAGACATTACTCCTACCTAAAAATAAAGATTACATGTTCATGAATGCACTGAAGACAGCAATTCTAGTTAAATTTCACAAAAAATGAGCTGTGCTCATGGACTGCCTTGGCACCAAATACCATGTACTTAAGACAAGTACAAGGCAAAACAAAGCATGAAGCTTGATGGCATAATCAGATAAAAAAAATAAAACTACTCCTAAAAAACTCCATATGGATAAGCCAGAACGCTTTCACTTAAATATCTGACACTTACTCAATTGATAGCCACCTGCATACGAAGTTCTTGGCAGCTTTAAAATGATTTTTTCTTTCTTCCTTTTTTTTTTTTTCTGGTTAAAGAATAAAATATTCTTCAAGCTAGTTCCCATCACATGAAGCACAAACATGCTTCAGAAATGGAATGTGTCTTATTTTAATCTTTCACCTTTGCTCAGTTGAAGAAACTTGTATTGTTAATAATAAGAGGCAAACCAGACCTTACTTAAATTATGATTTATGCCATGTATTTATATATTCTCAGGAACACTGCATTCCAAATTGATAACTACTTGTTTCTGTGTGGTTTTGTGGAGTTTCTTTATTTTTTCTTGTTTGTGTTTGTGGGTGGGGTACATTGTACATTGAAGTCTACAGAAATCATATAAGTAAAGTATCTAGTTTCTTTAAATTTCAGCTGCATAGAAATATTCAAAATATTAAAGTATAGACATTCCTTGTTTCACCTTAATTCAGTGAGGTAAATTTATGGTATTCCAAAGGGATGGATTTCAGAGAATGGACTTAATTTTCTTTTAAAAAAACCCAAAGAACCCACAACCAAACAACACAATAAAACCCAAAACCACATAAAAAAACCCATAAACCAAATCCAAACACACCTCAACCCCCCAAAAAAACAACCCAAAACACTGAACTCCACATAAATCCCCACAAGACCCCCAAGAGCCAATCAGATATCACTTTTGCAAGTACTACCCTAAATTTGGTGTATCCCTGTAGCTTTTGAAGACAAATCTAAGGGATTTCACTTGCAAATAAGAAATTGAAGCAGCATATTTACTGTAGTAAAACTTTTCAGTTTAATTCTTCCCAAAATACACAGGGTATGAATAAAAAGGATGCCAGCTTTTGGAGATGGAAGACCACGAAAGTCTCCCTGGTTAAACCAACTTCCATGGACTCTGCCCTGGACTGGTCAGACCGACAGTTTACAATCCACCCCTGCTCTACTCTAAGAGAACCACAGGGGCCTCAGGGTGGGTCAGAGGTGCAGAAGCAATGGATATCATAATGAATTCTGCACCCATTAAGGTTCAATTACTGTGTACAGTGGAGGAAATTTGCTGCCACCATACTTTCCAGAGAAAGAAATTTCCAGAGAAAGAAATTCAACCCACCAGTACAAAAGAAGTCCATTCCCTTTCAGGTATTTTTTTCTGTTGCTTCGAACCATTGCTCAGTACTGCAGCTGTCAGTGGAAGTTCACCCTAAGAACAGATTGTGCCCCATAGCCTCTCTAACTACTTTTTTTTCTTTCTTAAATCTATGCCATAAAATTGTACAAAATATATATTTTATTTCCATTTAAATTCAACACTAGGCATGGGAACATATTTCTATGTTACAGGTACTTTCGCAAAAAATCTGTGAGTAGTTTAATTTAAAAGCCATGGACAGCAACCTAAAGCAATTTTTGACCATGCAAAATGTTTTATAAATAGTTCCATGTGTGCTGTTCATCTGGAGTCTCACTAGAGACGAATAACGACCTTGTATTTCATTCTCATTTACTCTGAATTAGGCAAACCTTGTGGTTTTAATTACAAACTTAATACACCTGGCATGGTCTAATTACAGAAAACAAAACATCATTTAAACAAAGGGTGACCTTGAACTTAAGTCTATCAAAATAACAGTTAACTTTAAGTTTTCAGTTTTTAACAAACTGCCAAGACATGCAATAGCAATTTTCCAAATGTGATCACATGCCTTTAGAGCAACAGACTTACTGCATTAGGAAACATCTGTACACACCCTTTATGGCTTTCCTCATTATTAATGCAAATCCCTGTTACATTTCAATAGTGCTATAAACAGTTCTATAGGTAAACACCAAGTTCACACTACTGATTTGTTTAATGTGTTAGACTATACTAAATCTAGGTTTGACAAGCAGCAGCCCGTTGAAGCTGAAGCAACTTTTAATCAGAAACTTAGTGCTTTTGTGTGAGTATTGTAACTACAACAAAGGGAACATGAAGCTGCAGCAATGATGACATGCTGCAAAAGAGGCCACAAAGGGCTCTGATACCAGAAACTTAAATAAATACCTTAGATATTCTACTGCTGGAATGTGGTTACTTACCTGCTTGAAAACTGAGTATGCACTTAAATTCCTTCTTCAGTTGCGTTCAAGAATTTCAGTGACAGATTGATTTTAGAAGAATGCTTCAACATAATAGTGAATGGTCTGCATGTGTCTGACACATGTTTTTTTACTCCTATTTGTGACCAAGTAATGCTAAAAAGTATATTTAATAAAGCATCTGGGACTTAAAGTCAAAAGAATGCGATGCCTACACAAAATTCAATAAAACATAAAATTTCTGTAATATAATGTAAAATTATATGTGATCTGGTTGAATATCTTTTTGACATTGTGTACTTAAGTTATTCCCACATTAAAATGAATTTGCATTCTCCTCAAAAGCTTTCTAGTCATTTCCTTGTAGTTGTGACTTTGGTCATCATTACAGCCCTACAGCTTCCCAGCTCAGCATGCCAGAACAGCAAATGTACAGTGCATTTGAGGCAAATGATGTCAATAACAGTACTAAGGAAAGGCAGGAATTAAAATCTGAGCATGCTCAGTGAAGATCTATCAAACTGCTGGCTAATTCATAAAAACCTGGCTTTGAAAGATGTTCTCTCAGAATACTTGTCTATGTTCAGTATTGCCGACCCCAGTGTACTTCTAAAACGGAACAGTCCAACGCACAAGGAGTAGAGAAGTTGGTTATTAGAAATTTTGACAATGTTTCAGCATGAAAAGATTCCTGTATCTGTTGATACAGCCAATGTTTTGAACACAAATGTCAAGAAAGTCAGGGTGTTTTGCAAGTATACGAAGTCTGAATGGGTTGATGCTTGTTGAGAAAAAAATTCTTCACCCATCAATAGATTAAAGAAATTCCTATGAAAGTATCCTATACAGATAAGCAAATCTATTCAAGGTTATCATGAATGTTGACAAACATCCATCCCTTAATTTACTTGGTTGGCAAAATTAGAACATGGATGGACTAAAGGAGAAAAGAATCCCAAACTTTTAATAACCAGCAGACAGAATTCAATAAATATATTAAAATAAAGAGTTAGAAATTATTTTAAAACATAAAAATATATGTAATAGATGATGATTACATAATTATATATATCACTTATTATTTAAATGAACTGCAGTAGCATTCAAATCAAGACTCCACTGCCTGACACATACACAGTCCAAACTGCCCAGAAGGGGATATGATCTAAATGAGATTTGTCACAAGGTAGTATCTCCTTAGAAAGTGAAGATGAGATATATGGGAGTGAGCAGAATTTATGCTTCACATGAGATCTGATGGCAGGACTCCTGAATCTTATTCCAGCTCTGCTGTGAGCTCATGCAAAATCACACACTTTCTATGTGCCTCTGCCACCATTCTCCTGATAAAAACATTTATTCTTTTTTATCATTACAAGGCTATAATTAAGAAAGTCCTTGTATAAATAGTCAGATCTGAATTCTTCTCACTGTGGTCAATGGAGCAAAAGGTCTCTGTCACTGCAATTATATTGTTTTAGCTCTACCAGAAAACCCTGTTCTCACAACATAGGCTATACCAAACACACAAATATGGCACCCACTAAGGTACCACAAAAATAATGTGCCATAGGTTCAAACATTTCATTCTCTTCAGATCTTGCATGGCTATGGTACTTTGAAATTAAAATAGTTCTGTCCATCGAACAATGCTAGTGACATAAACATCACCTGGAGCAAAACAGGCATACTATATTACCACAGAGGAATAAAATTAGCACCAGCAGTTAAAAAGGTACTCTGGAAAAAAAAGCCTTAAGACTATGCAGGCAAAATGCTCTATAGGTGAATTTCACAAACTCTGAAATGAGTGGGAATCAGAGTTGAAATGCAGTTCATCTGCAAGTCGAAAACAGTAATAGTTTCTCCTGAAGAGAATTTCCCTAAATAAGAAAATCTAATCAAAATCACCATTTCACAAGCACAACATAGGCAAATTAAGAGAATCTTTTTGTTCAATTAAATCTGGTAGAAATGAACTGACACTATTTAGTCTCTGAACTGTTCAAAGCACAGAGTTAATTACTTTATAGCTAGAATGACAGCACAATATACTTGTCAAAAATATCGTAAGGCAAATCTACAGCAAAAATAAGAACACAATCTTAAGAATCAGTGCAAATACAACTCTGTTGTCTTTCTTCTTTTGTACTAGAACCAACAGATAAACTTTAAGTTTCAAAGACTGTTTCCTTAAGTTGGCATTCATATTTACATTAGTGAATTTAATTAACCTACCTCAATATATCTACAGTACAAGACACTCTCTTCTTTCAAGCCCTTAATACCAGCCCTGAGACATCACAATATAGTCGAAGCAGAAAATCATCCACTAAAAAAAAGCATTCCTACAAACCACTGAATTACATGAATGAAAAACACTGAGACTGAAGATAATGGCTCCATCCATGTTTTCTACACTACACAACTATTTTAATAACTCTGGCAGCATCCTTGATGAAAAATTCCTTGCTATCTGCCAGTGGCTAGCCTCTTCCTTCCGTGAGACCAATAATTTACTTACATGGTATCTTAAAGCAGTTCAGACATGAAACAACAAAGAGATTTTTTGTTTAGTTGATTTTTAACTTTACACTATTTTGTCTTGTGTTCAAAAAGAAAGACTCTGAGGTCAAAAACCTTTTTTCTGTGTCTGTCTAGAATCCATTCAATGTGTAGGGAGAGAAAGTAGCTCCTTCAAGATGACACACAAACCAGTTAACCTCCCCTGGCTGTGGTCAAAGGGTTTACAAGGATTTTTACACGGGTTTTCTGTGCTGTGGTTACAGAACCAAGGATGACCTATCACAAATCGAAATTAGTGGCCTGATGACAGGTGTCCTATTCCCAGAGACCCAGCTATTCCCACCTGCGAATGCTCATGATGCAAGTACAGAATCGACACATGGAGGAACTGATCATATTCTTGGCAGCTACTGACAACTTGGTTATGCTCCAGAGACCTTCAAAGTAGACATGAATGCCAAGTCCTTATAATGATTTCTGGGGTGAGTATTTATACAGTTACGTATATATTGTTTTAGTTGTGCAATATTCTCCCTAAGACAAACACTTAAGGGAAGATTTAATAACCTATATAACTTGACTAAGTTATCCCTCCTTGGAGGAGTAAGAATTGTTGAAGATGTTCAAGGAGCTATAACTAGGCACACCACCATAAAATTTTAAACTGAAGATAAAAAAAAATACTGTTTAGCTCTCATATCTATAAACTGTGACACAGGCCCCAGAGGAAAGTTATAGAAGTTACCTTCAATTCAGACATGTTAACCTAGTCTGGAAAAAGCATTTGGTAGCACATTTATTTTAGTAGGGATACAGAAAAGATCACTTAGTAGGAAATTTTAATATCTTATTTTTCAGACTAATAGTAGGCTGGACAGGAACTATCTTGCTAACTAAAAATCATACAGTAGTACACAAAAAAAGAAACTAGTGGAATCAACGTTTTGTTGCAAATTCACTTTAGGACAACCTCATACATGCACTCATATTTCAACTACCAGGTTAACACATCCCAAGTATAAAAAGCTCAAAAAACACTGAGAGAATAAAGCATTGTCCTCACTGTTTTGGATATTGCAATGGATATTACCAATGGACTTGTGCGGTTTTGTGACTTTATGTTTTCTTTATGTTAGGTTTCATTTAAAACATAATGGGAAAGTGAACCTCAAGTTTATCAGAAATAAAAATTTTGAAAGACCACAAAAAAACCCATGACAGTCAACATAAATCACCTTTTCTATCCTTTGCAAGAAAACAGTCTATTTACAATATTTCTGGACCTTTCTGATTTTGATTTGAAGGAGAAAAAATGACTTGTATAATTCTTTCCCAATAACTTAGAGTCAGTATTTCCAGATTGTTCTGGAAAACTCCCAAAGCAGTTAAGATCGGAAACTGATGATTCTCAATTACTAGTGTATTCAGGTACATGTCTTGGGAGAAATTTTGCTTGCCCGCAAATTAGCAGCAGAAGCAAGTTTTCCTCAAATACAAGGTATTTTTTACATAACCTTGTCTATTCACAACTTTGTGGCAGATGCAAACTACTCTTGAGATCCTGCAGAGTTTTCCACATAATTGAAGATAGACTCTTGACTAAGTAAGTGGTATTATAAATACAAGTTGTAAATTACAGCTTAATGATGTAGGTAAGCCAAATGAAGGCCTTGCTGAATCACAGGTAGAAACCTGGTATTTTCAAAGAAGAGGGATGGAAGGGTCAAAGAATGCCAGTCTGAATTCTCAGAAAGGCAAAGACAGAGACAGGCAGGTAACTTACAGAAATAAGAAAGTTGAAGTAGTTGACGGGTACAAATTACTGGCATGAAAATCTTAGTATAGAATTAAGTTTACACATCTTCAGAGTTCATACCAAAAAAGGTGATAAATCACAGTTGGCACACATTAATGTAATACAAATTATTTGATCTAACCATTCATTAACTGTTATCACACAGTGTTTTGCTGAATGGAAAAGCGGAATGGAGAGACCAAAGTAAACCTGCTTGTATATTAGCAAAAGGAAACAGTTAAAAAACAAGAAAAAACATTTTAAAAAAGGGCTGCAAATGCTATCATTAGTCTTCCATAGGAAAGTGTAAAACAAGTTTTGACTCAGGTTTTACTTATGGAATTACCAAGTGACTGGGATTTGACACCTATTAAAACAGAAACAAGGCAGTGCCTCACAAAAACCCCACCCACCTTCTATCCAATTTCAAGAATAACCTAGTTTCTGTTCTTTCTTTTTTCATACTGCATGGATATCCAAAGAATTTTAGTTTTAACCAAAATACCAACAGCTGCTGAAATAAGAGAATGTGAATGCTTTCTATAGTCATATCAAGACTGTAGAAAAGTAGAACTCAATATATTACACCAACTATTTATTTCTACAACTCTGCTTCTCTTGTATGGTTACAATTAGATTGTATTGCCATGGAGAATAACCGCAGTCCTCTAATTTTGATTGCTGCTGAAGTTTTTCCCTTCATCTTTATCCCAGAATGCCTTACTACTGAACAGAAATCCTCGTTCTTCTAAATGCCCAGATAGGAAATCAAAACCATAAACCTGGCAGTGAAAGAGAAAAAGCATTACAGTTTCCAATGTTACCAGAAGACTTGCAGCCTCATGATGGTTTTGCTATTTTCATTTTCTTGCAATAGTGTGTGAAATTAACAACCCCAAAACCTAACTGAGTGGTTGTTATGTAAGAACCACACATACAGATGCAGGATTCCTCAAGTAGAAGTTTCTTCTGAATTTATGTTTTCTTGTCTCTTAATTCCTCTTACTTCATTAAACTAGTGGATGTAGAAGTATCCTTCCTGAAATTTGCTCTTTAAATTCCCAAAGACCTTTTTCTTTTTCATAAATAAGAATATACACCACCACCTAAACCAAATTATTGAGCAGCAACCAGAACATCTTTGAAATGTGATGCTCTATGCATATAAACTCAAGACCATGTTGTAAGGGTTCCATATGTGAGGTACCAACCCATAAATGTGCATCCTTGGTTCCTCACAGCCAGAATCTTCAGTAACTTTCAACAGGACACCTAGAGTTCAGAATATATCTTGGAGAAGTTCTGTTGCAAGCTGAACCCATCAGCTGACTGATGAGGAAATGTAAAATCTTGAGGAAAACAGTAACTGTAGAACCACTCAAGCTGAATCATGCACAGAAGCCCTCAGTGATAACACTGTGCTTAAAAAAGGCGCACTGGCACAAATCTGCAAGTCTAAGGATGGCCACATTTCTCACACCTCAAAGCACACTTGTGCGCATGCAGTTACACATGAATCACACCTCTAGCCCTCTTGCAGAAGATTCTGACCCAGCACACTGTTATGCTATTTCTTTGTGGGGAAATCATTACACATCCATGCATTTTTGCCATTTGTTTAGAAAAAGAAAAAATCTGATGTCTCAGCCCTGGCCGAGCGTGACTTTGGTAAGAACACAGGCAGGGTGATTTCCTGGCTTGATTCACACTCTACGGGAACCACATAAAATGCAAACTTACATAGTTTCATCCAACACAAAGAAAGCTGTATGGCTCAAAATATATTTTCCCAGGTACGTGGTAATCACTAGAAAATATTATTTTTAGTAAAAAAGGTTAAAAAATGAAGAAGTGAACATGTAGCTACGTGTACTCCTAAGGAGTGCCTAAAGCACAACTGCTAGTTTTATTTTCAAAAAATTATTCCAATCAAGGGGAAGGAGACTCCCTGCTCAACACATAGAGGATGAGTACAAAGCTGGCCACCACCCACAGAAACTGATTCACTTGGCTCTGTGTGTACATATACTGAACTTCCTAACACTTTTTGATAAGAGTGTTCTCCGAGGATCAGGGTAGGATAGGGAGACTTTCAGCAATCTAGACTAACACCTAAGCTGTCATGCAGTCCAAGTCCTGTGACAGTGAGCCTGAAAACCCCAAACTAATTGTTATGGAGAAGTGGAAGAGATTCTAGAATAAAAACTGCCCTCATGAAGCTAGGGAAACGCAAGTCTTTTGACTATCATAACTTTCTGAGGATTTTCAAGAAAAAAAAATTAGTTTAATGACTGTGACTAGTGGATTAAAGAGGTATCCAAGTGGAACCCTGTGGATAAAACAGGCCAAGACCAAAAAATTAATAAAAAATTTTTTTTCTTATCAGGAAAAACAGGCCTACAGTTTTTGACCATTCAGGTCCCACAAAACTGGCTTGAGTACCCTTCTGAAGTCTACTTCCAGTTCTCCAGTCTCCATTACCCAGTATTATGAGAGTTCTCAGGAAACAGTCGAGTCCAATACTACATATATCAATTCCACAAATGATTCTCTTTCCTGCAAAGCATAAAGATCTTACGCCTCCTTGTTTGTTCACATAAATTATTGCCCAGGTATGTTCTCAGTGTTCTTGGCATACGGAGGCTTAGACTGTTCCTAATACTCAATTGCCAGGGTGGAAAACATCGTAGGATGGGCCCGGTGGGATCAATTGCTTCAGCTGCAACTCTGTCTGCAGTGTATCTGACAAAGTGTGTGCCGGCACAGTGAACTTCACCAGCTGTAAGACTGAAACATTCATTAGTGTGCCTACCTGCCAATCATCTAGCAGTTCCAAAATACCAAGAACAGCTCTGAGCCAGGTCTGACTTGATTACAATTCTGAGGACAGAGAGTCACTCCACTCAACAGCCAAGAAACACATTCAGGCCACCCTGAAGCCCTTGCATTGCAGAAAAGGTCTTCTTCTGAGAAGTTGCAGAGAAAGCTGACGACTTTAATGAGTAGGAATTTGGAAGCAGTACTTCTGTACATGTGATATGGGGCAATCTGAGGACAGTTCCAAAAGAAGAAATGAGAAAGCAGCTAGACTGATTCTCTGTATCTGGCAAGTGTAAGCAGCTATGTAGAAACTCACTGAAGTGATCTTAACTGTAGGACAGATGGTATTCGTGCTTTAGATCACTGAGGGAGAACCAGACCTGGCGCTTTCAAATAAAGTGAGCATCTGCAACGGTGCTTCTTAGTTACAGAGCTATGGCTGCACGACAGAAGTGCTGCATCAGGAAAAGACAGAGAAGTGCTGATACAGGCCATGAAAACGTACTCTTGTGTCAAAGACAGAGATGAACTTCTAGCTACAGAAGACTGCTGAAATGAGTTTTACCAGGTATGGTGGGCTAAGCCTTGCTATCAGCCAAATTCCCACCCAATTGCTCATTTCTTTGCCACACTGATGTGCAATGAAGGGCTCTTGCGTGTGCATGGAATATGTGTTGCTTTTCTTTCCCCCTTTTAAATTGATATAAAATCACATTCTGATTCCATGTATAAAACTCTTTGAAAGAATGTTAAGCCAAATATTTGAAAGACATTAGGGAAGGACATCTTACAATTCCTTAAGCAACCTTAATTTGGCCTTTTTTTTTCTAATTATAACATCGTAGCACGTTCTTTAATTACACGACTATGGGTTAAAACTCAGATAAATAATGAGCCCATAATGGGTCAAGCGATCATAAATGCATCACACTCCTTAACTTCTGACCATTTGATTTCCACATCTGAACATAGTTTTTTAAACTCTTTTTTTGCATTTAATGAGATTAGTTGAGAACCCTTCACAATTTCCACTTTTTCCCACAACCAACAAATTAAAGATCACAGATGAACATTCTCCTTCATATCTGGTTTAATAATCTGCTTGTTAGAGATGGAGGAAGGTTTACAATTTGTGGCTCAAAAAGAACAAGTCTAAAATAATGAAAACAGATTTAGGGAAAAAGAAAAAAAGCAGCCAGCTAGATATTCTATTCTATCACAGCCCCCACTGTAAGGTAGAGGCTCCACTATTATTGTAACTAAGGTGCTTTGCTGTGGTCCCAATTACTCCTGTGAACCTGAGGAGCAGTTAAAATAAGGTCTTCTCTTGATATCTGTGCTTGACAAAAACGTACTTTTCTTTCAAACATGGACAACATTGCAACCACTCTTCTAACTCTGTAACATGAAGAGTGCACCAAATTGAAAACTGTATTACACTTCTACTAACCAAACCTTTCCATTATCATACTATACACTGCTGTCCACCTACTAAGTGACAGTTCTCACAAGAGGCACAGTACACTCCAGATGTCAGGTGAAGTTCAGTGCACTGATTTTCAATTTAAAGCTGTAAAATAGTTTCTTGAATTGTCCATCTGCAAAATCCTCTCTCTTCCATATGTTAGAATGGCAACTGCCAGCTGTAGAGGCATTTCAGATAGCAATTCACTGATTAAAGCTGTCAGGTTATTTTTCAATGAATGCATCTCAGCTCTGGAATTAATTTCTCCCTAACCCACAGTCTATGTTTGCTGACTTCCATAACATGGAATATGGAATTGCAGAAGAAAATTATCATTGTGTTCGGTGACAGGACAGTATGAGGACCACAGGATATGGGTACTATAATTATTTGGAGGCGTTTTATTTTGGGAAGCTGCAATAATCTGGGAAGATGAGCAAAAGAAGAAATTAGTTGAAATCATGCCAAATTAGTAAACAGCTCCAGTAGGATTTGGATAATATATTTTCTAATGCATCTGCACTAATTCTAAGGTAGCACAGGTATCTATAAAAAATGTGGGTGCAGAGAACACAGTTTGATGCTGGAAGTGATCCAGCCCTCTGCACACACATGACTGCTGAACCTTTGAAACTTAGCAGTGCTTGGTCCTCAGTGAGCTGCTGTTGCCATAGCAACAGCTCTTTAAAACATGGAAAACCAGGTCAGGTAGTTTCAAACTAATCACTGTTTCCAATGTCACTGTCTTCCCCTGTAGTTTTGAATAAGCCCACCTCTGAGATGACCACTGGGCTGTTGCCATAGAGTCATCAGCCAGCAGAGAGAAGAAAACAAGGCTCTTGAGTTTCACAGGCCAAAGGGATGCTTAAGTAACATGGAGTTTGGCCTCCCTCCACCTATCACTCTTTCCCCCAAATCGTTTAGAAATCCCCTTCAGAGGCACTAGTTCTTTTCCATCTATTTTTTTCTGCAAATATTATTTACTCTGCAAAGTCTCTGGGGCTTAGGATTTTTAGTTTTGTTTTTTAAATAAAAAGGCATTGCTAAATTTTGGAGTTAAATCCTGATAACTGCTGAGTGTAAGTCAAAAGTGCATTATTTGGCCATAACTTCATTACTCCAAAAGGCTCTGTGTTACAGTATCATTCAAAAACTTTATGTAAGGAAAAACAACCATTGTAAACCAGGTTTTTAAAACCCATGACAAGGAAGTTAACCATCTTGAGACAACAACTGGAACAGCTGAGCATGTACACACCAAGCAATTTCTGCCAATTCCTTCTCTGTTCCTCCACCACACTATTAAAGATGGACTGCACACAGGTGCTCGCATCTTGCCCAATCGTAGGTCACAGACGAAATCCCAAAGGACAAGCACTGGTTTTATTTTTTAATTTAATGTCTTTATTTCTGTAACTGAACCTGCCTGAATGCTAGCTTACTCACAATTGTCCCTTTATCTTGCCTCACAGTTGTATTCTAATAGTTAATGGCAACACTTTGGAAAGACAAAAATAGCAATGAAATTTACAACTTTGCAAAAGCAAAACAAAAAACCCATTCCATCCTACACACACACATCACAGGCACCATGGAAATACCACATTTCTCTCTCTATGAACATTATCAGGATAATAGTTCTCGACTTGAGGTGGTTATCCACGCACATTCTTCTTATGTGTGGATGGCATTTAGAACACATAACTGTAATTAATGGCAATCTTAAAGTAACCCAAGTGTTTGCACTTGAAGCACAATCTTAAAAACAAAAAAAAGCACCGTCTCCAGGTTCCAGTGGGAACAATGCCAAAGGAGTTCCCAGTAAAAAAGCCTCCTCCTCCATTTGCACTATTCTTCAACGAATTCTCTATGCCAAAAAGCATAATCTTCAAAGAGAACACAACAAAATAAAATAGATAGTAATTTTGGGACAGCTTACTTTTACTAAGAGAACTTTTTGCATCTACGTAATTTTTCAGTGTAATGTGAAAGTTTGATCTTTGCCTTTGTTGTACACTTTTTCCCCTATTCTTACTTGAAAGAATAATATTCAAATATAAAAAAATAATGACATATACTGGGCTGTAGTGACACCATGAGGGAAAAAAATTCAAACATTTTTAGGAAGTTCCACCTAATTCACATCTACAAACACTACAGCATGCTCATACAGCATCATGCACCCAAAGAAACACAGCTTGCTAAGTTCCTGCTTCTCAGCTGAAGACCTAACCTTGCCCATGACCCTTGCAAAGTAAGTTAAATTCTTCAAAATTATTTAAGTTAACTTGTTTTAGTTCTCACTAAGCCACACTAAAGATTGTCATGTAAATGCAGTCAGGGTTCCCAGCTTCTTGAAATAGCTGTAACCATTCTACTGTACCTTTAGATATTGAGCCATTTTGTCCCAGAACATCTTATTTACGTTAAGAAACTGGATTTTCTGAGGACTATTCTTATATCTGTACAACTTCTAATGTCAAACGTAAATGTAAGAAATACCATGATCATTAAGCAGATGCTAGAGAAGTGTTAATTCTTCAAGTGTTTCCTTCTTGGTAATTAGATGCACTTGCCCTAAACTAAGGAATGTTGACAGAAACAGTCTGAGAAATTTCTAACCCTAAATCTAAATGCAGTTTTACATTTAGACACACAATTGAAAGTGTGTCTTCAATGGTCTGAGCAGCAAAATTTAACACCAACATCAGTTTTGCCACTGACCTTAAAAAGTATGAGATTGATTAAGTCTTCCATAAAGTGTTTGTCAAAAGCTGCAGCTTTATGTAGTGGGCTTTATTTTTAAATATAGCTTTATTTTTAAATTGTTACTCATATAAAAATATAAAGGACGTATAAAAGCTTGTCAAACTGATTTTTTTGGGGTTTTTTTGTGTTTGTCTACCCTCCACATCCTGGGTGATTTTACATGAGTTTTTTAACCTTTTTAGGCACTGGTGCTGTCTATGAGGCACATATAACAACAAAAACAAATGAAAAAAACCCACGAGTCTCCAAACAGTCAGATTGCAGATTTACACTGCACACATCTTACCTTTTTCACCAAAAATCAAATGACTGGTTGTAGCTTAGCAATGCTACAACTCCCAATAAACAAAAGTAAATGTGGGTTATAAGGCATTCGTAGTCAAGAGTTCTAATGTAAAAGAATGGCATTTGGAAAATTTCAATGCATACATGTCACACACTACTATAATACAAGTAAATGGGAGTAATAAGTGTATTCTTATAGAAACACAGATTTTGCTTTCAAGTTTCATAGGAGTTCCCCTTTATGCCTGAATTATGCCATAGTTATCAGAAAATAAAACTTACATGTAAATCATAATTTTCTGAGCAATCCCTGGTTTTGGTATATGTTTACTAAGTCCAATCTAATCAGATATCTGAAGATATTAACTCAAAATAACAAAGAATTTCAAGTATTAAGAGCCCTGTTTGAAGTCAATGCCTGAATGTAGAAGTCTCTTTATGAAATATTGGTAACATCTACGCTTAATATATAATCGACTCATGGTATTCACTGGCTGACAATCAAAACATGAGGCACAGAAATCTAATACAGGCTTTGCAATTATTCAGAGCCACACAGACACTAAACTCATCCAAATTTTCTTTTCTGTTAAATTGCTAGAATCCTATCTGACACTTAAGTCCAATAAAAAAAAGGGGAGTGATGGTGTAAAAGAACCCTAAACTGAAAAAAACATCCCATGTTCTTTACCAAACCACAAGATGAGGAAATCCTGTTTGAAACTAAGATATAAAAATTAACTTAAACCAATCTTGAAAAATTCCAGTCGCCCACTCTCCGCAGGCAAGTTTTATTTTTACTCCTTTTCATTAGCATTAATCATCATAGCAAAGAGTAGGAGAGCAGATTTTCCTGGTGGTAAATTTGCATGATATTTTCAGAGAGATGATTTGAAAGAATTTTGCTGAAACCCTGAAGTGGAACACGCACCCTTTGGTGTGAGCACTCAGTCTGGGGGTCAGACATTACACACAAAGGTGTGGTACACTGTCTTGATGTTAACAGTGATTCATGGAACATGGAAACTCTTTGGATTAAATATCCTCCCCCTTTTTTTTTTAAGAGAGAACAGAAAAGAGACCTGAAACTGAATTGGTTTGAGGGACAAAAAAGGAACATCTAAAACTTGTCCAGCCACAACTGCTTTTTTCCAAGTGTTTCAAAGCTCTTTCTAGGCTGTACACATTACTGAGCTATTACACAATGATCCTAAGGAGGTATATTAGTGCAGACAACTGGTTACTAAGGTAACAAGATGCTGCTTTAAACCAGCAGTGTTATCCCAGCTCATCAGCTTCACTCATTTCTTTCCTTTGCTCTCCTTAAACTATGCACAAATTATAGACTTATTGTTGAAGTGAATATATACACTAGAGCTATGCTTCAGTCTTCTCCATTCAAGTTACCGAGGGAAAAAAAAGGGCATTAGGTGATGCAAGCATTTAAATTCTTTGGTGTGAAGAAGTTTGATTCTTAACTCTACACTTAGAAAGTTCACTGAAAAATAAGTTTCGAAGTTTTTTCTTACTAGAAACTATTTTATCATTTAAAAACACGTAGCGCATTGAAACTATCTGATATGATAAAATAAGATGGCAGGGATATTTTAAACTTCTGGGAGAGAAAATACAGTTAAGTTCCACTGACTACATCTTGGCTGGAATTTTCCAGAGGCAGACTCATGTTTGGAAATAATAGTTGAGTGCTAATTGCGAAAACTGTCAAGGTTACCCAAGGTCTAGCTCCTCCAAAATACTGATGCTCCTAATAAACAAATTAAGTATGTCACTGTTTCTGAGAGCTCGATGATTTTTAACACCTAATTGTTCTCAACATCTCTTACGATTACAAACATCAGGCATCAGCAGTAGCTTAAAAAGCCATAGAAAATAAGGCCACCGGAAACATTTACAGGAGAAGGTCACCTACAACAATCCTCTGCTCCAAGTGGGATTAAATCCATCAAAACAGTTCCTTACGTGTTTATTTAACCAGGTCTTCAACACTTCCAATACTGGCAACTTCTGTGAACCTATGAGGCAATCTGCTGTTTATGTTGCTATCCATTCCTCTTACTATCTAACTTCAAATAAATTGTTGCAATTCAAGCCTGAGTTCTTGCCTCGTCAGAGTATGTCAACAAGTAAAAACCTTTAATTCTGTTTTTAACATGTAAAAATGCAAAAAGCTTTTTGGTCTTTTAAGATACAAAAATTCATGTGAACTTTGTCAGACAGCACAATTCACCTTCCAAAACCACTGAACTACAGCACTGGCACTTTGGCATGAACGACTCAGTGATCAGAGTAACAGCTTTATAATAGTTCTACAATTTAAGATGAACAGAAAGTACTGATTCTCTTTACAGCCTAAAAAAATTACTTATTTACTCAAACACTAATAGAAGAAGGGCCATATTCAAAGAGAAAGAATCCTATATTCAATACCAGTTGAAAAAACACCCTGCTCAAGTATTGTATTCCCTACTCTCAACACGAAAAATAATTCTCCTTTGTGATCAGAATGTATAAACAAGATTTAGTTAAATCAGTCAGTATTTTACTTACAGAGCTTAAAAAAAAAAAAAAATGTTAGTAGGTCTTTTCTCTTTGTCTAGTGAGGAGTTGGGGGGAAAGCCCAGGAACCAATACTACATTTTTACTTTACATATCAGGCTGCAACAACCTCCTCTATTGCCTGCCTGAACAGCTGCATGTTAAGAATAACTAACCATGGCCACAACCTGCAAACCATCCACTGTGGACTCCTAATACGAATATCTCTCCCGTTAAATTACCAACACACACACCTTTCCTTTTTTTTTTTAAAAAAAAACACTCAACAGACAAGATATTCTGTAACAGCCACCTATTACGAAAGGTACAGAAAATCTCCACTGCTGGGGTTCACACTGTCCACAATAAATGACCTAGAAAGAGCATATTATACTCATTACATTCATTTACAGTCTCTCCCCTTTTAGCTGTGTTGGAACTGAAATGAATGAAATTCTGCATGGCAACTGTCAACACCAATAATAGATGTGCTTATCTCATATGCATACGGCCTAGGCAAACCCAGAAACCTAAGTTTTGTATTTGCTTAGTTAAGAACACGTTTTCCTGCAGCATCTGGAAATGCTTCATGATATTCAAGCAACTAATTAAAACCAAAGAAAAATGAAACTATGTTAATACTTCATTTAAACTTTTTAAATTAGTCAGAAGAGAAGCAGAAATGATTGAAAAATAGATGAAATATGTTCATTCCCATTAATTAAAAGAAGACTGTTCCAAACAAACTCACCCGCTGCTTAAATAAAATTGGAATAAACCCAGCCAAGGTTTTGGACCCAGACATATTTCCAGTGAAGCTAACTCAGACTAGCTTCATTACTGAAGTTTTAATTAAATTCTAGATGGTCTTCAGTCATTTTATGGTATTCACTTCTTTACCAAATTGTCACATTATACATTTATAAATGTTAACTGAAGTGCTGCATATCTGCAAAACTATTATTTCACAATTATTATCTTCTCTGTATTTGTTCCTTTTGAAACCCAGGGAAATATTCTGCCTAGGGTAACAGATGGCTTTGTAGTTTTTTGTTGCTATTCCAGAATCTTTAAGTCACCCAAAATGCATCTACTTAAACATGATACTGCAGTTATTGCAAAACATGATCTACATGTTCACTGTTTAATATTTAACAATCTGGATACCATTCCTGTTTGGAAATAATTCTGCTAGAGACAGAAATCATTACCCTAGCATTGCTATAATAAATAGATTTGCCTTTTTACATTTTATCATTTCATAGCAAAAAGTACATGACTCATTTAAAATTAAATAATGTATACGATCAGTGCAAATGAAGTTTAGCAAATCATTCCGACTCATGTTAATTCACAAGTTATCATCAATTAGCTATCACTTCACTGCAGCTCATGCAAATCCTTTGTTAACATCATGTCCCACACTGACATACATTACTAAGGGGCAGAAGGACTTAGAGAGCAATTTTACATTTTAATGACATTTAAAATATCACGATACAGCAAAAATGTAAGCAGCGGGTTATTTGACAGCATGTACACACCAGTCTAGAAACTAAGTTTTATCCGGGTATCCCCATATAATAAAAATGTTGAGCACTTCTTGCTTATTAAAAGTGCACTTTTTTGGTGAAAATTAACTTTTCTAATGCCCATAAATTTGTGATAAATGTATCACAATGTATCACAAAATCTTCGACTGTGAATGCTGTAAAAACTTTGAGCAAACTGTTTCAACACCACCTTGGTCTCTGCAGCACGTACTTATCTAATGTGAAACATTCCCCACGGAAAGAAAAAAGCTATCACAACAGTAACACAGTCATATGAATACATAATATCTATAAAAAACAACTCTTCTTAAAAGGACTGGTCAGTCAGATGGGCAAAATAAACACATCATTTGTTCTAATTCACCACTCTGATCCAAACTGCTGACTTCTGCGCCACGACTAAAAGTTGGCCCACTAAAGAGTTAAGTAAGCCTCATTATGAAAAGCTGTTTATACCATCCATCTTTAACACTTCTAGGAATCTCATATCCATATATTGCAGAGCTCTACTGCATTTTTACTTATTCAGTGACATTGTGCCACTTCTACTCACAATGAGTAGTATCTTGTTCATTACACTTACTGGCATCGAGGTTTGCCGTGAATGAAACACCAGTTAACCCCAAGTAAAACTGACAGAATTAGGATTGAAAACACTGCTTTAATTTTGCCATCTCCTGCAATAATTAAAATCTGTAAGAGAATTGCCTATAGACTGATAGAATTCATTGAAAGTAAAAATCCACAAAGACCCTTGAGTGTGAAATACACTTTAACAACTATAAAAGCTTAAGCTTGAATAACCACTAATTTGGACTTTTTGAAAGAGATGTATATCAAGTCAGAGCTTAAACACTCCATTTGAAAGGCTGACGTGGAAAGAAAACCCCAAAATATTTACAAGTTCCCCAGAAACACATTTCCCTAAGATTCACTAATATCAAAGATCGATACTTTTGGTTTTGAAAATTTATCATGAGACGTCAGAACCAGACAACAAAACAACTGAAAACAAAGATTAAAACCAGCAACTCTACATATAGTCACAGAAAATACAACATTCCTAAGTGTTTGGGGTTGAATGCTTTTGTTTGTTTGGTGGTGGTTTCTTTTTAGAAAGAAAGAAGAAATGTAGTATAAAAACTCCAAACACTTCTTATGCATAAAAAACAGCACCTTAAGTCCTGAGGCATGCATAACAGGGTAAATTTGGAATAATGTAATATTCAAGGTGAGTATACAGTATCAGAATTAAGTCTAGTTAAAAGTTATTTGTAATATACCTGATTCAGTACAATGTAAAACTTGAAGATCTGCAGCAGCAATTTTTTCTTACCGATTCATGGAACATGCCATCAGAAACCAGCACAGACTGATCACAGAACTGAAGGCCCACAGGACCAACGGTCCGAGATGGACCTCAAATTCCCATATGGCACCAGTGAAAAAGAAACAAGATCAGCTTCTGAACTGCAAAACAGATGTACTTCAATAGTGAAAAAACAAAGCATAAATATGTACTTAAAGAACAAAAAATGCTGCTAAAATTACTTTTTTTTTTTAAGGCTCAGATTGCTGACTAAAGCATCTGATTTTCTTGAAAAAGTCTTCCAGTTCTATTTTCATTGTCAAGGAGTTTTTAAAACATTTACGTCAGGGCAGAAAACTTTGCTCACACAACAACTTTCAAACCAGATCTTGCACTAAGTTCATTTATGTTATTTTATATATTCATTTATCCACATTACGAGAAAAGTTTCCTGTATCATTTACTTACATTATCTAAAAACATCAGCAAGCGTGTAAGACTAACTGCTATATCTGCATTACATGTATTTGTACATTTAAACAAATAAAATAACTATATTTTATCAAACAGTAAGATAGACTAGGAATAGGACAAAATATCACTGTGACCTAAAGCAAATATACCACTTGGACACAAGAATTAGCTCCCAGTTCTGCAGGTTTCACCTCACACTACACAGCAAAAAGCAAGCTGATTAGTTGCAGGGTTTTATAAAGTTGGGGCTTTCTTCCCTCTCCCTTCTCTCTCCCACCTCAATGGCATTTCTGCTTCTCTAATTTATGCTTTAACAGACACATACACTTCTAAGTCTTTCAATCAATATACTTGAATA
Source organism: Lophotriccus pileatus (assembly GCA_035583135.1). Classification (NCBI taxonomy): domain Eukaryota; kingdom Metazoa; phylum Chordata; class Aves; order Passeriformes; family Tyrannidae; genus Lophotriccus; species Lophotriccus pileatus. Next base: position 129,451,416 of record JAWWES010000081.1, read on the forward strand.
TCTCTTCTTAGCATGGCACTGTCATGCACCCTGGCTCAAAGTTAGAGTACTATTGGAATATACTAGCATTAAGTTGCATTTTGATAATTTATATTTTAGTTCTAGTATATCAATCCCTTCTTTAAATAAAATTATGACTGTCATCATTTGCTGCTAGGATCCCTTTTTAGATCCCATTAACTAATTCCAAACAAAACAGAACGGAATTATTTAGTACAAAAAGTCTCCATTACTTATTCCTTTCATGAATCATTTAAAGACTTCATGTCAGCAACCAAAAACATTCATGTTGATCTCATAAAGAGGAGACATTATGCTTGCTGCCCACTGATTTATCCTTTCAGAAAGTCTCTTGCAGTCCACGTGCCAATACTGTCACTTGCTGTCTAAAATATAAATAGAAGTTCTTCTAGAATATATATATATATATATATATATAAAATAAATAATAATTGCCTATGGTTCAAATCAGCAGGCTGTTAAAACCCACATCCCATGTGACCAGACAGCTTCAGAGAAACGTGGACTGCTCTAAAGCAGTACATCCACTACTGAAGAGTCTTCCCAGACTCTTTCTTAGGCTGGATTATCTACGGAAGTATTTGGCTTTCATCATATTTAAAACAAAATAACATCCCATACACACACACATATACATCATCCATGCAAATAGCAATTCACTTTCTAAAAAATCCTATTTGGTTTTCAATCAGAATAATTTTGTAGCAAAAAGCCTTACAACACTGCCTTTTCAAGAGGCCAAGGATGAACTGCACATCACACAACTTCCATGAGATGCTGGAATAGGCTGCCCAGACAAGTTGTAGCTGCCCCATTATTGGAAGCGTTCGAGGTTACAGCTTTGAGCAATCAGTGCAAGATGCCCCTGCCCATGGCGGCGAAGCTGGACTAGACAACCTCTAAAGGACCCTTTTGACCCAAACCATTCTAGGATTCTGAAGTCTACGAGTGGTCAGTCTAAGTCTATCACTAGCAAGATTTGCCTAGAGAGAGAAGTTAAGTATCTGAAGACCAGAACTCTGAGGGTTTGGTTCTAGGACAAATTCATATTTTAAGAAGGCAACTTCATATGTAGAAGCGATGTCAACAAGCTCCACATGATTATCCACGTGTGAAATATTCATGAACGAGCACTTACAGCATCAGCATTTACAAAAAGAATCGTTTTTACCTGCATTTCTTCACAAGTACTGGAAAAGATAGGATGAATTTTAAGTTGTTCTAAAGGCAATATTTTGCCACTGTAATAATCCCACTGAAATAATGGCCAGTTATTTTCCCATGAATAGTGCAACTTTTCTGTTAGTCAATTATCAGGAAAAACCTAAAAAAACTCCACCCAAACCAAAATTCAACTAAATGAAAAACTCTCCAGCAGCTTGTACTGTCCTATTTAACTGGCTTTACTCCAGTAGTTTAAATTTAAGAGTCGGCTTTAAGTAGAAATGAAGTAAGTGAAAACTGGGGAAAAAATTCCACACCTACAGCTGTCACCTAAAATTAAACACATTTCTCTCCAAATCCCAAGTGTGCTTTCGAAAAGGTGTCATGTGATCATATTTAGCTACTGCATTGTAATTAAGAATGTTTCATCCACAACTGATAAACTAAATTCTTTTGCTGAAACATGGTAAAAAATTAATCAAGGTGAAAATCAGATATAATTACCTACAGGTCTCTAATCAGTAATTATTTGATTTTAACTGCAACCTATAACTCTGGAACATTTTCTTTTTGCCCCTGTTATAATGTGCAACACAAAGACAAATAAACTACACATATTTTGGAGGGGGAAAAACCCCACCCTAAAATAGACAGACTGGTGTTAGAATAATTTTGTGTAGAGAGATGTGTGCTATTGGAATAGTACCAAGAAAATGACTTGTGCAAAACAGTAGGTGATCTTAAACATCTCCAAAGAGATTGATTAAATGACTCTAACCCAGTTTAAAATGCTTATCATTTTACTGAGTTATGCAGCAAACACGACAGTAATATTCCACGTCTGTGGCAATTTTTTTTCCAACATCTGAGTCAATTTTAAAAGTTCTTACAGCACATAAATTTTAAGGAACCAAAAACACTTTAACAAAAAAGAGTAGTTACAAAGTAGTATAATGTCACATGCCATTCTCCATTAAAGACATCCTTTGTTAATTAAATGTACGTATTTCAACAATCACAATGAGGCATTAAGATTAGATAATTGCACAGTATTTTGGAAAGTTTACTTATATTGTTAGTTGTATTAACATAGTTACAGATAGGGATTAAATATTTCTGATATAAGTAAAATAAAGAACATGCAAGAAATGAAACAACAAAAATGTACTTACGAAATCAAAGTCTCCATCTTGAGGGACCTTCCAGTTATCAGGGAAAACGTTTTTGGATATGTGGTAAGGTTCATGCATGTTCTGATTACAGTTTTCAGGGCTTTTATTCTTGGAATCTTGTTTATCAAAGTAGTCCATGAAAGAAGGTCTTTGAACTTGCGGTGAAGTAGCATTTCCTTGGTTGAAAGAAAAAAGTAAAAACTATTTAAAGATTTAACGCATTATAAATAAGCGTCACTTATTAATTTTCTTGGATTTTGTAGAAACTAATACAGTCATCTGTATGTGATGCAAGCCTCTGTTTGTCCCCTGAGGATCTTTGGCATAAAAGCTCACAGCCGAAGAATGATATTTGTGTAGCAAGATATAACGTGGAGAAATGTTCAAGACATTTCAGAGTTGCACACACAAATAATATTAGAAGTTACTTCATGCAATATCTATTTGTTGTTATAGAGACTGAATAACACAAGGTGCTAAGCATCCCTTTGGGTGCAGAATGCCTGTATCTTCAAGGCCTAGTCCACAAGCACTTTAAGGAAAGGAACAGAGTTTCACCAAAGGTGTGATTTAAAAATTATTCAGAAAAAGAACTTCAAAAAACAACCACACAAATCATGTCTAGATGCTGCTTAATTAAATGCACTGCAAATGAAGGTTCGCAGCAAATGATGGGGTCATACTATACAGATGGTTGCAAAGCACCCTGTCTCCATGGTGTGGAAATCCTGGGGGATTTTCATCACCATCTACGTAGCTACAAAGGCTTTACAGAGCAGACTAAGATCAGCATGAACTCCTGTTCTATTATTCTTTTCAAGAAAGTAAAAAAAAAAATATTATCTTCAATCCTAATTGACTGAAATTTGTTTTCATTTGTGAGATTTCAAAGCAAATTAATTACTAAATAGCCCAATAAATAAACATAATTGTCCCCTCACAGAGCACATTCTGCATAGCATTGACACATGAAAAGTGTACTTGCTTGCAGCGTAACACTTTCTAAATAGAGACATATAAAATACATTTTCACAAAAAAAATATTAAACAGGATGAAAGATATAAATAACTACGCCAGGGGGGAAAATCTAACACCAAAACCCAGACAAAACTATACTTTTAAATTATAAGCATAATGAAATAATAGGAATTTTTATTTGATCTACTTGTTTTAACAAGTGAAAAGGTGAACCACTAGAAATATCTTTTGAGTCTATGTGTGACGTGATCACTAGAACTTGCTAATCTCCTTATCTGGCTTTATGCTTGTTTTTATTTATTCATTAAGTGGGGTTTTTCCCCCTTTCCACCTCTTATTTCATCATCTCTTCCCATTCTCTTTGTCTAAAGATTTTTCCATTCTAATTCTGCTGCATGACTTTTTTTCATTAATGTTTATTTCTGTACTGCTATCCTTTCACAGAATCATCACACTTGCAATAGACCTTCAAGATCATCTAGTCCAATAAAAAGTTCTTCCCAATATCTAATCTAAACCTGCCCTCATTCAGTTTAAAGCCATCACTCTCACTAGAAACCATTGTCAAATGTTTCTCTCTGGCTCTCTTGTAGGCTCCTTTTAGGTACTGCAAGGTGCTGTAAGATCTCCCCAGAGATCTCTTCTCCAGGCTGAACCACCCCAACTCTCTCAGGCAGTTTTCATATCAGGTGCTCCATCACTCTAATCATTTTCATGGTCCTCCCCTGGATTCGCTCCAACAAGTCCATGTCTGTCTTTTTGGGGGGGCCCCAGGGTTGAACACAGTATTATGGGTGAGGTCTCCTGAGAGCTCAGTAGAGGGTAAGAAAAATGGAATAATCTAAACTTTTTAGAAAAGCACACATTTAGAAAACAGATCCAAGAGCAAGTAGTAATATGAAGGAGGTAGAATTAAAAACAGAAATACAATGCATTTTCTTAGTACAAACTTTTCATTACTTGGTGATCGCTGCCCAAAACCCCTGAAACTATTTTCACCAAAAAGATAGGACACCACATTGCTAGCCTTTCACAATCAATTTTTTTCTCCTGCTGAGATGGCTGTACTCACATTGCATCCCTGAGACACACTTATAAACAAAAAGATTACCAGTGTCTCACTTCAAAACTCTAAGTACCAAAATGTTGGCACGTTACAGGTAAGAGAGTCTCCCTCCTCTCCTGTAACAGAAAATACTAAAGATTTTCCATGCAATGCTCTTATGATTTCAAACTATTTTTGAATATCTCCCTTAGACAAGTAATAGAAGACTGCCTGCATATGTAAAACAAACCAACCCCTACAAATTCCTTGCTATCAAGTGCATATTATGGAAAGTGGGTCAACAGCACCAAAATGGCTCCAAAATAAGAAAAGCAGATTTATTTTACACTTTAAGGACTTGTTTTATTTGTTTTGGTAAATAAGAATTTAGAACTTGCTTCTGATTTCAATTTAGCATACAGTTAGTTAACCCATTTAAAAGAACAAGAGCTGCTTACCTTCACTGTAAATATAAAAGCTCTCAAATAAAACCAGAAATATAACTGCAACATTATGGGACCAGAGGTATTTCAAGGTTTGTGAGGGGTTTTTTCTCCAATGTAAAAAAAAAGGAAAGGATTCATTTAAAGATTTGTACAGTTTTATTTTACTTTTATAAATAATTAAAAGAAAAAAGAATCACTTTTAAATCTCTAGCTAACCTAACATTAACAAGTTTAGTTAGCATTTCATGGGAAATGGGTTGACACCACTTTAAAGTGTAAAGGCTCCTATCTCTTTTATATTTATTTTATAAAAACTCAGGGTCTTTATGGCAGAGCAAACTGAAGTAGGTTGCACTTCTCTTTGCAAAATATAAGGTCATTAGAAGATCATTTTGGTCTGAAAGTATTTTTTCTAACTTTCATGAACAACAGAGTAATATCATTTTCTCAACTGTCTTTCAAGAGCCATTAAAATTACAAGCACAACATATAAAGATTTTTTTAAGGACACTTAATTCACTCAGCTATCCAGTAATTTACTTTTTACACAAGCTATATAACTGCCACAAAAAATCTGCAGCACACCCACTATCACTCCACACTTCCACTAAAAACCTATTGTACAATAGCCTGTTCCATTTAGGAGGATTTGTATTTTTCAGTTCATCTAATTATTCTTTACTTTCAACAAGTGATCACAGAATTACAGAGTATGCTGACTTGGAAGGAACCCACAAGGATCATCAAATCCAACTCCCAGCCCTGCACAGGACCATCCCCAAGAGTCACCCCATGTGCCTGAGAGTGTTGTCCAAATGCTTCTTGTACTCTGTCAGGATTGGTGCTGTGACCACTTCCCTGGGGAGCCTGTTCCAGTACCCAAACACCCTCTGAGGGAAGAACCTTTTCCTAATATTGAACCTAAACCTCCCCTGACACAACTTCAGGCCATTCCCTCCAGTTCTGTCACTGGGCACCACAGAGAAGAGATGCGTCCCTGCCCCTCCTCCTCCCCTCATGACAAAGTTGTAGAAGATCATGTTTAAAAATCTTTGTCCCAATTTCAGTGTCTCAGAATATCTGTCTCTTATCATCCCTTCACTCACCTACCGCAGGCCTTCAAGATGGCACTGGGGAGAAAACCATAAGAAAACAGTAGTCAGAAATTTCTGGTAAGCCATGGAACACAGAGATGACCATGGATGCTGAAAATACACGTTGTACCTCAGCAATACCCCTGACAGGAACACAGTCAATAGTGATGTCCCCAAATAATTATGTAAGCAAGTTTCTTCCAAAAAGTACGCTCAATAAAATGAATGAGGCAACAACATAACACCAACTCTTATTACACTGTTTCAAAAACATATCACAACTAAAATAAATAATTCTAAACACACATTTCAAAATAAGGAGGAATATACATGCCATTCTAACGCATGTTTTGATAAAATTCAGTTGATGTCCCCTACAAAGAAAAATTATTTTTTAGTGATGTATTTCCAACAGGAAAGTTTTATATTAGCATTAAATTGATTTCAAGCCAGTTTAAAAGTTCTGCTGCTAGTTAGGAAGTAAGGTTAGCAGATGAGGGTGTCCCTCTCCTATAGACAGGAGTCTCCCACTACAATTTCCTGGGAGGGCATGGGTGGTGATATTTTGTTTGTTTGGCATTTTGGAATGGGGGCTTTACCACTTCCTACAGGAAATCTCTAAATCTTTCTCTCATTTTGTTACTACCAGGGCACTGGACGTCTTCTGCAGCTGCATATGTACAGAGGAAAGCTTTCTTCCCTTTGCTGAAAGCCACGAGCTTGCACAACTTTCCCTATCCTGGGGATCTCCATCCACCACTCAACTGACGAACATTTCCAGCCGCTGCCTCTTCGGTGAAGATAGGGATCAGGCTCTCCCATGTGAACATTCTGTGAAGCTTCTGTGAACATTCTGTCACTATTCCCTCAAGATATACTACTTGGTCACTACTAGAGTCAGGAGCTGCAGAGCAATTAGTTTTTAGCCTTCTTTGGACCTACTACCGACCTACCTACTCTCACCCCTACTACAAAGCCTACCACGGCTTATACAACATCATATACCACTCAGGCTTTATATTCTGTACATTCCTACCACTCCTCTCTCACCACACAGGTTGGCCTACAACAGAGTAGCAGTAATTCTCCTGAGAAATGAGAGACAGGAGCCTAGAATTTTGACCTCAATCTCCAGTAAAATGTTCTTAATAGTGAATTACCACGTAAAAGCTGCCACAGCCACCTCCTTCAGCCAAATTTTAAGCAGAAAACTGTGACTGTATTTTATGAGTGGGCAAGTTCTGCAGCTAACACATGCCTATTAGACAATAACCTCAGAAAATTAGAGATCAGCTTACTTAGAACCGCAAGGAAGCATCAGCAGCAACTGGATCCTCAATTCTTTAGGCCAGAACAGTTGGGAATCTATAAAAGGGTGGATCTAAGAAATGTCTGACTACAGAGAGCTGTGTAACAAAATGGTTACTGAGTTCACAGTTTTTATATCACAGTGACTCATACACCCAAGTCTTCATTCAATTTCAGGCTTCATTCAGTCTTTTGTTTGTTTGTTTTATAATATACCTATTTATCAGAGATAACTGCAACTGGCATTTTAATGGAAAATCCACATTCAACCAACTGAACCCTTCAGAGACTTTTTGAAGTACTGTGAACTCAAGTTTAAACAGTTTTGCATGGGGAAAAGTTTCCAGCACAAAACACTGCTTTGCTTCTTGAGAATAAGACTTGTAAAAATGGTTTAATAACTTCTGTTCTATTTTTCCAACTTCTGGAGAAAAGAAAAAAATGTTCAATGACATTACTATTATAAACCCATTAGTCCATTCCAGATGAGTTATACTTTATTTTTGCTTTCAGCAAAACAAAGAAAATCCATGTTAAACTAGCATTTTGCAACAGCTCTTAAAGCATAATGGCTAACATCATTACTTTAAAAAAAAAAAAAATCTCATTTTTAAAATATACTACTAGCAGCAGCATAAATTAACAACTTTATTACCATCACAGGAGAAGGCCTGAGGAGTGAAATAGGCTTGTAAACATCTATCATCTCTTTACATATACATATAGAGGAGTAAAGCACTAGTATCCCTCCATGCAGCATCAAGCAAACCATTTGACTGTGGGCATAGTAAAAGTACTTAACTACATTAGTGAAACATCAATGTCTAGGCTACAGCCCCACTAAAACCAGCCCACAATTAAATTTCCTTTCTGAATTCTTACCAGACTAGGTTGTCATAAAACACCTATCACTAGCTTCTGCACTTCAGTTGTAAAAAGAGCTGTAGGACTTAGGCCTTTCTAAGAGTTTTGAATCCTTACTCCAGAGCTATCTAAGCATCCACCTCACCTCACAGAGGAGACTGACTTGCAGCATCACATAATCCCTTACTGATGCTGAAATCACTAAAAAATAATGAATAAACCAACTCATTAATTTTTCTATCAACATGTAGGTTCTACAGTATGGTGTCTATCCCACATTAATCAAAAATATCATTATACAATAAGGCAAGAAAGTTCACCAAATAAGTGCTGGAACCAAACCTGTTGCCTGACAGGTGAATGATGAAACCATCACTTATCATCAGACTACCTCCAGTTTGCTGGCTTTGCTTTGCTGGAGTTACGGGACTCAAGACAGTCACCTATGGAGGATGACGGAGAGGACAGAAACCTGCTGTCCCAAAGATTATATTCTTGTGTTTGATAAGAAGGAAAATGTGTTGAGAATTACGCTGACTAAACCTAAAAGATTCATGTCTCACAGGGAAAAAAGTAACAAAACAAAAACCTGAGCATTTTTCTACACTCTAGCTGTCAAATGCCACCTCATTTAGTTCACTGTCCTTTTAATATATTCAGTACCAGCCATAAACTATCTAGAAGCTTCACTGAATCTGAAGCAACAGTTAGAAACCCAGAATAAATCCAAATGGCACTAAGAGACAACTTGCTTTCCAGCCCAAGGCAGATGGTAAATATAAATTTAACAGGGAAAAAAAGAGAAACAGGGGAAAAGTTACTGAAAAGGAAAAAAGAGAACAATCGGAAGTACTCTTGGTGCACCAGAAAGCCTTGCCAAAAAAACACAAAGGGAATGTGGGAAAGCTGGTCTGAACACTGGTCTCTGCACTGACATATGAAAAAGCTTCTATACAAAAGTAAGTACAACCCAGGCAACTGAACAAAAGAAGTAATACTTCCATCATTCTCACTCTTTCTTCCACTCCACATTAAACCTCCTAAAGTTAAGTTCTATCCTTCTGTCTCTCCGCGTTTTGCATTTTCTTCCTTCCTTCCAGGTACACACCACAGTCTCTGCTCAGAGCACGCACAGGACATACTGAGCAAGATGGCATAAATGTTTTTTATTGGTAGACTGCATAATGTATGTTGGGGTAGGATGATAGGCCTCTTTTTGTTCCAAATTCCAATTTTATCTGGGCACAATTCCCCATTTGTGAAAAAAATATGGTTTTAGTTATTTTCTGTCATGGCTCCCAGAGGCCTCCAAGCATGGGTACTTATAAATAAAAACATATTATTGTTTCTTATTTTGTCCTTGAGCAGGGAAACAAAAGGCAGAAGGAAATAAAACATGAAACTAAACACAACAGCAATTAAATAAAAAGTTTGTCACAAATATTTTGTGTCTCTAGGAAGGAAATTAAATCCCTCTTCCCTAGTTTACTAAGTTTATTTCTCCAAGCTTCTTGCTTGCAATGTTCTATTATTCAGAAGTATCAAAGAGCACTTTTAGGCTACTTGCTCTGATTTATTACAATCAAATCACACAAATATCTAGAAAGTGCCTACTCTGCCTGTAAAGGTACACTGGAAACAGCAAACAATCTCCAAAGTCTTTGTCAAGTACAAAGAAGCACAAAATCTGTGCCTGCCCCTCAGGGACAGCAAGGATTTTTATGTCCCTCTCTATTAACATTTATTTAGGACTCTTGTTATTGCTCCTGTTTCAGCAAACAGCACGACAACCACAGAAGAACCAAAGGACCAGCTACGGTGGACACGATTTATATTTATTTCTAGCTGTGAGATGTGGAGGTCCTGTTCTTGAATTGTTTCTGGATTTCAATGTAAAAAAAAATGCAAATAAGGGGTGACTAATGCAAAATACAAGAAATTCTAGCATGCAAGTGCTGAAAACAAACCTGCTGCCTGACAGCTGAATGATGAAACCATCACTTCCCATCAAGCTACCTCCAGTTTGCTGGCTTTGCTTTGCTGGAGTTATGGGGCTCTAGACACTCATCTATGGGAGAGAAGGGAGGGGAAGAAAATGCGCTGTTCCAAAGATTATATATTCTTGTTTGACAAGAAAAAAGAATGGGATTAATAAATACACTGGCCAAATATCAAGGTGTAAAAAGGTAATTTCCTTTCTAGCTACAGATTATTACTGGAATCAATTAAAAATTGAAAATAACAGTGCAGTTTAAAAGCAATGTCTCCATCAACACAGCAGACAAATAGGAGACAGATAAGAGACTGCAGTGCAAACCTAATGACACTTCTTTGATCTGTTTGGTACAGTGACAGGTATTTTCTCTCAGCATATATAAATACTACATGAATAGTATGGTGCAATTTGATACACTACTTATATAGAACTTACTTATGAATCCTGAAGTGATTTATCAGGCAGCACAGAATCTGTACTAAACCTTAATTCATGATACTTCCACCCTAAGAATTACTTTACTCCAAATTTGTTGGTACTATCTTCCCCCCCTTTTTTTTTAACCACTCATCTTTCCCTTAGCTTGTTGAAACTGATGGATTTAAGATCACTTGTACTGACCCTCCATTAGGCACACAGTCTAACAGGCAAATATTTTGTTTCAACATGAAAACAAACTAAAGCCCATACTGAGTCTTTTCATGAGGTGAATCATCACACTTAAACTAGTCACTAATCAAGATGCATGTGTGCTATCTTATTGCTGAGAACACTAAAGGAAAAACAAAACAAAAACCAAAACATAACCACATAAAAGCTAAACAAACAAAATCAACAAAACCCCTTTTTCTTTCAAACTTGCTGTCCACCGAAACAAAATAAAATCCCACTCTGCACTTCCAACTAATCTTGCACAAATCACATCAGGTGTCTATACACAAACACAAATGCAGCTTTATGTCTGCTATGAAATATTCTACAAAGTTCTTTATTTGGCACTGATTTTCACTCTTGAGACATTAGCTTTCTATATTACACACACAAACACAACTCCCTACCCCCAAACAATAGCCTGGAGTTAAACATTACATTGTGCCTCATGAATTCAGGCAGCTACAGCCTGAGTTAGATTCATCTATTGATGCTGCCCATTCAAGCAAATAATTCTATTAAATTCAGGGGGCCTCAATCTGCAGTAGTCCTCAGCCAAATAATGACCACATCAGTACATAAGTAAGTAAGTTAAGTATTTAAAAATTTGTATTTATGCATATTTCAGTATAAGTCATAATTTTAGACATAAAAACATTTGCAGTTTTTTTTTCTTTTACATATTCCCTCAGGCCATCTTTTTCTTTTACATATTCCCTCAGGCCATCAAGGCAATTAGAACTTTGTACCTCAACAATCTTTCGATCACTGACTTAAATCAAGCATTATTGAATTACATTCCAACAAATGTCTGAATAATAACTCGCTTACAAAATACAAATCTGCTAATTGATCATGACTTATGTAACAATTTTGCAGCAAGATATATTCCTTATTCATAACCCCATGGAGAGTCACGATGTGTTCCTGGGACTACTGACATTGAAACAGCAGCCTCTTAAACACATCACTTCAGTTCAGCTCCAAGGAACTGGTCCAAATGGGGGACCAGAGACAAAAAGCAAGACACAAACAGTAAAAGGGACAATTCACACAAGGCCAATTTGACAGTCCTCCAGAGAAAGGAGTAAAGCAGCAAAACCAGGCTTCTGCTTTGAATCTCCCACTATAATCACCTTTTTCTCCACAAACTATAGAGAGTGCTTAGAAACACAAATACCCCTCTCCCCCCCATTTTAACCACAGAACTTGACACTTAAAAGCCACTGATGATACAGTATTGTTGTGCAGCATGAGGAAACATATTACATTATTAGAAGAAAGTAAATTGACAACATACGTTTCATGGTCCCATCTTCCTCTTCGTCATCATCGCTATTTATCACCATGGTCCCCAGGTCCGATTCCAACATAGTGCTGTTGTGTTCAATCATTGTCTGGGCGCCTTCACTCATCGTACTTGTGGCTCTCATGGTACCAGCGCTCTCTGAGTTGGTCTTTACCATGGTGTGAGAGTCCAACTCATCTTCATCCTATGGAAAAACATTTGTCAGAAAGCAGAAGATCATTTAAAATAAAGAAGTTAACATGCAATCACTTATTGATTAGTTTTCTATCTTTACGTGACCTAGTTGCGCTGCTAGACTTACAGGTTTAAAGCTTTAAAGGAAATTAAAAAAAAAAAAAAGAAGTTCCACATAGAGGAAAAATAAAAACTTTCTTCTTTCTCACAGCTGAATGGCAGGGTGAGTATAACGTGGCCCACTTTGCATCAGCATCCAGTTCTAAGTAAGTTTGTGATTTTCATGGCCCATTTTACCTCTCTGGGTTCCAAAAATCAATACCACAATTTATAGAAAGCGATTTGGTTGTTTTACAGAGACCGTCACAAGGATTTATGCTGACCACCCTTAGCTAAGTGTCATGCCCAGCATCTGACATTACATACAGTGGCCAGATGACAAGGTCTTATTCAATTTAGAGCTTAAATAATCCTCCAACAGTTTCTAAAGCCCCCTCAGAAACAGAAAATCGACTTGAAGTATTCAGTTCCATTTTAAAACCTCTGTTACGATAGCGAGTAAATAACTAGTTAATACTATGTATAAAAATACCCATCCAGCACATACTTACCCACCAAGTGGGTTGGGGAGATAATACCATGAAGATACATGGTAGCATTTTGACTTGGTAACAGTAATAGGCCAGGAACATGAAACAGAACTAATGACAATCCAGTTAAAAAAAACATAAAATTAATGTTTTGAAAACCCTAATGGAAAATCCCACTGATTTCCAAACTCAGATTTAGCTTATACACACATCACAGCATTTAGGGGTAAAGTGATGGACTGTGACTATTTCTATATGAGTAACATCTATTACTCAAGGTAAAAAAAAATTAGACATTCTCCTTTGTTGATTACATGTAAGAAATAACACACATCACTGTTACTCTATGTCAAAATTACTCTATGTCAAATTGTAAAATTTTAAATACAGATGCTACTTTCACCAGTTTTATAATCATATATGCATGCATTTCCTCTATTGTGTCAAAACTTTGAGTTCCCTTTCAAACAAACTGTACTCCTGATTAGTAAAATATTTTCACTACATAGCTTGAAAGACTACTGGATAACACCACGAGGTTTTTTAATTTGCCCATTACAAATAACATGCTTCATGCTACATAGAATCATAGAATTGTTTAAGTTGGAAAAGAAAAATTCCCCTTTTTCCTAAATCTTTGTGTTGCTTTATAGATTTTAAATTTTTAACTATGAAGAGATTTATTAGAGCATGGGCTGGGGGAGACAGAAAAAATAAACCCAAGACTCAAATGCCTGCAAGGTCTGGCACTTTCTATTTCTCTCTGAACTCCTTCCTTTCTTTTCCCTTTATTCCCTGACACAGCAGACAACTCACCTCTCATCTAGGCAAGTAAACACAAGCAGCTCCACTGCCGGAGTACCTGTTTCACTAAGGGCTGATCTAAGCAGAGACAGTGAACTGTAGTGAGCAGTAATATCAATACACGAGCTCCTGAAATTTATTCTATTACATCTCAACTAAGAGACACAAAAATAGATTTAATTTTAAAGGTTCAGAAAATCTGGCTAACAGCATCCCATAATGAAACCAGGATACAGACCTACATCTGTGATTAAAATTCTAAATGTCAAAAGACTCATAATTTTCCAGATTATAATTTGTTAAAATCTTGAAGTTCTTCATTTGCATCTTTCTGGGGTTTTTTTAGTTGCATTCTATTTAGAATCTTAAAAAAATCATGATATCCCCAAAGATACAGACAGCGTACAGCTACAGCACTTGCCAGCTGTACCAGTTGAAAAACACAGAATATTTTGGTACTGCTCCTCCTGGTGGCAACTTTAATTTTCTTTACTTCCCCACACCAAATGTTCTTGTTAGCCCATGTTTTCTATGAATTACATTTTTCCCCTTCTAAAAACAGTACTTAGAAAATAAAGTGGTTTTGCACTGCATTTTAAAAGTGCCAGAACAGTTCAGCTACTGTTCCCAAGTGCTTCTTTCAGTACTGCAATACAATGCAAACCGACACACTACATGCTGCTGTTCCTCATATTAGACACTACAAACGGGACATCTCTAACATATAGGCAGGCAAATATCCGAGTTCAAGGCATAATTACACTTCATTTGCAGATTTGCTTGACTAATATTAATATACATTTGCAGTGCATATGGTCCTAAATTTACCTAAACTGAAATCACAGATTAAGCAAACATTTTCCTGAAGCTCAAAAGTTTTATTTTAGAAGTTAGGCGGGAAAAAAGCAATGGCTAACAGTATAAACAAGTATGAAATGGAGTCTTAAGCGACCATTTTCATAACTTCTGCTTCATTTAAAAAAACCTGATCTTTTATTTCTTCAGTCAAATCAAGTATCTGGACTTGTTCCAAAGAACAGCATTTATTTTCCAGTCTAAGAGTGTCAAAAGCCTTTACCTTACTCTTGTCTCTCAGCATGGAGAACAGTTATCTCTTAGTACCAAGAAGACTAAGGATCACAAAAGCCCTCCTTAGTACTAACGGAACAGTTGTTCCAAGAAGGGAAGAACACAACAATTTTGATGAATGGTGTTTTCCCTAGTTCAGGAAGGATGTACCAAGACAGAACAATATAAAACGTTTTTGTGTCCTGGGCATGTCCCAGAATAATTAATTTTGTGGGTTAGCACAGAGTTTTCCCATTCATGTCCTTCCAGTATTTCTCACAAATATGATATTTAGCTAATATGGCAATAGATTACACTGGATCTGAAAAAGTAACTCTATAAAAATATCCCATGGATCTAAGTTATGGAAGTGCATATTTATATGAGAGATGAAAGTGATTCCTTCATACAAATTCTGACTCAGTTCATAAATACTGAAGTAGCATTTCTGATCTGTTGCTAAAAAATGGTAAACTCCCTGATTAAATAAAAACATAATCTCGATTTTAACTAGGAAAAAAATATAAGGCATAAAAGATGAAATGTCGTGTTCTCACATTGTTTATGAAAACAGATCCAAGAACCAAACAATAAAAACAGCTGACTCTGGAATTAAACTGCCTGCTGTTCTCCTGTGCACAAGCAATAAGCACCAAGGTTGTATTTGGGACGGTTTCTGTTACACCACTGTACAGCAACAGAAGGTGCACACGAGTGAGGACTCTAAAATCCCTTGAAATGCTACAGAAATCACAAGAGACTACAGAAACTCTGAACAACATCATAATGTAAAGCACAAGTAAAACACTCCCAGTATTCTTCAACTCCATAGGACTAACTCTCTGGATAAAGACGGATAAAGATAAAACTAAACAAGAGAAGAAAATATGGCAGTAATTTGCCTTTAAAATCTCACACCCTAAGTTTGGCATATAAAAAGAACACTAGAGGGCAGCAAAGACGGCCAACTCGGCTGCAAGGCATTAAAGGAAGATTTACACACTGGTAAAATTTAGTATCCTGTAAAATAATTTCATTTACTATTAACACCTCATCATCACCTTTGAAAGACGTAGCTGCAGTCACAGCTATCTTTTTTTTAAGCACTGTAGTAGCTACATAAACACATAATATAATTTGGTCAAGCATAAGGATTTTGTAAAGCTCCTGACATGTACAAAGCCAAACTACAACCTGAGTATATGGTTAATACTGCGCACACAAAGCTTAGACCCATCAGTAAAACAGGTAAAAACTTAACTTTCAGCACACAGTCAAATCCCATCAAATTCAATAGACATATGACACAAAACAGCACTTGAGCTTTTATTATACCTCCACCTAACTGATACACTGAGTACCAGCGACCTGCTGTGCATTCTTACCTCCCTATGTCTTCTCTTCCTATAACAGGTTTCTGCCTCTACACTGCTGTGGATTTTAGTAAAATGCTTTATTTCACTCAACAAAGCCATCTTTACATATTTCTAACTTCAGGACAGTTAAAGGACTGCAATCAAATTTAATTAACACATAAGTGTTCTTTGGCTTAAAGGAAAAATGCTACAAAAACAGTTTTGACACTGCTGTGCAAAGTTACACATATATAGAGACAGATACACATACAAATACATGAAGGAAGCATGCAAGTAAATATAAAAACTTTCAGAAAAATACGGCATGGTGTATAAGATTTAAAATATGGAATAACTCAAATGATTCACTAGCTCCTTTAAAACAGTTCCAAAAATATTGTAAAAATATAAAAGAATAATTAATGGTAATTATTTCTTAAGGTCTCAAAATACAGATGCCAATTTTTCATAATTAATACAGGATTAACCAAATAAACTTTTGTATGAATGAATAAATAATCCTACATATAGGAACAACTGATTTATCAACAGCTGGCTTTGGTGTTGATAGCTGTCAACCACTCAGTGTCCAAGAAAAAACAAAGGAGTACTAAAGTAGTAAGTCCTTGTTTTACTATTCTAAAAGAATTAAGCATTTCTCACATAATAGAGACATTAAAAAGGAAAAGAAAATATACAGAGAGCTGCTTGTTAGCTCATTCCTTTAAAGATCCACAGAAACAAATATTTAGACATGTTTTCTGTGAGCTGCCAGGCAACGAGTTACTTTACATTCCCATAATACAGCTGCCCAGCCTCAGCATCCAACTCTCATCACACGTCAAAAAATGCAGGAGAGAAGAGATTGGTCATGTTTAGTAATGCCTAAACTAACATTTAAACTTTGATATTGAGATTAACCTTCTGTAGAACACACCACGTGCAATTCTTGCTTAATTAAAAAAATCTGTACAACTACCTCAGCAGTTATCAAAACATGTCAGTTTGTCAGAAGGCATTCTCATCACACAAGCAGCTCTCATAACAAGCATAAAATCAATTCTGAGTACACTATTTGTAATGATATTGTATGTCTCTGGAAGGATAAAGACATGAAGACTGTATTCAACCTGTCCATTTACTTACAGCCATACACTATGAAGTTTTAAATAGCAAAAAATACTTATATTACAATTGACAACTTCAAGTGCTACAAAATGTTCACAGACAGTGGTGAAAAAGAAAAATAAGAACCAGTTTTAGGGATGTGACTCTTTTCACTTGAAAGAAACAACCTGAATCGACTTGAAAATTAAGTACTTAATTGTGAAATTTTTGCATCTGATTAATTCTCCAAAACCACCCCCTCCTCTTGGAGTTATGTGAGTCACTTTAAACTTGACTGCCCATTATATGGGCATACAATATATGGCTTTAAGAAGGAAATAAAGGTAAAAAAATCTTATTCAAATGTAACTGTTAAGGTTAAACCTGGTTTCCTAACAAAAGAAACTTCATAGTTATAACATTTTACATCTTTCTTCTTGATGGTTCCAAATCATGTACCAGTGAGCAATGAGCAGAACTGCTCATACTTTACCATAGGAAATTCTTGGGGGTGTTAGATCAATAAATTCAATTAATTCAAGCCCCCAACAGGTTAGCTGAAACCATTCTTTTTCAATAGTATATTAACTCAATTCACTGCCCATGAGAGACTTTTAACATCAATAGACTCTACTTAACGCTAACATCAATATTTGCTCTTGCTTTTAGGTGTTAAATATCCATTTCTCCAAGTCTGAATCTGCCTTTGCAATTCTACGGCGAGGACTTCACAGCAATATCAGTGGGGAAAAAATACATTCTTGAGGTGTTATTTTCCAAAATTTATCTGCTGGGTGGCTAATACTTTCCAACTGAACAGTGACTCCCAATTCCATATACAATCTGAAAACAATTACTGATACTAAAATATGAAGAAATATAGGCATTACTTACTGTCACTACTACTACACAAGGTAACTTATGGACTGTCATTAGCTCTTTCTAGGACTGCTGCCATCACTACAGGCTTATCAAAACCTGTATTATTGTTTGAACTGTATGATTGTATAGTCATGTAAACTACACACAAGCAGCCCTGTATTTCTTCAGGGTTCTGTGAAACTTGATTCATAAGGAGGAATGTGCAATGGTTATTTATCTTTATACTTGAATGCTGGACTGCTGACTTGATCCACTACCAAACTGTATACAAGCATACCAAACTGGCCCTTGCACTATCTGCCTTCCCTATCCAGAAAGAAAAGAATAACCATTCAGAAGCACAGAAAGAACTGGTTTGCTCTTTTTCTGTCAGTTCCACAAAGAAGTTCCAAATTAAATGAAAGATACAATCTTTGTGCTTATTTTCAAATCAAATTGAAGTGGATGCCCTGGGGGAACTGATTTTTTGTTTTTCTAAAATTGCAACCTGAGATCAGATTCTGGTTAACTTAGGCTTCACTCACACCTAAGTGTTGCTCAGGAGTTTTCTACTATGCAGTACATGATCCATGTGCATTCAAGAAACGCATGACAGAAAACTTCTCTGATTAAAAAGAAAATGGTAATAGTTTCAAGGAATCATAGAATGGTTTGGGTTGGAAGGGACCTTAAAGATTATGTGGTTCCAAGCCCCCTGCCATGGGCAGGGACATCTTCCACTAGACCAGATTGCTCAAAGCCCCATCCAACCTGGCTTACCACACTTCAGGAACGTTCAGGGGCATTCACAGCTTCTCTGGGCAACCTGTTCCAGTGTCTCACTACCCTCTCCATAAAGAATTTCTTCCTAATATCTAATTTAAATCTACCTTCTTTCAGTTCAAATCCATTACACCTTATTCTTTTAAATACATGCCCTTGGAAAAAGTCCTTCTCCAGCTTTCTTGTAGGACCCCCTGGGTACTGGTGCAAGTTTACACTGCTGTTTCCTAGTTTGGCTGCTTTTGCACACCTAGCTGATCAGAACCTTCAGTGACAGCAGCTGGACAAGATTCTGGTGTCATCTCTCAACTGAATCTGCAATTTCTTACAACAGTGTACTGCACTGGAACTCAGCTGCAATACACAGAAGTCTGTATTACAACGAAACAATTACTAAAACCAGTCCAAAACAAGATTTGTTCTGCATTGTGACACACAAAAGCTATTCACAGGTCAATCACAAACACGGAGTTTTGACAAATTGTATTTCTCAACTAGGAAATCCCTCCTCCTCACCTCACCATCAGTATTCTTTGTTTCATTCACTTGTACCCTCACCTCTTGTATTAAAACTAAGTATTTCCATATACTACAACTGCTCTTATTTTTAAGAGCAAACCAAACTTTTAGGAAAGGTGGTTAATTAAACTAATTAGGGCCTGCATTAGACAAAGTTGCCACGAGGTAGAGGGAGGTGAGTGATCCTTTCCTTCTCCTCTGCACTGCTGAGGCCACACCTGGAGTGCTGGGTCCTCCTCTGGGCTCCTCAGTACCAAAGAGACATGGACATCTAGGAGAGAGCTCAACAGAGGGCCACAAAGACGATCAAGGGACTGGAGCATCTCTCCCATGAGGAGAGGCTGAGAGAGCTGGGACTGTTCAGCCTGGAGAAGACAGAGCTCATGGGGGACCTCATCAAGGTGTGCAAATATCTGAAGGGAAGATGCAAGGAGGCCAGAGACAGGCTCTGTTCAGTGGTACCTGGCAATCTGATTCCGCATCCAAACCTCAGACTAAGATGTCATGCCTAATTTTGGGTTAATGCAAAAGACATCAAGAATGCCCAAGCATTTGAGGTCTACAGATAAGAAGACAATAGTAGGGATGAAAGCAAGCTAGTAAAGACATTAGTTTTTTTATGTCAGTAAAAAATCAGTCTCTTCAGAGATCAACTATTCAATCAGTCAAGTCACAAACATCAACTCTGTATGTCAAGTCACACACATGAAAGTCTCCTAACATTAAAAAAAATAATCCCAGCATCCCTGCCTGTTTTATTAGTGGCTAAGCAAGTACAATCCAGAGGAAACTACCTGTATAAACCCAAGCTATCAATATTCTTAGAACATACTCTTAAAAGAGAGAAACACACAGCAAGCTAAAGACCACATTGACTGCTGGAGATACAAAACACTCCACAGAATCTGCTTGAAAAGTATTTCTATATATAGTCATCACATACCACCGTAACAAGGATTCTACAACTTGTTATAGGGCAAACTGCATTACTGCACTGCTCTTTTCTGTTTGCTCAAAGCTGTAAGTTTTCTACTAACATTCCAGTCTCCATCTTCTCCATGTGCTACTTCATGAATACCTTGGTTCTCACTGGATGTGTGGTAACACACTTCTTTGAAGCACACGCTGCTGCATTGCACAAGGCTGCCCTGAAGCAAACCAAGTAGGAAGAGCAATAATGCCAGGAACATGGACTTATTCCTAACATTGCCAAACAATTCTAAATGCAACCTACTTATCACACGACCTGCTTCTCTCCTCAAACATATGCTGACAACGTCATCTGAAGAATGAAGTTCTCTCACCATTTTCACATTACAGGCACAACCTGGTTCAAACCGCATTGCAATTGCTGCTTACTGTGTGTTGTGACTAACTAGCCTGTGCACTAGACTTTACAAAAAACAAACAAAAAAATCAAAACAAACAAAAACAACCCCCAAAAAACCAAAGGAACACACAAACAAAGGAAAAAAACCAAACCACATGTGCCCTGAACTGAAAACTAAACCACTTGCCTGCAAGTCCACCTGTGAAAGTGGAACCTTAAGAATTTTGGGGCTTTTTTTTAATGTTAGCTTGAGCAGTTAAAGTTTGACATGGTTTTTTTTTCTCACTCCGCAAAAAAACCTTTTTACTAGGACATCTCATGGAATAGTGCTGAAAGCTGGCTTAAATGGCATTACTCACAGCAGAAGCATTACTCATAATTAAGGGTAGAATACTCAGAATTTGTAGGCTTAAAACCACACAGAAAACTGGAAAAGTATTTGAACACAACTACAGGAAGTAGAGGAAAAACAGCAACTTATCTGTAAAGTACAGATAGTTACAGGAAAACAGGTACACACCGAATTTTCTTCCTCCTCTTCTAGCTCTCTCTGCTGTTCCTCGTGTCGCTTTGCCTTTATCTCCATAGCTTCGGTTATCAGGTCCCTTAAAATTGAAACTGGCTTAGCATTCTTAATAAATGTGTGCTAGGGGGAAAAAAAAAAATCATTAAAATATGCAATATGATTACAGTAGTTGTGAGTACTACTCAACACCACAGACTGTGGTGATAAACAGTAACATACTTTACACAATAATTAAAATCTATACCAACACAGCATACAATATATTTTAGCTATTTCGTAACTAAAATTTTACTTTAACTATTTCTAATTACTGCAAGCCTTGGGAAATACAGTAGCTTAACAAATGTTTTATAATTAAGGATATAATTTTTCAAAGGAAATGTGCAGTAAATAGTAAATAGATAGAATGGTGATGATCTGACACAGAAAAAGAAAGTTTTTCAGATATTCTGTTACAGAATTGAATTAATCTTAACAAACTGAGAGCATAAATTAGCAGCTCTAAGCAGAACAACTATGGCTGCTCATTTAAACAAACCTACAATTTATATGTCATAAAATATTTCTTGATCTATGACACTGAAATGTGGAACCTTACTTTTAGTTGGAAGATTTAATTTTTAATTCAAAGCCATTTAAAACATCACTTCTTCCTTTAAGACAACATGTGCATGATACCATTTACATTCATTTTGCTGTCTAATAAACACCCCCTGTGAGAAAAAAAAAATCTGATTTTTGCATTGTTATATGCAAATACAATTTAGGTAAGACATGACTAAGCATCTCAGAATTATATCATTAAATATCAAAAAATTGTTCCACAAAGAACAGAATTGATGAAGCCTTGTATCCTATACCTATCTTCTCCCTTGATTTATTAATTCAATTACTCTCTTTTTCTTCCATGACCTTTTCCCCACAAGCAGTACTTTCATTCCCACTCACACATACAGCACCTCCAGCTCCATCACACATGCTCCAAACTCCAGCTGGGGAAAAAGGCAACATGTACTTGTGATGAACACATAACATTTGGTTTTCTAGTCAGTAGGTATGTGGAAAGACACTGCACACTGAAGGTTTTTTTTGTTTATTCCTCACTTGTACACACTAATGCAAATCTCTTCTATCCAGCTGCTGCTATTAAGCTAACTATATGAACTTCAAATCTTGAAGGTCTCAAGTACTGATTCATACATCACACAGAAACCTATCATTTTTACTCACCTGTAGTCTATCTTTCAGTGTTTTGCGGTGTATAAAATTAAATATTCATAACATGACATGAATTTGATGGATCTATTACTGAAAAATACTTTGCAAAATTTTTATGTTCAACCTTGTAGTGGAGTTCACTGGAATTTAAATTTTAAAAGCTGCTATTGCTAGGTCAACACAGAATAAATCTAGCACGAGAGCCTTACAGCAAGAAAATGGCTGGCATACCGTGCCTTGGCTCTAAAGGTCCACACTGCCAACCGTGTCTCACATTTAAAAGGGCCCACCTGGTATAACTCAGCCCAGAACCAAACTCATTATACTGTCCATTTGCATCGGACCCTTCTAAGACACAGAGCAACTTGTCTGCTTAATTTGACATGACCAGAAGGAAAGATTGAATATACTCCATGGGTGGTCCACACAGAGGGTATCTTGGGCTCAATTCTTTTACTTAACACTTGTCTAAATTCTGAGATCTATCGAGGGCCTCTAACTACAAAGCAAGGGTCCAATTTTAACAGCAAGGATTAGCCCTAAACTATATAAAGAGCAATGAATTTTCAGAGGCAGCAAAGGAGAAATCAAATGGAGGTAGAGATACAGGAGCTGATGGAGAAAAGACCACAAAGTGGAAAAGAAATAAGGTATGATAATAGTTAAAATAAAATTTGCCCTTAGAAATTTTCAGAACAGTTCTGGTTTGAAGGGAAAAAAAAAAGCCATAAAATCTGCCTTTCCTCAGTAACTTAAATACTGACCTGTAGCAGCTGGGTTGCTGTAGCTCTTTGTTCAGGATTTTTCACTAAGCATTTCTTCACAAAATCAGTGAATTCATCAGACCAGAGTTCTGGCTTCCGGAAGGTTGGAGGGGGATTTGTAGGAATCATAAAAATAGCCTAGATAAAAATCAAACAATAGCAAGTTTAAACAAAACACATCAGCACAGCACTGAAGCCAAGAAAGAAAACAACTGCTTTATCCAACTTTCTTATCAGGCTAAGAATCTGTAAGACAAATTTTAAGTAAGCGAGGATTTCCACTCAGATCAAGATTCAGGAAGTAAATCCAGCTGCTACTAATGTAGCTACTTCCCATTAGATTTTCTCTATTTAAACGGTACCCCATCCAGCACAAGACGCATTATTTAATCTATTGCTATTCATCAATCTCAAGAGATTATTATATTCTTTCAGAAATTCTTAGTAGAAATGACAGCACTGCTTGTTTAAACAAACACATACGAAGTTGTTGTGAAAAGTCAAGCTCACCTTCTCATCTCTTAACTGCATCTAGCTTTATATGAGAATTGCTTAGGAAATTTGGGAAGATTACTATTGCCTTTTGCATTCATAATGCATCAGATGAAGTTTTAAAACTCGCTTTTCCAAGTAACATTTAGAAACATGCTACAATACCTAAGACAACAGTTAAAAAATGACATAAATAATGAAGTAACTTGTCTGTAACACTAAGAATTTACATGAAATTGAAAAGGAAACATTTTACCTACATAATATAAATTTCTTCTGTCAAGAACCATATGCACACAGATTTTTCAACTAGGAAAAACCATTCATGCTATATAAAAAAATCTTTATCCTACTTAAGATTATATATATACTATTCCATTTTCTATATGATTCTTTCCATGTTTTCCTCTAATTACAAATTTACACTTGTAGGTGAAAAGAAAAAGCCATACAACTCTGACAGACCACTGCAAAACATAGAAAAATTTTAAACTTCTGTCTGTAACATCTCAAATGCATTCACTATCATCACTTCAGACTTACACGTAATAGCAGCACACTGTTCAGAGCTAGGTCTATTGACACAAACAATAGGCTATTATTTACTTCTAAACTCAGGTTCCATTCAACCACATTTTCCAAAGTCACAGGGACTAAAAGTTATTCCTTTGTTTTTCTACAAGCATATGCAGAAATGCATACTCAGAAAAGGGGAAAAACTAAAATGGGAGATTATGCACACTTTTAACATAGTAGAGGCACCAGAAGCTTCAGCCTGTGTTTGAAACACAGGGAAAAGGCAGAGGGAATTTCATGAGACTTTACCTATAAATTCTTAAGAAGTCTGATTGCCCCTGAAAATTTGCTGAACTCATTCAAACTCTCATTCAAAAATTCTTCTCATATTCCAAAGGTAAGTAGAATCCACGCTAAATGATGCAAAAGCTGTTTTCTATAATTTTAATGAAAAATTAGTTCAGTACTGAATAGTTGCTTTAATTCAAACACTTAAGTGCTTACAAAACTCATTTCATTATCTGTCCAACACAAAAATCACAAGAAAAGACCTGGCCATTTTGTTTAATTAAGATACATGCTACACTAGGTTTACATTTTCAGTGGGCAGCCGTGCCAAACTACTATATGGACTCAGAGAGGAAATGTGGCACTGGGTAACCGGCCTTATCTACTTCACTTATGATGCAAGATTGCCAGTACAAGTAAAGTGCTTCTGGCATAAAGCTGTGCCTAACAAATTCAGCTGTTTCTGTCCTTGAAATTAATGATTTTTTCTGAACTTTGAACTGATGACTTTTGATCTTATCTTCAGCTACTCTTAACAGCTCACTCTGCAGTAGCTATTGAAAACACACAGCTGTAAGAGAAGACTAGGAACTTCTGTTTATCTGGTGTCAAAATGTGTACCTCCTATTTGATGATAAACATTGACCTATCTCCCACAGGTAAGCAAAGCTTAGTTACAGAGTCCTACTCAGCTTCACAGTTTTAGGAAAAATGTCTCCCTTTACCAATTATTTTCATGAACTACAACAGCAGTTAAGAATCAAAGCAAAGAAGCGACTTTGTAATTCACAAGGGACAATGAGAAAAAAGAGGGAATTCAGGAATCATTCTTCTATGGCAGAAAATAAAATTCACAAAGGGAGATACTCTTAGTTAGGGTCCTAAACCCACATTTATACTTTGTATGTTCACTGGAAATACCTACTTCCGAAACACGTGTATTTATGAAACACTTAAACTGTAGGATTTTTTAAAATTTTGCCATGCCACAGGAGTTGTGTTAGCTGGAAAAAAAAAATTAAATGCAATTTTGTAATACAAGATAGAAACTACTATAGAAACACATAGAAACTACTTATTCCAAATGTTTAGTCCAACTTGGTAGTTATGTCATGTTCTTGCTAGTGTGCACCTCTCCCTCCAGCTCTCAGCACTGCATTTCGTTAACCAGCCTAAAATGCTGCTTTTCAGTTCTATCTTCCCTCTTTAACTAAATCATTTTGGTTTCCATATTTCTCTGCATAAAAGTTAAGCTCCCTCTCTCTTTCAAAACAGTCTATGATTCAGCTTTCAACTACTTTGTTTCCTTCCAAGAAGCTTGCAAAGCAATCACTGGAGAATTATAAAGCTAGTCCCAAATCTCCAGGAATAAAAACAAAACACTTATCTGACAGGAACTTATTCTTCTTTTTTGCTTCCATTTCTTGTCAAATAGATCTTTTCTAGCCTAAAACAACTCCATACTCTTTTAAAACAAGACTATTTCAGTCACTCTGTTCCATGGGTGCCAATGGAAATGGGAAACCTAAGAGGCTTAGGGTTTTTCATGCTTCTTTTATCTCACCCTAGATTTTTCCAGTCCCTGTGTCTTCCCAAACTATTACTTGTAGTATTTTTTGCCTCTACTCCACGTGTTATTTTCTCCGAAGTTTCCCACAGCTATTGGTATTGGTTTAGCTCTCACAATAGGGCAGATGACAGTGCTCATAGAGCCAGTGTTAGGCAAGCGTTGCTTAAAAGAAAAACCAAATACAAGCTACCATCCATCCAATTACAAGGGCTGAACTGGCAGTAACAACTGCAGGAAATACTAGGACGAAATTGTTAAACAGACAGGGCAGGCTCTGACATACAACGAAAGAACTGAGGCTAATTCTTTTTTCTCTCCCACCTTCAACACCACCTTCCACATTTCCTTCCACTTCTAAGACATACTGACAAGTCTTTCAGGAGTAACACATCAAATATACGTCCAAGGCATTACATTCTGTGACTCAGTCTTCAGTTTAACCATTCAATCATATATTAAATAAAAATAAAAATAAAAAATCTCTAAGCTGCAGGATGTCAGAACTCAGGCCTGAGGGATCATGGTAACTTAATCTGTGTTTGTCTTCACCCACCTACAATAAAATAACCCATTCCAAATTTGTGCTGAAATGGCCCTTCCACCTCTGAACGTTGAGCCCAATCTACTTTGAATCATCCCTCACCCATTGGTCCAAGGCAAATCCTACACTCCACGGCGAAACCAGAATGCAGGGCAGATTATAATTTACGCATGACAAAAGGTGGGGGAAAGATCACCCAAAGCAGCTTTTAGGGCCACTTCTGAATTGGATATTAGATAATCCATCAGAGTTTCCACCATACCTGTTCCTTGGTAGCACTTACCTGCCCAATCACCAGCAGTTACAGTTAAGCTGAACACCAGACTGAGGACCAGTCTTAAATGAGAGCAGAACTGCACAAGTCAGCACAATGTTCTTTTTATTGTTCTTAAAGGGCTTAGTATTTTAAATTAAGCCCAGGCTAAAAACACGGGATTTTTTCCATGAAGGTTCTTTTACTGACAGTTTTATTGGCGTGAAAATGTAATTATGGTGATGATGATGAATTAGGAAACGCCAAAAGAAAAATGAGACGCTCACGCACCACACTTGGAAATTCCTAATCAGAAAATCCTTGCAGCTCATTCTTCCTGTCAGTCAGGGTAATACATTTGTATTCTGCATAGCCCACAAACACATTAAGTGATCAACAGTAATTTGGTAGAGGTACTATGTCTTTCGGGTTTTAGTTCCTGAATAACTTACCTCTATTGCTTAGTTGAAATTAATTACTTGTAATATAAAGCAGAAAATCAGAAGTATAACTTTTACTGTTATTATTTGCCCAGTATCATGAACGCTTCTGAAGGAGTGTCATGGGTTTATGTGGCTGGGTTTTGGTAGCAGGCGGGGCTACAAGGGTGGCTTCTGTCAGAAGCTGCTAGAAGCTTCCCCTGCTCCTATGGAGCCAACGATAGCCGGCTCCAGGATGGCCTTCCTGCTGCTGGCCAAGGCTGACCCAATTAATAAGCATGTAACACAGAGGAGTGTTGCGCAGAAGAAAATTCCAGCCTGGGAATAGCAGAGTGAGAACATGGGATAACAACACAGACACCACAGTCAGTGCAGCAGGAGGGGGAGGAGCCTCCCCCCTGCCCCCGGAGCAGGGGAAGGACTCAGAGCTGAGGTCCCTGCAGCCCATGAAAGACCATGGGGGTGCAGAGACCCCCCCTGCAGCTCAAGGAGGAGCACATGCTGGAGCAGGTGGATGCAAAAAGGAGGCTATTACCCTGTGGGAGGCCCAGGATGGAGCAGGGTCCTGTGGACCAGGAGACCTGTGGCTCATGGAGACGGAAACCCATGCTGGAGCAAGTTTTTCCCGGGTAGGACTCCTGTCCCTGTGAGGGACCCACGTTGGTACAGCTTATCCATGAAGGACTGTACCCCATGGAGGAGTGACCCATGGGACAGCAGATTGGGATGAACTGCTGCCCAAAGGATGGACTCATGTTTGAGAGGTCCATCAAGGACTGTCTCCCGTAGGAGGGACCCCACAGAAGTAGCGGAAGGACTCAGAGCTGTGGTCCCCCCAATAGCCTGTGCTGAAGACCATGGTGACGCAGGTTGTCCCCCTGCAGACCATGGAGTACCATCAGGATGCTGAGTCCCAACTGCACCCCATGGGAAACAACAACTGACTTTAACCTCCTCCTCTTCCCTGTCCCCCTTGCACCGGTGTGGTGGGGGAGGAAGGAGAGCTGAGAAAGAAGGAGGGGTGGGGGGAAGGTGTTTTTAAGACTATTTTATTTCTCACTCTTTGACCCTTATCCTGTTAGTAATAAATTTAAGTAGTATCCCCACTCTGACTTGTTTTGCCCGTGATCAGTAAGTGACTTCTCCCAGCCCTTATCTCTACTCATAAATCCCTTGCTGTTTTTTTTTTCTCTCTCCTCTGTCCAGTTGCCCAGGGAGAATGAGAAAGCGACTTTCAGTGGGTCCTCAGTCTCTGGCCAGGGTCTACCCACTACAAGGAGATAGCAAAGATTTTTATATTGTGGCATTTTTATAATTTTCAAGCTCCATTGCTAGAATCTACAGACAGAAACTTTATTTTTATAAAAAGGGTAAGGATACACAACACCAGTTTGTAACTCCACAGTTTTTGGCATCACAATTATACTACTTAGTTTATCAATCTACCACAGGAAACAAACATCAAAATACATTTAAACTCAGTAATGCGCTTCACAGTACAAAACTGTAGTTAAAGCTGAGGGAGCTAAATATTGAATACTGTAACATTTTATTGACTTAGAAACAAAGAAGCAGCTACAAGACATTTTCCTCTTCTTTGTGATACATGTCAAAAAAATTCCCTCCCTTCCAGAACAGCCATCAAAAAGGCTGAAACATCCTTAATTATTCAGTTACACAATTCAGCAGCTGTCTAAAAATTAAACACCAGCAAGGAGAAGAGTCAGATACTAGCAGGTTCTACATTGTGTTTGCTTTGTTGAGCATTTTTCCTTGGTGTGGCCTTTTGGGGTTTTTTTATTTGTTTGTTTGGTTTCCGCTTTTTAATTCAGAACTACAATAGTGTAACAAAAAAACTGAAAAACAGAGTTACTGAACAACACCTCATGTGTTGTCAAGGAAGTCAGTTTACCATCTGCTTCAGAGCAGATAATAAATTTCATTGTTAGAAGCACCCTAAAAATCACCACTTCCTCCTTCCATCTACAAATACATGCTGAAGAAGATCACCTAGTGTACTCATACCTTTTCTGCAGAACTACAAACAGATCTGCTCCCATCAGACATCAATCCAGGCCTGATCCAAGCTGATTCTCACTAGCATTATCAACATAGGACTAAATGCAGGAAGGGATAAGTGGAGATTTAGTTCAGAGAACTTCTAGACAAACAATAGGTGATACAGAATTTTTAAGCCTAATGAGGGGAAAGGTATGTGAAATTTAACATGCAATCCTACTGTGCTCACCTTGATAGTTTTTAGTAGTGACCACTCATTAACTCATGTACACAATACTACATAAGGTAAATATTACATTTGAATTATTATGAGATGACACATAGTAACACTAAGCATTTAAAAAATAAAACACCATAGGGGGAAAAAAAAACAAACAAAACAAACGATAACTGTATCAAGTGGCTTAAGAGCCTTTCACTGTCATAAGCTTCCCCCTGGAGTAATGACCTTTGCTGATCAAAGAAAAGTATGATTCATTTAAGATGTAAAGTAATAAAATAATAAACACAAAGAAAAGATACATAATGGAAAGAATAATCACGTGCTTAACAGCAAAGATGAGTTACTGAAAGATAAGCCACTTACATTGACCTGTATATTTATTATTACTGGGAAACTCATAATATTTTGACAGTGTTACAACAGGTCAAGAATGTAAAGATACCAATCTCAAACATTTTGCAATTCTAAGTGCAACTGTAAATCTATTTAAAAGAATCAACCCTTGTCTTGTTAGTACCATCGTGCAACAGAATGGTGCCTCGAGATTCACCTCTGAATTAGTCTTTCGACTAAAGGTTGGACTCAATGATTCCTATGGGTCTCTTCCAACCTGGAATACTCTTTGACTCTAAAAAATTGTGTTACATTTCAGAAGAATATTAAAGGTAATTTGTTCTGTGACAACAGCTTGAAGAAGTTGGCATTCTAAGGCCATTCAGTTTGGATTTTTTATAACTGGTTTTAAACCAGCTTACTTATTCAACTGATTTTTCAATCCCACCACATTTAATAACTTTAAACTATTACAATATCCTGCACTGGTATATTTAAAAGGCAGAATTTATTGCACTGGCTGCTATCCCATTATCAAGACAAAGAGTAAGTTCCCCCTGCTAACTCAGCTAAAAGGACCATGTAATCTGCATATACGTCTGTTCATTATCAAACCCTTTTGTCAGATGAGTAATAAAAACATTTATTACCATCAATCTTTCCCAGAAATATCACCTCAGCATGCTGCTCTTACCAATTTATCCATTGCTTTGCTTCATTTTCCGAAGTTTCTTGACCTCTCATAAACCATCACTTATCTTATCCGAAGATATCTGGAAGCTACCCAAAAATGACTTGAATGGAGTTGTATGCAAAGAAACAACTTTGTTATCTTCAGTGACCTTCTTCTTTCTTCTTCCTCTCCCTTAGGGTCCAGCAGACCTATCAATGTTTCCCCAGATTTTCTTCCAAAATATTAAAAAAAAAAAATTCCCTATGATTTGGAGAACTCTTCATTACTTTTGCCTGTAGTTTTCTACCATTATCTTGTCCCAATTTTCCATCTTCTACTTTAAAATTGAATAGTTCACATATTTCTATCCAGTAGGGCTATTTTCATTTCCTGAACCCAATTCTTCAACACAAAA
Source organism: Lophotriccus pileatus (assembly GCA_035583135.1). Classification (NCBI taxonomy): domain Eukaryota; kingdom Metazoa; phylum Chordata; class Aves; order Passeriformes; family Tyrannidae; genus Lophotriccus; species Lophotriccus pileatus. The sequence continues at coordinate 129,482,327 of JAWWES010000081.1, forward strand.
TATTCCTGAATTCTGCCATTCAGCTGAACATTGTGCTCTCATTTCCTTTTACTTTAGAGACGCAACATTCAGTTCCATTTCATCTGCGAGGTTGTGAAGTCACTGATGGCAGTGACGTTTCAACAGAAGACAGAAACCTGATCCTCAAAATTCTCCCTTCCTTCAACTTGGATAACAAGGAAGGCAACAAATGCCTTTCTGAAGTCTGCAGTTATTTAAATGTTTTATTTTTCATTGCTACAATCTCATGAAAGTTTTTTAACTGCTCTTTGGCTTCACTGGGGTTTTTTGTTATTTCCTTGAGGTTTCTTTGGAGTGGGAGATGAGAGTGTTTTAGGTAAGTGAAATTACACCATTTTTCAAGGAAAGGCATTCACCGTAAACAAAAATACTCAAGATTTTGTACTTAAACTACCCAGGCAGCTAAAGGTTTTGTATTTTTTTTTAACTGACATATACAAGAATTTTTAGACAAAAATACCTAACTTGCAAATAATCCCATAAAGGTACTAGACAGTACAAGTACTTAACATTTTATTAGAAGTTCACATCCACAATAACTACAAGTATATACATTTTTGTGTCCTGGGACATAGAAAACAAATTTTTAAATCCTGATGACTTAAGAAATCCAAATGCTACCAGAAAACAAGGCAATGAAAGTCAGTAAGTCTTACAAAAAAACAAAATAGTTTCAAGCAGCTGAAAGGAACTGCAGCATTCAGACACCATCTAGGAATTTCCAGTATTTCCAGTAATTTCACTCACCAAAAGGAAAACCTAAATGAGCTGCAAATTAATTCATTACTATTATTCTGAAAAGTACCCTCAATTTCAGCATTGGATGAGCAAGATACATTTAATCAGGAGGAAAAAGAAGAGTGCAAACAGTGTGTGAGTATGTGGGCTTTTAAAATTTTTTTGAGGGAAGGAAATGATTGTGAGGAGAGGAGTTAAGGTAGAAAAAATAAATAGGTATTAAACTGTCTTTAGACTGAAAGAAGTTGTAGTGGTTTAAACTTCTTGACACAGATTTGGGAAAAAAAGTATTTTTAAACTTTGTTGTGTAGGAGAAAAATTCCTTCTGATAGTGATGAGCAACACCTTCTCTTTGTGAGGAAATCACCGTAACAGAGAGCTGGGGCCACTTCAGGCCAACTCTATCCTAATCCTCAGAGAATGTCAACATTTAGCAGTTTCTCAGAACCAAATTATACATTATGATAGATCCTGGCTCAAGTGCTAGGCAATTCACTGACTAAGGGATATTTCCCAGTCACACAGCTGTCCAGGAATCAAAAGATATGTCTTCATGAATGCTGATACCGCTCTCAGACAGAAGCATCCTGCTATTACTTAATCACTGTGTTATCACCCCTTTCACAGAATCCAAGAGATCAAGAACACCATCTTGAACCTGAACTATTTCTTTTTTTTTTCAGCACTGAACGTTAACAATTAGTTTCTTATCAGTTACAAAACAAAGAAATGTTTCAGAAACTGCACATTGTATGACCAAATCCAGGGAATACTCTTAAGAATAATTTAATCTTCTTTCACCATCATTTGTTCACTCCTGATTCAGTATTATCTTGAAAATTCATAGACATAATGCCCGCAGGGTTCTAAGTTTCTACCCAGAATATGAAACTTACTGTCCCTCCAAGAAAACTCCAGTAATAGAGCTTACTTTAATAACAGAACATTTTCTCTTCTTTCCACAGTATTTTCTGAGAAAATGAGGCAGTGAGTACATCCAGAAACATACTAACATTTAATGAGACATGAAGTGGAAAAACTGCATTTGCAATTATATTTACTAGTAGAAGAATTAAGGAGAGAGTAACTTGTATTTGTGAGAAAAAGCTGCAGTAAACATACTGAATATTAAATGTGAAACCTGTGACACAATCACAGTAGTAATAATAGAAGGCATTCAAGAAATATGTGGTAGTTCTTCATTCAGGGTATGTTAGTCCTCCAGCAGCAGTATTGTGTTCACTTTCAGAGATGTGAACCGACTGAAGCTGGTTCAAAGCAGAGCAACTATAATGCTTAGGTATTTAAAAAACACACTCTGCAGAAAAAGATTGAATGAATTAGGATTGCTTAGTCTAAAGAAGAGGTAACCACAGTGTGAAACATAGTAAGAGTCTCCAACATGTTAACTGCCGCTTCAAAGAGGGACAAAGTCTATAAAGAAAAGCTAATGAGTTTAAATTTTAACAATGAATATTCAGGTCACATAGTAGGAAAGCTGCCCAACCTGAGAAGTTCCAGAACTTGTTATTTTATTATACCAAAAAATATAGACAAACATGGCTTTAGAATTTTATGATCAAAATCTGGGCACGTGTTTCAAAGGTCTTTTCCACCACCACCCATTTGCCTTGTGCTCATAGAAATCATGCAGTTTCAGAGGACACAGTATTTTCCCCATGTTTCACCTAAAAATTCAATGGATGAGTGCACTACACAAAGATGAAATGAAATTAAAATCAAACTCCAGGTGCATCCTCTTCCCAGGTTGCTCTCTCTCCCTTGCAACAACCCTCCTGCCTCTGATTTTATGTGGATTATGTAAGGTCTTACATTTAAAGAGTCAATACTTCAAGAGGTTACAGTTTGCACAAAAGAAAGTTGGAATTTCATCTAGACATGCATGTCACAACTGTAGTAGGGTCTTGCTAGTCACTGCGACATCCAAAGGTGACTTTGGCATTAAAAATTAATTAAAAAAATAAAGCTTAATAAAAAGAAAACATTATCATGTTTGGTTACCTAGATACAGAAACAGAATGAGCAAGAAACATGAAACGCAAAGGAACAATGCTTACAACAATGGTTGCTGCTTCCCACTTCACCTTTTACAATGGCAGCAGATGAACAGGTGGCAGCAAAAGCCAACCACCAGCACAAAGGAAACCAACCCACTCACAGTGTTCAAATGAAGAACTGAAATTAAATTGACAGATTGCAAAACTCCAGATACTAAATGCCAACGTCCCACGAAGTAATGGAAGCAACTAATTAATTACAGAAGATTTTGTAGTCTACGAAAGAGTAACTGAGTTCTTACATCTTAAAACTCTGCCCACCTTCAAGAGAAGAATGAAAACTTCTCCCGTCTCTGCTCCACTGACACTCAAGGATATATAAGAGAATGCAAGACTCAGTGGTACTGCTTTCCCAGCTGCCCGGTATGTACAGAGAACAGTGTTACTGTTCTTGTCTAGCTAGTGTTTCCAATGTTATCCCTAATAGCTTCAAATAAATACTATTTACACTGCAGTCCCTTAAATTCCATTGTTGGATTACTGTAATAACATCCTGTAAGGAAATGTAGTTGCTAGAGCAAAACTGTTTTGTCTACTCCATAGGCCATGATGCAGACACATGTGGGAGGCACCACAAAGCAAAGTCCAGACATTTGAATAACCAAATTATTTCTTCAAGAAAGAGAAGTATAACCAAGGCACAGTATTACTTACACAATTACACTAATCTTACATTTTAAAAAACTAACATCCCCTTTAAACCAAACTAAATTATACAGATACAAGATCATAGTTAAGAGTTAAAATTCAAATATACTGCTGGAACTGATACTTAAGCTCTTCATGGCACTTTGGTAGCTTGGTAGGTGTAAGCATTGCTCTCTGGAACAGAAAGTGAAAAATATGAACTACATAATGGAATTGAAAAGCAATCCTACCAAATGACAGACATAAAACAATATACCATATTCTGGACAAGCCAGGTAGATTAAAAAAAAAATCTCTCTCTGAAATGGCACTGCATCTGAGGAAACTGGAAGTGGTAATGATTGCTCATGATTTAATAACTGACACAACATACATTCTAAGGAAGATTCTTCCAAAAAGGAAAATGCTCCAAAGGGAAAATGTATGTAGAAAATTCAAATGCCAATAATTTTTTTAAAAGGAGACAGTAAAAAGGTAAAATGAACTGTGAGCCAAAGTTGACTCTCTGTATCTTCAGTTTTATTTATCAGACTGAAAAATCTCTCCAACTTTCTCTTTTCCTGTGTAAGACCAAAACTATGAGATGTTCTGTTTGTATTACAATTACACTAATTCAATGCAGGTCACTTGCTTTTTACTGAATCCAGATGACATTTAGTAAGCTAAACATGGGCCAATTGGCTTCCCCCCCACCAAAAGAAAAAAGAGGGGGGCTGATTGCTGCTGGGTAGGTCATACAGTGGCTACAGAACACAATTGCTTGAATTACATTTTGACTAACATCAAACACAGAACTGAAGCTAAAAACTTAATTTTTTTCCTGTATGCCTTCTAGATTTCTCAGATTGAAATGCACTAATTTAAAAACCACCTCTTTCCCCCCACAAGGTGATAGATATGAACAGATTCACCAGAAGTTTTTATTGCTTCCCCTTTCTCCATCCAATTTAAAACCCCACATTTTTAATATTCTAAGAAGTATAAACAATTTTGTTTCCACTTTATTTTTAATATCCCCAGTGGCTAACTAACCTTTTCAAGCCTGCTCATTTGAGCACACCACAGTCAAAAAGAAAAACATCACACTGTAGATCTAGTGAGCACTAAAAATAATAATGGTCTAAGCCTCTTCTATTTCTGTAAAAACATTTGTATTCTTAAATCAACCCGAACTTCCATGTAATTAGCCATACAATAACCTGTACTGATAATGCAGAGAAACTAGTTCCAGAGGAGTAGAAAACCCCTTAAACTTATCTCCAAGAAACAAGTAAACAGTATGTCGTTGTTAATATCTTAGTTGTAATCAAGGGCTGATTCTCTTCTGACAAAAACATTAGCTATGAAATGGTAATTAAGACCTATGTTACTAAATAAAATATCCATTTAGACTTAGTGCAACTGACTGCAAATCTGTCAGTTATATTCTTTCTAATCATGTCTGGACTTGGCTTTTCCCCCCCTCCCCAGAAGTTATCCACCTCTCGAACAGTATTACCAATTGCTAAAGTAAAATGTAACACATATTATAAAATAGTAGTTATAAAATTAGTTGATAATTTTATAGCACACTGAATTATACAAGTTAGTTATTACTTGTATCATGTCAAAGTTTTGTACCCATCTCTAATTCCTCCCAACATGATCTGATCAGCTTTTAACAAATTTCACCCCACACAGGAAATAAGAGCATAATGCAACACAGGGTAATTAAAATGCATTATGCTAATGGCATCCAACGCTAATTAGATGTCCTTCAGTCTTGGCCATCATCTTCAAAATACTGCACACCCTTCAGGAAATACACAGAAATCATGCAAATAAACTGCTCAGTTGCATGCACATGACATCACTCCACAGGATCAAAGACATAGAAAAGTAAAAGTCTTCGTAATTAAGAAAAAAAGTTCATAGCATAAGATGTAACATTTGGATGCCAGAAAGATATAAAAACACTGAGAGAAAAGATCCACAATGCTGTGAGTTGGCCTTGCATCTACATTTCATTGCTTAAACCAAATTTTAAACGAACCTGAAGGGAGAAGATGAAAAAAATAACAAACATCTACCAAGACTCCCAAATTATTTAACCTGGCATATTTTACAAAATTTCACAGGTTTTGGGTTTGTGTCTGTGTTGTACTACCCTGTCCAAACTCTTATTTCTTAATCATATTTTCTAAATTTTTATTAGGGTCTGGATTACCTATTGTCTTTTGTTCCATTCAAAGGCATGTATCACAGTCTCCCTACAATGACTGACACTGCAGAGAAGAAAAGGCAAGTGAAAGCAGAGTCCTCTTACTATAGGTACATACAGAAATAACATCCCTTCACAAACAGTTTTGGGGACAAAAATTTACAGTCTATATTACTGAAAAAATTACAGTTTAGCAATGTGGCTGTTGCAATCACTCAAGTATGCAAACAATATAGCAATAGTTGAAGCAGTGACTAGAAATGCTGATATCATATAAATGGGCCATGTCATACCCTTAATTCCTAGCAGCTTGTCCCCAGTTTATACAAAAAATACCACAGGGCAGAAGGGGAAAAGGATTTTTGAATGCAAAAGTTCTTTAAGACACGGCAGTCATATACAGTTACATGTAAATGGCCTTTCCTCTCCTTCAAATGATATGTTAGCATTTATACTGCTGGCTCCTCCAGCAATATGGTAACTGTTCACTGACTAAACTGCAGAGTTCACATGAAAAGTATCTCAAGAAGCATCTTCAAGATTCATCTTGCTTAAACAGCCTTTGAATGGCACAATACTTTACAGCACACATATGGAACTACCCAAGTTGAAGGCTTTGCAGATCTGAGAAAGGCACACTTTGAAAACAATTAAGATCTCACCTCTCTCTTGCTCTAATTGTATGTATTCATTCCACTCAAGCAGCTTCACAGAAATTCCTCTATCCAGCCTGAGATAATAGCATCTGAAGAGCTCCCTTGCAGCAGAGACAACAGAGGCAAGAGATATTCATAAGCAAATAGAAAAATAAAGCACAAATGACATCTATGTTAGCTGAGGGATGCATAAAACTTTGAAAAAAGTATCAGCTGGTTAGACTGCCAACATTAAGAAAATAACAACCTAATTCCTATAAACACCTGCACAGAGACTAGGAGAAAGCAATCCCTCTTAAGAAATCACTCCTCTTGGTCATATGTACATACAATGTCCTCAGGACACAGAGGTGCTCTCATGTCTAAAGTTTCTGATGTGAACGATGAGAGGCAGATGTCACAGTTGTGTTATAAATCAGATACTGAAGCTGCATCAGGCAACCTGAGTCTCAAATTGTCAAGGTTAGTTATGAGCTAGAAAACCGTGGATGCAAATTCCAGAATACAGTCCACTCATCCAGGCCAAAGCAATATGCTAACATAAAACTGGGCCACCATAAGACTGCATTAAGAGTGTCATGTTTTTCTGGAACCCTCTTTCCTCTACCACTGTATTCAGAGCTTATGTCTTCCTTCTGCAACCCTACACACGTAGCTTAACACCAGACTGCACAGTGCACCAAAACCTATTTCAAACCATTAATGAGAGTCACTGAATTGGAAGGCAGCAAGAGCTGGAAAGCTGCTGAAATCTACTGGCTTAATCTTCAGGTAGAAAAAGGTTGGGCACTCAGCCTGAGAGCACTGAGTGTAAGTGGTAAAGCAAAGATTTCCCTAGAACAGACAGCATGACCAGAAAGTGCAGAGCATGGTATCTTGATTATTGCTCTGGCAGTTTATCTTGGCTCCTTACAAGGAGCTATGTGGAGTGGTGCTCTCAAGCAACAATTCAAAAACAGCACAGCACACTCCAAAGGGTCTTTCCTGCGGCACAGCCCCAGGCACTATGTAACCAAGGCCAAGTCCCACCTGCAGTGAATTATCTTCTGTGTCCATAAATGGATATGCCCACCAAAGAAGGGAATAAGTCTTCAATAAGTTAAAAGGAACAAAAAAACATAACTAGAAATGGCATAAAGATGATTAAACAAACTACACAACCAGTGTAAAGAGTGCTCACTTGAAGAAATTATTCACTTATTTGAAGCAGCCTTTTATTTTAACCAGTAGCAAACTCCATAGACAATCCTAAATCAGCTGACATACTGATGACAGTAAAGGGAGATGTGAGATTCTTCCACCCTTTCTTTACGCAGAAAACTAAAGAGAGGGTGTGAACTTGCCTGTTACAGACTGCTGTGCTGTAATGCCTTACTATGTCAGACTGACACAGGCAATGGTTTAGAAGAGAACCATGTAATCAGAAAAGACACACAAGTCCACTGCCTGAGCTGAAATTCAAGCACACATTAAACTAAAAAGTTGACCTGAAAAACAGCAGTAAAATTTTTAGACAGAATAAATCCAGAATAAAATCCTTCAGAGATATAATGCCTCTAATTGCATTTTTCATACGACAACATCTGATGATTGAAAGTAAAAAAGTTAAAATGTTTTCATGTGAATTTGCCCAGCAGTACAGACAAATACACAATGGTTTACCAGATGCTCTGGTTAAGTCCACTCCAAAGGACGTATTTGACATCCAATTAGTGTTGAAAATGTGTAAGACCCATATAAACTTCAAACATTCTCTACACACTAGTTTAGCATTCCTGAGGCATCCATTCTTAGTGACAAAACTCAGAGCACCTTGGTTTAGTATCAGATGGAGATTTAAGTTCATTGTAGCTCTTGGACATAAACATTTTGCAAAGAGCTACACAGAAGCCAACAGTTCATGCTCCTGTGGTCACCAAGAAGACATCATGCAAGTTACGGATCAAACAATGCCTTCTGAGTGTTGGTAAACACGGAAATTTAAAAAAATAGTTAAATAAATACTCACTCTTTTTCCTATTTGAAAACATCTATGGGCATTCATTACTTGCAAGTCAAAGAACTCGTGTGTGTGTGTGTGTGTGTGTGTGTGTGTGTGTGTGTATAAAGCTTTTTGGAAGATATATCCATAAATAAATACCCCCGTATATAAAAAACTAACTCCACATATATACACACACAAGCTGACTTAGAGATACTGAGATATGTATAGGGATTTTATATACACACATATATACCTCTAAAAAACTAACTCCATACACGTGTCCCCCCCACACACACATCCTCCAGTAAAAATAAAAATTCATTGTTTTCTTCAGCTTCACTCAATGGAGGCAGGTTTCCACATGTCTGGAAGTAGTTTAAAACCATGGGAGAAATAAGAAGAATACAACACTCATTTTTGTCTGAAAATCTCATCTATTTATCTTCTGGGGAAGTTTTTTAAACTCATTGGTCTGCCTCTGAACAAGACTTGCATGTATTCCTCTCGCAAGACTGCACTGGAGATGAAGCACAATGCTCAAGTTCATGAGTACAAGGTACAGCAGTTAAGAAATGGAGAATCCTATTACTCACTCACATGCATACCCTGAGCTCACAGCCACTGTTTTTTCTCTTTAAGAAGCTGGTGTGTCGAGAGAACAAAATACAGATGAAACAACTACTACCAAAAAATCTGACAGCAGAGCATCCCCCAGGGAAGGGATCACCATGGCTGGGTTCTCATCTTCACTAACATTCCTAACACACACTGGAGCTAAGTAAGTCTCTAAAAATACTGAATTAGATTCAAGGGTAGCATATTCTTCTAATATGCACAACTTCACATACGTGAAGACCAAAAATGTAAATCAAATTAATTCACACTTAACATTTCCACAGATGTGAAGAAAGAGAAGATGTGTGAAACCAGTCTCTCATGAAGACTTTGTAAAGCTTCACCTCTCTGGCTTTATTTACTTTTTCATCCTTGCTTGCTGGAAAGCTTCCCTTTGCCAAAGCACCAGGGATAAGAAAGGCGGAGATGAAAATTCATGTGGAAATCAGAGAAAAAAGACAACACTTCTGAGAACATCTTGCCTGACCTTAACACAGACTAGGTATCAAAATTTGGCCTTAACTTATGGTGGGGGACCGGCCAACCATTACTCTGGCTCAAAACAGAGCCATCTAACAGCTCTTCACTTCCAGAACGCATCCTGCACCTGCCAAATGCCACAAATGCCAAATGCCAAAATGCCAAAAAGCTTTTTTGAGAACCACTGTTTATGTACTAAAAATACTTATTAAAAATAAAAAACCCAAGCATACTGTCTGTAACAAGTAGTCACCTGCATTTTTTTTTGTGAACCAATTTCCTTAGTTATATTATAAATACACTTAACGATAAATTCAATAAGTGAAAACGTAACATAAATTTGCCAGAAGTTCTGTAAAGAAGAGCATCCAAAACCAACATACTTTACCTTTGCATGCCACCAAGCATCAGCTTCCTCTGCCATTTGGACTTAACACCCCATATATATAAATGACTCTCAAGGAAAGAAAAGCCATCTTTGGTTGACCATCACTGGAATGGTTATTTGAAACCAGTAATCACACAGTTCTTTCAATTCTTATCATATTACCAGTATTTTATATGAAACAGACGTTAGCAGCACAACTTAGTCAGAATTATTGAACAACTTCTCTTTCAATTTCATAACAAATTAGGCAATGCTTAGTTGATGCATCTGAAAAAAGTTACAGAATTGCAAGCCCTAAGGCACAGGACTGGTGTCATAATTTAAACCATCACCATCTGAAATGCAAAGGCATTAGCAACATAATGTTCTACTCTGTAGAACAAATTTCTCTTACAGATGATAATCTTTATTTGTTAATAAATTCTGAAGTCTCAACAGCAACCAAAAGCTACCATTTCAATGTCAAAAGCCTAGCAGAATTCTTACAAAATAGTAAAAGTCTCTGGATGTTTACAAATAAACAGTGAAACCCAGATAAATAGTTAAATAAAATTTTGTTTATTAAAAACTGGCTTTGGCACAGCAATCATGAAACTGTAGAGTTTTTGATTCATATCACGAACACACAACAAAGCTGGAGAAGGGAATAATGCAGAAGTCACATCATCTGTCTTGTATACTACCGCACCAGAGCCTAGGTAACAATTCTCCAATCTAAACAGAAAGGAAGATATTTTCAGTGGTTGTTTTTAGCTCCAGATTTGGTGTCTTGGCCCCCAGTAATCCACTTTACTGCCTTTACAATCACTTGGAGAGGTCATTTATAAAAACTTAACTGTCAGAGGAAACAAAAAAATGTGGAGACTTTTATCAATTGCTGAAATTCTGGAGTGTCAAATTACTTATTTTAGTAACGTTCATCAAGAGAATATTTTGATCCAAGTAATGTTACAAAAAGCAAAAAAAAAGTTCCTGTGTCAGTGCCAGGGTTGCCAGCTCCCTTCTAATCACCACGTGTCAGTTAACTGTGTCACAAACGTAACTATGATGTTCAGGGCAGACCTTTTTCTTCTGTAACAGTTAAACTAAATTTTATGGAAAATTAGTACCCTTGAGGTGTGAAAGAAAGCTGAACTAACAATGTTTTTATTGTCTGAACATCGGTAAGTATTTAAGGTAACAGCTAACTAGACTATTAAAGAGTTGTGGGAAAAGAATGCACTCCGTGCATGAAACAGTACCTACAGGACATGTATGACCCTTAATGGCTTACGAAAATGAACATTATACCCACTGACTTCATCTATAAGAAAAGGATAAAGTACTAAGGGGTCAAGAACAAACCCTTAGATTATGAGCATGCTAATCCAGTTGATTTTTATCAAAGCCCTTTTCAGACAACACTAAAGCAGCTTTAGGAATCATAATGCCTGACCAGAATCACTGCGAAAGAATACGCTGCCTCCTCCAGTACATTAATTTAAAAGAGAAACTTAATAGGCTAAGCTTTGCATCAGCTAACTTTATGCTGAACCAAATCTTAGTCGAACCTCAGTTTGCATAAAGTCACCAAGCCAGCAGCAGAAATACTGCAGCACATACTTTAGCCACTGAGAGAAATGCACTTCCGTGCCCATACTCAGTCCAGGCCCTTTGAATGAATCCAGGATGAAAGGTTATGAATTACAGCCTGAAACGGAAGGTATCTTTTCCTCAGGGAGAGGTAAACATGTAAATGAGCTCAGAGGCCAGGGATGCTACTTTGGATACAGGTGCACATGAACACAGGGCACTGCTCCTGAGCTGGAGCCAAGTCACATCCTCTGATAGCACGGCCACCTGAGCACCCACCAACTTTCCAACATCCACCCAGAAAGACGTGCCCTTTGGCTTCTAGTGTCCTACTATTCTTCCAGGGCTATGGCAGTAAGACCTTTCTCTAGCACCATCAACTTTCTGCAATATTTCCAGTCTAGAAAGAACCTTCAGCTATTTCACACTCCACATATTTTTACACCAGCCAAGTGGCAACGCAACCAGTTGCTCCAGATTCATACATGGCAATTCACATGACTGTTAGAAGGATCAACTTCTAAAACTTTGTCCCAATTTCTCTAAATAATGTAATTAATCTGTCTGACAACAGCATGTTTTACACGTTACGAACATGCACATGCTCATGTTCATTCGCAAAAATCATATGCTAACCACTTCTGAATTGCAAAAAACACAGTTTGCACCAATTAGTCATATTACTATTCAGATAAACCAAAAAAAACAAGACATTTAGAGTGCACACACGGTTGCTCTGGAGAAACTCTTGGAGAAAAGTAAAGGGAGGACAGTACAGGCACTTGTGTCTGTATGTACCTGCCCAATGTAGACATGCTCTCTGTCCCACGGTTAGAGCTCATGATTATTCTATTTCACAAGGAACATCCTGCTTGAAACAGATTACTTTTTCAACATACGCAGATCAGTTTGCCCATAAATCCTGTGCTTGCTGATGCTGCCTGTTTTACATTTTCATAGCATGAAAACAGGAGCAGCAGCAACAGCAAGAATACTGGGCTGCCACCTCTATTGCCAAGCCTTCGGTCACAGCACCAGGACAGTGGGAAGTACCGCAGGCACCATCATTCCCTTGAATTCCATCAGAGGCTCTCTCTTTTCTGAGAACAGATTACTTCATCATCTTGCAAAATTTCTGGGGGAGAATGCAAAATATAAGACACCTGAAACTTCCCAGACTCTCCAGTTCCTGTAATTCTCACTATAAATTTGATTTGCTCCAAGAGAATATCAACTTTTTTTTTTTTTAAACATCAACAGTATACCATGGAATTCAGGAATATCCATTGCAGAGGAGGCTTTTGTCAGTAAAACAGAATTTTTCAAGCAAACAGGTAATGATAAACAGTATTTGCAAGAATTATGTCCATGTTTGCTTTCTGAAACATAAACTGATAATGCATTAAGATTTGTGGTGTTTGGAATGCTGTATAGGTAGTTTTCATAATCAATGTGAAATTTCAGACACGATAAAAAAGGCACAGAAGAAAGCAAAATCTGGAGGTAACACTCATGTTGGCTTTATTTCTTTCTCATGTTCCCAAATAAGGAGAACTTCTATTAGGAATAAAAACTTGGATCCATAAAGCTTTAAGAACAGACCATGTTACCTAAAAACTATGAACTTTTCTTCAGGTAGTCAATACAGCTTTTAAACACAGCCTTTTCAGCTACAGGGTATAAAAAATACTTCTTATATCTCAATGTATTTTCAAAATGGCAGGACAACACAAATTGGCACTAGTACAGAAAATTCTAACTAAAAAAAAAGTCACAAATTGCATACCCAAATCATTTGAGTTAGTTCACAAAGTACTGTGTGTTAAAGCTGTGTGTCTAAGTATTTAGTCAGTAAAATAAAAGGCTGAAATGAAAAAGCCAGGCTGGTTTCATTCTTCTCTAACACCAGGGTGGTCTACGGGCAATTTTTGATACCACTGGTGTTGCCAGGGAAACAAAATGAAAACAGGTGCCATCAAATACAAATTAAAGATTTAGTTCTATTTTAAATCACCTTAAAACAAAGTTTCCATAAACTTAACTGATACTACTACAAATTTGACAATACTTTATAACAAGAAAAGGATTATAAGTTGTCTTTAGACCATCAAGTTTTAACTGAAACAAATTTAGACTGATTGGCAACTTTTCCTTTTAAATAAATAAATTTCTTCATTAAATATGCATCATCCTTTTTAAAAATTACCTCGTGTACATTTTAAGGCAATATAATACCATGACAGAAACAGGGTACATATAGTCTTAATAAGCTTTTTCCATTCCAAATTTTACCTTCCTTTCAATCTAAGCAATTTTTTTTAGATTTTTTGCAAAGTAAACAACCAGCATAGACTTAAAGCATATAAAAATCTTACGGTAAGTAGCAGCAGAAGCTTAATATTTTCCTCCTAATCTGACTGCGGTTTTCTCCCATGCAATTAAAAAAATCAAATATCCCTTTAACTTAAACCCAAGTAAATACATTTTTGCTTTTAAAAATCGTAGTATGTTAGAATTTAGCAATATAGCAGACAAGTTTCAAAGCACTTCCTCCAGGTCAACTAGCCATACTGACAGAAAAGATGTTTAAGAAAAAATGAACACACAATTCATTTCAATAAATAAACATTAATTCAAGCTTCCAAGAATGTCTTAAAATTAGTTACCGAGTTCTTTTATGGCTTAACAAGACATTAATCACATAAAAGAATCCAAATAGACCTATTTCAGTTAAAAGCAATACACAAATTCCCTTCTCTTCAATGAAACTAGCAGCCAGACCCTTGAATAAAAATTAACCTTGCATATTCTGTGCTAATCCTGGAACTTGAAAGATAAAAGAAATACAAAGAAATAGAAGCATCTCTAGGAAATACATATAGCTCTTCATTTAAAAGATTTGAAATCTGTGGTATATTTTACGGTATCTTGCAAGGTATTATAGAATTTTTAGTAAAATAAATTCTCCTATATTTGTGTGTAAAGATCTTGCTAAATAGTTTTCCAAGTCCATAGTGCAAGTTAAAAAGAAACTGAAGAAATTCAGCATACAATGACGTATATAAAGGATGGAAAGGCACTTTTTTTCAAATAACAGTGACTGTCAAGTTGATTTAAAAAGTTTTGTTTTAAAATTGTGATTCTAGTTTTAATGCACCTCAATGCTTTACTATGAATCACCTATTTCAAATAAAATTTTCATGAGATCTTAAAGTTGCAAAATCATTTCGCTTTGCAGCCTGAGCTATGCTGACAGTGTTATTACTAACATCAAAAATGAACAAATCTACAGTAATTTAAAACTTCTGGATAAGGTCTTTGGTGGGGGGTTGTTTGCTTGTTTGTTTGTAACATTTGCCCAGGGAGAAAGCAGCCAGCTCAGCCACAGAGGGTGCTGTTAACCTGTGCCATGCAGGTCTGGCCAATACATTCCGGGCTTTACCCACATTAACAGTTCTATCAGGCAATCTTTAACAATGCTTAGAGATGTAAGGGCTTGATGCAACACTCCCTCCAGTCATCAGGAATATTTCCTGATCATGGTTTCATTCAACCTCTGCTTACTGTTCCAACATCTTTGAAAAACAGTATTTCCTGGCCAGACATTTCCCTACTCAAGTGTCTCGTAAATAAATGGGTAGTATCAATAGTGCGGTCCTTTTTCCAAATTAGCACTTCTACAAATCTGAATCATTCACAGAAGATGCACAGCATTACATGAAACCAACCAAGATCAAACTTCCTTTACAGTTATTTTAGTTAAAGTTTCAAGTTAACTCACTTGCGTGTAATTATGAAATTACTGTACTGATCCTCCACTTACTTTGAAAGTGATTAATCAAAGTCAGAGAAAACCAACCATCAACTGAAGCACGTTTCAAATTTCCTATTCAGGGGTAAGTCTAAAAAGATGAACTAATTTAATTTTAATTAAATCCTCATTTAGGAACATGAAATAAATGTTTTCCATTTAATTCAAATTAAACTCCAGTTCTAGTACAAATTTAAAATATTCTCTGCTTCTGCTACTTTATTACACACGACAGAGTAACATTTCCTTTTTGCACACATATGCAACCAGCAAACTTGATATCATTAAAAAATGTGAAGAATTTATAGTTTTAGCAGAATTTAATTTAATTTACAGAACAGGATCTTTGCACCTCTATGAGTTCCTTACCCAGGAGCCACAAGAGTAACTTTGAAAATCATGATTTTTCTGCAGGACCACAGTTTGTCCTTTATTTACTTTTCAATCCACTGCTAAAAATACCAACCACAATGAAGAGTAATGTCAAACTGACACAATTACCAAGTACCTAAAAATTGCCTCGTCACCTAATAAAAATTACATTATTGCAATAGTTAACAGTTGCCTTAATTGTATTCCTGAAAATTTAGAAATGTATTTCCTCAAGCCAACATACAACAACCCACAGAAAACATACTTTTACATACCAATTAAAGAACACAAAAGGAAAAGAAAAAAGCAACTAAGTCCAATTCTCATCACAATTACAGCAAGCATTAACTGTCATCTTAACTCACAGAAAGAGCAATTCCCCTGGTGATCAGTAGATCTACCCTCTAGATATTAAGGTTCTAACAAATTCTATGAAAATATTTAGGTGTCACATCAGGTAATTGCTCACAAAAAAATGGAACATGCACAGACATGCAAGTTCAAATGTATGCAATTACTTATTTTAATTTGCCCAACATTTATCATCTCTCCATTCCAGAAGTCTTGTTGAAAGGAGTCAAATCATGAACAGGGTTTTGGGAACTGGTCTGCACCTCAGCAATAATTTACCACACCAGAAGCAGCTGAGGTAAAGAGGAGGTCTGTTTAAACACTAAAAACATTGATAATTTGTTTACAAGAAATAAATAAATATGTTTCTTTTGACAAGTGAAATAAATTTTGAATAAAAAAGCATTTGGTACCCTTTTTTTTATGTACTGCTGATAGTATTGTCTCATCTGGTTTGGTATTTCATTCATACAAAAAATGTCATATGATTATTCACATTTTGATCAAAGTAGGTGGACAGGTTACTCACTGATCTGAAGTAGGAGCATATTTAAATGAAAATTTAAAGTTTTCCTTTTTTAAGAACCCTTAAATAAGTCATACTTCCTTAGAGTTGACACTGGCTTTTTCTATTATTTTTTTTCTTTTTTTTCCTCAATCTATGCAGAGAGCATACTTTATTTTCTGTTAGATAAATACTGTCTGGAATTAATTGTGCTCATTTTTTTTCCTTGAATAAAGTTATAACACCTATTTGAAATTTTGGCTATAAATAGTACCACAGAGACAAATATATTATGAAGCAACACCTGCCTTCAGCTGCATGCAAACTGAGGGCCACTGGAAGTTTCTCCCATGTATCCTAATTTTATTGATGTGCCCAACCAGAAAAAGTCCAAAGGGACAGGTAGAACAGCTAAAAAAAAGTCTGTCCCTTAAAACAGGCATTTTTAAGGGTCATCTTCAGAGAAGCTCCACAGCCTGCAGATACCAGTGCATCAGAAAAAGGAAGAGGATTCCCTTTCGTTTCCCTCAGACTCTGCATTCAAATGTTAAAGCACTCCAGAGAAGCAAAACCAGCATGGTAGCACTGCACCTACAGCTATAGCTTATGTATACAGAAGTTTCCCTAAATAATTATTAAGTTTTAATCATAATAAATTTACAAATGGCCAGCTGAGACTCTGGTTTTGCAATTACCTTCAATCAATTTGGCTGATGGCCAAAAACAGATGACCCAATTCTCCCACGAGTTCCAGCCAAACATTTTTGTCGCCACCTAGTTCAAGTGACACACTAACAATATTAGTGAAAGCTACTTCTTGTTACTTGGTTAGTTTTCAGATCAATTCATTTTCTGATCTGTCACATGGCCATCTAAATGCTCGTTTCAGCAGAAACAGGGGTTGAAAATGTATGGAAAAGGGAGGAATACCACCCCTTTGCAGCCATCGCCTGCATTTAGGCCTGTTTAAAGCAAATGGAAAAATTACATTTAAAGGCCTAGAGAGGTCCAAAGGTCTTCCAACAACTCTTTGAAAAACCTGCAGCCAAAACACATGCTTCTCCAAGCTGTTTCAACCATATCACATCAGTCTTAGGCCCCCACTGCAAATACACATTACATGCCCCTGGTATCATCGTAGCTTACTGTCATTCTTCCACAAGATTTAGAAGAGCAGTAAAATAATGAGTAGCAATGTACAATTAAATATCCATATTTTAAACTCTTTAAATATTAGCACTCTATCTTGATACAGCAGGTAAGATCTCAAGTTATAAATTAACAAAGTATCTCATAGAAAGTTCTTAAAAGGTAAAGGACTTTTAAAAGTTAATTCAAAGTCTTTTCTAAAGATAAGCAAAGGCACTAAAATAAGAAAACCATATAATATACTTTTACAAACCTACTTGAATTTAAAAGCAGTAATGCTGAGATAAGATAGAGGAACTCTCAGAGAAAATAATAAACTGATAACACCACCTGTTGAAGAGAAAAAATGCAGGAGTGACTATAGAGAAAGACAACTGACATCACCAGAAATGTTTTTTTCTTTTTCCTCTCCTCAACTTCTGGCACAAAAGGCATACAGGAAACCATTTTCTCAGTGGCTGAAAAACTGGTCCCAATCTGACTGATATGCTCCAACTGACACCTCCTCTTTTCTTACAGCTTTACAGAGCAATAATTCTCACTTCAATCTCCAGTTTTAATGCAATATGTCGAGAATAAAAAGCAGGGAAATGGTAGATTATTACAAGATATATCAGGAATAAAAGGTTATTACAAACAGATTAGTGCAGGGTGGAAATGACATGGGCTAAGCAGGAGACATGCATAATTTGGGTAAGTGCCATGGAAAAATAAATATCATGACTGGACTTAAGGCAAATGGAAGCAGTTCAAATTCGTTTTCTCCAATTCACTTAAGAACATGTGATGCCCACATGTCCATTTCCAACAAACTTCACCATAAAGAAACAAAAACCAATACTGTGAAGTGTTGAAAAACACATCTACCACCAGCTTCTTCCATACCACAGCAACGTGAATTATTGCAGATGCTTGATAAGCATGAAAGAAAAGAGTTGGGGGGGGGTTGGCTTTTTTTTCCTTCTCCTTTTTAGGCGAGCTACTAGCATTTATTTGAAGCACACCAACCTGTCACTAACTGTGGACCTTGCAAAGAAGAGCAAGTTTTATAAAACACACATTGCAGTACTGTAGTTAATCTAAAGGTCTCAAAAGCAGTAACTCCACTCAACCCATTTTTCCTGTCTACCTAGAGACTCCTACAACTTCTCCAGCTCAGTTCTAGCAGGTTTCTACCAGGTTAACTTTTCAGAACATTAATTCCTTTATCCAACTGCAAGTGAGTGCTTGCTTAACAGAAATCTCAGGAACTGGCTAAGGACAGGCTGTCTGTAACACCAGCAGCCCACACTTGATCCTCAGCCTTGCAGGAATAACTGATCATATCACTGCATGAACATAAGGAAAAATCTTAGTAAGGGTGGTCCAGAGAAAGGACCTCAAAAAACAGACACTCTTAAGGTTTAAGATTAGCTTTATAGCAAAGTGTTATTAAGCTACTTGTTAAAAAAAACCAAATATCAGGAGTAGATGGATCAAATAAAAACTCTGCAGCTTAAATAACCTTCCACCAGGAACAATCTTAGATGACAAATTGAGATCATGGCTTGATTAGCAAAGACTGAGAATATTTCAAAAGGATGTTACCAATTTTCAGAAAAAAAGCAACATCATAACTACTACTGGAAAACAGTGCCAGTTTCTATGCTTTCACTACAGACTAAAAAAAAAAGTAATTTAGAAATTAAAAAGGACAGATAGCACATGATGAGGAGCAACTGAACAAAACAATTCATTGTTTGAATCAAATTTTGACATTGTTAAGACAAATACTTTATCACTACAGGAGAGCATACATGCTGCAGTCAATAGGGAACACGGGAGCTATTAAAACACCACTGCAGCTTCAGAGCAGAGCTTGAGTCTTGCTCTAGAACCACACTGAAGTCCCTTTTAATTAGCTCTTCCACTATAAATTCCTAAGTGTTCATCCCAGCAGAGCAATCAAAGGCAGATGCAAACACATTAACCCTGGTTGCTGCACAGTACTGCAATCAACATGCTTTTAGACCTGCTAGATGGATTCAATTATCTAGGTTTGAGTGATTTTTTTGACTTATCAGCAAATTCCTTGCTATTTCTAGTGGCTGTATCACCATATTTTAGGCTAACCTTAAGGATGTCTGTATTTTTCCCTCCTTTAAAACTACTTGAAAACACTCCTTCTTTGGAAAAAAAAACCCAAACGTAAAAAATAGAGAAGTTTTACTTTTCATCATTAGCAAAAGCAGAAACAGACTCATTGAATCTGTGAGACATTTCATAATTCTTAGGGGAATAAAGCATTAAAACTACTGAGCTGGCAAGTGGCCTTGACCTTTGAGTTTCAAAGCAAGTATGACAACTACAGGTCCTGCTGAAATCAGGTTTGCAGCAGAAACAAGTGAAATAACATTGCTGACACTTATGCAGTCAAATACATTACTAGAGGGACACCTAAGCAGAAAAAAACTGCTTTTTCTTCCCCCCACCCCCAAAATTCCACTTTGCACCCCCCACTTCTTCTTTCCCAGCTGAAACGAGTACAATTCTTTGGAGTAGTTAGAGTGTGGTTAAGCAGAGGAAGCTATGCTTGTTTGCATGGAATCTGCTATTTCCTCTCTGCCAAAACACTTGTTTAAAGAAGTCATGTAATATTTCTATTAAGCTGTAAATGCAGTTGACAAGGAAATGGCCTACTGGCAATGCATTACCTTTGTGGTAGTGCCCACCAGCCTATAGCAAAACAATGCACACAGTAATTTCACTGTGCATTCCCAGGCAACAAAATTGTGCCTTATATAAATACCACAGAACTCAAGCAACATCTAGAAAAAGCAATGAAAACTTGCCCAAGCTTTCATGCTTGCCTGTATCAATTCTGTGTCATAACTAAAACAAAGTAGGAAAGCATCTACATATGCCCAAAACTCCTGTGAAGTTGTATCATATGACACCAGGAAACCTATTCCAACTTAAATCTGTGTATTTCTTGTTAACCACTGTAACAACTCACTAATAAAAATTAAGAAAAACTGTAGGTATCAAATATACAAAAGAGCAACTGCATACAAGCCCTTAAAAACCGTAACGTAATTTATTAACAAGAACGCATGTTCTATGTAATCCAGAATTGTCGTGTTAAATTGCTTTGGCCTTTGATAGCATTCACTTGATTGCAAGAATTGAACAGATCCATAAGCATTCAAAGTCAGTAACCTTTGATTTATAAGCAGCTATTGTCATGCACATAAAAATCCTCACTGATTATGCAGTCCTCACCTTTCAACAGCTAATGCAACTACATACAGTGATGTTACTGAGATGTCATTAAGACATTTTCATTACAAGTATAACCAAAAATCACAGCTACCTGATGACAAATTTAATTTTTCAATCATTCTTCAAAATATTATTTAGATGTTATTTCATCTTAAACTCCCATCAAAAATAAGCTTCAGAGATACTTATTTTCTTCACAGATTTCATCTGAGTTTCAGTTTGAATTGTTATTTAAAAACAGTTAATTACACAGAAAAAAATATGGTGCATGAAAACTACTACAATTTGCTTACAAAATTACGTTATGTTTCTAAATTGCAAAACACTCATTAGTTTTAACAGAGCTGCACATTGCCATGAAATTTCAGGAAACATCCCTGCTCCAAAGTGCACATACAACCAAAAACGAAGAACCCCACAAACAAAAATCAAGAACCCAAATACATTAAATACACTTCAACTCATATAAGCAACACCCTACCGTAATCACATGTGAACAGTATCTTTTCTTTTGATAGTGGTGGTTTCCTTATATTAAGATTCTGACATACGAGGCACCAGCAAAAGGAAACTGGATAAAATAATCTCGTATGCATGCCATTTTTGCAGCTAATTACAAAGATCTTTTTGAAAAAAGATACACTTGAGGCAATATAAAGTACCTTATTAATACAAAATGGGCTTTAGATATAAAAAATTTAAGAATGCAGTGTCTATTGATGCTCAGTGCAATCATCGTAGCTATTCTATAGCTCATTACAAAAACAATAAAAGCATGACTAACAGTGGCAAGTTATTCCGAGATAAACCTTGTTCCCCATGAACTTCTCCAAGTGAAGTGATTAATTCTATTTACATTTTATTTTACAAAAGGTAAATTTATTCAGTAAGAGACTTTAAGAGTCACTAATAAAAGCTGTCAGGTGTTACTAATATTAGCACCGCTCACATAGGACAACTCTGAATCCTTGAGGTCACCTTTACTTCAAAACTGCCTTTCAAAGGAGGATGAACTCCTGGTGATGGAACTCTCCAAGTGCAGGTACATAATGCACAAGGCCCTATATTTTGCCTTCAAGCCATTGAAATCCTTACTGCTTTAACTCCCTCTCAAGTGGAGATAAAGGCATTCTGAAACCTTACAGAAATGTGTTAAAACACAGGTGAGTGAGTAAACAGGAAGCAACACAGAAAGTAAAAATTGTCAGTCTTAAAATGTCCATTCATAAACATACAGTTTCATGGTTCCACTATTAGGCTGATTTGAACACTTTGCGAGTTCGCAGGGTTTTTTTTAAATACAACCAACAAAAAACACCATCACACACACTTACCCTCATTGGGTGAATATCAGCATATGGAGGCTTTCCTTCAGCCATTTCTATTGAGGTGATACCAAGGGACCAGATGTCTGCCACACAGTTATAACCAATCTCTTGTATTACTTCAGGAGCCATCCAAAACGGAGTTCCTATAACAGTATTACGTTTTGCCATTGTATCCTGTAATTATATTATTTATGCAATTAAAACAGAGATGCTTACTTTCAGATTATTTTGATATCAATTCTATATTTAAAAGTTAAATTAGACACCCAAAGGTCAAATAGTAGTGACTTCCAATTAAGACCAAACAGATCCAGCCCATCATCTTAGAGAGGCTGAATAGCTGGTAATAATCATAAACCTCAAACTAAAATTTAAAGTGAGATCACAGGGCACTTGACATACACTGGGTTACAAAAACAACTATAGCCCTGCAATACACTAAATATTCATCATGATAAAGAATGTTAGTTCTGCCACTACCCCCAGCCACTTCTCAGACACAAACTCAAGGCAGAAGACAAAGGTAAAAGAACATGGTTAGGAGCACTAAAGCATTTTAAAATATCTTCGTACAGGTACTTACTGTTAACTGGCCAGCCACACCAAAATCAGCTAATTTTGCATGTCCCTCGGTGTTAAGAAGGATGTTTCCAGCTTTTATATCTCTATGTATTTTTCTCATAAAGTGCAAGTATTCAAGTCCTTTAAGAGTAGATTTCAGAATAGTTGCAATTTCATCTTCTGTTAGCTGCAAGAAAACATAAAACTATTTTCAGGTATATACATAAGGTCTATATATTTGAACTATTTATAACATTGTCATTTCATAGTGATTATGATAAATAATACAATGCTTAAATTTCTTTTTTTTTTTTAGCAGACCAGAAAAACTTCACTTTTAAAGCACAAAACAAAATAATTAAAAAATCAATTATTAAACACCTACTATAAAAAAAGATGTGTAGACTTGACAGTCCAAAATGCTTCTCTCAACTTTAATATGTTGCAAATCATATGCCACCACAAATGATAGAATAAGCTGCAAGTCCAGTGGGAACAAGCTGACAGACATTTCATTACCAAAGAAAACACAACATAGTGAAATAAAATTGAGATATATTTTCATTTGTTTGCTTTATAAACAACACACCACTACTGAGTAAGTCATCAGTTAGCAGTTGTTTATCCTCATTGCTTTAGATCAACATAGTAGGGACACATAAGCTCCTGAACAAGTGTTATCAAAGAAACAGTAAGATCCTCTTTCTCAGGTACCAGACCCTGTTGAGAACACTTCTCAGATTTTCATCAACATTTATTCTAGATTAAAAGCAAAACCACACAAACATAATTAATTTCATGTGATGCAATTTCTCAGGGAAATACAAAGAACCTATTCATATAACTGAAATGCCATTTCATTACAGTACATTGATGCTTTAATATAAGAATTAAGCAAATGAACTTGACACATTCTTAGAAATGCAAGTAACTGCAAACCTGAAGATGAATACTCTAATTTGGCTGCAATGCTGGGTTGCATTTTTCCCCTTTCTCTACTTTTCCAATCCTACACAGAAATTAAATTAAGCAATAGCAATTCCTTCCAGTTTCAGTTTTAAAAGCGTTGGTACACATTCACACCTCTCTCCAAAAAACAACCACCACCAAAAGCCCATAAAAAAAACAAAAAATCCACTCATAATGACTCCAAACCAACAGAATGACTCAACAGAAAGAAAAAAAATATTAGTCAGCAAGATTATCTGCACCTGAGCTGCTCATAACAAGTTTTAATTATTTAACAAACAGAACCGCTTCCCAACTCCAGGTTCTATCCAGTGTCATAAAACCTGGGTGTGGAGCCCACAGTTACACACATATTTCTTTAAACAGCAGTGCCAAGCTCCAGTTCCTCCTTTCATGCAACCTTCAGCAGTAATTCCCACTGTGTGTCAGTCCTTCTACTGAAAAGCTGTAGCAGACCCCAGTTAAAAACAAACCCATCTGCCAAATTATTTTTTCCAACAAAGCAGTTCCCAGATTTAATTCATGGCACTTAGTGCCATGGTCTGGTAACCACAGTGGTGTTGGATCAAGAGCTGCACTTGATGATCTCGGAGGTCTTTTCCAACCTGGCTGATTCCATGATTCTATGACAAGGACAAAGCGGAGTAGGAGCTGCTCAAACTGGCATTGCTTTCCAAGTAAGTACATGTGTTGTTACACCCAAAGAGTCCCAGTGACTTCTATAAACCTTGCCCTATGCAAGCAGAGGGTGCAATTGATGGTGGCATTAGCTCCAAGCTCCAAGCCAAGCAGTTACCGCCTCTGCTGCACATTGTGCATTCCTTGCCTGCCATTTATCTCTCAGATCTTTCAGTGTTTCTATTCAGCAGCTCAAAGCAGCTCAAAGCTTTTATTTGTGCTACTTTATACTGACTGCTATGCTGCTCCAAAGGACTGTATGTCAGGAGAACTGTTATACACAGCTCAAAGAAGATGGTTTTCCTGGCATTGTGCCATGGGCGTAAAACCATATACCTGTTCTTGAGTCAAGCAAGAAGGGACTTTAAATCAACTGTAAGATAAACTCAAGCATGGTCAAAAGGATATTTGCATAAAGAGACAATTCTCATTATATGAGCTAATAACTCCATGATGAATCACTAAAACTGTGATCATCTGCAGAGTCATATACAGGCAGTTTATACTCTTGCTATTAACAAACACCATATCAAGAATGGTTTAAGACATGCTGAGTGTAACACTTTCTGCCAGAGCTTTGCCAAATACATCCATGTAAGAAAACAATAAAATGTCCTGAATCTCCAAATACTTCCATGCAGTTAATCCTGAACATGCAACAAAAAATGATCCTGAGCACTGACAAATGTACAGCAAGACAGGCATACACCTTACTGCCCACTTTCATCTAGAAACAAGTATTACAAGAAATTGTGCCAAGAGGACACTGCCAAGATCTTTCTGCAATATGTTGTGTTCCAAAGAAGGTAAATCCCTAGCTTTAATTCTTGAAAATTAGTGGTTAAACCACACGGAGATCTTTGGATCATCTTAAGATAGAAAAATGCTTCTGTAGCTACATGGCAAAATCTAGCTCTCAAAAGGAGAGGCTAACAGAACACCAGAACCAAGAGGCTGACAAAGAATCTACGGAGTGAGAATCCAGCAAACCAGAAGAGAGTTCTAGACTACTGCAACCTGATGCACCATCTGGGGACCATCAGCA
The DNA here is from genome assembly GCA_035583135.1 of Lophotriccus pileatus. Taxonomy (NCBI): domain Eukaryota; kingdom Metazoa; phylum Chordata; class Aves; order Passeriformes; family Tyrannidae; genus Lophotriccus; species Lophotriccus pileatus. The sequence goes on from JAWWES010000081.1 coordinate 129,507,737, forward strand.
AAGGAACGCCCCAGTGTGACCAAGTGTTACAAAAGAAAGAAGTATTTAAACATCAAAATAAACAGGCTTTTGATACTGCCTCTCATAGCACCCTTCTCCAAGATGAGCAGGTACACAGTGAGCTGGAGGCTGAGGGGCAGTGCTCAAAGGGTTGTAGTCAATGGGGCTACATCTGGCTGGCAATCTGCCACCGGTGAAGTGTCTCAGGGCTCAGGGCCAGCTTTGTTTAGTACTTTCATCAATGATGGATGCAGGAGTTGAATGCACTATCAGCAAATTTGCTCAGGATACCAAACTGGGAAATGCTGTTTGGACAAAAGCCTTGCAGAGGGATCTAGATAGATTTAAGCACTGGGCAATGATTAATGACATAAAATTTAACAAGTCTGAATGCCATGTTCTGCACTTAGGATGGAGTAATGCTTGGCACAAATATAAACTGGTAGAGGAATGACTGGAGAGCAGCCTGCAGGAAGGGATCTGGAGGTGCTGATCAGCAGCAGATTCAGTAGTAGTCAGCAGCATGCCCAGGCAGCCCAGAGGACAAACACCTCCTGGAGTGCATCAAACTCGGCATCACCAACCAGTCAACAGAGGTGACTGTCCCGCTGTAAGAGCGTTGCTGCGGCCTCACCTTAAATTAAAAAAGGATCTGTCCAGAGCAGGGTAACAAAGCTGGTGAAAGAGCTGGAGGCAATGTCCCGTGAGAAGGGACTGAGGACTTTGGGCTTGTCTGGTTTGGAGAAAATAAGCCTGAGGGGCGACCTCATTGCTCTCTAGAGCCTCCTGAGGAGGGGACATTGGAAAGGGCAGTGCTAAGCTCTTCTCCCTGGTATGCAGGGACAAGATATATGGCAATGGTTCAGAACTGCACCAGAGGAGGCTTAGACTGGACATTAGGAAGCATTTCTTTACTGAGGGGATGGTCAAACAATGGAACAGGGTTCCTAGAGGAGGTGGATACCCCAAGCTTGTCAGAGTATAAGAAGCATTTGGACCATGCCCTTAACAACGTGTGTTTGATCAGCCCTGAACTGGTCAGGAAGTGGGACAAGATAATCATTTTAGGACCCTTCTAGCTGAAATATTGTATTCTATTCTGCTTTTTCCCTGTGATGAACATAGAAGTTAACGCCATTTGGATTTTACAATGCATTCCATCATTCTAAACTTGTATTAAAAGGATATACCCCTGAAGACAGATTACCTAAATGCATCCATGGCTTATGTCTTCACATTTACAAGATAGGAAAAAAATTGGGGTTTTTTGAAAATAGATAAAAATATTTTTCTCTTTTTTTTTTAATACAACAAAATATAACATATAGTTTTTCTTTACATCATATAGAGACTAGTTGATACATAAACTAATGCAAACCAGTCTAGCAGTAGTTTGACATTGACACAGAAGTAGTGCCTTTGATAACGACCAGAGAGAACAAATAGGAGAAACACAACTATTTATTACTTTAATAGTAGAAGTATGTTCCAGTCAGTGTTGCTATCCTGATCTGGATGTACTGTGCTTATACTATAGTGTTCCTGATCAAACTGTATGGGCAATATGTTTCCTGTAAAAGAGTTGTTTTATTTTATTCTGAGCTTTTAAACACACAGCATCATTCTTCCATCAGTACAGCATGCTCTGTACCTTGCACCTTAATATAATTTCACAGTCATAATCTTTCTGCTTTGTTTCTGATTTTTATTTGTGTTAAGATGCTCACTTAAAATCCTGTGGAAAATTTATCTGCTTGTTATAATTGCTGGCTGTTCTAATTCTGTATGCTCTGTCCCTTTGATGGGTTGGTGCTACCCTCTAAATATGAGTCAGCCATGGAGCAACATCTAATCCTTCATCATCAAAACCACATGCAGGTTACGTATTAAAAGGAATGTGAACCGATAAAAGGTGAACAACTCTACAGCCCACATAAAAACATTAGGCATTATAAAATCAAAATTTGGAGAAAACAGATGGCAGCAAATTCAGGTGTTGCACATCTACTAAGAGCCCAGCTAATACACATATCTATGTCTAACTGGCTAAGGATGCCACGCACAAGGAAGACTTAAGCGTACGTTTATACAGTGTATCACACACCACCTAATCCACGCAGCTGTTGGGACAACTCATCTACAGGTTCTCTGCTCACAGCCATTCTCCTTCCTGAGGGCCCCCTAAAGGGGTCTGGGTCAGCTGAATTGCTTTCACTGCCTAAGTCCATTCCCAGCTGCTCTTTTTACACTAATACAGGCACATTAAGCCTGATGCTTCCAGGAAGTATCAGCTTACTGCATCTAAACAGTCTGAGTAGGTTGAGCACACTGGGTAGGTCCACTCTCACGGCAAATAAAGGAGAAATTCTTCCACCAGAAGCTGTGAAGCTTGAACGTCACCCATCTTATCATAATCATACGGCTCTCCTATTCTTCATTTAAGTGAAAAAGAAGCTGGACTAACTAAAAACCTGAGATGCAGGAAGGTGAGCAAATAAGTGGGGGAGAAGACACGACAATTACAACAATACCGTTCCCACTTGTATATTTGACATATAACTTAGGAATTAAGGCAGAAAGTTTCAAGCAGAAAGAGCTGTTTAGGTCGCAGCTCTAGCCTGAAGTCAGTGTTAGATTCCAGTTCCCACTGCCTGCTACAAACCTCAGTAAGACTACACTCTCCTGAAATCACCTTCCTTGAGTTTCCCTTTCAGAGTAACTATATTCCAGCTCCATTTTGTAAGCAGATCTGCATGCTCTGTGTGAAGACAGTGCTGTTCAAACAAAATCACAGCCTGTCTTTGAGTGACATACCAAACCATGTCATCTAAATTACTTACGATAACAAGGTTTGGTTTAAGACTTCCAGATAATCTCTACTTACTCCTATATTATAAGATAGAGACACCTCAATATTACTGTAATGGGCAGAATAAGAACTCCCTATCATAGGAAAATTACCAGTTTTACTTGAGCATAACAACTTAGGCATAGGATCGTATGAAGGGAGGCAGCAAGAGTTATTCTTCTTACTAAGCCCAAGTCAAGCTGCATGTAAAATCTTACAGAAAATATGCTGTCATAAACATAACAACAAACATTCACTGCACAGGTGATGATCAGTGTTGGTATTTTTTCAGATTTGTTTTTTTACTATGCAATCCCAGTAACGTACCTTTTGTAATTTTCCTTAAATACAATATGCAACAGACTCCATCTTCTCATTAAATTAGCATTTTTATGCTAGATAATTAAAGACAGTGCTAATACATCAGTCTTCTATCTGCAATTTGAAAATTACTATAGCCTAGCAGCAATATAAAATTATCTAAAACATATCTAGTGGCTCATAAGGAAAACTATTTCGGGAAATATTAAGCACTTCTCATGGTCAGTGCTTAACATTAGCTGACATTAATACATAGACATGGGGGGGGTCAATAACTGATCAGAATATGAAAGTCAGACTCCTCAGCCCTTATTCTTTGCTACCAAGTTCCAGCTTGCTCTAAGACATCTATGAAGTACTGAACCAGATGCTGAGCAGAACCTTAGAAGTTATGCAGGGAAGAAGCCTCTTCAGCACTGAACTAAGTGCAGCTAACACGAGAAACAGATTTTAACTATGATTCAGTGGCACAATAACATGCATTTACCATGTCTACACACAGCTGTGATCAGCATCAATTCAGACAGTTTGGCTGTTCAAAGCCCTTTTCAGACAAAGCACTGTGAATAAGGTCAAGAACTTCACTGGAAGTCCTTACCACAAGGCCTGCTAAAACCTTTCCAACATGAAGCACTTACCTGTTGTCACTGTTTAAAATCAATTTTATCATTATATAAAACACATTTGCAAACTGATCACTTGGCTCACGAACTACACACCTGCTCATACCATCCCCCCTGGTCCTGACAGCATTACCAAGAAAAACCTTGGACAACCTCTGTATGAGCAAACAAGGATCAGCATAGTAGTCTTCTTGATCCTACCAGACAAGCCTAAAGCCTCAAGCAGAAGCATCTGTAGATCACCACCTTACAGCAGGCCTGCTAATAATAAAAACACTAATGCTTTTTGGCTAACACAGGATCCTCAGAGGAATGAGGACTACTGGGGAGAAACAGGATCTACCTGACAAAGGAGGTCAAGAGTATCTTTGCTAACCTAGTGGGAAGAGCTTTAAGCAAGGTTCACCAGGGAACAGAAAGAAAAGCCTTCAGGCAAGTGGAGGAACAGATAATGAGGAAGCACATATCACATGGGATTCCAAAGGTTTTCTCACTCCCTTTAAGAGGAAGTAAGGCAGAGGGTGCAACTGAAATCCTGTGTACAAAAGTATACATCTGTGATGCAAACAGGAAGAAGTGCCAGCCTGTGCACAGCTGCGATGTCACTGGAATTAGAGACACAAAGGGAGGGCTCACACAACTAGCATGCTGTGAGAGATGGATGCAGGCTCCTCACAAGCAACAAGTGGGAAGGACGGGCAGGCTTCAGCACAACAAACATGCAGCTCTCCTATAGAAGTTAAACTTGTTGAGAGTTTGTATGTTAAAAGCAGAAGAGTAGACCAAATGGTGATGTGGCGCCACCCAGATGGTGGACGCCACCACGACATCTGCTGCAAACCACCCAAAGAGATAAAGTACATAAAGTCATCCTCAGCACTGGGAGAGACCTCTGATCACAGGACACTGTGTCAACCACCTCAACACCTGTTGGGAGAGCAACGTGACAGGCTACTACAAAAAACAAACAAACAAACAAACAAACAAAACAGGCAGAGGTAGCCTTGGCAAGCAACTATGAGATGGTGGAGGTTCAGTTATGGAGGGAAGTGATAAAAGAAAATAGCAGAACCAGATCTTCAGATAGCAAACCTCAGCTTGTTAAAGGAACTAGTAAGTGGGATGCCAGGGCAGGTTGCCCTAAAGAGCAATGGAACCTTGCAGAGCTAGTTCAGCACAAAGGGTAACCTCTTCCGAGTACGAAAGAAGTCCTTCCTGCCATGCAAGATAACAAGTAAACACAGCAGGAGGCCATCCTGAATGAACTAAGAACTCCTGACTGAGCTGAAGTGCAAAAAGGAAAGCATATGAAAAGCAGGAACAGATTACTATAGACAAATAAAGAAACACTGCCTGGATACTAAGGAGCAGAATTGAGAAAGCCTAGGCTAGGGTGAACTTGAAACTGGTCTATAAAACATATAACACAAAGAGCTTGTATTGGTCTATATGCAGGGACAAAAGGAAAGAAACAAAACTACCAAAAAATATGTCCTGCTGCTAAATAGAGTGGTCAATCTTTTGACAAACTATGCAGAAATCTCCTAAACATCTTCTTTGCATCAGTTTTTAGTACGGTTTCTCTGTCTCTCAGTTGTCTCTGCCTACTAGCAAAGTGGAGCAAGTTAGGAATTACTCTATTAAATCGGACAAACACAAGTCCATAGGAGCAAATGAGACACACCCAAAGGTGTCAAGAAGTTGGCTGATGCCAACTCAAGGCTACTTCTTCTCAGCCTTAACAAGTTACAGCAAATCAGGCTGTCCCTTATGATATCATCATCTTCAAAAAGGGCAGGAAGAATGACCTGAGGAATTACAGGCTGGTCAGCTCATTCTTAGTCCCCAGGATATTATGGGGCGAATCCTCACAGAAGTTAATTTTTAGACACACAAAGGGTAAAAAGATTGGAAACAGCCAGCACAAGTTGATCAGAAGGAAATCGTGCCAAATTAACCTGGTCATTTTCCTATGAGGATGAAAAGAGCTGCAGATGGCATTTAGTTTGGCTTTACAAAGGCCATTGGCAGTCTCCAATAATACTCGGTTTTAGTGGAATCTGAGGAATCCTGAAGATGTTGAAGAAAAACTGCCTGGGGAGTGCAGCACTGGGGCCTAGAACATGTGATGTACCAAGCTGACAGAGCATGGTTTGTCTTGTTTGAAGAAGAGCAGATATTTCAATGCAATTTTAAACCATTTAAAGGGCGGATAAAGCAAAAATATCCTCATAGAGGAAACATGAAGAAAGAAGTTCACAGGGCTGGGGATAAAGACTGTTCTATCTCCCCTGTTTCAGACTGTTAAAACTGAGCTGAACAAGATCCTGAACACTAACTGGACTTCAGAATTACCCTTCCTTGGAACAGTAGATTCAAACAGATCACTTCCAAAGGTCCCTTCCAAAGTAAAATTAGCACTTGTTCCAAACCCTGGCACACTGCTCACCTCTTTCCTCAGCACCTCTAAAATAAACATCCAATTTCAGAAGAGTAACCTTTCTTTCATGTGCAGTTTTTCTACATTTCCTCCACTTCCTCACCACAATAATATACAGCAATAAATCCATCCCAACTTTAAACACAGATTTTTTTACTGTAAAATAAAACATATATGAAAGACTGTAATGAAACTTGGCTTAGTTCCTTGAATTGAGACACATTTTACTGCCCAGATTATAACTTTATATGCAGAGAGGTTGACTCAAATGGGAAATACATTAAAAATTCAGATGATAGTTCTGGCTCTCTGAGGCAAACAGTGATGGGGTTCTTTGAGGGGAAAGAGCAGTGGAAGGAGGCAATAAGGTTTAATTTCCACCCTTTATTATAACAGGAATAAAACTTTGTGTGTCTTGCCATGCGAGCTGTATACAGGATACCAACAGATGACTGACCTGATTAAACATTCATTTACACAGCTACCTCTTACTGGAAGACTTTAGTATAAGTTTCCTTATAGTCTGTGGTTACATGGTCATTTTATTGTTACAGAAACTTAAAACTGGCTGTACCAAGACTTATAAATAAGAGGAGAAAAAAAGTTGCTGCTCAGATTAAGTAATTCTAAAAAATTTTTATTTGAAAATTCTTTAGCAGCTCAGACTGAAAAAAGAGTAACTGACTTTGAACCACAGATGCAACTTCTGCCATTCTCCTAAGAAGTTCCATGAATTCGTCTTCTGAAACTTGGGGGAGGGTGGGGAGGGAAAGGAGAGCTGTTGATCTGTACAGACTGTCTAGTTGCATATTCAGAAAAGAAAGTGAAAATTCTGTCTCCCCCTAAACATATTATAGCCTCTCTCAGCTTTTAGCAGTGACCCAGCTGCTACTGAGAGTTCAGTAGCAAATATAAACATTCCAACTCAGAATATTCTATGATTCTGTGATTGTGAAACCCAGCAAATACAGACATTAGAACTGAAGAACACTTTTGTAAGCTTTCTTCCAAGAAACACACTTTAAAAACAGAAAGTCAGTGAATTATATGATGCTGAGCTTTTTATTATTATGTGGCTATCAACAGTTCTAAGACTGCCCACAAAACAAATTCCAAAATTTTATGCACCTACCTTGGGTAATATAGGTAGGAAACTACCAAAATCATCAGGGAAGCCAATTCTCCTTACAACTGATCTGTAGATGTTCACAGCAATAGTTAACAACAGTATTTATTTTAATGAAAAGATGAAGGTCAAGTAAAGTTTGGGAAAAGATAATTCTGTCTTCAGAGCAACTGTTATAGTATTTTGCAAATAAACACCAGACTTGAGAGCATGTATTATTTTACTACTACATTATTCCTCGCTGAGTGAGCATGGTCTGCTAACAGAGTCCTGTAGAAGAAGGGGGAAGAGTAGACAATTAGTGTTTCCCACTGCACATGTATCAGAGGTTGCTGCACACTCAATCTTCATTCTGAAACTTCCCAACTTCTAAATACTCTTTTGGTCAACTGTATGTGCATGTAACATATACACAGTTATTTTGGAAACAGATGAACTCGAACTTCATCTTCTGTGTAGCTCGAACTTCCTCTTCTTTCACGAAAATCAGCCAATGCAGAACACGCACCTTTATTTCTGGCACACAAACAAATACTTTTTTTATGCTGAGATGAAAATTTTCTCCAATGAGCTAATTTCCAAGCAGATGAATATAGTTTTACTGCAAGGCTAAAAGAAAGGTCTAGCATTCTGAGATTCAAACACTACAACCCATTTTTTAAGGACCTTACAATGCTACCCTAGAGAACTAAGGAAAAATAATTCCCCAAAATTAATATAATTCCACCCAGTATTTATGTAACAGTCAACCATTCAGAGCCATAGTAGGGATTTTATTAGACAAGCACTGAAGAATATCTGTGTTGCATTGCTGAAGCTAGTCTAAACTACTTGGCTTTATAAGGCTAGACACAGAATAAGCAAACCACAACATTTGTGATCAACTTCTGTCCTCCTTTTCCACAGCCTGGCTGCATAGAAAAGTACTTGAAGATTGTTGGCCTAAAGATCTGCCTCTGAACAGTAACAAAGCTGACTGGTCCATTGACTCAATTCACCTCCTGGAAGGCTGACTGACAGAACTTGGTCAGCAGCATATCCGGGATGGACTTGCCCATGGTCATCAAGATCAGTTAGGCAAGGTAGCCAGTATAGAAGAAATGTCCATATTTGTGTATAGACTGTCTGGCTACTAATTAATCCATGTGGGCTCAACTGAGGAAGTTATACTGCAACAGATGCTACTTAAACAAAAAAAAAAAATGTAAGAGTTATTAGACTTTAGGTAATTGATTTACACCTGTTAACCACATGCACTACAGTGCAGTAAAGGCCTAGAAATTGAAACTATTTTAACTGTGAAATTACTGAGAAACATGACTGCTTAAAACTGCAAAACATCCGTGTGAGCAAAATGCCTTTAGCCCAGAGAGATAACAAAAGATTTGCCTTGGATCCCCATGGTAGCATACAGAGAAAGCAAAACCAGGAGGACATTCAAACACAGCACCTAGAGATTCAGATACACTATTCATTTGAATTACTGGAGCTTAAACAGATGAAAAAAGTAATTAGCTAAGAAAACATGGCAGAAGACAATCATTAGGAATACAGAGGTAATGTATATGTAACTGTCAAATAAACTGGCCTATAAAGGAAGTGATTTTAGATATAAATGCAGAACCACTGGACCCAACAGCATACAACCTATACAACAGTACATTGTTGTACTTGTCACTTGCCACAATACTGACCCAAATAAGATGATTTTGTCAAACCTACTGCATAGCCACCACATGCTATGCTACTCTCAGCTTCTGAATTTGGTCCCCAAAAGAGTCAAGATTAGAATGACTCAGTTGATCACCATCAGTAGACGATCAAGTATATCCTAAATTATCATTAGAGAGGCATGGTTGGTGGTATGTAAATATTCCCCCATATGCCAGCAGGACTTAAAGTGTTGCTTCACATTGTAATTACCTCATTTTATTGCAAGCTGCCAGTGGAAAAGTTAGTCTCATTCTTCTTTTCCTTCCCTTTCCCCACTGCTATTTTCTAATGCCTCTCTTACATCAGATCGAGCCACTGTGTTGCCATGTTAAGTCCTGAGTTAGCTCATGTGAGGGGTGGGGAAGACAGACTAGAGAGCAAAAAGTTCCCCCAGCCATATCATCATGCATATCTAGGATCACCCTGCAGTCACACACAAGCTCTGCATCTGAGGCATGGAAAAGGCAGGAACACATCAGTCATAGATAACATCAGTCATAGGTAACAGCAGAACTGCCCGTTCTGGCAGCAGCCCACAGTTTGACTGTATAAGATACATGTACCTCCCAAACCAGTCTCTGAGAAAAGCAGACAAAACTAGATCTATGCGTTGTTGCCTTGGACTGATGAACACCACACCTCAGATGAGCTAACAGGCATCATAAACTTACTAAAGCGCTGTTGATCTGCCTAGCACACTAGAAGACACCAGGCAGAATTCCAGGGGTCCAGCTAACTTCAAAGTAGTGGCTTGGGCCTCTTGGACAAGACCCTGCTCTGGTCAAGCTGAAAACTTCTGTGTGAATAGGCTCTCAGCAGTCACTAAAAATTTCCCTAGCTTTGAATTCTGCTTCCCTTGGCTTTGGTCCATTAGAACAAAGCCCAGAATTCACTTTCTAGACAAACAACTTCTGAGAAAGTATGGGAACCACAGCTACAGAAAAAGAAGGTGAGTAAATTCTTAGAGACAAGCAACAAGGGCAAATATGTATTAATGTCTCCTCCCAAATATGAGGAGATATTCACCTTTTCCTATGACTTAATTTGATATGATCATAAAATCATTTAGGTTGGAAGAGACCTTTAAGATCAAGATCACAAAGTCCAAATGACAGTCCTAATGACCTTGTTTCTTTTCCTTACATATGAAGAAGCAGGAAATAAACTTTTCCTTGTCCCAGCCACAGTCATCATCTGACAACTTAAGAAAGTTACAGAAGACATAACCCCATGTCTCTGACCATATTCAGTAAACATTCTGGCAAAATAAGAATCGATTCTCTCCTCGCTTGCAAGTGAAGACACTTATTTTCTTATGAAACCACTTCTTGTTTCCATTTTAAAAATAAATAAATATCTAAAATGCAAGGTCATCAGCAGAATGCTCAAGTACTCTGAGCAGCCTTATTCCAGTAACACAGTCACAAGCTTCCCATCACACAGCAATCTGAGTGATCAGCCCACTGTTCCACAAAGAGCAAGAGAATACAAACAAGTCCAAAGCTGCTGCCTAAATCTTCCAAAACTTGCAAGACGTGGGCACTGCAAGTGAGAAATGGAGAAGTCTGCTTTGCTTTTTTTTTGTTTGCACCAGAACACCCCATATCCTAAGCCAGAATAAAAATTCTGTCTAGCCTGCTAGCCTGTCTGAATGTAAGCACATGTCAAGCTGTGATAGTTGCCTGCTTCACCTTCCCAGAGATCCAAAGCACATGGATTTCCTGTCCCAGCCATTAAATATTTGCATGCAGTCACAGTCTTTTTTTCCTTGTCTTATTATCTGCCTTTTGAAAACCAACTCCTAGCCTCTACATGAACTTCTACACCTATACAGTGGACCTCATCATCATGTGCGAAGAAAAAATTTTTGCTTTCATCTACTATCACAAGGGATCTCTTGGTCTGTAATAACAGTAAGATACCCATACCTTAGTTTCTTTGAGCTACTCATGATTTTCAAAGCCTTTCACAACATTTCTCCCTCCAGGTACCTCTTCTCAGCACAAAAGTATCCAAATTCATTTGGTATCTCCTTCTAGAGAGTATTCTCTACTTGTCAGCTTCCTCTAACTTCCATAGTTCTGCTAAGTCTTTGATACTATTGTAATCTTTGACAACCACTTCACTTACTCAACTATTTCTAAACATTAAGCTGAAGTGTTCATGAAACTGAATATCAAGAATTCACCCCCCTCACCAAGCCAAATGTATTTCTTCACATTTACTTGTGCTTATTTTCTCAGTACCACAAAGCCTTTCAAGTCCTTCCCAGTTTTAATCACTGGGAATATAACCTCTCTCATCAGTTTTTTCTAACCCTCTTTCTGAAAGAAGATAGCACAGACCTATGTAGTAGGCCCAAAATGACCATGTACACCCTCTTTTATAAATTTAAAACAATTACCCACCTCTGACAGAACTCCCCATTTACTCCATTACAGGTGCATTTTCTTGAAGAGCCTGTTGTGTGGCAGTCTATCCAAAAACCCTTCAGTACCTAGCACATCCAGACCAACTTTACACCAACCAGCACTAATTGTGCCACCACCAACTTTATAGAACTCTACTAGCCACACACTGCATGACTTGCCTTTACAAAAGAGATGTCAGCTTTATCAAATGTATCTATGTATTTACTGATTATTTTGTTTCTTAAAACAGAATTCATGCTTTCTTATCATATTGACTTGAACCACAAACAGGAGTAGAAGAGGTAGTAGTTTGTCTGATCATCAGTATGCATTTGTTCCAAGACTCAAATATTTCTTCCCCTCAAATCTTTAATATATCTGCTATGCCAGTATTCTGAAATACATATAAGAGAAACTAGGTAGCCTGATTTATTTAATATACAGACATACATAGATAGACCTCTTCTTAAATAAAAATTCAAGCATTTTCTATCAATGCACACACAAAGTTTCCTCCTTTTTTCCTAAATCGTGTTTTAAATGGGTTTCGTTTATTGGAGGCTTTTTGTTTCTTCTTTTTAATTCTGCACTAGCTTGCACCATTTCTTATCAGAGCTACTGATCCCTGGATAATGTACAACTGCAAGAACTCCAATTTTAAAGGCTGCAAAAGTCCAGAAATCTTCCATCAGTTTTGGCTTGTCCCTTGTCATCACTAAACTACAGCAGAGCCAACACAAGCAACCTTTTCCAAAGGGGCTGGACATCACCTCCACTTCCTAACAAACCTAATTCCATTTTCCTTTTTGTCTTATTTTCTAAGCCTAAACATTGGTTTTCTCTCCTCTGCTTTTCCACTCTGCTCCCGAGTATGGCGCAAGGAACGTTTCAGGGTACGTTTACAAAATGTGAAGCTGAGCAAGTAGAGTGTCACCTCGGAGTACTTGCTGGTAAAAGGAATACCTCATGTTACAACCCACTACTGAAAACAAAGGACTCAAAGAAAATAAAGATTGTTTAACACCTACAACAGAACATTTCTCAGAGAAGCTGTTTCTTAATTAGAAATAAAAAAGCCTGCTTCCTACAGGCTTCCTCTACATTACTGCTGTTCTAAGTCCATTAAGACACTTTCATATAACCCTCGTTTTGGTTCCCTCTCACATTCCTTAATGGAAATCTCTTCCCCTTCTCATTCCTTAAGTAATGCCAGTTACTTCTCGTGCTCCCTCATTACTGAGTGAGAACAAGACAGTTCTATGCCTGTTTCAAAACCATGCATGCACTAAGCAGCCTGCTGACAGACTGTGAGGTTTAAGGAGTAAGGGGAAGAAGCCACAGTTTTGCCTCGAACAAAGCAGTAATTTTCAAGAAACTCACAAGATCTTCATACTTCAAGATGCACTTGCTTCTGCTGATGGCCACTCCGCAGAGGAATGCACAAAGATAGTCAGCAACAGCATGAGCTTGTTTCCTGAGGAACCAAGGCACAGACTGGCCCCTTGGCATCAGTCAAGATCTTGTCTCATAACTCCAACTTCTATTGCGGCTTCTAGTCTTAGTTCACAATTTAATTTTAGTAAGTAAGTAATTTAAAAAATTAAGTAATTAAAAAAACCCAAACTCACCGTTTTATTGCGCAGTCTAATTATGTCTGAAACAGAGCCAGCTCCACAATATTCCATAACAATCCATAGATCTGTGTTCTTAAAATAGCTGCCATAGTACTTGACAACATAGGGACTAGATGAAAAAAAAAAAAGTTACGTAAATAGATTAATTTAGCAGTAAAAACAAAAATTCATTAGCACAACTATTGTTACAAATTACAGTTTGCCACACACTAACAAGCTAAAGAGCAAGTGCAATCACATACATTTTAAAGTTGTAATTAGCCTAACCAATGCCTTGCTAGAGCACAAACCGAATACTTAAGAGAATTTTAAAGGCATTGAGATATATTATATATATATAACAAGTTTCCAGCAATCCTCCAAATAGTTTTCCAAACGTTAGTCTTCTGATAAAAAGCTTTATTTTTCCCTCTTCTAAGGCCTCTCAATTTTTAAGTCTTCCATTCAATAGCTAACAAAGCTATAGAATGTTTCCCTTCTTAAAAAGACTGCCTTGTTTTCCTCTCTCCTGAGCAAAGTAACATAGAAGCTGATCCATGTTTTACAATTTTGCAAGCGTGAACTTATTTCAAGCATATATTCAAGCACAGAGGTAGACTCACTGGTTTGAACAAGACTTCTGGATTTGCAAATGCATTTTCAAACTCATGTGAAGGGATAGTATTGTCATAAACAGAACGTATTGCTTTACTACTCATCAGTTTGTCACTTGACATAATGTTTCCTTGAAGTCACCAGCAAAAGAAAGGCAGAAACAGATGTGATAAATATAACAAGGTTCATGATTCAGAAGAGTTATTAGAAGGTATATTTATGGAAATAAAAGATTGAAAGTTTGGGGTAGGGTTTTTTTGCAAGAACTTGAACACCGGAGATTACAGGTCAATCGCCATCCATCTCCCCCAAAGTTGGGAAGTAATATACTGAGATACTGATACAGTGGTTTCTCATCAGAACACCTACATTGTGGAATCAAAGACTGTTTAGTTTTGGAGCAAAGGAATTATATTTTAGGATCAGCACATCTGGCAGCAACATTCTTGGTTAGAAAACTGATGTAATAAAAAGAGAGGACCTATGGTTGCCTCCTGCAACATGGTGCTATCTTTACAAAAGACAGGTCAAAACTAACAGCAAACTACTTCATTTAAGAGTAACTGTTAGTACTAAAGGCACTTGCCTCTACAGAAGGCAAGGTGGGTCAGTCTCCTCCTAACTAATCGAAATGCCGACCATTTACAAGTACAACATACTGATCCTGCTCCTTATAAATTCATGAAGTGAGGAAGGCTACCATTACTTCTGAAGAAAACCCACTGATTTTTGTGACAGTCTCTTGCCAGATTTATACTCCGTTAGTATTCCTAGCAAAACATGGGTATTATCAATCAGGACAAGATGATCTTTTCAAAACATCAAGTGTGTCATCTCAAAACACTGTTAACATTTACTTAAAGCATTGTCCCAGTTAACTACACAAAGCAGACTTTTCAAGATCAACTGCTTGTCTTAGAATATATATTTTTCCCCTTAGAAGAGCTTCAGCACATACAGCACAGTTAGTGCTAGAAATGGGCATGGAGAAGAAAGAAAGAGTAAAGTGTTAAGATTTAGTCATCTTTCATTTGAGATGCTGCAACAACTCAACACCTTCATGTAATATCTGTGGAATCCTCCCATGTGAAAATCAAATATTAAAAAGTGTGTCATCCCTCCCATCAGTACTACACAGCACTGTAGTTGCACAAAGGTACATGACACATCTACAAGAACATGGGGCAGAGCTTCAGCCCAAACTTTCTTTTCAACAGAGGATGACTGCATCTTGTCCAGTGAAGGACGAGTTTGTGTTGTAAAATTCTGAACTCTTAAAAAAAAAAAAAAAAGGTAAAACAATAGTACATGTCCAATAGATACTATATGAAGCATATTGTTCAAAGCAAACCAGGAAACAAAGGACAAGAGCAGAGAAAGGAGGGACAGGACAGAGGACACAAAAATAAGGCTGAGTAGGCCCACCTAAGATATGACCAAAATATATCATAAGAGGCATAGTACAGAAAAACAAAGATGAAACTTTCAGAAAATTCTCCACTGTCACCATTTCTTTTCTTTGTCAGTATATTTTACAGACATTTGTTTCAAGTATTTAGTTCAACCCTGGTCTAGTACTTGCAAACATACACAAATTACAGCCTTCACCACTGCTTCCAAGCAGCTCACACGGCTCAAGCCTGTGCAGCAACTAAGGGCTGCCATTGGGTCAGTGATAGAAGTCTTTATGAGAATTTATAAGGTACCATTTTCCAACTTCTCCTATGTCTTCCTTCATCTAAGTGGAAATAATTATTTTTATCCTCCACTGCTTCATTTAAGAGCACAGCAGCAAGAAGAACCAAAACAAACATATTTTAACTCTTCTTCAGTGTACAGAAAGAGTTGAGGACCTACTCTGAGCATCAAATCTAGTTCCACAGTTAAGCAGAAAAACAAGATTACTGCTTCCTTTTCCATCGGTACCCATTACAAAACTCCAGTTGGTTGGCCAGAAAAAAGATAGTCTCACCAGGATGAAAAGGATTAAGAGGAGCCCCCCCAAAAAACTCAAGGGTCCCAAATTCTTTTCCTATCACCTGAAATAACCTTAACAGACATCTTTGTGGAATATGTGGGGGAAAAAACAAGCCACAAATCCCTCGTCTTCCTCTCATTCCTCTGTCTACACATTCAACAAGTTTCCAGTATTCAGAGCAGTCAACGACAGAAGGGAATGAATTACAAGGTCCACTGCTTTCAACAGTCACAAATGCTCAGATCAGGCTTGCACGCAGAAGTTCTAAAACCGTCTGAAGAACAACTGCATTCTCATGTGTTAGATACAATGCACTCTGAGGTCTCTACCCCTATATTTAAGGATAAATATTAGAAACTTCTCTCCTTCATGACCCTGTGGAACAGTACAATCAAGATGCTGTGGAGCAGTACAGTCAAGCTTCATGTAACACCTCAGCATAACACTCAGCAGCAAATCTGAATTAATTCAGACTGTATAAAAAGCATTATCTTTAAATTTGAGACGAGTACTGAGACGAGTACTGAAACAAGGGCAGATCTTTTAGTTAAAGACAGAACTTCACACAAACACACCACAAAAGCACAAACACAACTGAGAAGTAACAGACCACTTGCTATAATACAATGCATCAAATTAATGACTATAGTAATCAATGTTTTAATGAAAGTTTTGCCTAACTAGAGGGCAAAACATTCCTGGTTGCACTTCAGGTCACCAAAACAGACTCTCATACCACTGGTCAGACATGAATTAAAACCGACTCTAGCAAATTCGATTTTGAAGTTACAACCCAAAACTTCAGAGATGACAGGAAGTGCAAATTAACTTCTGCAACCTTGAAGATGCTTGATGTCAAGGCTTCCAATTCTACAAGACCAGCCATCAAAAGATATGTCATTTACGAAAAAGAGTAAGGGAACAGTCCACCAGAACTACTACAAGACTGTTCACCTTGTAAAATGTATGTTCTTGCACAAAAAAAGGCCACCAAGAGAAGTTAACTGCTAGCCATTAATTTTGTGTAGAAACATCTTTATTCAGCTTCTGAAACAGATTAATTCAGAATTCACAAAGACTTTTATAGGAAACAGTAACCTTCAGGCTTGACAGTGCAAGTAAAGGGAAGCAAGCATGGAGAATTCCAAGCAGAGGTGAGTATTTACTCTTTCCACAGTTTCTGTTCTGTACGCTATTTGTACTTGCTTCAATCCAAACTAAGGACAGGAGGAAATCTGCAAAGTGGTTCCTTTAATTAAAAGCCTGTGTTGTACAATTTACTTTTTCATGAAAAGTTTGCAGCTGCATATATTTCAGCTGTATGCACAAGTACAAACACATTTTCACATAGACTCTTCAAAGGGAACAGAAATGTCATACCCACCTGTCACATTGTTGCATTATAGAGATTTCTTTAATTATTTCTTGAAGATCTGACTCCACAGGGACTTGTTTAATTGCTACAACTTGTCCAGACTCTTTGTGTATTGCTTTAAACACACTACCATAAGACCTAGAAATAAGAGGGGAAATATTATTGAAACGCAAGACAAACTGCTTCTCATTTCCATTATGCATGAAAAGTCACAGAAGCCATATATTCATGCAGTTTTTTCAGGATGCAAAAAGCTCAGTTCTGCTGAGACCTCAGGAAAGATGTGCCTCTGAAGAATGCATCTTGGCCAAGATTTAGCATATTTAATTCCAACACAGATGCAAGCACCTTTGCTGTGTTAACAAACAACAGACATCAAAAATGCATAAAATATTTGAGGACTGTAGAAATCTACTAATGCATGCATTTGCTTTATTATTAAAACTTGTCCTTAGAAGTATTCCTTAGGACATTTACAGTTACTCTCTCTGTAACTTAATATTCCAACATATGCTTTATGTACTGTTTCCCTCTGATCCCATCCCCTTATAAATAGCTGCACTTACCCTTCACCAAGTTTCTCCAGAACATCGAAGACTTCTTCAGGCTGCTTAGTTAAACTGTCTTCACTTAGCTTTTTCAGTTTGCTAAAAGAAAGACAAAAATTCTTTGTTTGGAGGAGGAAGACAAAACTCAAGCAAATTTTCACACAAGTGAGCAGACAGAAAAAAAAGATTGTAACAAAAAATATATTTCAATGAAAATAAAATATTTAATTGACGTGTAGCAACAAAATTTTAATCAACTGTAATATAAGATGGATAAAGTTATGACAATTCTTGTCATTATTACTTTCCCACTAATGTTTGCTCTATTCAAAGCAGCATGGGATGGGTTCACTGTCCACACCACTTCCTTTGCTAAAGTAGAAACAGACAAAGAACACAGTAAAGTTCACCTTCCATCAAAAAGCAGCCAGCAAACAACATGCCCATTACTGCCAAGAGAATGCCATGTTGTTATGTAAGGAAACAAAAATCCTTGACTCACATGAAGTATTCACTTTTTTAAACTGTACCACTCATATTCAAGTGAATAACATTGCTAAAAGCAGAATTCCAAGTCAAGATGATTTTGGGAGCACATGGTAGGACTTCACCTTCACAGGTGGCAGCAGAACACCAAAATTCCAACAGCTGAGCAGAGCACTGTAAGAGCTGTTGGGCAGCCCCTCTTGCATCTTTGTGAATGTACAGAGGGACACGTGCAACAAAATCTCTAATTGCATACATAACACCACCATATTTTGCCCTTAGTTCTCTCTCACACAGTCTCAAATCACTCAGCAACATCCAATGATTTCTTCCAGCACCTTCAACCCCCTCTTACCACTATTCATTGTCCTTCACAAGCAGTCCTAGCCTTTGCCAGTCTCCAGCATGCCCATCTATCCAGCCCTCCAAACTCCTGGCAGATCTCAGAACACAACTTGGCTGCAAGCTTGCAATAGAGCCAACACACTGAACATAGCACAGAAAAATAAAACCACAACCACAAATATTTACATTGCAGCAAGGCAAGGTGGCTGCAACAGGTAAATCACAATCACCCTAAAAGTTATAGGGAATTTCGATGCAAGACTGAAATAACAAGTTAACTGTACATGATAGCCAAGCGTACTATTAAAGCAGAAGATGGGTTGAAGAACAGCTGGTGCTGTAGTGTTAGATATAGACAATGCATCCCATATGCAGGAAGAGGAAAAGAAGAAAAAAAAAACAACCTTGAAACAGCAGATCATTGAGAACTCATGGAAAATATTATCCCACAACACCTTCCTGGAAATTAACACAAAATAGAAGAAGGGAGGAGGGCATGGACAGAAAAGAATGTCAGATCTTAATATGGTAAGAATACTGATCAAAAGAAGCTCCTTCATATCAGGAGATGCAATTCTTTGACATACAGAATTATTAAAAATTAAAGAGAAAGGACCAGAGAAGGAATCCGAGTCAGAAGAGACTTCTAATTGCCAACCATGTAAGTAAAGACAAAATTTTAAAATAATTGTAAAAGCACACTGTTCATATGGATTGGTGTTAAACAAGGGAAGCAATGGCAAGGAGGAGGCACAAAGGTGAACACATTTACAAAAAGCATCCACAATCAGTAAGGAAAGGTACATGAGCTACAGTCAAGACCATGTATTTTGCTACAGCAAACAGGCACGAAGCTGGAAAGCGGGTGTGTTTAGGGAAAAATAAAAATCTTCACAGCAAAGGATAGGCACAACACACGAACATGAAGCAAAACAGCTGAAAATTCAAATGACAACAGTTAAATAAAGTCTGAAAAAGTGGCCTACAAATCAAACACAAGAACACAACTCTGGGTTTTTTTTTTTTGGTCTTTCACTCCGCTGGTTCGACAATAGAAAACAGAAAGACAAAATTTGAATCTGCAGGGAAGCACGTATTTCATTACTGAACAAGTGTCAGTGGAGACAAATAAAAGAAGAAAAAATATTTTGCAGATAAGTATTAAAGTAACAAGTAATTAACTTTGCTTCTTTGTTCCCCTCTGAACAGGCTATATGCAACCTTAACGGCAGCATTCAAGAATAAGTTCCTGCAATCGTCCTCTGCTTGCCACCAACAAAAAGCACACGTAGTATGTTTATGACACAAGCAGAGCCCCAAAAGTTAAAAGCATGACCTTTAGCTGAGTCTCTCGCTTGACTGAAGGGCTGCGTAAGAGATGTACGTAACAGAACAGTAGAGGCACTGAACTTCATAGTAACAGCAAGAAAAGGGAAAATATACACCAGAAATGCCTACAAAGAGTACACTTCCACCTGCTCACCAAAATAAGCTAAAATAAGAAAGAGAAATAAAAAAATACATACCAAAATGTCTCAAACAGCACCATTAATGCCAAGGCATTGGGAGTGCTTGAGAAAAGTTATGAGAACAGTCACAAACAGCCATAAACTGACCAAAACCAATGTCACTGTCAAATAACAGATTACCTGGAGGACTTAAGAGGCAACCAGGTGACCAAAGAAGCAGTTTTTAAATTATTTTCATAATACCTCTGACAAACATTTTATGAGACCAAATTGTACTTAACAGCTACATACAAACCCTATTTACAGAAAGAAAGCTATGTCAACCTCAGGAATGTCATCACCAAATACACTATTCAAACCACCTCACACTTCTTTACAGACACTGTATCATTTTCAAGCGAAAGTATTAACACCACAGTTCCTTGAGACATAGAAATATCCTAATGACTCAGACTGTTTAATGATTTCTGTTTCTAGATGTTTAATAGAATATTCAGCTCTTGAACTACAGAGCAGTACACGATATACCCTGAAGGGTTGCAATAAAGAAAGCATTTCTGAAAACTTCATGAGAAACGAGGAAGAAGGTGGCAACCAGTGTAACTGGCTGTAAAGCACCAAGCACAACACAAAAAGAAGAGACTAGAAATATACTGTTGGTTAAAGACAAGCAACTAAAACTAGGGATAGAGAAACAAAGCTAAGACTTCAGAATCAGCTTCATAACTGGGGATATGGGAGGAGTGGTCAGGAGGCACAAACGAAAAGACAAAGGGCTGAAGAACAATGGGAGAGAAAGAAAGAGTGTCTTATTCCTCTCTCCCTCATTCATCTCCTACTTTCATAACACAAACATTTAAAACGGAACAAATAAATCAGTAAATTCAGGCACTGTTTTCTTCTGGCAACAGGACACAAATGCCATATATTTATATACACATATATGTGTGTGTGTGTGTATATATATACATACACACACACGAAAAAGTCTAAAGAAGATGCAGAGAAGTTCAATAATAGAAAGGGTAGAAAGTCATTCTAATTTCTTTTTCTGTAGTGAGTATGAGCTATTTTGAGGTCTTCCAGAAGGAAAACAGTTCCCAAAATCAGAAGGAATAACTAAACTGCAATTGTGGGACAAGAGCTGTCAAATATTTAGCCCGGCCAAAATCTTATGTGTCATTGAGTACATCAGCAAAACTTCACAAAACTAAATGCAGAAAAACCTGGAAATAGTAAGAGGCACCCAACCCCAGTATAAAGATCTGAACTGCCATATAGCAAAAAGATAAGGCTTCCCACCCTAACATGAAAAAAATGAAGTATGAGTTTACTGTCCTACAGTCATTATAAATAGATCTTACACAATAAATTGGTGATATGCTACAGAAGTAGGCATAAAAAAAAACCCAGAAGGTTCAAAAGAACAATAAAGCAGGAATAAAGAACAAACACCATCAATTACTGTCATGAGTTACAGAAAACTGGACAGCTGCTCCATGAAACATGAATATACGTGGTTTACTTTGCAGAAGAGCTAGCACATTGAAACATTTAAAAAGAATGGCTGGGATCAATTATACTGATATATTAAAAGAGAAGGTAGTAAGAGAAGTCACTGCAGTCATCAGATGTAGAGGTGCCATGTGAAAGCCTTGAGACATTGCTTTACACTGTTCACACAAGTAGAAGAAGATTAAGACATTCTACAGCATTGCATAGTGCGCTTACATTTAGTTTTCTACCAAAAAAACACAAACAAACGTACATTTTTGTCCCATCATTTTCAGGAGGAATTTGACAATTGTCAATGTGTCCACTGCCACAAGCATTAAAAACTATTTTTTTTTTCCCAGACAGTTTATATTCTAAGAACAAGTTTTTCCTCTTCCCACAAAACCTGAAAAGTTATACTTCAGTGAAAATTAAACTGCCCAAGTTTAAAGTATGGGCTGGAGAACCTTAATTAACACTCCCCATGTTTGTTAAGCAGCCTTTTATTTGGCAGCAGTGTGCAAGAAATGGGCAAGATTAAGAACTATGTATTTGAGAGAATTCTGTCTCTAACTACTTTGCTTTACTTTGTATGCAACCTATCTCCTCACACATGAGCATGCCAACATATACAGAAAAATAAAACAATGAGAGGAAAGTTACAAGGAGAAGAAAGTTACAAGACAAATTTTGTAACTACTTCAAGAGAGAATGTCCTTTTCAGTGTGATAAAAAAGTATAAAACAGATCCAAAGTACAGTTAGAAATTCAGATGCAAGAAAACAGTGTGAACTACTGCACAAATTCTCTTCAGCATAAAATCAGAATACCTACTCTAAACTATTTTTCAGAGCAAAAAAATTTACTCTGAAAAGGGCTCCTCCTGTGAAGTCTTGTGTTACTGTTGCAGTACATTGGTCAACAAAGAAAAGTTAGTTGTTTTGACAGCATCCACCCGAAAAGTCACAATGGGCATCATCTCGGATGGGACTGTCACTTGGGCTTCATCCCTGCTATTTTCTGGAGGGCTGTTTTAAAGATTTACACAACACACAAGCGGACTGTGTGTTCCTTACAGGGAAGAGGGGATAAAAGTGCCCTATAACTTTAAGGAAACACTGAGATTCTAGGACATCCATGCAGCTTTGAAGTGCTCAGATTCTTGCTACCTCTGGACCTCTTGCACCACAGGTACGATGCCAATAGATGCCTTGTCAGTAACTGCTCCTGTGGACAAGGGGCACCAAAGTAAAGAACTCT
This sequence comes from Lophotriccus pileatus, assembly GCA_035583135.1. Classification (NCBI taxonomy): domain Eukaryota; kingdom Metazoa; phylum Chordata; class Aves; order Passeriformes; family Tyrannidae; genus Lophotriccus; species Lophotriccus pileatus. The sequence continues at coordinate 129,530,402 of JAWWES010000081.1, forward strand.
AGTGCTCTCATCTGTTTTGCAAAGTAATGGTGTGTCCATTTCAAGCCACTCCTGCATCCAAGGACAGCATCAAAAAGTCAGCTTACAAAAAAATAATCTGCACTCCTTTTGGACTTGCAGAAGAAGGTGGTGGCCTAGAAGAATAGCTGGGAATGCCAACAATCAGAAAACTGTAAAAAACAACAGATAAAGGGGATACATTTGCACATTTATGAAAAACTTTGTTTAAATCTTATGCAAACCTGAGTTCTTATGAAAAACTGAGTTCAAATCTTTTCTTCCACTAAAGAAACAAACCCCTTGAATTCTCATCACATTCAAACTTGCAAAAATAAGCTTCAAAAAACATGTGAAGTATTAAAATTTGCCAGTTTTCTAATTCTTCGTGACCGAGCCTAAGGATTTAAACAGTTTCTCACTTTCAATTAGGCCAGATACAACACCTCCACCTAGGCAATACAGTTACAGCAAATCCCAATCTTCCCAAAAACATCTTGTAGGTTATGCTAACTTTGCAGTTTGATTGTCAATCCTTTGATATCACCAGATCCCAAGTTTTGCACTGGTGCTGGTGACACTGACTATTATTCAGACATTTCTGTTTCTTTTCCTAAACCCTTGCTGGTGCCTGTCCTACTTCCTTTGAGACACACAGGACTGTCAGCCTGAACCTACAATGTCGGCCTGTCCCTCCTCACCCCATTGCCTGCTAAAACAACCCTAACACAGCAACTACAAATTCTTTGGCCAATTCTTGGTCAAAATTTTCTGTAGTAGATACTGTCACTTAATATATTATTAGAGGAGAAACTATCGGAAGTTCAAGACTGCATTCTTCTCCAGTCCTGTCATCCTGCAGGAAGCTGCTTTTAAAGAATCTTAAAGGCTCTAAATGTAGAATGCGAATGTTTTAAACCAGAACGCAAAAATTGGTTTATTATCTACGACCACAAATTTATATTGTGTAGTCCCCAGATTTTTCACTACATTATCTGGAAGCTAAAGGAAAATTAGACTTCTAAACAGTAAATATATATGTAAACTGTGTCCCTACATTCTGTATACCACACAACTACATCCTGTGTAGTCTACAACTATATCCAAGAAAGGATTGTTCAAACTGAAACATATGATTACATTTAAATTTAATGCGATTAAAGCAAAATTATTTCGTGTACTAAGAAGTCGTACGGTAAATCATCAAAAAATAGAAAACAAAACCACCATGCACAGTAGCTAATATGACTTGATAGCCTACATATTTCAGAAAATACATCTACTGTGAGAATATTCCCGATTTTTGCGTCTTCCCACTCCCTGATTTGCATTTGCAACTATGCACTGCCCACCCCCACAAGCATCCATCCCTCCAGCAGCAGGACACAAGGGCACTTTCCAGCATGGCAAGAGAAACTACTTGTGCTGGCTCCTGCCACAGACCTGAACTACGGAGTGCACAGACTCCCAGCCCACGGAGGGCTCTGCTCGGCGTTCAAGTTTCCCTCATTTCACATTAAGAACGTTCCTCTCGTAACTCAACCAGCCCCCAGGGTTCGCCTCCACCTGGACATTGACGGGGGCGAGCACTCCGGGACACCCCCGTACCGCAGACCCTCCCCAACGCGACACAACCCTCCGGCCGCCTGGCCCCCCTCACCACCGTCCCTGTCCTGCCACCCCCCCGCAGCCTCCGGTACCGAGGCCTCACCCCGCTGCCTGGCGGGAAAGAGGCCACAGGGGAGGGTCGTTACCTCTTGGGCGCTGCCTGCTCCATGCCGCCGGCGCTCTCGCCCCCCGGGGCTGCCGGCCGAGCCCCCCGGCCCGCCGGACCCCGCGCAGCTCGGAGCGGGCTCGCCGCCCTCTCACCCCGACCCGCGCCCTCCGCCGGCCGCGCTCCCGCCCCGCCACCACCGCCACCTCCGGCCGCGGCGGGGGCCCGCCCCCCGCGCCGCCCATTGGCCCCCGCCGCGCCGGCGCCGGCGCGGAGAGGGC
>JAWWES010000081.1:129538461-129553373 GCA_035583135.1 Lophotriccus pileatus
TTCCAGTCTTAACAATTAAAAAAAAAAAAAAAAAAAAGGTTCAAGGTCATAACAGCCGTTTCATGACTGACAGTGGGTCTGATTACAAGGCAAGGTCCCATGGAAAGCAGAAATATATCCAAAACAAGAAAAACATTAAGATTTACACTTACATTCCCATTTTGCTCTTAAAAACAGTGGGAAGCCTTCCCCACAGCAGCTTGTGTGTTAAAGAAACAGCAAACCAGCAAATAATAAAGTTTCACAGAACAGGCTTTATACGACGCACTCGTTTGAGTCTCCTTTAAGCAGGTTTGGTTTGGTTCAATAGGGGAGAGTTTTATGACATCCTCACAGCTACCCAGGATGAGCACTTTAACTGCCGTCATTACTGAGCAAGGGAACTTTCTGCTGAAAACAAAACTTTGAAGTGACCAAGTGTACCTAGGTCAGCTTATAAAACCACAGCAAAACCTAAAGCAAGTTACTATCTAGAGAGCTAGTGAACCCCATTAGATTTGAGAACTAAGCTTTTTCCACTATCCCTTCACTAAAAGTAATTTTCTTAGTGGAAGATTAATGGATTTCTTTAATATCAAAAAAAATTTTATCAAAGGCCATCTACATGGCCCATTTTTACCCAGGTTGAATTTAGCAAAAAAAAAAAAAGTTTTGGTGGCATAATTTTCTCTGCAGAGCTGATGAAGATGGAGCAATTCCATATGCTAGGAGCTTTCTTAATGGAAACAGTTAATTTACCACATGAGGAATATCACATGCATACCACTTCCACCTAATATGAATCACTCCTTCCAGTTAAGAAAACTGAGGTCTTTTATCTTCCTCAGGGTGGAGTTCCATCTCCTCCCATAGATCCCTACAGAGTAAAACTGCTAATCGTTTAAAGATTTAAAGACATTACTTCTTTTGTGTTCATATATCACATTTCAATGTCTTCTAAACAAGAGAGAGCTTAATGTTTTTGTGTAACCTTGAACTGGCCAGTGCCCAACGTTTATTGCTTCATCCTTGAGCTCTTCTGTGGTTCCATGATCTAATTTTTTTACGCTGGTGGTATTAAGCTGCTCTTACCAGATTAACAATATGCAGTTTGAATTCCTTAAAGGTAATTTTAAAATGAATGTGCTAATTTGAATACTAGGTTAAACAAGGAAAAACTGAAACAGAATAAAAATGCCAAACTATGTTTTACTATATACTGTGTCTCTCCTTCATTGTAAGGGAGGGATTAATTGTAAGTAAATCACTGCTCTATGCAGTTCAAACTAGGCAGAATGTCTCTAGGAGCTGATCCTAAATCTATTAACATCAGCAGTCCTTCTTTCAAATTTACTACTTTGGGGGTCAGTTCTCAAAGGACAGTCCTGTCTAGTTTTCTCATAGGAGTGTGAATATGAAGGCAGATTTTTACTTGACCAGTGTTTCCATTCTTGGCCCAATTCATCTCACAGGAGGATAGAGGAAAAGACACAATTAGAGGCAGACCACTTAGACATTACCATTTATTTGACATAACCTCTTAGTAATGTGTCACTGGTTCATTAGATTAGAAATTATGCAGTCAGAGAAGATTAACAGTGTAGAAGTGGTCCCCTTATTGTGGAATAGATATTAAGCATCTGAGATTTTAGGCTCTGGGAAAATCTGCTGTTCCGAGTCATGGGGACACTTATGCAAAGTTGTACAATATGCATTGCATATGAATGTATCATGCATTATAGTATCTATGTATAATATTCATCATTTATTATACAATATGCAATGGTGTAGCAATTTTAAGTGAGAAAGTGTGTAGGTAGATTAAAGTTACACGACTGTGTTGGTATACCCACAAACATATACAGCGCTAGTTCTACATAAGGTAACAGGAGGAACACATTATAAACATAAAGGCTTGATTCTATGCTGTGTTATTGGAATTTTTCTTGACCTTTCACAACGGTCTTTCAAGACCAAGGTAGGTGTGGGATACTCAAAAGCTCTGAATTAAATGCCTCAAAGACTTTGAAAGTTCTGAAGTATACTGAATTAGGCTCCACAAGGCCAGTTTTTGGCACCCGTTCTTGATATGAGGAGAAAAAAAACACCCACTAAACCAAGATTATGCATTATTTTCCAGGAATTCAGCAATTTCTTGGAGAGATTAAATTTACTGCAGCTTTGAAATAACAGGGTTACTGTATATTCTGAATGGTTGAGTGTCTCTGCAGGACTGGATAACAGCTAGCACAGGAGTCTCAGGGGAGTTTGCTGTAGTTAACCCATTCTTCTGTTCTGTTCCTGCTTTTACATGCAAAAGAAAATGTTTGTGCTTAATGGAGTATTTATAGCTATAAGTAATAGTCAGTTCTTTTCTGGTTTTACTGTACCAGCAAGTACAGGAAAAACATAGAACCATATTGCTACTACTTTGCAAGATGTTGTATATATTGCAAAGCTGGCTCTCTAGTAGAAAGCAGCTAAAGAACTCTGCACTTAAATCTGCCAAAGCTGATACAGCAATCACAAACATGTGTTGTTACACTTCTTGTGGCTCATCTCCACATGGTGCAGCTGTTGTGTTGGCTAAAGAAAATGCAGGCCCAAGGGAAACAAATTTAATTCAGCTGGGGTGACTTCCACTAAAAAAGTGCTTTAAGGAGAACAGGTGTCTTACAGTAAGGGGGATTGTTTGAGAGGTTTTCCCCAATCTTGCTTTGCTTATAGGAAAGCTGTTCTAAAGTGGTATGCCTACGATAATAATCTCTTGCGGTCTAATTTTTAAACAATGTCCTTCAGAAATGCAGTGGATTGCAGAATTTCTATTTTTGTTTGTTTGTCTCAGTCTTAGGACTGGAAAGCTAGTAGAGGACCTTGTCCTGCAAATTAGGAGCTGGAGGGAGCCTCCTTACTGTTATTTGGATTCCTCAGCCTCAAGAAGGTCTGTTTAATCAACAAATGACTGTGCCAAGGCAGACCTGCAGCCTATGTAGTCACCAGCTGATACCCCTAGAGCTGTGCCTGTTTAAACCTGTTTAACTATTGTTTTAAGCTTAACTTTCTACTAAAGTCACTTAAATGTAGCTTCCTCCTAAATATGTGCTTATTTACTCAAAATAAATAAGCTAAGCTATACCATTTACTCTAATAAAACAATATTAAGTGTATGACTTTTTTTCTTTCCCAGGAAGAAATTTATCTCTCCTACTATGATACCTCCTCTAGTCCCATCATGCATTCCTATGTCTCTGGTATATCACAGTGGAAACTGTTTGACTGGTGGCTGAGCAGCCGCTCAGCAGCCTTCATACTCTGGTCAGTAGCAGATCCCAGAGCACTGATCCCTGGAAGCTGGGAAAGACTTTTCCCAGCAGGCTCTCAGGACGTCTCTGTCTCTGTCAGCACTGACTGAACCAGCACTTCAGGCAGATATTGCAGCAGACAGGAGATCTTTCTTTTCCTCTTGTCAGCCCTCTTTCCAAAATAAGGTTATTCCAGGTGGTAGTCTTTTGTTGTGTAGGTGTCTTCATACTGCACTTTCCTCCTTTGGGCCTGGTGGGTTTTTTTTCTTTTATCTCCTACAAGTTCAGAATTCCTTCTGAGGCAATAGAAGTCCAAATAGGGGATGATTTTTCCACACAGATCCCATTCCCACAGAGTTGGTTCTTCCATAGGATGTACATGAGTTGCTTCTCGTATCTTAACTAATAAATGTTATGACAAAATTATGGTTTTATTTTTGCAAGGTTAACCTTCTTAGCACTTTCATCAATCTTTATGGACACATGTTGTGTCCTCAGAGTGTCTTATGCAGACCTTGGGCTGTTTTTTAGGCTTTTTCTCAAATTTCTATATTGGAGGCCCAGTATTCCTCCTAAATAAAATCCAGAAATCAGAGGTCAATAGCGAAATTGATGAGATTTTTGATCTGTATGTCTGCACATAAAGACCTGCAACAAGTCTTGCATTTTCACAGACTTCCCTTTACCAAGGGAAAGTAAATTGTTCTGCCCTTGCCCTTTTCTCAATAGGGCTGTGACAAAGTCCCTAAGTCACACTGAAGGTAGGGACTGCCATGGCCATGCCTGATTTCAAAAGCCAGGAATAGATGGACCTAGCGTGAGGTTTTCCCCTGCCAGTGAGGAAAAACAGTATCCAAATTAACAGAATAAGCAGAAACAACTATAGAGTGAAACCTGCGTTCACAGTGAAGCCATAATGGGGACATACACTCTTTTCTGTGTGTATATACAACCAGTATCTTTTCTAAACACTAAAAATAAAAAAAGAACTATTATTTGTAAAGTGAGATGAATTCAACAGAGCATCTGAATGTCACCCAAGGAAGCTGCTTAAGGCAATATCTGAATTTAAGATTAACCTTTTGCTTTTCATAGCGTTGGAGTGTGTGCTTATCAGGGAAGTTTTATGTTTGAGGTTCAGGGAGACGGTGATGGCCATGTCCTCTGAATGCTTTCAGATGACTGATTTTCAAAATGCTGCTGGCATTCTTCCAGCCAGAGGCCTGGCCATTAGATAAGCTTAACGTTATGGTGGCCATTTGCAAAACAGATGAGAGCAGAAATAACGAGAGGAAATGAGAAACCTGAGAAATATACTGGAACTCCCTGAAAATAAAGACCTAACCTTGGAAGGAAAAGTCTTAGATCCTTCCACTGAAAGAAAAACTGTTGAGCATAAATTTTCAGCTGGTAAAACTATAGCCACTCTCCCAAGAGAGATAAAAGTACTAGCTGAAGCAAGATCACCACAAGTGCCAGCTTCAAGAAATCTGGGAAACATTACACTAACTTCCTGTGTGAGAGTCTACACAAAAGTTTTTAGGTGTTGCCAGGTAGGATCCATTTGCTTTTGCTTTCAGGTTTTGTTTGGTGGTTTTTTTTTTTTTTATAATGAAGGCCATAGCCCTCCTGGTTAAGAACCCTATTTAATAATCCCTTGTTTGCTGGTATTTAAATTGTGTTACATAGAGTTGGAGCATTATGCTACCAGAAGATTTGACTGATATTCATTTGGCAGCTCCTATAGTGGCCATTCATATCATCCTTCCAGCTGCCACTTCCCCCTCTCTGACAGAAATTACTGTTTTGGGAAGTGGCTTGGCAAAAGGGATCATACCTATAGTTCAGCAATTCTTGTTCAGCCAGATGCCGTAATGCAAACTTGCATGCAAAGGTAGCTGCAGGACATTCATTTTTGTTCTGCCTTTAGCAGCTGAAGTCTCCTTTGCACTGGCATTTGGAAATGTTGTGAGCAGCGATCCTTGGTTACTACATTTTCACTGTCAGGCTTTCACATGGCAATGGAAGTGATGTGGCAGAAACAGGAATGGGGCTCTCTCTGCTGATAATTTCCTGTCAGAGAAAAAATATTAAGTCATCTTTTTTTAATTGAATAGCCTCACCTGAGTAAATATTCTAGCAATTCCAGTTTTTAATTTTATTGTCATAGTCTATTGCTCAGGCTGTTTTCTGACTGTGCAGCAATAATAGTGCTATGTGCACATGATTTTTCAAACTGGCATTGTATTTGGTTCCTTTTACATATCCACATATAATCTGCATAACGTTATTAAATCTTTCCTGTACATTATTTAGCCTCTGGGATCAAATGAAATCATACGTAACTGGAACTCTTTGGACTTTGACAGATGTCCTCTGGCAGAGTTTTTGTAACTGCTTTCAGCTATTTTCTTGGCCTTTTCCTGGAATTGGACATGTCTCAGCTGCTCTGGTGGAAAACGCTAACCTCTTAGCTTTTAAAGATGATAAAAGTGGGTTCTAGTTACTGCACTGGACTTTGAACTGAAATTACTTGAAGCAAAGGTATGGTCTTTTTGACCAGCTCACCTACAGGAAGAGTAATGCTTCACAGACAGCTATCAGAGGGGTTGGGAAGGTTCTTCTCTCCTAAAACATTGGAGGTCATGATAAAAATACTTAACTTTTGCAGCTCTGTTTTCTAGTCATATAGATTTTTCTGAAATCAATCTGCTTTGTCAGCTGTCTCCTACCATGGGTTATGAAGTCATCCTAAATAATACTATACCTAGGCAGTGCACAGTTTGTTTCCTTTCATTTGTACACCTGTGCAAGGCTTTTTATGTGTGGGAGAGCTTTTTCTACCTTGTGTATTTCATAAATAACCTCTTTGCTAAAGAGAACCCTGGACTCACTATCTCTGCCTAAGTTACTACACTTTCTACAGATTTGGAGCAAATAAAAATAATCATCCCAACATCCCTCATTTGTTTTTTAAAACCTCTGTATCGACCATTTCATACAGCAAAACCCCCACACCATCACATTTTGATGAGTTCAGGCATTTTTGAACAACTGAGAATTTAAATCTGTGAATAAACTGAAGAATGTGTCACTGCCTTCAAGAAGCATACTTTCATTTTAAGAAACCACAGCTGCAACAATAAGATGGAAATTTGACACACTCTAGGTTGAAGGTGGCAAGGATTAAAGGTATGGAAGTAGAAAAAAAAACCCCTGTGCTGTTGAACAGAATATGGGACATAAATCAATGACTAAGTTTGGCTAAGCTTTGCCTTATGGAAGTATGCAGCATTGCAGCTCTGTAGTTATCAGTATTTGTCATCTTGAGTATCAGTACACATGCCAGATGCAAAAGAGGGGCCCAGAGAGAACATGGGGGATGAGGAAAAGAAAATTAATAATTTCAGTGACAATGTACAGTATTTTGATGTGAAACAGAACTTCTGTAATATTTCAAGGGGCTTACATATATATATATGAACAAAAGCTGTTGGAAATAAGCCTTTGACTTCAAAATGTGCCTGATTAAAAAGAATACTGATAAGAATTAGGATGAGAACAGCTGGAACTTTGATTGCAGTTATGCTTTCTTCTGGATGTTTACTTCTAGATCACTTTTGCAGCTGCTTTTATCTATTCCTTAGAAGTTCTTGTAGATTTGAGGAACCATTAGCTGTAAAAGTAAACATCAGCTCTGGTCTGGTTTTATATATCTTCTTGAAACAGTTGAGGGTGGGAAAGATAACATGAGACTAATGCTGAACTAGATCAGACTTAAGTGATGCTTTGAACAGCCTTTTAGCATTTCAGGCTCCACCTGTAACTCTAACAGAAAATCGAGTATTTCTAATATGGTTATTTGCCAAGCACTTAGGAATTAACAAGATCTAGGACTTAAAATACTCTTTCTGAAAAACTTAAATTTATGTCTCACTGTGGTTCAAAGGACAAAATGCTTTCAGGTATGCCTTCCCTATCTAGGTACAGAGATGGTTCTTAAAACCAGTTCTGCTGTCTTTCAGTATCTGTCATATATAAATATTATGCTTTGAATAAAACAGATCTGCAGTTTTGACTCTGCTTAACTCTGCTTTGTTATAGTAGTTGTTTAAGTGTTCTTTAATAACTGTGGTTTGTATTTGCTCAAGAGCTGCCTGCTTGGAGACTTGGAGAAAGGTCAGGGTTAACCCTGCTTAACCTTAGCTAATGACCTTTATTGGTGGTCTCTTTTTCAGATCTCAGGACTGTCAGCAATGCTGCTGTGGACACTGACTGACTTTCATGCCAGCTCCCACTGAAATAAACACACTATTATACTGACTTGATGCTTCTTCCCAATAGAAATTCTTACTATGCTACACTGGTTAAAGCCCTCTGGTCAAACACATTGAGACTTCTCTATTTTCAAGTTTCACAAAGAATTCGAGCACAAGATATATTCTGTTCAAAAATCCTGCCAGGTGGCTTCATCAGTCTCCTCACGGGACCATTCCTGGATTCAGAAAATGATTTTCATTTTCTATACTCAGCTTTCATTTCTTCTGTTAAGGATGGAGATTTCCTCACAACTCTCCATAGACACTCTCCCTGGGCTCCCTGAAAGTCCCTGGTCTTGCAGATGCCATAGATCCTTGCTCTCATCACATTCCTTGTCCCAGGGTCTCTGCTGCTCCCTTCCACATACGTGCAGCCTCCCGAAACAGCAGTGCTGTACTTTCACAGGCAGGCTCCATCCAGCAGTTCAAAAATAGGGAGATTCATGACAACAGTGAAATTCAAAAGCTCCTGGTTGCATTTGAACACCAAGTAATCATCAGGACAAATGAAGCTGAAAAGGGGAATATATATTGCACTGGAAAGTTTGTAATTTGGCTGACAGTATCTCTTTCCCCTCTTCACTGAAGCTGAAAATATGAGGCCTCGAGTCAGTTCTGTTTCTGCTGTAGTGTCACGTCCTCAGCTTTCAGCACTTCTCTGGTGCTAAAATGAGTTCTGGTGCTGAAACGAATGGGATTTGTATTTTTCCAGGAAACAGTTCCCAAAGTGGAATTTGAAAGAATAGCATAAAAACTAATAATTGTCACCAGCCTACCATGGGTGAGCAATGGTGTTAACGGAACGATTAACACAAACAAGGTAGACCTGCAATAATCATGGATACTGTTTATGAGGTGGACCATGCCATCTGCTATGGACTAAACAGGGAAAAGTGCCATTCACTATCTTCATCCTATCCTTCATCCTACCCTTCACCTCACTGCTGTGGGGTCTGTGAAAGGGAAGTAAGGAGGGCAACCAGAATGTGAGTCCCCTGAGCAGGGACCTATACCACCACGGGAACAGAAAACAGAAGTCCATGAGCAAAGAAAGTAGAAACCCACTGCTGGGGCTTCACTCTGACTCATCCTGGTTTCACATGCTTTCAGTCCGTTGCTGACACACAATACCCAGAGACCAGAGGCTGTCTACCATGACACACTGAGTGTGCATGTTGTCTTCTTAAGGGCTCACCTTGAAGGAAAGGGAAATGAGATAGAAGAATATTCATTACCAGAAAGTCTTCTGACTCGTCCATACCCAGCTCAGTTCCACTCTTGAACTGATCTGTAGCTTTGACTGTACTCCAGAGTGATCTTGCCCTAATTTTTCCCACAGTGGCTGCGGAGAGTTCATGGAGAAAAAGGGCTCTTTTTCCCATGCCACAAGCTAGATTCAAACTGTTCTGCACTGCAAAATCTCTAAGGTGTATCCATCAGTATCACATCCACAGACTTTGTTTTGGAGCAACTGTCCTTTCACCCAACAGGATGATGCACACAGTGGTGCTATGAGGTGGCAGCAGAAGCTGAAGAGAACACCGTCACTTAAGGTAGTCATACAGATGACAGGGCCAACAACTTAACTCATGGAAAAGGATATAAAAGCAGGCACAATGAAAATTCTTGCCTAGAACAGTAACTGCTTTTGCATCTTTTATAAACTTTTGTTAGTTTGTTTATTTTTATGAGGCAATTTGAAAATAATATCCCCAACTCAGTAAATATTTTAAATCAGCAGCAAAACACATATTCAGCGGGTGATTTTGGCATATAAAGACATTGAAACACCTGCTCAGATACTGTCCCAGGTAGTAATGAAGTTTAGCATGTGCTTAAATGTTTTTTGGGTCATACCCAGTAGAGATACAGGGTGAGTTCAGTCTTGGCAGTGTCTTTAAGAGTTGTCGAGTGCCTCACCCCATTAAGCTTTCCTTCAATTTCCTTGTATTTCAGCAATCCTCAATAACTTAGCCTTAAAAAACCCCAATTGTATTAAGTACAGGATTTCATCAGTAAGGTTTGGACATTCTAGGGGTCAGTCTGCCCAGGAACAATTGGTACTCTGTTGTAATATCCATTATTGTCCTTCTCTTTGAATTAGGTGCCACAAACAATGGACAAAACATTGGACAGAGATTATATATACACATTGTGCACAACTGTAAGTGATGGTTTGCATATGCTTGAACCGTGCTTGTAATGCTCTGAAAATATCTGAAATGCTCCACAGTATCCTGGTTTATAACATATCCTTCACCACAGTTTACACATTGAGAATGCATGCTGAAAACAGGAAACACATATGTAGAGGGTAGGTAAAAGAGGATTACAGTATACATGCATTCAACAGAATAGTCCCAGTTTAAGAGTATCATAAGCATCAGGCTTGCATAAACAAATCAGTGCTTAACCCACAGATGTATCTAATGACCATATGGATTCTGCATGTTTTCAACTGGAAAAAACTGTCTGAGCTTTTCTATTGTTTGCTGACTTACACTCTATAATATTGATTTTATTTGTGAAATCAAGTTATTCACTGGGATATAGCAAGTTCTTAAAAGGAAATGGAGTTATTTAATATATGCCACAGGACAAGATGTATGGGCCCTGTTCTCTGGTGCCTCAGAGTTCTCATGTCCTAGGTGAGTTACGAGGCATGCGACCAAATGTACAACTGCATTTCTTCAACCAATTTATTGCTTTTACACAATATTTCTTTTAGATTTCCCTCCTAACAGTTGGCTCTGAGATTGCAAACTTTGTGATCCTTTCAGCCTGAGGCAGCTGCAGAACTTCATCGTAGCCTGAAACCCCCCTTTAAGCAGGAGCAGAGTCATGCAAGCCCATGGTCATGGAGCAGGCAGGCGGCCCTGAAGCTCTGCCGACCTTCACCTGGCAGACTGTCCTTTGGCACGTCTGCCAAGAGAGAGGTAAAATGCCATCACCAGAGAGTAAGCAACGCCTGTCAAACTGGGGACCCTCTGCTGTCCCTGGGCTCAACTTGGCAGAGAGTAGCAGGAGGACGGTGAGGTATGGAGCAGTAAGAAAGGGGCCCACTCGTGTGCAATCGGTGTCTGTGCTTCCACAGCACAGCCCTGCTCAGTGTTTCAGTGCTGACGGCAGGAAAGACTTTAGCCAAAAGGCTGATTAAACCAAACTATAGTGAGGTACGGCATGTTGTATTTCTTTACGTTTTGACAACTGCTCACTTCAGGCACCACAAAAACCTTTCATTGCTGATGGCGGGGGAAGGAACACTTTAGGCTGGGAAAAGTCGATTTGTCGAGGGCTCGGAGCCCTCCGTCAATGCAAGGTGGTAACACCGCAGCGGGCGACGTCCTCTCCGCCGTCCCCGCGGCGCGGGCGGCCGCTCCCGCATCCCCCGTCACCCCACCCGCATCGCGCCACTGTCCCGCGGCAACAGCTGCGGCACAACGCACAAATTCCACGGGATGAGCGGGCCCCACCGCCGTGCACACGGCGAAGCCGGCCTCCACCAAAGGCGTTTTGACACTTGTCCCGCGGTGTCCCACTGGGGGCCGACAGCCGCCGGTAGCGGGGAGCCGGGGCACGGCCACGGCCGGAGAGAAAAAGCCCCCGGGGCTCCGTGCTCCCTAGCGAGAGGAAGGCGAGGAGGAAGCACCCGTCGGGCTGGCTGTGGTGGTGATGCAGTTCGGGGAGGCGTCGGGGCGGTCCGCGGAGCCGCGGCTGGTGCGGCTGGGCCCGCTCCCTGCCGCCCAGGGGCAGCCCCGCGGCCCGGACCGCGGGCAGGGGCCGCAGGCGAGGGGCTGGCGGGGCTTGCGCGGCCGTGGGAGACGCGGGAGGCATCCAGCTCACTGAGGCCGTTGCGCCCTTAATTGCTTTCTTCTTTCATGGAAATTATTCGCGGCGATGTTCTACGGGGATCTGGATCGGAGGAGGGAAATGGGGGACACTGAGCAAGGGTTTCATCGGCGGTGTGCCCTGGAGCCTGCCAAGCGTCGCTTCCCCAGCCGCCTACGCCTGTTCATCAAATATTGGCATTTCCCGACTAGTTCATTAAAAACAAAACAAAATATCCTATCTCAGTAAATCAGAGCTAAGTAGGTAATGATTTAGTAACCGAGAAACACCAACGGAATCAGATGTCAGATCGACGGGCGGTCACTGTTTTTCTTAAAAAAAATTGAGCCCTCGGTCTGTAGCCCGAGTCGTTTGCAGCACGGGCCTGTCTGCTGGCTGGGGCAGCCCGGGGCTGTGCCCGGTCCGCGGATGCCCAGCTCTGCCCTGCGAGCCCCGGCAGCGCTCCCCGAGTCAGCGACCGTCGAGGGCTGTCGGAGCGCCTTCCAAACCAGGCGCGACTATGCCCTGAATCAAGAACTGTGCTCCCCTTCCCCTTGGTGTAGCCCCGGTCGTGAGCCGGCCCGGATACCCGCTGCCCCTTCTCCCTCCGGTGACGTCTGCGGGCACAACCCCGGCCCCCTCTGAAAATTCATTTTCGCGGGGTTGAGTCCCCAGCGACTGCAGCCCCTCAGTGCCGGTAGCGGCGGTCTGAGCCGCTCTGTGCGCGCATTGCGCACCGCAGCAGCGCACGGCGTCCCGCGGGAGGCTCCGCCAAACACCGCCGCGGGGCCTTGCTGGCGTCTCACGGGCGCGTTTCTGTGCTCAAAGGGGCGAGTGGTCAAGGTTTGCCCCAGGTTTCACGGCCGCAGAGGAACTACTTTAATCTGTTCCTTGCAGCGAGAACAAGCACTGCCTATCTCCTTGGAAGGAATCCAGCACTCCGGATGTATTTTTTTTTTCGGGGGGGAGGGGGAGGAGAGAGCAGCGGGGAGGCTGAGGTGACTGCAGCTTTGTCGGCACCGGCAGGACGTGCGGGTGGGAGAAGGCAGTGCGGGATAAACCCTCGGGTGCCCGCGGATAGCAGTGCTGCCTCTGCCCTCACTGGGGCTCCGTGGCCGCCGTCTCCCGGGAAGAGTTCTACTCTGGGCCCGCCGAGACACCCACCCAACGCGCTGGGTCCACCGGGACACCCACCCAACACGTCCGGCGGCCTCAGCAAGAGACGGTGCCGGGGCGAACGGAGCGCGCAGGGCCCCGCGCCGACCTGCAGGCGGCACTGCAGCACCGCGGGCCGCCGCCGCCGGGCACAGAGGGGTCCCGGGCGCTCCCCCTGCTCCGCCGGCCGTGCCCGCGCCCGGCCCGGGCATAGCGGGGCGGCTGCCCCGCCGAGGGGGAGTAAGACTCGTGGGGCGGAAGGCTCCCGCCCGACGTGGATGCGGAAAGGTGACGCGGGACCCGGCGGCCCGTGCCCCCTGTGGTGTCATCCCCACTAGACGGCTGCCCGCTGCTGGGGAGCTCCGCGGCGTGCGAGCGACCTTGGGCTTCGCCGGGTACCGAGGCGCCGCGGCAGTATGGGCGGGCCATGCCGCCGACTCTCTCCGCGCACCTGCCGGCCGGGACGGGCGGAGTCGTGACGGGGTCACCGGGAGCTCCCCGGTCAGCTCAGCCGTGCGGGGCGGCCGCGCTGCCGGTGGTGAGAGAGCGCGGCTTTCCCCACTCCCGGCGCAGCCGAAACTAACAGGATCGCCCGGGGAGAGAACAGCCCGGGCAGCAACCCCAGACCGCGCCGTTCCTCTCTCTAGTTGACTCCGCTTTGATGCTTTTTTTCTTGCCTGGTCGCTTTGGGATTTGGGAAGTCGTTGTTTAGGGATCTTTTTTGAAATCTGGTTTGAATTGGTTTTCATATATATATATATATATGCACACACATATATATACGTACACATATATATACATACGCATATATATACATACATAGATACAAATTTAATTATTTATTTTTTCACCGGCAAGCGTGGCTTATTTTTTGCTTGCTGTAAAGGGCAAGAAATGACGTTTCTCCCGAAACACTCCCCTTTGATCCTTCTGTCCGGGGGGATTGCTATTGGTTTCCACAGGCCAGCAGCGGGGGGAAGAAATTGCAACTATAAAGTCCCCTTTTCACTTCGTTCTTGAAGCAACCGGCCTCTCTCTCGACAGCAAAAGAGAGGGGATGCCGGTCCCTTCCCCGCGCCCTGTCGGAGCCCCCCAGTCCAGCCGCGGCCAAATCCTCGCCCCGCGCAGGCTCCCGCGGCCGTCCGTACCCACGTCGCACCCAGCTCGGGGGAATCTCTCCTTCTCTCAGAATTGTGAACCTCCTATCCTCTCTGCCCGAGAGAAGAAGTGCTATATATTTGGGGCGTCTGGGATTTAAAATAGGGCATTTTCGAAGCAGGGATTTTTGAAAAGAAACGAAAAATTGTCCCGGCGGCCGGCGGCAGCCGCGGGCTGCAACGTGCGCCAGCCTCGGCTGCCCTTCGTTGTGAGGGGACACGGCCAAACCTTTCTCCGCCGGCTCCTATTTCCCTCTTTGATTATTTTTTTTTCTGTACACTAAAAGGATAAAAAAATCTCGTGGTGGCCGTCAGTTGTGTCCTCTTCCTGGACTCGAAATAACCAGCACAGACCCTACCTCTGAAAAGTTTTCATAGCTGTTCTTTAAGGTCCATTTTCCCCGACATCTTTTCGTACTTTTCAAATCCTAGTTCAAATCTCTAGTCCAGATTATAAGTTAAATTCCCCATACATGTGATTTAAGTAATGCACAGAACAAGATAACGTTACAGAAAACGTGACCGAAATTCACCATATGCACCCAGCCGTATTGCGGCTATCGACGAACCTGAATAGAGCGCTCTAATCAGGAAATTTGAAGTGGGTCACGAAGGCCCCATTTAGCAGTAAATTCCCTGTTAATAAATCGAAACTAATTTCGAAACTATGTGTCTTTTCCAGGTAGGGATTTTGTGCTTAGTCACCGCGCACGGGGTTGCCTCCGCAGAAGTTCTCTTTGGGAATCTGCCTTTAGGTGCCTCAATCGCAGTGGAAGGGCAGCCCTGAGTTTGCTGAAGGGTGCGTCTCCAGGGCGATTCGACGTGACGGCCACGAAAACATTTGGACGTGAGCTTTAACTGAACCCTCCCTTGGAGACATAGGCACCCACAAAAAACCACGCTCTGGCTTTGAGGGGGTTATTTTAGATATTTAAGCCGCCTGTGTCACCCCGGCTGGGGCACGGCGGACGACCGAGGCAGGCAGTGCGGCGCAGGGAGCGCTCAAATCTCCTCGACTGGCAGCAGGGCGAGGGGCGTTGGGCTTTTCGCAGAGGGAAAAGTCACCTTAGGTGACGCGGGGGAAGCGGGGGGCGTCCTGCCCCTTTAAAGACCAGTTGCTATCTAAACACAAGTAAACAGTGGGGCCGACGCGGCGGGGCGGGCCGGGGCGG
>JAWWES010000081.1:129553473-129663746 GCA_035583135.1 Lophotriccus pileatus
GTTGCTATCTAAACACAAGTAAACGGTGGGGCCGACGCGGCGGGGCGGGCCGGGGCAGGAGCCGGGGGCGGTCCCGTCCCGTCGGGGCGGAGCGGCGCGGCCCCGAGCGCGGGGCTGAGCGCGCCGCGGGGTGGGCCGGCGGCAGCGGCGGGCGGGCGGGGACAGCGCTCCACGCCACTCACCGCTGAAATGTGATGGACCGGGCAGGGGGCGGCTCAGACTCGCTCCGAGCCTCGCCGGGGTCGAAGGCGGGAGGCTGCGGGCGGGTAGCGGCGGTCTATGCCGGGGCCCCGGGACCGGCGCGGGCAGAGCTCCGAGCCGCGCAGCCCTCCGCAACATGCCGTCCGCCGCCGGGCCCCGGCCCCGCTGAGCGCCCTCACTGTGGATCTAATGTCTCCGTGAAGGTGCCGTCCGCCGCCTCAGAGTTGCCCTGGGAGGAGCAGCAGGCTGCGGTAGGTGACTGGCTCCCCCGGCCCGCCCTGCCCACTGCCGTCGGCGGGAGCGGAGCGGCCGTCCCGAGAGCGGAGCGTCCCCTCGGCCGGGAGCGCGGGACCGCTGGGCTTACTTTCAGTTCGCAGCTCCGCGGCAATTTGGGATGCGGGTGCCTCCCGCATGCCGCGGGCGCGTTGGTGTGGGCCCAGGCGGGGGCTTCACGAGGCGCTCAGCCGATGTCCTTCACGAGAAATTCCTAGCGGGGAGAAGCCGGTCCGTGCGCGGACTGCGGGGCTGATCCGCGGGTGGCACTGGAGAAATCCTCCGTGCGTGGAAACACTCGGCTGTGCCGGGACCGGCGGCCGCGGCTTCTGGTGGGGCCGGCGGGGAGCGAAGGCGAGCCGGGGCCCACCCGCTCCCCGGGAATGACGGCAGCGCCCTCGGGGCACGGCCCGGCCCGGCCCCGCCGCGGGAGGATGGGGAGCGCCGGGCGGGCCAGCAGGTCGGCGGCAAGCAGGTAGAAAGGAGTGTCCTGCCGAGGCACCGGGCTTAATTTAATTAAGCACTCTGAATGGAAAGGGAAAAGGAAGTGCCAAAGTTTAAATAACATCCGTTTTTGGTTGACTTTCTCCCCCCCACCCCCCCCCCCCCCCCCGCCCCACCGCACCTTGTTATAAGTGGCCTTAAAATCAAGTAGGAAGGCACTTTCTGTTTTTTTTTTAATAGGCTTTAATAAAGTTACCTCCGAATACAAATAGTAACAGATGTATTGCAGTTCAAACAGCAGTGTAATTTTAAAAGTTTCTTCCTTAAAATGCCTATTTCGCGTTCAGAATAGTTTTTTCAGACTTGATTGTTTGACACGAAAACGGGCGTCATTCTATGACACCCCCACACACGGCCACCAGACGTGGCTGTAACAGAGGGAGCTCTGCCCTACAAAAACACTGTCCCTCCTTCGGTCATAGTTCCCAGCCGGTGGCTCCAAAACCCAGCCGTAGCCATCAGGGATGGAGGCAGGAGCCACGGGAGCAGCCAGCGAAAAGCGATTTTGTTGCTTCTGTGTCGGTTCCTGGCGGGAAGCGAATAGGAACTCACACTACGACATCTTTAAAAATAAGTCTCTATATATAACCACCCCCCTCCAACAAAACGAAAAGGTCGCCATATATAATAGGTCGTATCGATAACACTGTCCCCAGTGTCGATACAATGACAAATGAGAAAAACTGGGCAGCAGCAGAGAAAGCCCTGGGGAGCCACGACTCGAGGAAAACGAAAACAGGGGTGCGCAGCGTTGCAGCTTACGCCCGACCTCCTTGCCGCAATTTTTTTTCCCGGTGGGCCAACTGTGCGGTGCCACAAGAGGAGAGGAAAGGTATTTTAAGAAAAAAATCGAAAACTATCTTTCCAGCCAGAGGGTGGCCGGTGCCAGCGGAGTGGCCCGAACCAGGAGCGGCGGTGAGGGCTGCGGGGCGGTGGCGGCCCGGGGGGCAGGAACGCCTCTCCCGGAGAGGGGCTCTGCGCTCGGAGAGTTGCTTTTATTTTTGTTGTTGTTTTGAGGGTTTGGTTTAGGATTTTGGCTGCGGGAGGGTCTGTTGTTTACTTTGGAAACTGCGCCTTACCAATCCCTCCACACAAATCCCAGGAGGTGCTGGGGCACCCTCAGCCCTACCTCTTGTTTACAGGCCCGGAGAGACCCCGGCGCTTGCTTTGGCCGCTTTCCTGGGTCGCGGCAGCCTCTTGGCTGCTGGAAGTGAACCCTCAACGAACGCAAAAAACCGAAACAACAGGGGGTTGTCCCCTGCGCTGATGGCCCCCTGTCCTGCGGGAGGGGAGCATCTCCCCGGAGCCACCGAGGGGACTCCCCGTGCGACGGGAGCAGCGGGCCCGGCGGTTTCGGTTGAGTGGGCTGAGTGAAACCCTCTGACAGTCACGCACCGCTCATTAGTTCACGGCCCCGCCGCTCCGGCGGAGGTCCCGGCCTGGGAATGGCCGAAGGGGTGCGGGGTGCTCGTCCTCACGACTGCGTCCCACCGGGGCTGCGCTCGTCCTTCTTGGCCCTGCGGGACGGAGGGATCCGGGTGCGGGGAGCGCCATGTGGGGCGGCCCTTGGCGGACCGGGGAGGCCTCCGGGCCGGCCGCCCTCCTCGCCGCCGATGGGATGGCTGCGGCGGGGGGGGGCTGGGTAGGAGGTGTGCGTGCGGGACCGGGGCTCCTTTTCTCTCCTTCGGTTATCTTGATAAATGAGTTGTTGTTGAAGGAAGAAAAATAAGCAAGCGAGCTGAGATGAACGCAGGGTTTATTTCCCCTTCCCCCCACCCCCGCTCCCTCATGGGCCTGCCTCGGCCCTCCGTGTGAGCACCCTGCTCCATCCCGGGGAGGCCCCAGCCAGGAGGGGTCGGGGTCGGGGCCTCTGCGCCCGCGGGAGGCCGGGTGGAGGGTGGGAGCGACGCCGGGGGCCAGGTCGGCGCGGGGAGCAGGAGGGAGGCGGCTTCGGGGTCCCCATGGTGGGCGCTGCGGGGGTCGGCGGCGGGGAGACGGGAAGCGGAGTGGCTTCGGCCCCGGCCCCGTCTCCATTCCGCGTGTATTTTTCCACCATTCGTTTAATTTGAATCTGCGGCGCCTTCGGTTGGCTCCGCACTGGGTTTTCTCCTTTCTGGTTTAATTTGGGGCGGGTGTTTTGGGACGGATTTTTTTTTTTTTTTTTTACGCTTTAGCTTCTTCGGTCGAAGCGATCGCGCGGTGGGTCAGTATCGACCGCCGGCCCCGGCGGAGGGCGGGAGCCTGGGCTGCGGCGAGGCGTTAGGGTTGCGGCAGGGCAGCGCACCGGAGCCGTGCCTGGCCCTCACTGGCTCGGTCGCTGCGTTCGCCTCGGCTAAGGGGAACCACGCTGTTCTTAGTAAAAGTCTCTTTCCCCTCCTTAAAGTCTCTTTCCCCTCCTTTCTCCCTCTTTCTTCTTAGGATTTTCTCCCCGTCTCGGAAGCCCAGCAGAGGCACCAGCTGCTCCGCCGGTCCGCGCCTGCCCCGGGAAGATGGGAAGCAAGGCTCTGCCAGCCCCCATCCCGCTGCACCCGTCTCTGCAACTCACTAACTACTCCTTCCTCCAGGCTGTGAACACCTTCCCCGCAGCTGTGGACCAGTTGCAAGGTCTGTACGGACTCAGCGCCGTGCAAACCATGCACATGAACCACTGGACATTGGGCTACCCCAGTGTGCATGAAATCACCCGTTCCACCATCACGGAGATGGCGGCCGCGCAGGGCTTAGTGGACTCCCGCTTCCCTTTCCCCGCTCTCCCGTTCGCCACGCACCTCTTCCACCCCAAACAAGGGGCCATCGCCCACGTCCTCCCAGCACTGCACAAGGACAGGCCCCGCTTTGACTTTGCCAACCTGGCCGTGGCCGCCACGCAGGAGGACCCTCCGAAGGTGGGGGAGCTCGCCAAGCTGAGCCCCGGACTGGCTTCGCCTCTGTCGGGCATCAGCAAGCTATCTCCGGACAGGAAGCCCTCCCGCGGCCGCCTGCCCTCCAAGACGAAAAAGGAGTTCATCTGCAAGTTCTGCGGCAGGCACTTCACCAAGTCCTACAACCTCCTCATCCACGAGCGGACCCACACGGACGAGCGACCTTACACCTGCGACATCTGCCACAAAGCTTTCCGGAGGCAGGACCACCTGCGGGACCACCGGTGAGAGACCACCACGACCGGGGTCGGGCCGAGGGGAGCAGGGGTAGGGTGAGCCGCTCGGGGGGAATGAGGCTGAGCCGCCCCGGGAGCTCTGGGCTGAGGCACCAAAGCAGCAGGAGGAATTCCCGCTCCGACTACGCGACTGGGGAGGGACCACGGCAGCCCAAACCTGCTCTCTGCGTGGGACGGGCACCTGCCTGAGGGAGAGGCGAGAGGGTTGACATCTGGGGAGGAAGCCCCCTGGGCTTTTGTGCTTCTGAAGCGCGACCCTGGGGGGTGCAGGGAGCAGGACGGGGCGCAGGTGGGCGCTTCCCCGCCCGCCCTCCCCCCTCATCTGCGCACCCCGCGGCCGGAGCCGAGCGGCGCCTGCGGCCACAGGGCGGAGAATCCTCACCGCCTTCGGAGAAGAGCGAGCTCGGGTCCGGTCGGCGGGACAGACGCTGTCCCGGTTTGGCTCCAGAGAGTGCACTCACACTTCGATACGAATTATTGCAAATGTTTCGAACCGTTAAAGAAGTTTAACCATAAACAGAATTTTGAAGGAGGGAGGAGGCTTTTGAGGGGAGTCGGTCTTGGGGGAGCGGGGCCTGGGAACGGGTGATCCCCGCGCCCCCGGCAGCGCTGCTCACCCCGCGGGTTGCCTTCCAGGTACATCCATTCCAAAGAGAAACCCTTCAAGTGCCAGGAGTGCGGGAAGGGCTTCTGCCAGTCCAGGACCCTGGCGGTCCACAAAACCCTACACATGCAGGTGAGCCCGGCTCTCCCCGGCCTCTCCACGCGTGTGCCGCCGGCACGGACACGGCCCGGCTCGTCTCGGCCCGCCGCGGGGCAGGGGCGGTACCCGCCGGGGGAACGGCGCTCTGGTGCTGAGGGGAGAGAGTGGGCTCCGGCATTGGACGGTCCCGTGCTTCCCGGGGGAGGGCAGCGGCCGATGGTTACCTCCGCGGCCGCGGGAGACCCGCGGAAAAACGGCGGCTGCGGGAGAAGGGCTTAAAGACAGCGGGGACGCAGTTGGCGGCGGGGAGTGAACCCCGGGTTCGGGTTTGTCCACGCCGCTGCTTCGAGGCGTTTTTCGTTAAGGGCTGAACCCTGCCCTGGCGGCGGCGGCGGGCGCGGGGCGGCGGGATGCGGTGCGGAGCGGTGCGGAGGCACCGCCGTGGCGGTCGGGCGGGCAGCGGGAGTACCGGAGCAGGAGGGCGGCGAGGCGGCCGCTTTCCGTGCATGACAGGGGCGCGGAATGTCACGACTCGAGAAGTATAAAATAAGGCTTCTTGGGCAGGACAGGGCGAGGTGGGAGGTCGCCCGCCCGCCCGGGATTGCTCTCGTTCGTGTGCACCCCCCGATATCTCAAGTTGTGCGTTGCGATGAGAAAAAGTGCAGTGATACGTTAAACCAGGTGGTTTGTGAAGGATTAATCCTTTGCTTGCTTCAAATCTGAACAGGAATCTCCACACAAATGCCCCACATGTGGAAGAACCTTTAATCAGAGAAGTAACCTGAAAACTCACCTTCTTACCCATACAGACATCAAGCCCTACAACTGTGAGCAGTGCGGCAAAGTGTTCAGGCGAAACTGTGATCTACGGCGGCACAGTCTAACTCACACCCCGCGACAGGACTTCTAGAGCAGCCAGGGACCCGCGCCCGCTCCGGCAGCTCCAACTTGCCCACTTTACTCAAGGACTGTATTGTAGAAACTCACAGACGCGCACACACACATACACACGGAGACACGCACGCAGACTCGGGGCCAAGCTTTCCTACCACATGTCTGCGAAACTCGTTTCGAGAGTGCGGACTGCAGGATCGGGCCCCTCTCCAACCCACACCCAAGCATAAAGCTCATCTTGTAGATAATCGCGGCTCATTTTAGAGCTCTGTAAAGAACGTGTTTTTTTCTTCGTTTGTTTGTTTTGTATCGTGTCAGATGCACATCGATAACAAATTGGGGAGGCAAAGTATCTCTTAAAAGTGTATTTCAAAATAAATTCTTTTTTTTTTTTCCAAATACCTCCTGCCTTGTTGTATTATTCTCTGAATATCTGGGCTTTTTTTTTTTCCTGCTGTGTCAATGCAATGGTAAAGCATATTGAATAAATTTTCTAGCCGGGTAATTGTACTGTCACAACAATTTTGGTGATCGCTTTTGTTTGGTCTGTTTCACTGTCGCTGTTGTGATATCTATTGTTAAGTAAAATGAAAGTGCCTTATTTGAGAGTTTATAGCTCTATTACTTAATAGTATGAATGTCTAAATATTAACTTCTGTACTTTTTTTTCCTGAACGATTAAAAAAAAAAAAAAGACGAAAAAGAAAGAAATATTTGCAAATAAACAGATCTTAGGAAATAATGCATAGAGCCGTTCTTATGCCAAAGCGGCTTATTAGTAACTTATTTGCAATCAGCCCATATATTTTAAAAGTCATCCCTCTCTCGGGGATTGCAGCAGGCAGCCTACTGCCTGTAGACTTTGGACACGGGCAATACACCCACGTAGACAGGGACTTTATCCTGCAGAAGACGATTCCTTCCCGACAGCTCTGGAAGCAAACAGCGAGGCGCCCTCTGCCCGGGGCTCATGCACAGGTCCCTGATGGAGCTGCAGCGCTAAAAGCAGGGACCCCAAAAACGTTCCCCTCCTCCATGTATGCTGCGGAGCACAGGTCATGCCCAGGGGGTCGGACGGAGAGGCGCTGAGGAGAGGAACTGTTCCCTCCTCCCGGGAGATCTTTGCCTCTCCGTGGGGGTGCCCAGCCACTCCCAGTCAGGGTGACTCTCGGCATCTCGCCACGTCTACCCCATGGGCCACATGCTCAGTGCCTGCACCAGGTACACAGCTAGCAGGATGGTGGCACTGAATCATGGGCTCCCTCCCCTGTCATCCTTGCAAGCCCTCACCAGTGCCTCTGGTCCCCTCTGGAAAGTGACATTTTTCCTGATGGTGACTTGGATATGCATCCCCTCATTTGCCACTCCATTGGTCTTGTCACTTTTGGCACACTCCCCACAGTGTTTTGAGTAGTATTGGGCCCCTAAAGTTGTTCTTTCCTAGGCTGGGGGCACCCATCCTACCCTACTCCTCTGCCAAATTAAGGACCAGTTAAGAATGGCAGGGAGAAATCTTTCCCCCAGGCTCAGGGAGCCTTGTCCAAGGGAAGAGCAATCCCTTGCACCAGCTCAGCAGAGTGGGCTTCACTCCTAGGCTCCACCTAGGAGGATGTCATAACTCTAGGATGGTCCATCCATGGGGAGGGTCACAAATCCTAGCGTGCCCAATGGCAGCAGATGCTGACAGAGCTCAGGCGGCAGCACCGTCACCATACTCAACCCTCGCTGGTCCCATGGAGGGAACCACACTGCCTGAACCCTGTTAATGAGTAGCAAGTCAAAACCAGCAGCACCTGGGCTGCAGTCGGGCCATCGGTTCAGAAAGGGCTGCATCACTGCCTGGGTCTGCTTGTTATCTGTGCTGCATCCACAGAGGGCTACAATGCCCAACGCAGGCCAGGGCCAGAGACCCCCAAACCAGTCCTGCTTTGCCCCAGACCAGGCAGTCAGGATTTCCACTGATGCAGAAGACATGGCAGTCTCAAATTCAGCCAGAATTTCTTAAGTAGTCAAGGCCTATCTCTCCATCTGCTCCAGTCCAGGAAGATGAGGAAGTGAAAAATGTTTCTGCAGCAAGAAATACTGGTCTGCTGGATGAACTGAAGCCTCCCTAGTCAAAGTTTATATGAGTGCTTTCTTCTTCTTCAACCCCTGTGACTTGCATCCTTTCCTCTGCTCGGGTGCTGCACCCCTGGAACTGTCTTCTCCCCCACCCTGCCTTGCCCTGTGGGCAGCCCCTATCCTCTCTCTTCAAACTGTTCCTTTCTCCACACTGCTCCTCTTCAAACTCCTCTTCATGGGCACCTCTTGCTCCCTCCTCATGGGCATTTTCTTGTCTGACTGATTCTTCTATTCCCAGTGCATTCCTGTTCTCCCAGTAGGTTATTTCCTCTAAGTTTCTCTATCCTTATTGTTCTCTGAGTTCCTTCCCCCAGGCCCTTTTACGTCCCCAAGTACGCACAGCATGGCTGGGATAACTCCATTTGAGTAAACACCCCTGTCAGGATACATATGGGCTTAGTCTGTTCCTCATAGGCCAAGTTCTATGTGAAGTTTGTTTGGAATGAACTTAATCAGATGAACAATATCAAAGGATGAAATTAAAATGATTGTATATAGCTAAGGTTTTACTTAATTGTTTGAGGTTGCTTGTTTAACAATCTTCCCCCGGAGCAGACTGTAAATTTATCTTCTGAGGATTTCTAAAGTTCAGCAGCCAGAAAAAAAGCCCAAATTGCTGAAGTGGGTCAGTGACCTGTATCTCTAAGAGTGGGTCCATGGACTGTTTTTTTATATTTAAACCAGTAGCTATCATCTTAAAATGTCAGAGGATGATCTACTATTTCTCTTTACTATCAATACACTTGCCTATTGCACTGACACGCTCCATTCACTTTTTAAAAGATCCTCACTCCCTGGAAAGTTTCAGAGGCAGCTATAAAGAACATGTTAAAATACACATATGGTTTGTTGGTTTTAGACCTGTTGGGAACAGAAACAAGTGCTATAAAGCTACCTTTTGGGCAGGGCCAGGGTTTTTACAGCCATAAAGTGCCATCCTGACTTTCACAATGCAAATATTTAATACAGCAATATCCCTGTGCTTGCCACTTTTGTCTGTGTCAAGTATCCTCCTTCCCTCTGGAGCTCAGTTGCAGAACACAGCACAGAGCTCTGTGCTTCTGCAGTTTCCCTGAGCTTCCCAAATCACCTGCTTCCTGTTGTCCCATGTTCCTCCCTCCCACTGCCCCTTTTTTTCGGCACTGCTTTTTTTTCCCTGCACCGGCATTTTTCTGTGTTAGAGGCAGCAGCTGTAGTATGGTAGCAGGGAAAAGAACTAGCTGTGTTATATACCAGGGAGAAGAAAGAGTACATAATAAGATATAATGTCACAATAGTCTCCATTTTCTAGGGGCAAATTATAGTCCTTAAGTTTGCACCTGAAAACTGGACTCTTTGCACATCAGTTGCTGAAACAGATGCTGTCCACACCTGACAGCAGAGCAGATCAGCCCAGCTATGTGTGCATAAAGCTTTTCTGTGAGGCCATCTATTGCATAGCAACAGTATGCCATGCTATTCCAGACCAGCACAGACTATTCTTGATGCCAGTGCAGATTTGCTGGCAAACCCCAACTTTATACCAGTACCACCTTAGGAACATGTAAAGCCCAGATCTTAATGATAGACACCCCAGCAGCAACCCAGGAATGTGGCATGGCTCTGTCTCCCTGGACCTAAGGGCTGGTGCCCAGGGTCCCTTTAAGTAAAATATGTGAAAACCCATTATTTATTAAACTTCTCTCTAGCCTCCCTCACCTTCCACCCCTTTCTTCTCCCTGCTCTCCTTTTGGATATTTTCTTCAGGAGCTGCTTCTCTTACCCTGGACTTATCCTGTACTACACTCTGCCTCCTGCCTAGTTGCCCCTCTGTCTCCTTCCCTACATTTTCCCCATTTCATTTTTTGCCTTCTCATGTCTAATCCCGTGTTTCAACCTCTTTTCCTGAAAAATTTCCTTCACTCAGATTTTTTTGGTTCCCTCTTTCGAATCACCCCAACTGCTGCTCGTTGCCTCATTCTGTCCTTCAGCCACCAGCCCATATGAGCTTCTCTGTCCTCCCTGACCCAGAGCTTGTCTGCCGTGCCTGGTACTTCTCACACACTGCTGGTGCTTCCTTGCTGATCCCATTAATCAGTGCCATGTCCACATGGCACTCGGGAGGCATCAGTGCAGGTGCCATAGATATACTCGGACAATTTTAAGCATGCTAGGTCTGACACAAAGCCAGCAGCATGATCCCAGAAGGACCAGGATTGGTGGCACATGCAGCTAGTGGTAACCTGGGCTGCTCAGGGTGGAAGCACTGCTGGCAGCAGTGCTGCAGCCTCCAAATTTTGTGGCTCTCATGCAGGTCAAGCGTAGTGATTTCAGGTGCAATGTACTTGTCCCAAAATGTCAAGACTGAGTTTGCAGTGAGTCAGCTAAGATGCACTGGTGTCTCAGAGCCTCTAGTCATTCCATGCTCTTAATTTTGTAATTACAGATAGTAGAAGAGTGACTTGGTCTAGCAAACTACATTACACAAGGAATTAGGCATATTTTACTTTTATTATAAAATTGTTTCCAGTTTATATTTCTGTTCTTACAACATATCTCTTCCTTCCTATGTATGGAAATTTGTATTAACTCTTTTTATGACTTATAGCAGTGCAATTATGACAAAAATAGGGTAGCTACTAGCTAAAAGGTTATTTTTATTGAAGTCATTAAAAAGAGGAATACTTAGAAAAATACTCATTCACATTCAAAATAAAACCATCATATCCATATAAACCACTCATTTTAATATCTATTTTCAAAAATCCACCTGCGATGTTTGTGAAACATTTTGCTAGAAGGTTCCAGTGTATCAAACAAGATACAAAAGTATCTACAATGAAAACACTAAATATTTTTCTTAAATCTGCAGAATTAAGGCAATAGAAGGGCAGGTTGCTTCCCCTCCTCTGAGCCTTCTTCACAAGCCTGAGCATCCTCTCCCAGGTGCAACTTTCAAACACTACTCATGGTATGTGGAGCAGGACCCAAAAGCGGTGAGTGGGACCCAAAAATGGTGGCCTTGCACATTCATCCTCACTCAGTCAAGCTGGAGCAGTGCATGCTCACCATTCCTGGGAAGGTTTCTTCCTCTGTCAGCACTCGGGCAAAACTTGGTGCTGGAGTCTGACTTAAAAAATTTAATTTAAAATTTACAGATACAAAACCACCCAACTCAACCTGAAGTGAGTGGTCTACAGAGTGGGGAGCTGCTGGTATGCCCGTACCAGTGGGGAGTGTCAACTGGCTGCATCCCCAGCCCACGTGCAGGCAGGGATACAGGTGGGCGTGGGGGGGCACAGCTTTGACAGAGACCCCTGTGCTGTGGTGTGGCCCCAGGGGATGGCCAGACATCTCCTCTCAGATCTGGTGATGCTGGTGGAAGGCAGCATCTCTTCTGTTTGTAGGCTATCACCAGTCCCAGCAGCTGGGCCTGGCAGCAATCACAGGGCTGGTTTGGATTTTGGGAGATGAATAGCACTCCCACAAGCTGTCATTCAGTGGGGCCACAGTGAAAGGGGGTTGAGGAGGGTACTGGGCAGTCCCTGGGATGATCAGGAGTGTCTGAGTGAATCTCCAGGGCTTCCGAGTCCATTTGCCACCAGTCTCCTCTCAGTAGGAGGAGGGGAAACAGCAGGACTTTTGCTTCCCTGAAATTCTTGTAGGATCCAGAGAGTGGCTCCATCGCCTCACAGGGCTGAGGGCTGAGGCTTCGAGAAGATTACAAACCCCAGCTCTTTCTACTTACCCTCTCTGCAGAAATCCCCCAGATTTCTGGCTTTGAAATAAGGCAACTTCACCTTCCCTGCTGATCGGGGAAGGAAACCTGCCGGCACGGGTGGCGCCGGTGGTGTCTTGCCACAGGCAGTGCTGTGAGACTCCTAATCCCCCAGGCAGCACCTTGACCTGCAGCTCCCTTGTCATGTGCTTGTGAAGGCTCTCCTACACACTGCAGCATTTTGGAGACGCATTTGTTCGTCTGGGGGAAGTAGATTGACTGATTGCTTGCTTTTCTTTTTTCAAGTGTAAGAGGAAGTAAAACCTTTATTTCTTTTTTTCTCTGAGATTATTTATGAGGCATTGTCTCTGCTACTGCCAGCTGACATCCTTTGGCGTCACTACCACTCAGTGCACTGAAGATGCCTCAAGGTGTGTCAGTCGTGCTTCACGTCAATGCGCCTTGATGTATCTCTTTGGCTGCAATTGAAAGGTACAGTTTCTAAATCTCCCGGTGACCCATTTTACATGGATCACTGGTGCGCTAGAATGTAGCTGCTCCTTCCCATCGTGTTAATGCAAGTTTGCCTGCATTCAAAGCAGTCTCGGCTCCACGTGCCACGCTGAGCACACACGGAGAGCTCATACTAGGGTCTCTGAGTGAAACGGGCACGGCTTCAGACTTAATATCTTCCACACAAGTTATGTGCTTTAGGTGTTTTCATTGCTATATCACCGTCCCTTTATTTAAACCTTGTAAATTCTTTTGTTTGATGAACATAGGCAGACAGCTGGATTATCTTAATCTTGGGGCTTGCAGTCGGCAAGCACAGTGAATGCTCCCAGGTTGCCGAGGCACCTTCTCCTGTCCGGGTCCCACGGCCCCCCCCTAGATAAGCTCAGCACTCAGTGTGTCACCAGGATGAGGACCAAAGCGCCTGCCTGTGAGGGAGTAACTCCACACCAGCTATGGACACAGGCTGCCTGCCTGAGTGCCTTTCAAGCCAGCCCTGGGGATGGCCTTAATTAATACTTTCAGTGCAACCCTATGGCTCCCCGTGCTGTGTCGGCTGCACACTGCCCTGTCTGCCTGCACGCTGGGCTGGAAAGGAGGGTGGCGGGAAGGCAAACCCTCAGGGGCCCTTCTAGAAGGCCCCAAGGCCCAGCTGGTTTGGCAGATGGGATTCATGGGCAGCTCCAGCCCCGGGCGTGCTGCGGCTGCCTGCGAGGGCAATGCAAATGCGATGCACCTGCCTGCGAGGCACCACGGCCTCCAGAGTCCTTTAAAGGACACCTGGCTGGGGTACAATGTAAACCCAGTGCTGATTTAGTCCAGGAGCTGGTTCTGCTGGGATGAATCATTCAACAACACAAGCACCCCATGACTGTGCTTCTCATTTCCATGTTGTGGCCTCCTTTTCCCACTCCGCAGTGGAAATAATGGCCCAACCATTGGCACGGATGACAACAGAGAAACGCTAGGAAAACAAGGAAGTATTAGAGGAGATTTCAGTTACATATATGACAGAATCTGTGTGATTGGGTCAGATCCTCCCCAAATTCTTGTGTCATGTGCCTGTTATCCTCTAATTTTATTTCATGAAAAGTGGGTCTTGAAATTAATGCTGCATTAAGAGGCATGAGGCAGCTCATACCATCATGTCATGTTCTTGCCAAGCTACAACCATAGCTTTGTCATGATTTGTATTTCCCATTAAAAAGGTTAAAAACTACCTAGCAGATTTTCAGTAATTCAGCCGTGGGCAACTCACATTTTTCTGAGCCTTATTTGCCTAGTTAAGACAGAAAACAAACTCTAGACACACCAAGTTTTAAATGAAAAATTAGACTTCAATGCAGTCGCATGGTCCTGTCTTTTTCTGGGGGGCACAGCAGGCTCAGTTCCCTAAAATCACCCTGTACATTTAAATAAGCCGGGATGATGGTGCAGGAGCAAGGGCTGTAGGTGGGGACCTCTCTGCCTTTGCCCAAGTCTATCCTTACATAGGCAGCATTGGTTTGTCTGCTTCAACAGCATTTCCAGCTGGGAAGTGAGGGTGCAGGCAGATGAGCAAGTCACCGCAGGGAAAAGAGGGGATATGAGAGTTCAGCACCTCAGCTACTGCTCAGAAACTGTTCTTATGTATTCTTTAACCCCTCATAAATGCAAACTGCACACTGTCCGCTCTCCCACAAGGGATGAGATGCCTGGCTTTTGCTACAAGGAACTGCAGATGAGAGAGTACAGGTGGGCACTTGCCACCGCACAGCAACCAAACTGTAGGTTGATTCCACCTTGTCCTGCAGTTAGTTGGTCGTCTCCCTAAACTCTGGAGCACAACAGGTGAACTTCCCTAAAAGCCCAGATGTAAAGTCCCGACTCAGGTGAGAGAATGACATGGAAGCTTCTGCGCTCAATGGGCTTTTGCCTCACAGCTCCAACCTGGTTTGACCGAAATTCTTCAGCTTTCAGCAACAGGAAATTGCAGATGAGAAAATGCTCTGTAAAGTGCATTTAAAGAGTTTCAGTCTCAAGCTGTGAAAAGTAGCATCTCCCCGAGCTCTTAATTTTAACACTGCTATTAATACTGGTTTGTCTAATAGCATTTGGATCGATGGAGCATCAGGGTCTTGTTGTAGTAAACAACATCCCAGTGATGCTCAAGAAACCCACATCCTACTGTCACACAGTTTGTTGTCCCAGCAAAACCCCGAGAACTTTACCATATCCCAGCCAAAATACAGATATTTAGGAAGGTGAATCTATTTAAAAATCTAGTTTTGGGTGTTTCCTCTGCCAGGCAGCTGAAGAGGCAGCCTGAAATGCTCCTCAAGGCAATGACAGGTGCTGTTCAGGGACCATGAGAGGAGAAATTAGGGGTTTGGGCAGTGAATTATTCCCTTTCTTTGGAGAGCCTCGGGGACTGTTCTCATACAGGTACTTGGAGGGCTGTGGGGGGAGAAAATCCCTGTCCCAAAATTGGATGGCTTTGCAAACTGCCCCTGAGGATTTAACACCACTCTGGATTCCACACTGTGCTCACTGGGAATGTAGACCCTCTGTGGTAGTAGAAAGGCTGGTCAAGATGGTTGAATGAACTACCAGGACTCTCTGCAGCACTGAAGCCAGAAAATTATGTTGCTTCCAAAGCAACCAGGAGAGGGGTGGGTTCATGGCTGATAGGATAAGGCTGGTTGGTTTCTGCCCCCTGGCAAGGCAGAGACTCCTCACACTCCCTGAGGACAATAGGCCCAGTTCTGGGAATGGGCTGGTTTCAATATGGGACTCTCCATCTTGATCCAGTTTGGATGGGTCAAGACATGTTGAGAAACGCTCTTTCAATATGCTGCATTTTATTAAAAACAAAGTAGCTGTGGGCCAGATTGTAAAACTAGGTGGGCCTCATTTGTCTGTCCCTACTGTAAGCCAATGAAACCTTCAACATACCCAAACTCTCACCTTTTTACCCATTTGAATGAAAAAGCATCACTAATAAAAGAAAATGACTCACCTAATGCTAAACCTGAGCTCTGTAGATCAGCTTTGATCAAATTCACTGACATTTGGATAACTGCATTATTATAACTAAAACATCTTTTAGAGTTTTTTTTCCAGACGCTCATTCTTTAAACTTTGCTTTGATCACTGTGCATATCCTTTTCAGCAGAAATTTGTCCACAGAGGTGAATTTTTTTCATTTGTTTTTCATATGGATTCTCTTTCCTTTGTTCATATTTTAAATCAGTGAAGCTACCCTTCAAGCTAGCCCTTATAATAAAAATGCAGCTACTGTGTAGCTTTTAACAACTCATTTAACCCATCTGTGCCTCACTATTCTTGTTAGCAACCCAAGGCAACTAACACTTATTTATGCAATGAGACTGATCATGAGGCTTAATTAGATTTTTTTTTTGTAGGATAAAGTAAATATTTCAGAAGGGCAAAGCAGGAAAGTGGTGGTTGCTGTTATGGTGGTCTGACACCACCAATTTGTGATATGTTACAACAGTAGTGTTACAAAATGTTCCGTAAAAGGGTATTTCTTTCAGAAAGTACTTTTGAATTATTTCAAATGCTCCAGTTTCCAAATAAGAGTCACAATCTGAGACAATTAAAATAAATGGAAGCAGGAATGTGTCAGGACAATTACAAATGAAAAGACTGAAATCACTGGAGCTGGAAGGGCAAAAATTTGCTTGTGTATAAGTATGTGTCTGTGTATGAAGTGTAGCTTTATATGCTGAGGAGGGTAAAGTTTGACTTTTCTTTTTCTGTGGAAAAAAATTTCACACATCTATAATGCAATAAAATTTAGTTTAGCAATAGAAAAATGCATTTGTAACCAATTTTTCCCTTTCAAGCAAACAGGAAGACTGTTTAAGCTTTAATTTGCTAATTATCATTTACTGTAATTTAGCCATCCAGCTGGGGAAGGTAGGTGTTGATCATTCATTCCCAAAGAGGGCGGCTGCCCGGCTCTAGAGTCAAGACGGTCTTATTAGTGTTTTTTTACAGCATGGGCAGAGTTCTTGTTATAGCTTGTAACAGGGGTGGATTAACCGCAAATAATTTTCAAAACTTTGAAGTCTGAAGCTGTAGCACCTTTTACCGTATTCTAGGAAAAAAAAAAAAAGTGAACATGTTCAAATAACGTTTGCTGGTGAGACTCTTCCCCTGCCTCGTACCAAAGTGCAGTCCTTGAGACTCGCAGGGCTGCCTGCGCAGCCATTTTGCAAACACGTATGTGTGTCATCTGACAGAGTGAGCCCCGAAACCCTGCACGGCTTCTGTCTCTGATAAAACTGTTTATGAGCGCTCACATTTGCAAAGATCAGGCCCCGCAAGCATTAGAGCCACATCAAGCTTCTTAGGGATGGCTTGTTTTCCCAAAACACTTTAGGCTGAGGATTCCTATTAATATAAATCTGCTTTAAATAGGAGGTAGTCACTTTTTAATGCAGACATTCTCTAATATTTTCATGATGTGGCTCATACCTTAATAGATAGCAGTTGTGGTGCAGATCTGGCCACTCAGTCCGCAGTTGCAAAACACATTTGTGGTAACGAGAACCCTTGTTGACATGGAAAATTAATATTAAGAAAATTAATGTAAGGTAAGTCTTTAATGGGTTTTTGTCCGTGTCTAATGCAATTTGACTGTTAGTAGAAGGAAGGAATTTAGTACCAGGTGAGTAGCCAGCTCTTCAGAAATCATGTTTTGTTGACCACATTTTAAGACCTGATGTTTTGATGTAGCATATTGGGAGGAATATCTGCTTCGTAAACAACAGCATGAGACATCACACTCAGGATTCTGCCTGACAGTGTCAGCTGTCAGAACCTTGCCCACAAGAAAGAGTCCCTTGGCACAAATGTTTTTTATGTTGGTGCCCTTTCTATCTGGGGAAGTGTTTTGAAAGCTCAGAAAACAGGACAGGAGAGAACCTTCATGCTCAAACCCACCTACCAGTGACAGGCTGAAAAGACACGTCTTTTCACAAGCAGCATCTGTCAAGTCCTCTGGCAAAACAGAAGTAGCAGTTATAGCAACAGGGCACCAAGCAGACACTGCTCGGCAAAACAAGGCAAGAAATCCTGGATTGGGACCAACCTTCTCTGCCTCCCACCCCACCTTTGCCCCCCCGTCAGAGGACGCCAATGTTGGTATCAGTTTTTGTTCAAGGTGATCTGTGGTTTAGGTGTTATGGTCTTTTGTCTGTTTCCTGGGTTTCTCTGGAATGAAGGAAATCTGGCATATTTTTCTCCTTTTTCTCCCTTTTGCTGCTAGGAAGGTAGGTACTGACTCCCTTTATTTCCCAGTGATTGTGAATATTAGAGATGATGGAGGCAAAAAATATCTGGCATGACATAACAGGAATGAAAGGGTGAGGAATTCTTGGAAGAACAGCCATTTTTTTTTTTCAATTTAGACAGCTTGAAATTGTTTTGTTTAGTTCTTACCTACAATACTTAGAGAGAGGGAGGGATTTCTTGGTAAACATTGTATACTGTCTGCTATTTTTCAAGGACTGGGCAGACTCCTAACAGCCTACTGGGTCCTCCTTGAGAGACACCAATTGCGAGAGAAAGGGTTGTATTTGATCAATAAGAAGTGTCTGTGTGTGTTAGTGTGTGTGCAAATAAAAGGAGCAGCAAATTCAACTCCCTTGTCTCTCTTCCTTCTTGCATGCCAGATCACCTTTAGCATCAGCCCTAGTCCTGCAGTTGCTACTTTCAAGGAGGTCTCATCAACACAGCTGTGGTTCCTGACCTGTTCTGGGTATAGATTCAGGCCCTGTCTTTCCTCATTCCTTCCCTTCACCCTTTCATTTCCATGGCCCAAGGGAAGTGAAAAATGAAAGTTAATTGTTTACTGCACTTGCTCAAAATAAAACAGATGTCAGAAGTTCTCTGAAAGTGAAAGACAATGACTAGTTTTTAAAACACTGATATAATTTAATTTTTTTTTTTTTTTTAAGAAAACCTCTGCTGCTCATCCTTTCATTACCGAGGGTGCACAGAGGACAAGGCTTTTTTATCACAGAACAGACTGTCTACCTGGAAATCCCAACAGAAAAATCTTTCAGGATTTGGATAGCTAGTTTTACCCAGTTAAGAAATAATTTATTCTTCATAACTAATTCAGAGAATCTTTAAACCAGATTGACTAGCAATGTGTTAATGTTCATCATCATCTCGAATACTGTCAGTGCCTTGATCACATTGTTCAGAAGTAACGCATTGATGAAATATGTTTATAAAATATAAATATTGGTGTCCGTTCTCATGTATCAGGTATCATTGTCATGCTCATCTCATGTATTTGTATTCCCAAATATTTAATATAACTTCATTTTGCAACACGTGGATGGTTAATTTATAATTAGTTCATATACAAAAAGTAACAGAGTAATGAAAATATTGCACCTTTTTTCCCCCGAAAGACTGAGATAATTAAAATCAACTTTAGTTGTCTATGTTATTTTATATAGAGTGGATATATTTATTTGGACACATATACATTAACACACACCTCCAAAATAGATATGACGTTTTGATACTAAACCAGTTGCATTTGTCATCAATAGCAAAACATGGACCCTTTGTAGTTTTCTGTTACATAAATGCAGTACAGAAATATTAAAAT
Organism: Lophotriccus pileatus; assembly: GCA_035583135.1. Taxonomy (NCBI): domain Eukaryota; kingdom Metazoa; phylum Chordata; class Aves; order Passeriformes; family Tyrannidae; genus Lophotriccus; species Lophotriccus pileatus. The sequence goes on from JAWWES010000081.1 coordinate 129,572,171, forward strand.
AATATATACTCACCATACTACAGCAGAAATTTTTCTGTCTAGATTTTGAACTCTATGCTCATCTCTACTAGAAACCACTCTTTTATCTTGCTTTACAATGTTCCTTTCTCATCAAAAAAATGACTGCTTATATTCTCATAAACCATTCAACAGACCGATAAAGATAAAAATGTGCACAAAGAATAGAGTACAAAAGTTTATATCAAACAATGCACATCAAAGAGAAGAGACTCAACTTGCTTTTTTCTACCTCCACCCATATATTTTCACATTAGTCAGATCATTACTACATCATTGCTAGTAGCCACAAATGGCTCATATTTATTCATTTCTTCTCATTCAAAATGATTTTTTATTAAATCCTTAACTACCATATCAAAATAATATACTAATAAACATTTTAAATAGCTGATAATGTAGAACATTTGAACTTCTAGTTCTTGTTCCGTGGACCCCAAAATAAAAACACATCAAAAGAGAAGAAAATCTAAAATTTCAATTAATCATAACCAGAAGTTCAGGCAAAGACAATATTGAAGAGACTTTATAATGCCTAATATCCCCTGAAAATATTTCAATTCCATATGTGAATATAAAATAACCTCTTGCTTGATTTTGTTGACCCAGAATTGTCAGTGGAATAGAATCCTCAGTAACTCCTAAAGGTAGCAAAGTGTGATTTGCTCTGATTTCAGCTTAAATTATCTATTTGTCGATATCTGCCTTTTCTCTCTTTTAGAAAGCAGAGAGGATTTGTTCGTTCATGGTCTTTAAAAACACTGTCTTATTTTCATTAAGCTAAGCCCACTGCTGATGTAATTCTTGCATTACAAAGGTCTTAATTTAAACCATGACATAAATGCTTTTCATCAGTTGATTTTTTGTTCTTTGTGCCAAATTTCTTGCATTTTTAAAATAAAGAATATGGTGTATAATAACTGCTGCAGGACAGGCTGCTTTATTCTTAAATATGAAAGACAAATGGGGTGTGACATGCATACGTTTCAACATGCAGCACTTACTTCTTCAGGACCTTTACTTTTTCCACTGTTTTCTCAGTAGACTATTTCACTTCCTTTGAATCGGGCCTAACGATAACACCGGATTTGAAGCACACTTCTCGGCGTTGAGCACACTGACGGGACCAAGAGGTGAAAAGCGCTTCTAATCTCTCTCCTCTCTCTCTTTCTCTCCCCCTCCTCTCCCTCTCCCGCTCCCTGCCTCCCTCTCTTTCCTTCCCCCCCTCCACTCAAGGATTTGGGGTCTGCAGATGATAATTTACAGAGCATTTTGGAAGAAGGGTGGGGATGCATTCCTAACACCCCAAATCCTGGTTTGCATTACACATTAGGGATTTCAAAGCACACCAAGATTTAATCATAATCAGAAAGTAGAGAAATTGTTTCTACAACATTCTGCTGCATCGAGTCTTTTTTTCCTCCCTCTCTCCCCCCCTTTTGGTATCACTGTAACTAATACAAAAAAATTGTATCATCATCGTGTCATACTATCATTGCAATGATCGGTGAGCTGTGCTACTGCATCTGGGGAAACTGCAAACTTGTTTGGGTATTATTTTGAGTTTAGGAGCTTGTTTAATTTTCAGATGGAGTAAAAAGTCACCAGCTGTTTCTCTACTTAAATGTGAAAGTACCGAAGAAATTTTTCTTTATTAATGTTACTACAAATGAATCAATATTATAATGGAAAGGATGCAAATATTTTACTTAAGCAGAAGTTTCAGTGTGATCTACGGTAACACCAAACTGCAGCATTGGTTCATTGACCTCCACGGGACAATATTGCCAGATACAGAACAGATTTAGAAAATCTCAACTGAATTTGTGGAAGGAATAAAATCTTTCATTGATCTCTGCATCGACTCCATTTTAGAAGGTGTTGACCTGATACTTTTATGTTTTTCCTGGCTTTATACTTCGTCCCTAAAGGAATGCTCCTAAAATTGCCAAAGGCAGGATACAGTGACAGGCTGACCTTTTGTCTGTCAACTTTCTTGTGTTATGTAAGATATTAAGTGAAATGGAAAAGGTATCTTTTTCATTCCAATTAAGAATCTGTGATTCACTAATTTTACATGATGTCATTTCAGTAAATTAATTTTTTTTCCTGAATATTGGACATCTCAGTAAAATTGAAGCTGAAGGAATCAATATTGTTACTATTAAATACTTAGGACTACAGTATGTTGTATATTTCTAAATTGCAGACTATATCAATAAGGTTAGATATTATTTAGTTTGTTATTTTATCATTTCTCCTTTATTCATATTACTGTCTATGCAACGTGCTGTTGTATGGACCTGAACTGAAGAGGAGAGCAGGGCTATTCTTTAAGGGTGTGTTCATCTTTACATTTTTTAAACCTATTTTGATAGATTTATATCAAGGCTGAAGTAATTCACTATGGGAAAAACTTGGCATCAAAACTTTTAAATACAAGCAGATTTTTCTTTCATTTTTTTTTAAAAGAAAATTTAAAAATAATTCGGTATGTTCTTAAAGGCAAAGGTTTAAGTCCTGATTCATTTTAAGTCAATGGGAGTTTTGCCATGACTTCAGTGGAGCCAGGACTTCCTTCAAATTATGGGAAACAATTACATTTAAGATTTTCAGATGGAAATTTTGTGCTTGTATAAATTAAAATTGTCTTTTTTTGGGGGGTGGCAGGGTATACATATTGTATAATCCATAGCGTGAACTCATCTCTGGATATCTTTCTGTTTACTATCTTTTTTTCATTAAGATAAGTAACAGTTCAACATATGTGGTTACTTAAGAAATTCCTCAGGATCTTTAGTGGAGTCTTTTGGGATAAGATGTGAAATCAGCCGTTGTCATTCATAACAAAGATCCTACATAATTTTTCCAAAGAGTTCGGCATGCCAATGAGAGTGGATAAGCATGAGTGACTGTAATTTGCCCATGCCCTTTCCATCTCAGGTTTGGATCTAAGATGGGCCTCTGCCTTTCCTGCCCTCAGCTGCCTTCAAGTACCTTTGCATTTAAGTAACTTATATCTTTGTCCAGGCCAGGAGAGAAGTGAACTTAATTAACTTTCCTTGCTTTCCAGAAAGACGAGGTTACTGTTGGTGAAATCCTGCTTACCTTCATCGAAAGACAAAACCTGACCCCCAGAGAAGTAGTTAAGGACTTCTTGCATGATGTACCTATGGGATGGGACCAGTCTCTCTCTCTCTTCCAGGTAAAGATCTCTCACCTGGCTGTATGGCTATAGCTTTGCAAGTGCTACTAAACCTATGTGAGGCAGATGATACAATTCTTGTACAAGAGAGGAGAGTTCAACTGGACCTATCCCAAACTCCCTGCCTTGAACCCTTTGACCCCCAATACTCACCTGGGGGGCTTAACCTCACATGTGGGGGATTTTGGGCCAAGCTGGACTAGTGTAGAAAGGACAGGCCCTTCCCCATACAGCCAGGGTGGGACTGTGTCTGGCTCTGACAGTTAGTACTGGTGTTCCTGCAAATGTTTCAGGATGTTAGAAACTGGATCAGCTGTATTGTCGTAGCCTGAGATGTGAGCCAGTATCTAAGGCATTTTTGGGTGTTTCTTTGGATATGAGATTGATAATAATTCTCTGGTGCAATCCTGCTTATTTACAAAGGATAAACAGAATCTACTTTCCCAAACCCTGGGAGGAACTAGCAGCAGCATGCAATACCTTTGCCCAAAATCACTGGCCAGCACTTGCAGAGGGTTTTCCACTGAAAGGGAGCCCTGCTGTCTGCTTTCCTCCCTAGCTCTGCTGTGAGCACTTGCTCAGCTGTGCCCAGGCTAATGTCTCTCCTAGCACACAGATTTTGTGGACCTTTCTCTCCACTGTCTGCACACCTCACACCATCTGCACCAAGGGAGGCAGGACTCCCACACACCTCAGGTGCATAGGCTGTGCAGTCCAGGGAGATTAGAGCTTCCACGTCTCCCTCCTCCACAAAAAATGCTGTGAACCCGAACAAACTGTGTCAGCACTACATTATGGCCATGCCCTCCCAGCCTGGGTACAGGTATGATAGAGCTGCCCTTGGCATGTGTACCCTGGCTGCCTGCCCTTCCCCAGTGCTTGGCAGAAAGCTGAGTGACAAATGTCACCTAATTATCCAAATAAATAGTTCCTTCTGCTAGATACACATGTACCATTGCCTTTTGAGCTCAAGTGTGCATCCTACCATGCCTGTGATGAACAGGCAACATTGCAAAGGCTTGAAAATGCTAGTGCTGACAGTAAGCACCGAGGCGAGGCTGAACAGTGAGCTGGATTTGGCCAAAGTCAGCAATTGCTGTGTTAGCAAACATGGAAACAGAGCCAAGAGAGTGAAACGCTGGGCCTTTATTCCTTCCTCCACATACACTGTTCTGCAAATGGAGGCCCTTTACGTCTGGGCTGTGCTCTGCACGTAAATGTACCATTGCAGCGTGTAGCTGCCTCTGCATATACACTTTTATCATTATATTAATTTCATCCTTCCTAGGGGAATAACTACATTACATGTTAATACTATCAATAGTTTGTACTGTTAACATTCTCTTATACTCCCATAAAATCTAATAATAATTTTGTCTTTAGAATAAGCAGTTCTACAGCCTCAACCTAAATTTGCATATGTATGACCAAATACCTTTTTTTGGTGCGAGGATGAAGCATTTTCTAAGATTTTATAAGGTGGGTCTGTTTGTTGGGGTTTTTTTTACATCAGCATACTGTCCAAAACCTAACAGAGATCCCACAGAAGCTCGATGTTGCAGGGAGTGCCATGCAGCCACATGGCAATGGGATGTTGCCTTGTGCTGCTGTCTGTTGTGATACAGCGTTAATACTGTCCGGTTCTTTATTGGCACAGTTACCTGTGGACAAATACATCTGGTTGATGTATCTGCAGTTTCAGTAAAACATACAGGGTGTTTCACGGTGTAATGAGAACTTGTAATTTCAATTTGTGTAGCTTTTAGTGTATGCAGAAATAACGTGCTTCTGCGTGCATCTCCTATCGTTCAAACATTGTATCCTTTTTATTTTGCTGCTCAGAGTAAACACTGGCCTCTGTATATCCATCCTGCTCTCCATCTGGTATTCTGAGACTGCAAGCAGTAGTAAAGGTGGGGCTACAGACATCAAAGATACTCATACATCTTGAAACTAAGCACTGTGCTAAACTCCCTTTAATGCTTCTGTGGGAAAGTGTCTCCATATGTCATCCCATGTATTTTCTTTGCTATTTAAAGTATTGCTTAATAGTACACTAAGCTGGTGGAAAACTATTTGCTTTGTTAGGTTAGTTCTACTCTGGCTTAATGCAGGGTTGGTTAAGCACCAGAGCCAGAACACAGGAGCAAGTGGGACCAGGAGCAGTTGGGGTGGGAGGAAGACAGACTGGGGCACCTAGCAGGCAGTGGGGTTTCCATTGCTGGGAAGTGATTATCAGTGCATGTGAGGGGAGAAATCCTTGACTGGCTGGGAGGTGCTGAGGCAGGGATGTCACTGGACTTGTACTTCATCAATTGCACAAACTCTCAGTGAGAAATTGGGGTCTGTATCTGGGAAGTATTTTCAGACCTTGTAAATCCCCATCCCCATTTTGTTTGCTTGAATCCTACCCATTTTGGACTGTTTTTCCCAATTTCATGCTTTTTCTCTTCTCTCCTCAGCAATTAGAGCACCCTTCTGCAATCCTGTTGTCTTGTTTCTTGCTTTTGCTGTCTTCTTGTGATTCTCCCAGCTCTGTAATCACTCTTTTACCAAGTACCCTGGAAACACCTTCTTATGCTCCCCTTCTGATTTCTGAGGGCTATTTCAGGTTTTGACTTCAATCTCGTTCCCTAGTTTCTTTATATTTCATCTGTGAACAACCTCCTCCAGAAACAGATGTGTAGAGCTCATTATTATGCTAACAATTCCTAGACCTACCATGCATCTTCTGCTATGTTGCCCTGCCTTCTACTTTAATTGTCTGCTTTCAAACAAAAAAAAGCCCATCCTTTCCAATTTCACACCCAGGAATGCAGAAGCCATGAAACCAGAAGGACCATCACTCCTTTAGTCTTGTTTATCTGGACTTTAAAGTCAACTTCCTTTAGAAACTTGATTCTTTAAATTTGGGTTTATTGTTCTCTCCTCATTTATAACTACAGATCAAATGTCTTGTAAGACTTTGTCCTTCTTAAAGCTGTTATTTCTTTTGCTCTCCAGCACATGGTGACACCTTTTTTGTCTTTCCAGGTTCTGCAGCTTTGGTGAGGCAGAAACCAACAAATTCCTCCCTGGCCATTCTCTGATACCACTTGAGCTCCTGAGCTTTCTTGGCTGCTGCCCTATTTCTGCAAGAGACCCCAAGCGAAGAATGGGGTTAAGAGGTAGCTTAACTATTTTACCTGTGCTATTGCAGTGGTCAGGAGCCCCACTCTCACAGCAGGACTTCTCTTGCACAAGAGAGGGTTACATGAGTGAAAGCCTTTGTGGACAGATTATTTGATTTAGCCCTAAATCGTTTCTCTATACTCTCCTCCTGTCTTCCTGCAAGACGTGATCAGAGTGGACGAGGCTGTTTGTGTGAACGGACTGGGTACGACCCTTCCCGTGTGTTACACGGATATGGCCTTTTTGTCCGTGGCTCAACCCCATGTGCACTTTACTCACTGCAGTATCCCAGGAGGGAAAGTAAGAAGCCTTCAAATCCAATGGTTTTATTGGAATAAGGGTGGTTTTTCAAAGGTGACTTTCAAACAGATGGTAGAAAATTTCAAGGCTTTTGCTAGTGTCTAACTGTAATATGGCATAGATACGGGGGCTGCATTATCAAATGGTAATGAACTCCAGTCCTATAGGATGTGTGTGGCAAGCAGTTACACTTATTCTGAGGGCTTTTTTAAATCTTACTATTCATGACCTATGCATGATTTTAAGCTTACCATACAGGAAAACTGGTTTGTCTCTTCCTCCAGTTATATTATTTATAATAAATAAATAAATAAATAAATAAATAAATATATTTAATATAAAGAAGTATAATTGCATTTTCCAAAGATCTGCACTTATGGAAAAATACTTTTGACAATCAGAAACTGAATGTCCAGTACCTGTTACCCAAAAGACTTCATGGCATTTGAGTCTGAAAAAAATTAGGTCTCACATCTTCTCATGAGGCAGCCTGGTATGGTGATACGAGAACTGCTTTGCATTTAGAAAGGTTGAAGAAGAAGGGATTTGAGCAAACTAACTCCATACATTCAGGACTAGAAAAATGCTGGTCCATAAATTAAAACTTTTCAGAGAAATCAGGTTCTACTTACTTTGTTGGAAGCACGACTGTGTTTCTAGCCAAAGGAATGAGCACAGTTGATCCCTCTACATATAATTTTCTGAGTTTGAAAATTCAAACATAAGAGAAAGTATCTCTCTAACTTTTCTATAGAGGGACCCCTTTTCCTGATCTGAGAGGGGCTTTAACAGTAAAAGTGAGGACAGCACTTGACTTGGCCCTGTATTTGTACTTATATTATTGCCCCTATTCACAGAGTGGAAACTTGCTGGATTTCTTCCATTAAGAGGAGAAATTGATGATAGGCGTCAGGAATGTCTTTGGTTTATTTACAAAGCATGTACTCAGAATCTTGTTTCTCTGAATGCAGTAGAAACAAACAACAGGCACTTCTCTTACTCAGAGTTTCCAAGCCTGAGTGTGTAGTGCAGTGTGTTCCCCATAAAGCTGTGCTGCTCCAGTTTGGGCCCCTCGCAGCACTGCTTCCCTGACTGCTTTCTTATGGACAGTGAGGTGAGACACACACATGCACACCCCGTGCTCCCCCTCCCCCCCCATCTAACCAGCTGGTTTCACAACCTCTGCATGCCATGGCAGATTCTGGTCAAGCTCAGCTTACTTCTGATTGAGCTCTGGCATGATTTGGGTGGCATCTTCTGTTATCTCCAGCCTCCTACTCCTGAAGGGACTAGAATGCTCTTTTAATTTGGCTTGAAGGTTATACACATGCAGCAGCTTTTCTGAGGTATATGACTGTAGATTAAAAAACTTCACTGCCATGAAAAGTAGATACAACCCACACACGCACACACAGGCACACTCCTGCATGCACACATGCATAGCTTCCAAGCCTTTGGAGCAGCTGAGTAACTCGTAGTGTAAGAGAATTACAAAATTGTTTCATAGTTGTCTAAATAATTTACATTTCTCCGTCTCTTTGTTGTAGGCCAGGTTTCACCCTGGTTTTACACACTAGCTTATCTCAGATCTGTGGCATGAACTTTCGTTGAAGGGAAATAAGTAAATGACAGCAAAAAATCTTGCAATTTAAGTATCATTTCTGTTTGCCTGTGACAAGACAATGTTCTCACATTTCAAACAAGTGCTAATTTTTATGGTATAGAGCCAGTCACTCTTGAGCTCTGTTAATCACATTTTTATAGGAAGGTGCAATGTATAATGTCAGAAAGAGATTTTTCGTTCCATCAAAAAAGTTCCCCAAGCATTTAAAGCTAAAAAGGTGGAGACTGTGAGAAGGCAGTTACACTGTGCTGTATTTCTTAGCTCACAGTCTTAAGGCTTTTTTTCGTCTTGAATAATATTTATTGGTAGCAAAGAACATTAAAATAGTTGTAAGTGCAAGTGAAGCTAAAAGCAGACTCTCATCAGAACCCACTGCACAAAAAGTGGAAAGCTGGTGGAAGAAAGTGTTCTCATGGGGTTGTTGCTTTGCAATGTTTCCATACTTTCTTCCCAGGATGAACTGCTTATAACCTGAAGTACACAAAGTTTCACTTTTTCTCTTATCTCCACAGTTCCCTGATCTCTGCAATTTGTGTATTTTCGTATGTAAAATTGACCTGATTAATTCCATTTTAGGTACATATGCACCATTCAAAAACAGTTTTAAAACTACTGTTAGGGTGTGATAAGCATTACATTTATCACATTTACATCAAATAAGAGAATAGCTAACTGTTTATGAAACAGGTTCTTTGAATCTGATGTTGAGCCAATAAGAAAGGGATGTTTTCAGTGATTCTTTTCATATGTTTATTGGATGCACACATTGCTTGTATCTGTCAATAGCATTGAAAGCTATGCTAGATAGGGCAAAATAAACATTTTTAAACATGAACAGACTGCATTGGTAGCAGTGGAATGCATCTAGTTAGCTAAAGACATTGTCCTCAGGCAGTAGAGAGATCATAATTACAGTTGCAACTCCATGTTCTGGCTTATTTTGCTCTGAGGAGTCCAAGATTTTGGATCCTTTATTTTGAATAAATGTGGATACTTCCTCCAGGCTCTGAAAAAGGAAAAAATTGACAGCTACATTCCAAAGAAAGCTTAGCTGGATGGCAAATGAGTGCTTGCAATACTAATGTGCTCTTTGTTTAGTGGTGCAAATCATTATCATCACTTTTAAAATGTGTAACTACAATAAATATTGGATATGGGACTAAAGAGTTATCTTCATTTCATGAGTTAAAGATTTCCATATGAAAATAATGTGTTTGTGTGAAATCTTTTTTTTAACAACCTTCAATAAATTTATGGGAAAAATACAGTGGAAACCTCTTCTCTCCAGTGCCATTGGGGTTACTTCAAAGGAACACACAAAGGACAAATGAATCAGATGCAGGGAAAGGGTAAAAACACAGCTACATCCTTGATTAATTTTGTCCTGTGATACCCAAGAGTCTGAAGTTTTCCGTAGTTGTCTCCATATTTGTAAAACTAGGGTGCTGCCACAGATACTCTTCTGTACTAAAGACAGCATTTTTAGCATCTAGTGTTCTTCTTCACCACACCCATCTGTAGCAATTAATTTTCTATTTATTCTCAGTGGCTTCAGAACAACATCCAAACTGATACGTTCCTGGTTGGAAGAGTTTTAAGCATGTAGTTCTCTTTTGAAAAAAGGAATTATACACCAATTTGGTTGTAAACATCTTCATTCTGCATCTTTAGAAATCAATAGGGACTTAGAATCACACACGGGATTTAATGGAAAAAGTTATAACCCTGTGTAAAGACAAGCACCAGCAGTGGAACAGTGATAAATGAAGCTGTTCAGGCTCCCTGGCATGTTGACTGTGTGGAGTACATTTTACTGAAACAGTTTCCATATCATGTTTGGCCTCATGAATGTTCAGTGGTAGATGCCAAATCCTGTCCTCAATCCAATCTCTGCAATTCTCTTCAACCACATTGCAGCTCTCATCTGTTTTCTTGCATCAGATTCTTTCACGGGAGTTCAGCCATGCCAAGCATCTTGAAGTTGTATTACCAGGAATGTTTCAGGCACAAATCTCAGCCTCATCACTGAAGACAAGTGCCTCTGCCCAAATGCAGAAAGACTTGCTTTGCCTTGAATCCAAGGGAAAAAACGGCAGTTTTGCAACACTATGAGTTGAGAGCTTGGCTTTTAAAGCTGTGGCATAAACATAGGTGTTGAACCAAAGTGGGATTTGGACTTTGGAAGAGGAGTCAGTGACAGTAGGAATCTCTGAAATGTTTCCAGCTGAAAAGAACATTCTCCAATATGTCCCTAGACTGGTCTGTCTGTAGGGCTTGGGAAAAACAGCATTTCAATTTTCTCCATTACAACCCACATTCACAGACTGAAATTATAGCTGTGCCTAGATCTGATTGCTGTTTCCACCCCCTCTCTCCCTCCCTGGGGTGCCAACCCTTTCTCCCGTCCTTCTGAGCTGAAATTAATGGAAGAAGAGGGAAGCTTTTGTTATTCTAGTCTCTGTGCTGGCTGGGGCACTAATGGGCTGACCAGAGTGTCAAGATCTCCCCAGAGGAGAAAGGACTAGCCAAAAAAAACCCTGCGATGAGCAAAGGCAAAAATGGGCAGAAGTGTGAGTGTTGAGAGCTCACAGGCAGATCAGGAAGGTACCAGGGGACCACATCGAGCACAGGAACCCCAAAAATGCCCACCAGGCTGCAAGTATCTGGTTTACCACTCAATTCTTTGCTTTTCCTTAGCTAGACTGCTGTACCTTCATAAAAAGCCTTTCGTGTCATCATCCCTCATGCTCCCCAACATCACTGTGCCAGTCAGCACGTGTGTGCTCAAGGAACATCCCCTCTGTCCTTGTCCTGCTCCCTCATCAAAGGGCCTGCTTTGGCTCCAAGGAAGAGCTGCTTTCCTCTCCTTCCCAGCCCCAGTGCAGCTTCTGTCTAAAACTGATCCAGGCTGAAAGTAAGAGGAGAGAAGCGAATTTGCAGTGTGACTGTGTTACAAATCCCAGTGTAGACAAGCCAATGCCAGAATACTACCCTGCTGGTGCTGGGACATTTAAAGGGTCATGGATTGGCTTTTGGGGTGCTCAAGCACACTTCTAACTGAAGTGTCCTTTAAAAGAAGCTTCAGGCTACAGATGGGAATGAATGGAGGATGGACAGAGAGAGACCTGTGAGGAAAAGCAACTGATGGGCAACAGCAAGGAAATGAGGAAGGTGTTGTCTCTTTCCCTGCTGAGAACAGGACCATTTCATTTGAAGAAGAAACATCTGAGAAATAATTTTAAAATACTGTCTCAAAACATGTAGGACTAGCAGACATCAGTCAGGGAAAATCTGTCTTTAAGTTCCAGACTCTGGAACTGTATTTCTATTGTGTTTGAACCAATTCAGTCAACCCCATTTAATTTCCATTGTTGAGGGAGTCTAAAATAGGCAGGAAAGAAAGAAAGAAAAAACCCAAAGTCTACTGGAGAGATCTGTTGAGAAACAAAAGAGCATTTTGAGAGGAGGGGGAAAAAGGTGGAGATCTGAGAGGAAGAATATAAAATGTAGCTAGTGAGGTGACTTTTTTTTTTCTTTAAAGAATTTGCCCACCTGTACAGTAAATATAAAATACACTGGAAATAACAAGCTAATCTTCTAACTTTTCTTTACGTCACCCTTATGGGGAAAATGCCACAAGAGAAATTTATCTGACATGTTGTAATATCTCTCTGCATTTTATACCTGTCCAAAATGAAAAAGTGAGGAACTTTGTTTGAGTTGCAGAAGGGGTTTTGGCTTACTCCCCATGAAAATATGATTATAAATTCCTCCTGCATTTACTGTTGGCATATTATAAACAATTGAGTCCACTGATTACTGAGCTATATAAGAATTCTCATGTTATTTGAGACTTAGTTCATCAGGTGCTGTATGAAAGTGACATACATATTTTTTAACATCTAAAAGCCAAACTAAAAGGAACTTTTTCTGTTCGTGGGATTTTTATTGCTGGCCTGGGGAGGAGGAAAGAAACTGTGGGAGTTCTTGCCTCATACTCCCAAGCTGATTGCTTTCAGTGCAATTTCTACCCATTTGCAGCTGGGCTGTGAGTATTCCTGCTCTGTGACAGTGATGTCCCCATCCAGATATTCAAAAATGTCAGTGTCCTTACTTAAACCTCTATGGTTCAGCCTCTGCATTTGATTCAAGATTTTGAAAGTCTTGGCATCTATCCCAATGCTTCTTGGTGAATTGTAAAGCGTGAAAGAAGCTGCATTTTGGCCATCCTATTTCACCTTAGTGTGGAACACTGCATTATCTGCCACAGATGGGGAAAAGACATGGGAATGAATATAATCCATTTATTAGTTTATGGTCACAAAGTCCTCAAGGGAGTGTTCCAAAACCAGAATGCTGGATTTAGTATTTCTGTGAGTTAGGAGAAAAATATGACTTCTTATTAACTATATGACCAGTAGTGTGCAAATTTTTAATTAAGTCATCAAAGGTGCAGAGCAGTCACACACAAAAGCATTCCTATCAGACTTTTTTTTGCAAGCAATTAATTTTTTTAGAAAAGCTTTCTGAGATCTTCAAAATGAAATTTAAGAAGAGATTATCTGTGCAAGGATGAAGCAACTGACGAACACCATTTCAGAAACCATTACTACCCACTACGGAATACAGAGCTCTGTGCATTCTGTTGTATTCTACAGTATTAGTCATATTCTGATGCATTCTTACAGACTGTATATTTTCGCCTATTACTGCTATCCCAGGCAAACCTGAACCTCAGATATTTGGATAAGTGAGAGTGAGGTGTTGTAAATTTCCTTTTTCTGCAAGTTTCTCACAGTTTAGAAGGTTTCCTTAAAGAAAAAGTGAAGCATGGGCAGTTACAGCAAAATGTACTCACATTGTCCCTTAAGTTTGCTTCAGCTTGATCATGAAAGGAACTTTGATATTAATAAGACATATTATCTGAGTGAACTAGCAGACTTCATTCTTTCAGTTTGACTTGTCAGTTGTGGAACCAGATTTTCTGATATAAGGATGTTTTCTTAGAAACCTGTGGAGACGATCACATTCATTTGCTGGAGTCATGGAACATCCAACAGTATTTGGATGTCTTTAGATCACACCGGATTTCCAGCATACTCCAAGTGCATACTTCAAGGTGTTTAGAATGGATCATAGATCCCATTTGATAACATGTGCAAGGGAGGTGTAATACGTAACTTATTAAACTGATAGTTCAGGAATCAATTACTCATTGGTAAGAGGCTCATACAGCAAAGTAAGAACACACTTATTAGATCAGTTTCTACAGTAGGATGTAGAATGCTGTGGCCCACAATCTTAGAAGAAGAGGCAGGAAATCCTGTGTTCCAGGTTTGATTCCAGTATCAGGTCTTTAATGACATTGTTTATTAATATAATCATTATTTGTACAACAGTGTCACTTAGAAGCTTTAAATATGAGACCACAGCTGAATCATTTTATCTCCAGGGATCAGTTTCCCAATGTCATAGTAATATTTTAGAGCTGTGTTGTTAGGAAGACTTAGTAATGTTTGCTGAGCACTTTGAAGAAATGATACAACATATTAAGGTATAAGGAGGGTTGTTATTTAAAAAAAAATCATTATTTTTCAAAAGCAAACAATTTTGGCAACGTGATAAAAGGCAGGAAGAAAGAGGGAGTGTAGGACTGAAGACGGTATGTTCAATTTTTTTCTCACTAAACAGTAAACTCTTTAAGGAACACTGTATACTTTCATTCTCATTGTTCCATCACACAGCCTCTAGCACTCAAGAGCAGTCATTTCATATCTCTATTTACACTTCTCAAGCCATGGACTGTGCTCATGCTTTTCAGCACTTTATACATTTATTTAAGGATCAACTCGGAGTACTTACTCCTCTTATTGGGAAAACACATCACATTCACACATCACAGCCTGCAACTGCAACCTACTATAAATCATATGATATCACTGACACCCCCCTTTCATCTCCTCAGAGATGTAATGCTCTTTTCAGAGGTTTTACTTTCATTTAATTTGCTTTGCTACTTCTTCCTTGGGATTGAAATACATAGTCTTTCATTTCTTTTCTGAGCCAATGGATTTCTTTTTCCTCCTGATGGTGTTAGTTGTCGGTGTATGCAAGCAAATCCATGCACCTTTGGCAATCAGAAGCTATATTGCAAAGTCAAGTCCTTCGCAAAAAGGCAATGCCCAAATCTAATCTAATCTTCTTGCACAGAAGTTATTGCATTACATCTATTGGTGGTACAGTTCCTTTTTGTTTGTCTAAGTACAACTTTGGGGATGAAAACCAAGAAAGTACAACTCAAGCCATGAACTTTTTGTGCTATGAAGGACAGGATAAAATGTTGACTTTGCTTTCAGTAGTTTTAAGCTGAATTCAAGTAGTATAACTTGGGTAAGTGTCCAAGTGAGAAGAAAAAGTAATTTGACCTAATAAAAAAGACATAACACAGAAGAGACAATGTCAGGAATGGAAGGAGGATGCCTAGAGGAGAGGCCAGTGGGAATTGTCATAGGCAGCCAGAAGTGGGATGAGATTTGGAGTATATTACTGTAAAGATGTAGTCAGGATGATTAAAATAAAAAATAAACAGAGAAGACTTTATTAATTTTGAGCTCTGCTGGTAATTCTGTAGCATACTTAAACTTGGTCCACAAGCTGCTGCTTGTCAGCTCATTAAGTCAATCCACTTGCTTTTTTAATCGCCTCTATTGCTGATGATAAGCACGTAAATGTTTTGTGGCAATATTATGTGACAGCTGCTTCCCAACATTGAAAATATGATCTAGCTCTGAAGAAAAGGTGATTAATGAGACTCCACAGCTCTTCTGAAATTTCTTTTGTTGTGACTACGGAAAATAGAATTATGATTTAAAAAAATATGCTAATTCCTGATGAACTTCAAAAATAAGCAAAAAAGAGTCTGATTGGGACAGTTTGGGTAAATTTAGCTGGTGTGAATCGGTGGCTAACATGACACAGCTGGCTATGTGGTATTCCAGCAAACTTCTTTCTGTTTTCTGCTCAAAGTCACCATTAAGTCCATTGCTTGTTTCTAAAACAAGCAGTTATAAAAACTGTTTCTAGTGTATAGTTTCTCATTTCTAAAAACTGTACATTAGTTAAAAAAATGCATTCGTGAATCTGGTCACAAGACACTGCCTTGACTGTGCATGAAAAACATGCTGGAGATAAGCTGTTTGTCTGTCTTTCTGCTTATAACAAAAGGTCCAACGCTGTAAAGATAGTTAAGCCAATCTATCTGGAATAAGAACTGAGACTGTTTTAAAAACTACTTTCTGAAAATATTCATTTGCTATCTATAAGGGCGAAATGGGCTCTTTTTGAATTAGAGAACATTATCTTCTTCAGGGTTTGCAGGATTATGTCTCCACTGTGTGAACCCAATATTCACATAGGATTGTGTAATGGTAAAAGTATTTGGCTGGAACAGCCAGCTTTATGATTGACTGATGATATTCTACTGAAGATTGAAGATAACATTTTCAAAAGAAAAGTATTGCTGGCACTTGACTACCTGTTCTGTACAGCATTTATTCGCACTTGCCAACTAACCAAAATAAAACTTCTAATGCTGCCAGTTTGTGACCTTCTTTGCTGTAAAATATTCTGTTACTAAATCAGCACTTCTCTGCTGCCTGTGTTTGTCTTAAACCTTTTTGTGAAACAGTATCTACCTCCTTAGAGCCATTTACTGCTCTTGCTGTGTACGCAATGAGAGTTCTGTGCAAAGATCAAGGGGACATTAGGTGTAGTTACATCCAGGTGATAGTGATGCAGGGTTTACTTTAGGGTTGCTCATTTATTAGGATACATTTTGTGTGTTCTTACTGAAGGACAACTCAGCGGTATTGAAACCTGAACTCATTGTTCTCAACATTTAGATGCTTTTTACACTAAATAGTTAGGATGAGTTGAGTAAATGTTTTGAGGTTTCTTAAGGTAATGAGTTAAAGACACATGAAACTACAGTTATGTTTTACCAGCTTAATACAGCCATAAATTGTAATGCCTGATTTATCCTGATGAAATAATGAGAAGATGTTAACATTTCTCAGAATAATCTGTGATGAATAGGAAGTGTTTTTGCCTATGGCTATATTGTGCTAGAGTCTGATTATATCAGAGCTCATAAATTATAAAGTCAGAAGGGACCACTGTGATCATCTGGCTTGGCCTCTTTTATAATACAAGCCATGGGACTTCCCTGAATTAATTCCTGTTTGAACTGGAGCACAAAGTTTAGAGATGCAGCCAATATCAATTAAAATATTTCCAGTGATGAAGAGCCCACAGCAACCCTTAGTGAATTGTTTCAAGGAAAAACTATCCTTGCCCTTACATTTTTGAGCCTTATTTTTATTTTGAATTTCCCTTAATTCAGCTTCCAGTAATTAAATCTTGTTATGCCTTTGTCTGCTTGACTAACTCTTATTTATCAAAATCATATTTCTGCCATAGATACAGTCTGTGATCATCTCAAATCTTAAGCTCTTCTTTTTTAAAACAACAGATGAAACTCTTAGAGTCTACTGCTATAAAACATGTTTTCTAATGGTTTAATCAGTCCCATGGCTCTTCTTCATAGTCTGTGTAATCTCTTAACATCCTCTAAGGATTGTAAGCATCAGGAATAGACTGTAATCTATCATGACTCTTACCGATGCTAAGTGTAGCAGTGACATCATCTCCCTTGCTATTTGTACGTGTTCTTGTATCCTTTGGATCCCTTCTGAATGCAGTGCCCCTTGAGAGGTTACATTCAGCAGGTTACTGACTATCAACATTCAGAGTGTAAGTCAAAGTTTGAAATATACTGAGTAATTTAGAAGTAAAGAAAATATGTGTCTATCAGAAGATTCTAGCTTCCCTATGCAGGAGAAAATTATATTCAAACTGAACAAAACTGGACTTGAGTGCAGGAAAGAATTCCACCCACTGCCTGACTCTTATATATGTCTGTGCATGTGGTTGTGTGCAACAGCTTTAGTGCTTAGTGGAGAAAAAGGATTGAGCTTCAGGTGCCCCACTCCAGAGCACATCAGCTGGTGAAGGGAATCAAAGAGAGAAAGTGGTGGGAGGCTCCACCGACAGCAGAACTTATTCCCTACCATTCCACAGTGCTGTGGAGCTGGGCCGGGGGAGGGATATCCTCTGGCATGCCCTCCCTGAGCATCACCAGTCCCAGAAGATTGTATGTCAGGAGCACATGAAGAAGTATAGGGGTGCTTGGAGATTTCTCCAAGTCTAGATGACAATAAAAGCATGGGATCATTCAGTTTTTTAAGCAAGGGTAGAGAGATAGTCAAGACAATTTAATAGCCTGGCAGTTTTCCTTCAGCCTTACATGCTGATTTCTCTGACCAAGTCACTTTACACTTCATTTTGGAGAAGGAGTAAACATCCTCACACCACTTTAGACAATGTCATCAGTAATTTGTGAGTTGCACAGGCCCCTACATAAACCAGCCACTCTTCCCCAGGAGATTAGTAAAGCTTGTGCTAAACCTTGTTCCTATGTATAGCCACTGTTGTTGCATGAAATATTTAGATAAAAGCTGGTGTAGGTATTGCTGCTGATATTTGCATTGTGTTTCCTGTGGCGACATGGATAGGTCTTCAATTCACAGATATTGCTGATATCAGCAAATAGCACAGGGCAAAGATGGACATACTTTATACAGTAGACTAACCTGTGGCAATGTCCCCATAGGGACTATATTTAAACTAATGTCCCATTTACTGTATTTATTTGATATACCAAAATTAATTGCAAATACCACAGCCAATTTATGTGCTTAGCATTCTGTTACACATCCTTGAAGTCTGAAATTCATTAACATCATACATATTTTAACACACTCATCTCTCTCTTTCTCTTTTCTTAACTGTGTGCAGGATCTAAGATACTTTCCTCAGGGCTTGGAGATGTGTTGCTCCACACTATGCTGCAGTACAGGGTCTTGAATATACTCCGTAGGGCTTTAATGAGTGTTTATCTTCTGATGGTGCCAAAAGGCTGTCTCTCAGTCAGTCCTTCCAGTGGCTGTAATTTCTCAATGTCTCATATCTCAGTGTAGCTAGATTTTACTATCCTTCATAGCAATGCCAATCACCCAGTGTTGTAATAATGTCTCACAGAAACACACGCTTGCCCACTGCTGTATTATATCAACAAGAATTTATTTCTTCAATGGCCTGAATTTTTTCAAGGTCACAGTTTGTCCTGGGGAGATCCCCAGTTACAACAAAATCTCCTGTTTAGAAGACAATTAGGTTTGTGGTGGTAGTGAGTTCTCATCTTTTCATACACACCATTCTTCTTTGTCCTCTTATCACCAGCAATGACAGTGATGCTGGGTCTGTGGATGAAGAAATATGCACAGAACACTGAGTGCAGCCTCATGATGCTGTTGAGGCATCTTTACTGTACTCCTTTATTCAGGTACCTGTTTCTCTTTACTCGGGAGTGGTTGTGGAGATAGAATCTCATACTCTGTCCAGGTCATTGCAACCACCCAAGCTAAGGCAATCTGGGGTTAAGTTACTGTATCTCAGTTGGGAAACAGTCTCAATTCGCAACACGCAACTCAAAACCAAAGCAATATGGGCTAAATTTACACTCAGCTGTTACAGTGCTTTAACTTTTTATTTGCAAGAGATGTACAAGTACTTACCATGCAAGTATCTTCCAGCTCAAAATTGTAACTTCTTGCCTGCATTTTCTCAAGCGGTCCATTCCTGCCATGCTCCAAGGCCTGCTAGGGATGCTGCAATTTTTCATAGCCTCTTTTGCTGTTTGGACCACATTTCCCCCCTTCTCACATCTGCTTACCAGGTTCCTCCATATCCTTGATATAGTTTGGCCAGTCTGCTGTGCCTCTGGCTCCCTAGACACAGAATTTTCTTCCAAAATGGCTCTGAGTTATTCTCAAGAATTTCTATTTTCAGTCATCCAGCTGCCCTTACATATACTATCTTCTGTGCCTAATTCATCTTGATAGCTCCAATATTTTTGAGAGGCAAGCAAAATTTTTCCCTGATGTCTGGCTACCCTATCTAGAAAGCTAGACACAAGCACTTGTAAAGCTTTCTCTTGTGAAGTTTGTTTTCAGATATTTTCCAAATCCCTGCCTTGAAACCATCTGTATAGGAATAAATAAAAGGAAAACTATCCACTTCACACATACCACATACACTGGGCAGAGTTTTGGTGTTTGGTTTGGGGTTTGGTTTTTTTTTTTTTTTTTTGGTTGGTTTGGTTTTGTTTTGTTTTGTTTTGTTTTTTTTTTGGTTTGGTTTGGTTTGGTTTGGTTTTGGGTTTTTGTTGTTGTTGTTGTTGGGTTTCTTTGTTTGTTTTTTTGGTGTTTTTTTTGTGTGTGTGTGTGTGTGTGTTTTGTGGTTTGTTTTTTTTTTTTTTTTTTTAATCCCTGGTTAAAAATGGTATATGGCTGGATTTTCTGTCTGTCAGAGTACTTCTTGCTCATTTTCACCATTTTCATGCTGCAGGACTGCTATGGCTAAAAATTAGTTCTCTATATACAAAAGTAGAATTGCTTTGCAGAGTCAGAAGCTTTTGTTAAAAGTTGTTTGTGACTTTCTGCCTTCAAATATACACTCGCAATTGTATTGCCAGACACTCTTCCTAGTGCATGTTTTAATCTTGTTGGTAAGAATGGCCTTGACTTAAAAGCTATGGAATATTTCTGTCTTCAGTTCAAAGCCTCAATTCTGTTTCAGTGGTGTCATACTTGCCTATGTGTTATAGTCATTACATTTAAAGGTGTGGGATGTGTTTCCTGATAGCTGTGATGGTAGCATTATGCTGAAGTTTGCTTCCTATAGCATCCTTCTTCAGTAGCTGCACCAAGGCTTTCCCATGCATTCAAGATTCTTGGAAGAAATAACAATAAATGTTTCTGTAATCTAATAAGAGAAAGGAGACAAAATAATATGGAGAAGCATAAATATGAATAATTAAAATATATGTAAATAAGATTATGAAAATATAAAATGAGAATGTAATGGAAAAAATGAGACACCATCAGCCTTCCTTCTCTCTTCTTCATCTCCTCCTCCTGTCCGCCAGCACTCCTTGGGAGTCAGATCTCGTTAGCATTGTCTCCATGCTGAGCCAAGCAGTGATCCCTCAGCTCCCAGTGAGCCACATCAGCAAGCTGGCATGGCACAGATCACTGCTGTGCAAATGAGCTAGACAGGGCCTGGCAGCAGGATGGCGTAAGGCAGAACTTGTTTGTTCAGGCACATTTCTGCCACTTATCAACCACGCCAGCTCAGGCAGAAATTTCTTCATCAGTAGTGTAGACGTGTCCTATGCTCCTGGACATAATTTGATGCATGAGGTTAAACAATACTTTTGTGGGGCTTTCTGTGAGTTCAGACTTCAGTGACATTGTATGTACCTGCCTTTTCACACACATAATACGGGAGGAAGCCACTACTATGCAGCTTTTAAACCAAAGCAGTATCAAGCCCCCAACAAAACCTACGGGACAGAAGTCTATTCTGTGGTATATCTGGTATACAGCTGAATCAGCCTGAAAACTGCTTACCATAAGAGGAATTAGGTGATCATAAAAAGAATGTGACATCATTTTATGCAAATAATAACTTGATGCTTAGAATGTGACTGGTATTTCATTATGAAATGATACAAACATTTAATTAGTAGTTTCATCCAATTGGTACCAAAGACTGGCCATAGATGGCTGTAAAACAAGCACCTGGTCTTAGAGTTGCTGTCCAAGTTTATCCCACTTCCTACTCCTGCTTTATTTCTAAGACAGAAAACACTGACTTTCCTGGGGTGCGAGTAAGGTACAAGTTTTTCAACATTGCTTGCTGATGGGTATTGACAGCTTCCCTGGCTGGCATAACGAACTAAGGTTACCTCTAAACTGGTGGCCCTGCAAACAATTTGGAGGTCCTGAAATTAAGCAAGAAACATATCTACATAGGAACCCCATATTAAGTTGGGCTTTCAACATGTAGGACTTTCCTCCTCAGCTGCATTGTACCTCCATTTCCCTTAAGAATAAACTTCAGCTCCCTATCCAGAAAAGACCTGGGGAATGAAAACCCTGGGACACACCAAACACACACATACCAGCACGTCTAACTGCAGTCTGAAGAGCTGAGTAGTTCCTTTTTCCTTGTAAAAATTTCCCAGTGAAGCTGAGGAGTAAGATAGATTGTATTAGGTTGAGGAAAGCCAGAGAACAGCTTGAGGGCTGAAGGGAACACGTGTGGATCCGATCACACCGTTTAGCTGTGTGGTGGAGGCACTTAATAGAGAAGACACAGGGCAACAGGCAGGACTGATAAACAAGAGTCAAGACTCTTAATGCCTCAGCACGCAATAGGAAAAGTCTCATGGGAGCTGAGAGGGTGTTGGTGAGGGGCACATTGCAGAGGCCAAGAGCCCAGCTCTGAAGGGCTTTTGGCAAAGCACTCTTTGAAACACTCGCACCGTATCTCCACCGTGTAGCTGGTGTGTGCCTGAGCTGGGGCTCCGGCTCATCGGTCACACAGGCTCAGGGCCCAGCTGGACTGCACCGTGACCAAGTGCTTGCCTTTCCTCAATGCAGCTGCAATGCTAGCCATACTCTGCTGACTGACAGGACATTAGGCAGGCTGCAAAAAACTGTTCCAGCACAACGGCTGGAAGTCATATCTCCATATTGTTCTTAGCTGGGTACGCTAAGAGGAAGGGAGATTCCCTGGAGAAAAGTTAAAATAATTTTCTGTAAGTCCTGATAAAATCACACTCTTTATGGAATGCATGAGCCTTTCCGTGACACTCAGCCAGCCCTGAAGAAGGGTTGGTAGAGCTGTAGTATTTACACCTCAGCCATTAGTCTCACAAGAATCAACAGTTATGGTTGTCCTTTCTTGCACTGCTTTGAAGAACCTTACTTCTGTCATGAAACCACTCTTACCTTCATTTGTAATTTCTTCTCTGACATGCCTGAGGTCGGGAACAAAGCCTAAAACCAAGTGTGCTAAAAGCATGCTGTAAGTACTGTCCTTTGAAAAATCAAATGAGCTTCCTCCTAAGATCAAATAAGGATATTGGTTGAGCCTAGTTATTCAGCAAAATGCTACCAAACCCCTACTTTTCAAAGAGTATCTTTAATCCTATCAGGAATAAAAAACCAAAACCCACTCTCCTGAGAAAATCTGGATTTTTTCCAAACTAGAGGAGCAAACCTGTCCCCCACAACACTCACTCAACTCTTTTCAGTCTAGCTGATACCTCAAAATCTGAACATCTTTGTTTAAAAGTCTTCTGAGGATGTATCTAACAGGAAAGAGGAAAAGGACATGAGATGGAGGTTCTGTGCACATCTGGAAAAATTATCTAGAAGAAAGTGGGGTACATGTGCTAAAGAGAAATTAAACAGTAGGAGGTTGTATTTCCACATAAATTGGGTCTGGCATAGAGCCTGTAAAGCAGGGTTTGAGCCTGCATGACAAACACGTATTGGGAAAATCTTGGTGTATCCACATATTTGGTTTAGGTTTGAAGTGCTGGTGCAATGTGTGTGCATGGGAGAGAACCAGAGCTCATGCAAGTGAAAGAGAGTCGGTTTCTGTGGCTATGCCAGCAGAGCTTGAATATATAATTTGTGGCATGGGAAGAAGCCATCATAGAAGACCTCCATGGTGTTGAAAGTATGATGAAACTCCTGGGTTAAAATATTAGTACAAAGAGAGTACATGAAGAGTCAAAATAAGGAACACAGGAAGGAGAAGGAACTATAGGAGTGATAGGGAGGGGGACAGTAAACTAAAGGCAGAGGACAAAAGTAGGGGAAAACAACTACTGCACACTGTAAGAGGAAAAATCTCAAAATACAAGAAGATAGGAAATTTGAAAGGAAAGAAATGGTGTGAAGAGATTGAAGAAATACAAACAACATAAAGCCAATTTTTAAAATTGTTTTTGGTAAGCTGGGAGTTTTCTAGGGTGAGGACTTCTTGTTTTGGGGGTTGTAATGCACTACACAGTTGCAGCTGCTTGCTACCCCTCTTATGATTTCAGTTAATTTTTTGTATTTGGTTGAGGTGGGGTTTTTTGGATTTTTTTTTTTTTTTTTAGTTTGGGCAACTTTTTCCTTCATTTCCTTGACAAGCTCCCTTGAAAAGCTTTTTCTAGCTCTCCTTGTGCATCACTGTTACTGGCCCCATTTACTTTCCAAAAAACATTTTGGTCTCTTAGAAGTTTTAGAGATTTTGCTATATTAAGGGAAATTCTCAGCTATTCCTTGAGCAGTTGATTCTCTTCGTATCAGTTACAGGTAAATATGAAAAGAATATCTTGCCTCCTGGACTTGCCTGAGATAGTTCCATACTATTTAGTCAGGATGCCCAAGTACAGGCAGGATGTAAACATAAAGGATGCAGGGAAGTGGAGCACAAGCTAGAAAAAGGGAGTAAAGAGCCAGGCACAAGAAGGATGTGGGGGTGAATGAAACAAAGAAAGGGCAGTCAGGAGAGAGGCTACAAAAAATGGAACAAAAGAAAAGCAGAATGTAGAATAAAAACTTGATAGGTAGAGGAAATGAAGTGACATGCAAACTGAAAATAGAGTGAAAATAGAATTGAAAATGAGGAAATTAGTAAGGAAATGAAAATGTAACAACATTTGTGCAAGAAATCTAGAAGAGTGGGAAGAAACTAAAGGAAACTGTAGGGCAAAATAGAGGAAAATTGAAAAAAAAAAAGTAGAAGAAAAGCAGAATAATAAGCCAGTGAGTAATTTTTTTAAAGAGTAAAAATTGACTGAAGTCAGTGTCCATTTATTTATATGTATTGTTAGGGAAGAGATGCACTATATTTTTATGTAAAGCCTGAGAGATTGGGAACAAATGTTTATACAGGCACTCCTGTTGGAACACATATTTTTGTTTTTCTTAGGCCTTTTATTAACACACAGTTAGATCTTTGTGGCTAATTAGGCTGCTGCATTTCTGATATGTTATGTAGAGTGTATTGACATTGAGAGAGAGTGGACAGGAGGCACAATAGTTCAGTGATGTGTATATAAACATTTCTAGCTACACCCACCCAGAAAAAGGTTCTAACTCTCTCCATGCAGAAAACAAGTCAAGACCTTTGAGAAAGTAAGCAATGGAGATAAGTCTAAGCTGCCAGATTTTTTTATTCTGTCCAATAGGACAGAAAGGAATGCTACGGAAATTAGAAATTTGGCCTAGTCTTTTGAATGCCACTTCTATGCGTACACACCTCTATTTATTTTACCACAGTCATTCAGGTATTTTGGCTTTTTTTAATCAGTTTCTAACAAGAACCATGTTCAGTTATTCTATATACTTTTTCCTCCAGTTTTGAAGCACTACCTGCATTAATATGCACACAGCCATTGACTTTGCTCATGTATATAAGTGCTCACCATTGTTACTAAGGCCTTGTAATGCCTTAATTCACAAAAAAATTGTTCTTTTGGTGTGAAGCCATACACTTTGTTGGTTAAACACTAGCACCTGCATGGACTTTAAATATGTTTTAATAAAGGCCATGAAACTGCCCTTTAGTTTTACATTTTCTTGTACTTAGATTGTGCCCTCATTTCTTGTACCTATTTACAGTATTTAATGTAGATAGTTAAAAATGCTTATAAGGGAGGCAGAGAACAGTTTAACCTGTGACAAGGGCAGCATTTTTAAATTCAACTGTAAGCACTTAGTTAAGAAAAATCTGTTTTCACTTTCCTGATGGATCTCTTTAAACAAAATCCAGGTTAACTACATTCAGCAAAGCCATGATTCAGCCTTGTCAGAAAAGGTCAAATCCTGGAGATCCCTATTCAAATGAGCAGTCCTTCAAACTGTGAGCTTTTTCAAGTGAAAGGAATACTCTCGTGATTTTAGGATTTGCAGAATTTGGCCTCCAGCTAACCACTTGGCAAAACTTGTGCCTCCACAATATTTGTAGTCTAAAGTAAAACCACTTAAGTGGTTTTTGATTCCTTTACTGTATTAACCCCCACCAGAAAAAAAAAAAAACTGCCAGGTGATGAACTTCCCAGGGATTCAGAATGTTTGCTAAAATGATAACAAAATAAGGCCCTAAAAGCTGAGTCACGGAATTTAGAAAACCAAAGTTTTACAGCAGGTAACCTAGGGAGTAATGAATTCCTCTCACTTCCTCTATGGATTTGCGTGAATGTTAACAAGAAAAAAGAATTTGGTTTGGGAAAGCAAATTGAAAGATAATCTAGTCACTTTAAAGGGGCCAAATTCTGTAGCCTTACCACAGCAAAATTCCCAGTGTTGTCATTTGACATCAAAAGAGTGTTGCCTGACTCAGGGCTGCAGCTCTGCAACAGGAGATGTTACTGGAGTTAGTACTTTTATTTCCCTCCATAAATATTTTCAGAAGTGAAGCAAAGGTTTCCCTCACCTCTGTTGAAAGGAGAGAGAGAGGCTCCTCTTTCCCAGCCTATTTGATAAGAAGCACTACACCACACCCCTGTCTCTTCTGGCCTGTTGCAATGAGAATGTCTCCTGCTGCTTCAGAAGATATTTGAGGGCAATATGTGTTGATCTGTCCAAGGATCCTTCTGCAGTCAGTAATGTCACTCCATATGGCTCCATTGCACTGCAAGCCAACACAGTACGGAATGTATTCAGAATCCTGTCAGGAAGGAGAAAATAAAATCCACAGAGCAGGCATTCCTCAAGCAAGGTTCACAGCAGAAAAAAAAAAATGAAACAGAGCTACTGTAGGTTAACAGCAGAACTACAACTTTTCACAACTCCAAGGCATCTCTATCCGATTATCCCAAAGGATTTGGCAACTGCCCAAAAGGAATGATATGGTTGTCTACTTTTGTGGGAAGAAACAAACTGCATAAAGTTAATTTCTTTCAATGACAGACATCTGTGATTTTTCACTGGGTTTACAGATGAAACTAGTTCCAAAAGGATGGGGGTTGCAGTAGTCCTGAAGCCCTGCATCTGAACATTACATATTATTTTATTCTGAACGGATTTTCACTAAATCAGGCTACAGATTTTACATGAGTCAAATTAGGTATCTTAACAGAGAACACTTTATGATTTAGGAATCCTCAAAAACTAGCTGCTCCATGTTTCATAATACCATAATTTTGCATCCTGCTATCTCTAATGCTCTCCCTCTCTTGCACTGTTCCCCACATTGAATCTATCCCAGATGCAACACTAAATACCGCTTTATCCAAGACCTGTGCTTTTTCCACCTCTGAAGAGAAAAGAAAACCTTTATCTAGCAATACATATTTCTGATTGTTTGGTCCTTAACGTGTTTCAGGCTGTTTCACATTAGTCTCAGAGACCAGGATGGCATGCAGAGCAGAAGGCAGGTGAGACAGTTGATGATAAATGAAATTTATCTCATGAACATCAGCACCTCATTTGTGTACATGTGTGTTTTCCCCGTTGCTGAGTTAATTATTCTTGGTAATAATACTGAGTCAGACACCTGACTATATCATTGCAGACAAACCCATGTTATTAATGCATTTTCACTAAAGTAATCCTTGCCACAGGCAAAATTTTAACCTTCTAAGGGGTTGTAAGCTGCTCATGCACGTAGTTGCTCTTCCCAAGGAACAGACTTTGAACAAACTTAAACTCGTAGTCCCAGTTCATGCCTTGTTCTCCCTCATCTGTGGGGAGGAATAAGAGACAGAGCCACAACCGTTTTAAAAGCTCTGAAGATTCTTTGACACAGATGAAATTTTATGTGAAGATTGTTTAAGAAAAAAAACCCTGGGTTGAAGAACACTTCTTTCTTTAAGTGACTGCAGTTTCTTTATTAGGTACAGGAAGAAAGAAAAACACCAGCTCTTGCTCATGATGGAGATAATCCCAGCTGTCACGCAGCAGCCCAGAAGAGTTGAGTCCTGTTTGCTCCAGTGACTAATTCCAATTGAACAGAGCACATCTTGTGCCTGCTGGCATTTTGATTTGAACGACCTTACCACCCAAAATGAGGTATCTCACTTTTTTTGCTTTCCCTCCAGCAGAGAAGAGCCCAGCCTGATGACACTGGGGCTGGCGGTGCAGCTGCTGCTGCTGGAACACAACTCAGCTGCCCCAGCGCTGAGCACTGGCGGCTTAAAGCAGAGTTATGGGCAGCAATGCTAAAGAACACACTCTTACTCAACAGAGCTGTTCCCTGCATGTCCTGGAATTAGAGCTGCTTACTTTTCTGACCAAAACCTGTTTTTACTATTGTTAGCACTGCAGACCTGAGGAGCTCTGGGAGGCTGAGCTGGCTTCTATTCTGTTTTGTACATCATCAACCAAATTGTCAGCTAATTTCCCCTGTGGAATCTTTATTACCAGCAATGACCTATGAGGCACAATGAGTATTTTTTAATTTCAAATCTCATGTGGAAGCTTCAGGTTGGCAGTTGGGAAAAAAAAAAAAAGATTTCTGATGTGTGAACTCAGCAAATATGATATGAAAGTTTTTGAAAATTAAAAATAAGGATCTTAATTTTTTCCCTGGTAAAGAATAACTGAATTACAAAGACATTTTTAAAAAGTGTCTTTCAGGGGGGCTTTGTGCATGTGATACTTTTATTTTTTCCCTTTTTTTTTCCCCTTTCTTCTTTTGTGTCTTTTTTTTTTTTTTGTCAGTTGTTCTTTAAGGCCCTAAGTCCCTTGTTTTCAAATCATGTTGAAACATACAGTTTTGTTAGCCCTAAAACTGGCATCCTACAGGTGTCAAAAATAACGAGACTGTCTTATAAATCTTAAGTTCCAGAAAAAATAAGGTGGAGTTTTTAAACTTCTAATCTTTTATCAAATCTGTGGTTTTGTATTTTCAGATGTTACAAATGTGAGAGGTAGAAATGCATGCAAAGAAAAAGCAGCTTAAAACGGTCATGAGTTCATTCACGTCCAAGAATGGCAGTTATAAAGGAAGAAGCAAATATTGAAACTCAAGATAAAATCTTGAGACTTTTCAAAACTGAGCACCACCATCCCCCCAAACCAAAAGCAGCTCTTATTCTGGAATTCAGATTGTAGAACTCCTTTGAGAAGGTAGAACAAAAATACAGCACAATAGTGTAATTTCTTTAAAGAAAAATTAACTTTTAAAATATCCTGAAAGCAAAGCCACTTAAAACTCAGCAGCTGGTATAAAAAAAAAATGGAGACACTGGAAGACTTGGAAGTGCAGATTAAGGGATAGTTCTCTTAGCCAATTTTGTCTTCCGCTCTCTTTGCCCAGCAAATGCCGTTTTTTGAGGTGAAGACAGTTTAAACCAACTGTCTCCTTATGGTTTGTCGAGGTCAGCGGGAGTACTAAATGTGAAAGGACTGAAGCACTTAGCCCTTGTCTAGTTAGCCATTATAGCAAGCCCTGTTGACCCTATAGCTCCTTACCCTACAGTGGTACTTTAGGAAGCCCACAAAACAATTTAAATTATTCTGAGAGTGGACTAAAACTGATGCAGGGAAAGTTTTCGACTGTACTGTCAAAAAAAAAAAAAAAAAGAAAGAAAAAAGGGAGACATTTGCAGAGTTTGTAACCTAAAAACAAAACTCCATCCAGTGGCAGGAAGTGTAGTGCAATGACAATTGGGCAGGAGAAGTAAATAGGATTGAATTCAATTTCTATTAGAAAGCTCATTGTAGCTCTAATTCTAGAGAAACCACAGCCACCTGACATAGTAAACACCGTACAGGTGGAGACCATAATGCAACTTCAAAAAGAACAAGAAAAGTGGAGATCATGTGAATGACCTCTCTACCCTTACAAAAAGAAGCAGTGGAAATAATTCATTGGTGTAGTGACGAGTAGGTATTCATTCAAAGAATACATGAAAAATGTACCAGGTATAAAATTTTCTTGACTGTAACACTTCTCTAAGGTGTAAAATACATTTTAAAGAACTACTTATCCTATTGTTCAAAAATTAGCTACTTTGGATGATACAGAAGCTCATTTTATCTCAGGTTTGGCTGAAATCCAAATACTTTGTGAATTCAAGTTCTGTGTGAACTTCTGTATTTTTATCAGCTTTGCAAAACTCTAAGAAGATCAAGTCAAGATAGAAGACTAATCAAACAGAGGGAGCTTTTTACCATCCCTAAAGGCAGTGAACTAACACTGAGTTAGTAAAATTAACATGGGTGGAAGCAGTTTGCATGAAATTATCATCAGCAACTTTGCTCAAAACACGAAGTAAAATTTTTCTGAGACTCCAAATGCCTGTTACACTTCTGAGAATGATTTTATTCCTTTACTATCCTATTTGCTCCACTTACTTTTGGCTGGAATGTACAGAACGGATGACTTGTGTGCTGAGTGCAATCTTAAGCCAAACCAGTCATAACTTTTTGCAGCAGCTGTTCCCTTAAGTTTTCCAGCCCAGATCTTCATACTTATAAGAAATTGAGAAGTTGGAAAACTTAGATTGCTGGGTGTTCTTTCAGGCTGAGCTCCTGAAAATTATTTTAGGGAAAACAAAATTAACACACTGTTTTAATTTCACTTCAGAATATACAACTTTCCTGAAAAAGATGAACAGAGAAAGAGCCACAGAACGAGCCCGTATTTGAAAACCTTTGAATTTGTGATGCCTTTATTGAATACTCTGCCTTTAACTTGATGAGAAATTATCTGTCTCCTCAAATAGTGGCCATTTTGTTTGCAGTCGTTGTTAGGTAAGAAAGGTGCACTCCATTTCCTCCTAGAACAGAATTACTTTTATTTCTTGGGTTTCATCTCAAAATTAAAAGAAAGACAACTCAAAGATTAAGAGAAAAGTTGAATAGTTTTGTGTATGTACATAGATATATAAAAAATGCCAAACAAACACATAACATATCTATAAAGTAAATAAACATCATCTATAATGATAGATGGTGTTGTTATTTGGTACTTACCTGCATTTTCAGATACATTTTATTGTAGAGAAAATAGGAAGCCTTGCACCAAGAGATGTTGCACAGCCACAACATGATGTCCACAACACCCTTCTCCAGAAGCAGTTGAATACACAGAAATTCCAGGCTTGATCCTTTATAGTCATATCAAGTGTTACCATTAGTTTGCAAATCATCAGCAGAAAAAATCTTAGTTTTAATCAAGTATCTAGCTATAGACTGCATTAGCAAAATGACTCAAATATTAAATAACAAATCCAGACTTAATCTGCCAGTGCAAACCCACATTTTCTGTGACAACTGCCAACCTCCACCACGGCAATAAGGGGAACTCCAAAAGGCAGTAGAAGAGCCCCTTGCTTGGTATCCCTATGGAGCAAACAATTTTGTCATTTGGAATAATGCATTGTATGGTATTTTCTACCTTGTTTGGTATTTAGGGTTGGAATTTATTGCCAGGCTTCCTGGCAGCAAGCTGTGCAGGTTGCAGGCGGAGGCTGATGGAGGTGAGTGAATTAATGTGGTGGCTGTTTGGAATGTCGTCCAGCTGCCAGGGAGAATTATGTTTGTTTGCCTTTGGCACAAGTGTGAAAGGAACAGCCATAGATTTCAGAAGTGTGAGTCTACATTTTTATATCTCACACTAATGAATACATTTTTTTGTATCCAATACATTTGGGGAAATAGAATTTATTTGTAGATTTTATTTACCACTTGTGTGGTAGAGAGGGAATGTTTCCTCAGAGACTGAACTTGTATTATAGAAAAGAAAAAGAAGGGGGGAAAAAAAAAAAGGGAAAGACCTGACTAAGCCAAAACAGTGTCAGTAGAAGTTAAGTGTCAGTTACCCTAATTTCACTGTTTTTGCAACTGTATCTAAAGTCAGACCATAGGATGGGGAATTTCAGCAAGATTTGAAAAGTTCTTCAAGTAACATTTCTCTGGTGGTAGAGAAATGTCACTGAAGGACGTAACTTCATATTTGTTTCCTGCTGGAAATTTATTTCTTCCAGTCAGATCTTTCTTTTACCTATAACCTGTCAGTTATCCCCACCCCAACCTCCTGTGCTATCAACAGAGGGATGATAATGCTATTTGCAATGTGCTCTGATGTGAAAAGTACTATAGAAGATTGAATTGTTGTTGCCGATAGAAGCAGAAATTTCCCCAGCTAGATCTGTCAATAGCTGACACTAAAAAAACAAGGTACAAAGTGCATTTGAAGACTGTCAGACACCAATGTTTTTTGTTTTCTCTAGCAAACTATTCCTTAGATAACTGACTTGACCTAGTGTTGTTTAAAAAGATCAAGCACACAGTGTCTCAGAAAGAAAGAAACGGATGGAAAAGAATAATATTGGTTACTTCATACTATGTAAAGCCTAATGGTCTCTTGTCCCATTATAGTGGGTAAATGAAACTATTACTTATACCTCTTCTGTTGGTCTTAGTAATATGGAAAGGAAAAAGCTTTCTGGTTTTGATTCAGTAATGAACTAAAAATAATAATTTGCAAAATTATATAATTTTAATAATTGTTTGCAAAAAGTCACACTCTAGGACCGATTTAAAAAAAAACGAAAATAATGAATATTTATACCTAGCATCTTACTTTCTATGTACAGGCATGTAACTTACACATATGATCAGGAAAATTGTAATTTCAAATAAGGTTTGCAATTTAATTTTAATGGTTCTAAATTTATTGTTTATATATTAATTGATTGCTGTTAAGACTGCAATATACTTAATGTAATTCAATGACTATTTGAAGAGAAGCAAATATATTAAAAATTAATGAGAAAATAATTTGCTGAATCAATGTTTCTCAAACACTTGTTTCACTCTAACCATTTAAAAAAAAATATTTGTAACCTTTATCAGACCCCTTCCAGGAAGCAACGATGTTTTAAGTGGCATGTCCAGCAGAAGAAAGAAAAATAGATGTGAGTTTGCAAACAGGACTATTTTCTGGTACGATGAAGATGTGAGATATCACTTTGGAGATGGGATTAGTACTGAAGAGACAGAGACAAGAACAGGGAAGAAGGAAAAGGGGGGGACAACGAGAACAAAAAGAACAATAGAAAATAGGGAGTGGAGGGTAAAGAATGTGATGGAGAAGAATGAAAATTAGAGTCAATGGGGACAGATAAATAGCACAATAACCCAAAGCATAGGGGGTGGGAAATGAGAGAACTACATAAAATAAGGACAGGGTGAAAAAGCTACAAAGGGAGGAAAAGAATCCCTCATGAATTCTAAACTTAAGGAAGAACTGCAAGTCCCTCTTGGATCAATCAGTTCTTCCCAGTTGCCCACACGCAACCCCCGTGAGTCACCCTGTGGCAATGGCTGTGCAGCCTTGATGTCAAGACAACTATTTGGAGCTGTGGTCCAGCATTAGAGGGAGCAGGAAAAGATGGCAGAAAGAGTCCCGTGGCAGGGAAACCTTCCTTCTCCCAGAGCTGAGGGCTCCTGCCAACAGACCCAGCTGCAGCCAGCTCTGGCTGGAGTCACTTGGTACTTGCTCTGCGAGCAGGGTGAGCGACCCAAGAGCCGCAGGGGTGCCGCTGGCAGCCAGACCGCTACAGCTTCCAATCTGCTTTGTAATCTAGTGCCTGAGCAAGAGAGGGTAGAAGGACAGTTGGCAAACAGAGCAGCAGGAGAAATAAGAAAAAGTGATACCAAAGAGGGCAAAAGAAGGGAGTAAAAGAGAAAAACATTTAATGGTCACAGCCTCTTTACAGGAAGAAATGACTTGTAGTACGTACATAAGTGATCCCTACGCAAATTGCAGGTAGGAGAGGCACGGCAAGCAGCCTGATGTTGACCTCATGAGCCGAGTGATATATATGAGAGCAGAATTGGCATATTTCTGTCTCAAAACTGACACATTTCTGTCTCAAATCCGGCCACTCTAAACATGGAAATACTTCCGCTAGGGCAGTTCAGTGGCATATGTATGTATCAATTCCTTCCTGATCATCTTTGACCTTTTTCAGAAGGCAAACCTGGATTTATCTTCTTTATTTATTTTGCCAACATGGCTGTATTTGTCAGCAGAATAATTAGTTGAGTCAGTAGAGCTCTGGGAATAGACTTCCAGTTGACATGCACTCCCTCTACTGGTTGGCATTTGCATCAACCCACCAAGATCAAAGACAAATTTAGGTCCTCTGGCTTTTTAAAAAGAAAGAGACTCAAAACATTCTGCTTAATTATTTTGATACGACTGTGAAATCTCTGATGCTCAATGTCTTAGTGGACCAATAGGACATGGAGACTGATGCGCTTCTGCCTTTCAGACAAAAGATTTTAGCCTCTGCACATTCACAGCTTTGTTTGTTAAAATAGTATTTCCACTGTTTTACTGATATGACTGTGCATTAGTGTCCCTATTTTCTTCCCCACAAAGACAGGTCAGCCATGATCCCTCACACAGTCATTCCCAGTTCTGGAACAAAGGGCAACCAAAGTTTCATTTTGGGGAGATCTACACATAATCATCTGGGCATTATTGCAGGAAGTCTTGCTGGTTCACCTTCTCTGAATGCTCAGATAGTGGTGAAATACAGTGCCAAAATATATCCGTGGTGAAACAACTCAATCTGAAAATTTCTGTGGAAAGAATGAATTCTTCATTTTGACTGAGCCCTGTTAGAGCATAACCATGTGAGCAAGTGCCCACAGTTGGGAACAGAGTGAGGCACTTCAGGGAGCCAAAACACGCTGCATTCAGAGCTGGGTGGGCACTGGCGTGACCAGCAGCCACCAGAGCTGCAGGTATCCAGCGGCATGCCGAGCAGTTTGGGTTAATGAACTCAACTCGATAGCAATCGACCCTTGAATGCCAGTCCTGTCTCTAACACAGAGTCCTGGTCAAAATCTAGTTATGATCTTCCCGATTTGCTTCCACATCTACAAAGTGGGAATAATCTTATAATACTTATAATACTTACCAGGCACTCTGAAGCAGATCTTCAGTGTCTACACTTCATCTCATCTGTTAAGCTGCCTCTGCTGGACTAGGTCATGCCTCTTTGGTGCTACCACATAAATGTTAAAACTGAACCATCATCTGGTCTTCAAAAAGAGCAGCTCCAGTTCCCTGCCTTTTTTTTTTTTTTCTTTTAAATAACCCTTTGAAATACTGTTTTAATAAAAAAGTACAGAAGGAAAGTCTACTTTGCCAATTCTTATGTCAAGATCTAGGACAGATTGCTGGATAGTATTTAACATTCAGAATGGAATTATTACTTTGGCCCTTAGGCAAAATGTACCAGAAACTTGTCTAGGGTCATGCCAACAATAAATGATGAAGTAAGAAAATATTTTTTTATTTTAAATATGGTCTGTGAGTTTTTTCAAACATGAAGACTAAATTTAGACAATTGTCTTAAAACAAACTCAGAGAAAATTTAGATTTTTTTTTCCTGTTCACCAATATTCTAACTATTCAAATTTAAAACAAGCAGTATCAGTCAATTTCTATTTCCTCTCCTAGAAATTTTTCTTTACCGGTTTTTAACTGTTTCCTACTGTTTTCACAGTTCAGTGCTTGCAGACAGTAAAGCAGCTGAACAAAACAGACATCCATTAATATTTCCAAGGCTTTTTCAACCCACAGGCAAAGCTATATTCCATTTGTCCATAAAAATTTCACTCAAGCTTTTTGGGATTTGTTTTGGGGTTTTATGCTATGAAATCAATATTCAAATATATATTCAGTTAAATTAAATTATCAGCTAATATTTGCTAGAGCTTATATCTAAAGCTGAAAAAGTTGATTTTTATAGTATAATCCAAATGGAAATGTAAGTTGTGTGAGAATTGTTTTACTATCATTGCCTACCCCATTATTGCAGAAGAAATCAGCACATTGCTAAGACAATATTTGCAGGACACAAAACGCTCCAGGTACACAAAACAATTCGCAGATTATGTGATACAGATATATCTCAAAGGCATATGTATCTCAAAATCTTTCTAGCAACACTTTCTTTTTTCAAGGAACAAATCAAATAGTGCTTATTTTAATTTGAGACCAATGAAAAAAAACAGAGCTGATGGTGTTTGTAACCACTCAGCATTTCTTTTCTCACCAAACACCATTCATCAAACTGAATAATTTATTCCCTTGGATACCTGATTCCTTGTAAACCCAGAGAAAAGCCGATACTTCAGAAAGGTTCATCTTGGACAAAGATTTTGTAGCTATAACACACAAACAACTCCAGTGACAGGGAATTCTTGTGGCATGTTATAAAACCTGAGATCTAAAATCTTCCCAGCATTGGTCCCCACAACTCTGCTTTGTGACTGCTGCCTGTGGAGGAGATTGTGGCTACTCGGGGAACAACCACTGGGCACAAGTTTAGAGAGTCCTGAGGGGCAGCAGAGTAGAGCACCATAGCCTGTCACCTGCCTTGTGATCAAACACACCACATGGGTTCCCTGGCTCACTGCTAGATGATGTTTCACAGGCAAAAAGCTTAGCTAGCCGCGCTGCCTGTCCTGCTCAGAGAGCACCGCAGTTGCCCACCTTAACATCAGACTGGAGTTTCACTCAAAATGAGGAGGAAGGGTTTCACTTGCTTATGGACAACAAATAATGCGGTAGCAAGAAAATCCATCTTGCCCAGGCCTCATCCAGGTTTAAATCAGATTTGCTGTCAGATTTGAAGCAGTGTCTGAAATGGGGGATCACCACGACAGGTAGCTACTTAGCCCCAGTTATGCGTCTGTCATCCCTCTCCTTTGTGGACTCTCTTGCTTTCAAAACATGCTGAAAAGTCTTGATTTCACCCTGCATCAGAATGAAACCAAATGCCAAAACCTCAGAATTTTTCACGAAACAGAATCCTTGTTTCCTGGCCAGCCTTATTATTGAACCTTAATATGATACAACATGTGTCCATATTTGCACACATGGTCCACAGCCCTTACACATGTGTAAATCCTACTGAAGTCATGTATAAAGGATCAAACTCTAAGGCTGTTATAGGAAAAGTTCATGTTTCACTGACTTTTTGGTATTCTTTGAAGATATTACATTAAGAGTAAATATAGAGAAGTACATGTTATATGCAAGATTTTCAGAGAACATTTAACTTCCACACCAGAAGGTCACATCTAAGGCAATATGCTCTTGGAACAAGTTCAAAGTTGTCACACTTGATAAAAATAGCTTAAAGGGCACATAACTGTGCTGGAATACGGGAAAACAGTGGAACATGAGAGGGAGAATGATTGAAGGCCCCATTACTAATTATGTACATACTTTGCTGCTATTGAAAGTTAGGTTTCCAAGCATGTACACTGTACTTCAGTTAAATAGAAGTGCAAGCAATTAAAAAATATAAATGCTTTTGCATTGCAATATCTAAGGAAAGAACCATTTACAAATATATTTCTCTAGAATAACAGAAAACCTTTTAACAATAAACAGAGGATAAATGAATTTTGTTTATAATTTCAAAACTATGTTTGTACACTTATATTTTTGCAATACTTATTAATATTTTTGTAATACTTTATTGAAAAAGAAAATGTACATATTTGTTTTTTAATATAAGAAACTACGTTCACTTTTTTCATGTTTCATTTCAAACTGTTACAAGTACCTTTTTAGTTTCTTCTAACATCCTGAAAGAGGGACAGATATACACAACAATAAGTCGAACCTCAGGAAAAGTTAAATTATACTGAAAGATGGGCTGTTATAGCACAATATGTGGTACATTATAAACAAAAGTTTACATTAAATTGCCTCTTGAAATACACATTGTATTGGCAGTAATTAGCCCTTAGGATTGTGTTCTGTGTATTGGGTACATGTTAAGCCACAGTCAAATCTCCTCATGATGCTTCAGCCATACATTTCAGTGACCATAAAATACGGTCCTATAGCCCTTCTGCAAATGGAAACACTCACACCAAAGTCCCACTAAAAAGGGGCGGTTGCTTCATGACTAGAAGGACACTTATTAAGTCATGGGTCATATGTGCCCTACATGGAAAACCACACCATACATCTTCCAGTTTAAAGTTTTGATTTATTGTACTTTCATCTTAATTTTGCCCCTGTAAATAACATGTCATGCAAAGGAATCTTTTACTTTGCTTGTCATTGAGACATTTGTTATACTCTGCACATACCTTTTAATGATTGATGGCATGGTGCAATCTTTGTGCCAAAACTTGAAAAAAAAGCGCTAATATTTAATGATTTTGTAATGCAATACTTTTGACTCAGTTCTGCCAAGAATTACTACATGCAGGGCTCTGTCATGTCCTGATCCTATTTATCTCAGTGATGATGAGAAAACAAAATTGCTATCTTCCATGCTTGGAAAAAAATTTTTCATTCATCCTCATTTTCCCCCATAGAGAAACTGTCTCAGATGCTGGTATTCTTGACCAGGTTTTATCTCACAGGAGACTTATGTTAATTACCTTTAAGAAAACTTATTTTATGGTAACAGTCTGCAAAAGATATGTTTTGTGACAGCAACTTTTTTTTTGTTGCCATAGCAATAAAGTGTTTATGAATTGAAGGTATCTCTTCAACAGAAAGACAATTGAAAGCAGAGGTCTCCCGTGCCTCCCATGATGCAAACAGCTAACAGGAGGATTTTATACCTTTGATGCTTAGGAAGTAAATGATAGGAAAAGGCCCCAAAAGCCCCTCTACCCCTAGGGCACGGGGGAACTCCAGGAGGTGCACTGGGTACACAGAACTTTCTATACCTCCCTTTTAAAATGTATAACTATGGGGAAAGGTTACCTTATATTGCAGCAGAGAAGCAACAATGTAATTTATGCTGCTCAGTTTAAAAGCATCACATTTTTGTACAATAACAAAAAAGCAGAGAGTCTGAGTCATTAGAAAAATACTTGCACAGCTGGTAAATTGTATTTTTTATGGACCTTATACATGTGATTCTAAGCACTAAGTATACACATTATTAGGGTCAATCCAGATCCAGGCTGATGAAAAATCCAAAGTGTTGGAGGATTTAGGATCTTCCTGTGGATTTTGTTGTAGCCTCCACATCTATGCTTTCATTAAAATAATATATGTGCTAACTTTCCAGGTTCTGAAAGAAGCCTTTACAATGTTAACCCATGCACTGTCTCACAGATCATACAGCCAACAGATTGAAACAATACTACTATGTAGAATAACAACAATATTTATTCTATATTTTTGTCTTCCCAGAACAGATTGACCACTGATTCAGAAGCAAGGAACTACTGTGATATGGCCCTGGCTTCTCACTCAAATGGAGATGGCAATGTTTTAGTTGTTTTAGTGCTAACCATCTATGAGAGAGCACAAAAGGTAGCACGCCCCCCGAGAGCAAGACTATCAGGTTCTGTGTGGCTGCTACAACCCCGCTAAGAAGATTGTACTACTCTGTTCTTTCATCTTTGTAAAGTGAGAGTGAAACAGTCCATCACAAATTTGCTTAGCTGGGAAAAATGACACATCTGCTGTCCATTCTTATTTTGTCTCAGTGTCTGGAAAGAAGTGCTTCATTTCTTATTGCACATGGACAAAGACAGGCCTACTGGAGGTGCTCCCAGCTCCCTGCAGATTCTAGGATGTTTTGATTTAACTCCTGCTCTGCTCAGACTTGGGTTCACCTACATTGCACACTGCATTTCTTTTGGCTGTATTTCTCTGTGGTCACTATATCCCTCTCTTTATCTAATGTACAATTCCAAGAATGGCAGTGAACGGGAAGGCTTTTAACCCTCTTGCCAGTTCACACAGTCTGCTGCTAGAAAGTCCTTGAGCTGGAAAAGATTAGAAGATATGTAATTCTCCATGAACCAATGCCCACTGCTTTTATCCTGAATGGTTTTAAGAGCCATCCATGTAATGCAAACTGGATTTGCATTAATCCAGTCCAATGGATTGGATCTCACTGAAAGAATTTTGCTACCAAAATTACTTGCAGTGCAGCAAAACTAAAAGCTAAAGTCAGGAATCAAAGTAATGTTTTAGAAGACACCATACAAACCCAGAACCAAAAGATGATCCTTAACTGAAAAATGTACAACATAAAAGTTTGGCTTTATGCTTTCCCCAGATGTAATAGTTAGCATGTGTTTTGTACATCAGCTTTGCTACATGAAAAATGGTTGCACCTAATTACATCCTAAGGTAACAACATGGAGATATGACTGATGGATGGGGAGCCCAAGGACATAATCACATGACAGTGATCCATCAGACAGGAAGGGTATCAGTTCCCTTGCTCCCAGCTGTTGTCATTTTGGAAGACATCCTGGTGATAGTGAATTTTATAGAAAGGAGATGACAAAGCATAGAGAGGATTTTTATAGATGTTTAAAATGTGTCATCTCAATGTACGAAAGATTAGTTGATAAGATACACAGGGTGAAAAACTTGGTGTTGGGGTGGTTATTTGCATCTCTGCCAGAGCAGGAATGAGTATGTATCTGCTGCAAGAGTAAAGGAGGGAGAGTAAGGGTAATATGCTTGAAAGAAATGCAAAACAATGGGATAAACTCAGATAACTTAATGGAGGGATGCAAAGGGAAGGTTGGTACTTTGTAGAGAAATGGTGTAGATTTGCAATCGTCAAGTGCTTTAGAAAAGGATGCTGTGGTGTCTCAGACATGAGCTGACGAGAACATGAACTTTATCTTGCTAATAAATAAGAGCTGTCCCACTTTCGGAAACTTTCCATTAGTGAAGTTTAGGTTACCTTGTTTTTTTTTTTCCAGGTTCCCTAAAACAAGGACTCATCATTTCTCAGTATTTCAATTTCTATGTCTGAAAGAAGCAAATACACTCTCCTATGAAATACCACTATTTCTCCCTTTTCACATAGATTTCTCGTTGAAAAAGGAAACCCTGCGAAACACAAGAGAATGTGGAGGTATGAAGAGAAAATAGCCTAAAATGACTCAGGTTTTCCAGGTAATTTGTGCCCAGAACTAAAATCAGCAGCTGTGTTCTGTTGCAAAGAGAGCATCTTTTCAGTACACTAAATTGTTAGGCCTAATTTGTATTTCCAGAAATCTTACCTGTTTGTTTGAAAGCATAATAAAGTTTATGAGAAAACATCTGCATATAAGAATGAGATCTGTTGCTGCAAAACAGGTGATTCATGTAGTGTCAGCCTTTCAAATAAAATCTAAGAATTAATTTTGCAAGTTCTTTCTATCTCATAGACTTGTTGATATTTATTCTTAAGTATTAAATATCGATGTAAATCTTAAATAAACTATCTGAAACTGTACAGATGTCAAGAAGCTTTATTTTTGCTGCCTGTATCACAAATGTAAATTACTCATAGGTCGAGTTAGTCACATTTTTTTAATTTCTCACAAAGACTTAAAAAATTCCCAACATGAAGCAAGACGCAGAAAAGAGTAAGAGCCATCACTAATGAAAATTTTTGTATTATCTCATACAACATTATAATAATCTCTCTCACTTTATAAAACAATCTTTCAAATTTTGGGTACCATTAGTAACTTGGGGTAAGTCAATATTCTTCCTATCCTACCAGGTTTTAGATTCTATGGAGAAAATAATGAGTGTGTATATATAACTGAAATGGCATCAAGACCATCAATACCATCATCCTTTGACAAATGAATGATACTAATCTGTACATAAAGAACTGTTCTCTGTATTGTGGCTGGATGATACAAATGCACAACAAGAAGTATAACAAGAAGTATAACAAGAAGTTCTTGTGCATCACATCAATGCATGTGGGATACAGCACAACGGAAATCAATAGTAATTGGTAGTATGTTACATAAAAGTATGGACTGACAAAAAGAAATAAAAATTAAGCCCCTGGAATGAAATACAAGATCTGCAACAGTGCTGACTTAGAGATCTTAAGACTGAAAGGAGAAGTTTCCACTTTCTGCAACTTCCATTTCACACCTAGATTACTGTTGTTAGCAATGCTGAATCTAAAACATGGACAGGAAATTACATTAATGAAGAGAAAAAATCCTGGAAAGCAAACAATTGATAATGGCTGCTGAAATAGCAAGAAGAACTTGCTTAAAATCAAGAATAAACCTGGAGTGCCTCAAAATTTGTAACCAAACCAAAAATGTCTCAAAACTGCAATGTGATGATGGTGTACCTATCTCCTGATCACCTTTTCCAGGCCTCTTTTACATTCTCTGTATTCACCCATTCTGTCTTCTCAGCTTAAAATTCAATCAAACAAAAAAATATGAAATTTAAACTACACCTTGTTTCTCAGGGGCAGAGGGAATCCTGAGCAGTCATTTTGTCAGAAGTGGGATCCTTACAGGGTTTTTATAGCTATTGATTTTTGGAGAGGTGTGAAACAGCTACTTAATTTCCTGACAAAATATGTCAGAATGTCTTTTAATGCTAACATCTGCAAGTTTTATGACCTGTAAGTTATATGCTGGGACAGAGAGCTGAGAAATTACTCAATGTTCTGGAAAGGACAAAAAGCCTCCCTCATTTTAAAGATCCACGTATCTTAATTATCTGCTTTCCATATTTTCTTTTTACTCCTTTGTCTCTTTCACAGTCTGATTTCAATTTATACAGACTGTTCTCAATATTAGGACCCATGTTTACTGATCTATAAAGTCCAAGAAACTCAGGAGATCAGTCCTGAAATAATAAAGACTTATTCACATGGAGCTGTGGCTGCCAATCAGGTTCCAAGGGTGGCTCTTTGGTGCTTTCACATTTTCTTGGCTTTGCAGTTCTTGTAGGTGTTCAACATGCCTGATATTCATTAAGATCAGCTTTACAATATGCAAATCAAATCTAAGATAACTTTTGCTTACATTATGAAGAAATTTTAGAACAGACTTCAGCATCTGCAGGAATGCTCCAGGTACAGCTGCAGGACTGTAAGAAGGGCATCATGGAATGTTATAGTTTCACTGAGAAACTCATTTTGGCCATAAATAATTAAGGAGGCTGGATTTTAGCATAATTTCAGCAAAAATGTTCCTGAGTGTTGCCATTTCTATCTATCTAAAGAATGAACCAATGACACAGAAAGCAGCCATTACTTTTACCTTTTGATAACATGTAATATTTTTTAAATGAGGAAAAATTATAATAGCAGAATAATATTTATATTTACAAGTATTTATTTGAAATATATCTATAGCATATTTAGGTATTTAATATTTATTGAAAGGAATTTATAAGTACAAGTACATCTAAAATTAAATACCTGTAATTTTTTGTAACTGTAAATATATAAATACCAGAGAAAAGGGATCATTTAACTCCTGATAAGCAGGAATATTTTAAAAGAATGTATGCTAGAAGTTGGCGTTGGAAATACACATTTTGCATGAACAGTAGAGGAACAGTCTAGCAAAACCTGTGTGAAACTTTTAGTGCATAAATCTCCTCATACCCAGAGGCAGTAATAAGTTACATGTTTACCTACATATACATTTTTAAATTGTCAAACACACATTTCATGTACCAGAACCAGAAATAACATCTTCTTGGCTGCCTTTTTTGGATGTATTCATATTAGGTGTAGAAGTCAAAGATACCACTTTATACCCAAAGGATACATAAACACTTCAAGCATATCAGAACAGGTCAAATATCACTATAGACCCTAAAATTTCACTACTGCAAGGCAGGCAATTATTCTCCTTTGTTACCAATTCAACAAAGACTGGAAAAACACTTCCAAGTTTTAAGTTTCCTGGTTAGGTGGCCAGGCTTGCCTGTCATGATTTACCTGTAAGCTACAGTCCTAGAAGACTGAACTGTACATTCCCACTCTGTTCCAAACACGTCTCCTATCTTGTCTTTCATTTATTCTGGTGTGTGAATAAAAGTTCAGTACCATGTACATTCTAGAGATGCAATATTGTCTCTATAACTGAGGATTAATAATTCACAAATGAACCCAAATGTATGTAAAAAGAATCCATTCATGCAGTCTAAATTTTAAAACACCAGTTACTGTAGTGAAATCCTTACATTTGAGTGCACCACCACTGTTTGGACCAGACCCTTTTCTACCCAGCGCTGCTTACTCTGGCTAAATCAATTTTTAGTCCATTGCTCACCCTTCTAAGAGGGGAAGACGTTTGCCCTGGAAGCTGGTGAAGTGTGAGCCGGGTTAGCACCCGAATCTGCATAAATGTGCCTCGCTCCCCACTCCCTTGAGCATTCTGTTCCCAAGCTGCTGCAGGGATTTAAATTTAGCAGACTCGGGAAAAGCAATTTCCTAAAAAGCCAGATGAGGCAGCAATGAGCTGGGATTATGTATCAAAAGGTACCTGCTCTCAGAATTTCCTGACCTTTGTTCACTAAATTAATACTTCTTTTGTGTGTGTTTGTTTCACTTGGTGTGAATGCAACTGTTGCTCATAATCGCAGTCAAAAACCTACATTTATTTTAATTTTTTTTTTTAATACTGATTTCTCATTTTAAGGTGCCAAAATTTAGTCTATTTTTCATAACACTTGAAAAAAAAAAGTCTACTTCAAGCCTTCAGCTGAAAATTTTTTCAGTATGATTTTCAGGCACAATTTAGGGAACAGAAGAACAAATAAAACTTATGATACACAATTTAGAATATCCTTAACATTCAGATTACAATGAAAACATGTGCATTTTTTAAAAATTTGTTTTTATCGTTTCCAAATTTCAAATCTATGTGCATTTTAATGAACTTGAAAAGAACCCTATAGTAGTAAAAGTGACATGGCAATTTTTGTGTCCCAGTTTCTTATGGATATATATGCTTTAATAATTAGATAACATGACATAGCTAATAAGCTATTTACTTCTAATGACAAAGCAGACTGATTTATATTGTTTGGTTTTGTTGACG
This sequence comes from Lophotriccus pileatus, assembly GCA_035583135.1. Taxonomy (NCBI): domain Eukaryota; kingdom Metazoa; phylum Chordata; class Aves; order Passeriformes; family Tyrannidae; genus Lophotriccus; species Lophotriccus pileatus. The sequence goes on from JAWWES010000081.1 coordinate 129,616,308, forward strand.
TATTTTTTCATGTCTGAAAAATATTAAAAGATACATATTTTTAGTCAGTTTAGACTTGAGCTCAGGAAATTCCCAGTAAAACAGTGAAGGCAAATCATAATAGGTTTATAATATATTATACTTATATATTATAATATATACATAAGATTCAATCTAATTTGTTACAAATAATAATTTGCAGTAAAACCAGGAAAAGGAACCAACAAAAACATTACAGATTTTTATTTCCTTCACAGTTATTTTTAAAATATATCTTTTTATTTATAATTACCAACTCCTTCACATTGTAGTCTCGTGCTGTCTATGGGACACCTCAGTAGGCTACAAAGAATCATAAAACAGTGAAGTTTTCTCCCGTGTGGACAGACTGGAGGCTTCTGGGACCAACTGCCCCTATCCAGGCAAACCTGCTCTAGCAGGAGGGTTGGACTAGATGATCTCCAGAAGTCTCTTTCAACCCCAACCATTCTGTGACTGAGTGATTCTGTAACAGACACTTAATCATCTTCTACCTTTTCTAGACTTCTGTAATTTTTTTCCTGAACTCTATTTTTACCCTGTTTGTATTTCATTGAACCTGCTTCTGTTGCAGAAAATGGCAAATCGCCCATAGAAGCAACACTGAAGCAAGAAACACATTGACAGACTCTTCTATCAAGAAAAAGTACTCTGCTGGTAAGCACATTTCCTGAGAACCTCCTTGAAATGCTGTTCTTCTTTCCCTTTTGGCCCAAAGTTACAGGACCTTGCGTACACTCTTCAGTCTCCAGGTTAAACTGTACCTATTTTTGTTAGCTTTTAAGGGATTCACAATTGCTCAAGTTATAAAAATGAACAAGATGTGCATACCGCTAGACCTGCACTTTTTAATTATACCTATCCTGCACGTTTCACTGAAGTGCTAAAATACTGAATAAACTGGACTAGCTGAAGCAGCTGACATTTCTGGCAGACACACCCTTGTTGCTTTAGTATGCCCAAGTTCATTACTGCACATCACCCGCCTGCTACCTGCAAATTCCCCATGTATTCTCATCCTTCAGGGACCTTTTGTAACGCTCTCCAGCTACTCTCATTTCATGCCACCCATTTCATTTCCTTCAAAGATTTATTCCTGCACGACCCCTTCCTTCCGTTTTTTTTCTATTTTTTTTTTCCTTCTGTAGGAAATAAATTGTTCAGGGCGTCAACGTACTTGAACTAGAACTGAGATGGAGGTAGTTATAATGAAATGCTAGTAATTGCCAGGAAAATTACAGAGTTGTTCTCAGCTGCTAGATCTGCCAAGGAGCTGCCAGGAGCACTATGTGTTTCCCCTAGTCTTCTTCTAATTTACTGATTTTTCACCAAAATAGGGCGTTGGTCTTCAATTCTAAACTTTCAGAAAACATTCCAGTGCTGATTGGATGTGTCATTCAAAATTAATCACATAATGGACAAAGAAACAGAGGAATGTTTTTCTGTTGAAATGAGGGCTTTTGATGCATACTTAGGGTGTGCTTCAACATTACACTTATCTGTTGGCCCATCCCTCCGCTGTGTCAGTGCAACTCTACAGGGAGGCTGCTCTATAAATGAGGTTGCTTCCATTAACATGGATTATTTCACTGAGCTGGCTTGCTGTGCAGACTCATAAGAAGTTTTACCAGTAAAATTCTTCACTCTCACCACTCTCTAGCACAGATGTAGTAGTTCTGTAAAGGAACTCTTTAAGAGTGGTAGTCCTAGAGAAATTGTATGTCAGAAGCAGCCTGAATTAAAGACCACTGGTAAAAATCTTTCTGTCCCTCACCTGCCTGCTACTACCTCTTAACCACAGGTTGTTGAAGAATGATCAGAAAAACAGTCAAGCTGTGGAAGTAGTGAGCATTGTAAGAAGAAAAGCAGTCCAAGCTGCTTCAGTTCTTTCTGAGGTGAATATTGTTTTATGGGCTGTGATTCATGAGTGAGGATGGCACAGCAAGTGAGGTGATGGTGTATGTAAAATGAGGTTAGATTCATGGTTAACTCAGCGTGTGTATATCAGAGGAAGAACAGACAGGTAATCCAACAGGAGCTGGAGCCTCCAGACCTTGATTAGCTCAGCCAGATTTCAGCATATGTACTGCTATGGGGGGTAGGCTCCTACCTGAGCGCTTGCTCTTTGGGCTTCACACAAACTATCTCAAATGCTCTATAGCGCTGTCTTTTCTGTTTTCAGCCACGTAACTATACTGCAGATTAAACTCATTGGATTAAAAAATTTCCAGGAGGAATACGTAACTCAACAGGCATATCCCGGGCTTTTCTTTAAAACTCAAATCAGAGGACTTTGTAAAAGCTTATTCATTATCTACATCAAAGCCATGCCCACAGGCAATGCCTACTGCACTTCTCTCTGACAGAAATGGGCCCATCTCCTTTCCACATGCCAACTACCAAGGAGTACATTAACTCACCTTTCCAGGGCTTTTGCTGCCAGGAGCAACCCCAAAAGGGCTCGAGGCTTTTGGCAAAGGCTTTTCTCTGTGATCAACATAGTGAGAAGAGCTTTGGGCACGCAGAAAATCAAGGGCATTCCTGGGTGACAGGAACGCCTCCCACATTTTAAACTGTGAAATTCAGAACCTAAGAAGAACTTCGCTTGAAAGCAACTCAGAAAATGCTCACTTTTATTAAGCACCATGGAAACAACAAGCATTTGCCACCACCAAGGGTTGCTCCACGTGGTCACTCATCAAACCTTGGAGCTGGGCTGGCTGGGACAGTGGCACGTCCCAGGGATTTGTGATGCTCCAGGTTAGAGCCCACCATGCCTGAATAACCACCACGGGGGCTCACACACATCTGGGGGGCAGCCAGGCCGCTGTGCCCTGGAAGGAGACTGCTGGGAACTGTGTCCAACTCTGGGCTCCTCACTACAGACACTGAAGCCTTGGAGTGTGTCCAGAGAAGGGCAGTGGAGCTGGGGAAGGGTGTGGAGCACAAGTCTGATGAGGAGTGTCTGAGGGAACTGGGTGAGCTCAGCCTGGAGAAAAGTGGGGGGGACCTTATCACTCTACAATTACTGAAAGGAGGTTGTAGGTGGGGGTCAGCCTCTCCCTCCAGGCAGCTGGTGACAGGATGAGAAGGCATAGTCTAAAGTTTCCTAGGGGAGGTTTAGGTTGGTCATCAGGAAGAATTCCTTCACAAAATGGGTGATTAGACACTGGAATGGGCTGCCCAGGGAGGTGGTAGCATAACCGTCCTGGAGGTGTTTAAGGAAAGACTGGGCGTGGCACTCAGCGCCATGGTCTAGTTGACATGGTGGTGTTGGGTCACAGCTTGGCTTTAACGATCCCACAGATTTTTCCAACCCGACCGCGTCTTTCCCGGCGGGCGCGGCCCCGCCGCCTCACGGGCACGCGCGGAGCACGCCCCGCCCCCTCGAGGGCCCCGCCCCGCCCCCTCCCGAGCACGTGATCTCCGCCCTCGTGCCTCCTCTGGCCCCGCCCCTGCGCTCCCTCCAGACGCTTCCGGCCGGGGCCGGCGGCGCAGCGCGCACGCGCCGGGGAACCCGGAAGCGGCGGCGCGGTGGGTCCGGGCGGGAGCGCTGCCAGCGCGGGGCTCCCAGCGCGGGGTCCCGCGGCCCGGCCCGCCCGGGGGGAGCCGAGCCTCGGGGCTGCTGCTGCGGCAGGTAAGGGGGCCCTGGGGGGCCGTGTGAGGATGTGTGTGCCCGGCGCCGTGAGGGTGTCCGGGTGAGCCTCCAGCGGCGACGGAGCGGGGAAGGGTCTCCTCGGGACGGCAGGGGTGTGGAAAAGTGTGGGGAGGTAGGAGAGTGACCTCGGCTCGGGTCATGGAGGGTGTTGATTTCTTGGAGTTGAGGGTGGCAGGAAACTGGCGGGTTTGCCTTGGACACGGTACTCGGAGACTGACACCGGTGTCAGAGACAGGAGGGGCATCTAAGGGCATGTTTTAGTGTGCACTTCTGTCTGTTAAAAGTTATCCTTTTTTGATATTATCAAAAGTTATCCTTTTGATGACTCCAGAAAGCAGTTTTCCTGTCATTTAAATGCTGTGTAAAAGCATGGTCCACTGCTTGATCATCTTTTCTGTTTTTCCGTTTGGTTGGTTGGCTTTTCTTTTGAGCAAGCCAGTTACTAGTTCCTATATAACACACACATACATGTATATGTATGTATATATATATATATGTAAGCTGAAAATTTGTAGGTCCAAATAGATGTGCTTTCATCTTGCTATATGCTTTATCTTGATATTCAACTATATGTATCTCTACCTATAAACACGTTTAGAATTATTTTCATATGTTCAAAGAGTGGGACTGGTGCATTACTGAAAATTAGGCCGGCAGATTTGTAACTAATAACCCAATCTCTTGTCCTTTTTTCTTAGTGCTTGACCTCTAATATCTTCCAGGATGCTGGAGTCCTATGTAACTCCTATTTTGATGAGTTATGTGAATCGCTATATAAAGAACTTGAAGCCTTCAGATCTGCAGTTGTCACTCTGGGGAGGAGATGTTGTGCTTAGTAAACTTGAATTAAAGTTGGATGTGCTTGAACAGGTATGTTTATAGCTGTTACAGTCTGCCTTTGATTTAAAAGAAGTTGACTGAATTATTTGGTCTGCACAGCTAAGTAATAATTCTGTGCTTGCTAGTTTTCGTCTTATGCAAGTCCATTTTTTCCCCCTGCATTTAGTTATTCTTGCTTTAATTTCATGCCATTTGTTTAGCAATGAATGGTAATTCTTTACACATTCTGTAACTTATGGGGTGTGAAGAGAAAGGCTTTTTTGGGGACATGTTTCTTCTTCCAGTAACCATTGTTTTACAGTATGAACATTAATTAAATTTCTTTTCCAGTCATATTTACTAATTGCATATAGTAACTAATTCAGAATGTCACAAAGTAATGTAGGATCTCTTTAATTATGCATACTAAACACAGATTTGTGTCCTCTGTTTGGTTTTCTCACTTAAGATTTCATCGTTCCAGTTATATCTAAACTTAAGAGTAGTTGAGGGACAGATTTGATCAGCTGGTTTGTGCAGATTAGATCAGAGACTAAAGACAAGCTCTTGACCCAGGAAAACACTAGATGTAGAATTTGGAGTCTGCTGTCAATATGAACTCATTAAGTTTTAGCAAAAGGATGGTTTCCTTTTATGCTTGTCTGAGTTGACAGCTTGAGTATGTGGGACGAGTAAAGCTGTTTTTTGTTGTACATGATGTGGCAACTCTTAGCTAGAGTCCTGTGTCCAGATATAGTCCAGCCAGGTGAAGGAACTGAGATAAATGCAGCAAAGAAGAATGGGAAATTTAAACAATACATCCGTTGAAAGAAGAATGAAATAGGCAGGGAATGCGTTTTTAATTTTGAATAAAATAAGGTGAGACAAGATAGCGCAAGAATTATTTGGATGTGACAAGAAATGATGGAATAAATTGCACATAGGGAGTCTTAGGTTGGAAATAAATGAAAATCTCATTTTTTAGTTTGATTATGAAGCATTGGAGTAGACTGAGGAGACTGCATAGTCTCTGTTGGGGACACCTTTTAAAACGTGGAAGAAATACTTATGGTTAATTATGAATCTCTCATCCTGGAGGCAATCTTTCAAGAGATCCTGTCCTCCTTGCTGTGCCTTTTAAAGAGCCTTACTTGTCTGCTTTCAAGTATTTGGTGGCCTCTCTGTTTTCTCTGAAGTTCACTAGTTCCTCATTTTCTTGATACAGCTTGTCCATACAGCTGATGTGTATACTAGACTTCAGTTATGTAGGATGTGTTCCTCCTGTGAGCCTTTTTAAATGTATGAATTGTAGACCCAAAGAAGGACTGGTCAGAAACTGGTCCAGATGACTGGAGGTCGTCTAGTCCAGTCTCCTCTTCTGAGCAGGGCTGTTGCCAGCTTTGTCAGACCAACTCGTGTTTTTCTCCAGTTGAGTCTTGAAATCTCCTGTCTTGTGAAAACCTTCTCTCTGGGTAAGCTGTTTCAGTGCTTTGCTGTATAGAGAGAAAGCTTGTCCTAATAACAAATGATGACTTGTGATGGGTATATTAAACTTGCTGTGTTACCTGACACTATTAGGATTTTGCTACTGTCACTGGTGATGTTCCCTTTCCAGTAGTTGCAGTTTGCAAATGGGTGATCATTGGCTTCATTTTTGTCTACCTGTGTGTCAGGGTTTCTAAATATCCAGTTCAATCTAATAATGTCATGGCTTTTGTAGTGTTACCATATATACCCATGCTCATGACTTATCTGCTAGAATGGGGATGTGAATATGCGATGAATGCAAAATTTAGCTCAGATTCATTGTTTTTACATTATTTGGCTGTGTGTTTGAAATGTAGCGATTGTAATTTGACTCTTATGAGTCTTTGGAACTTGTCTGGACCCATGGACTGTATTTAGGGTGTCTTTCTCTTTTTTGTGGAAGGGATGCTGCTTTACGCCTGCTCAGCAAAAGTCTTTGGGTATACAGTGTGTGGTAATACAATGACCCAAGCTTTTGCAGCTGGCAGGGAGCTCCCTTGAAAAGCTGATTTCTAAAAATTAGCAGTGTATATTATTTTATTTGGGTTCTCTGCCATGATGGGTTCATGGTATCCAAAGTCAGTCACCTTAACTGCTCTGCTCTTTTAACATCCTTTCTGTCCCAGGCTGTCTCCAGCTTTAATTTCATGCTTTAGGTTTTTAGATACAAATGCATGTATCCTGGATATCTTTGTCTATAGCCTTGAACATTTTTCAGAGAATTCCATGTTTTGTGGAGTTACACATGACTTTTTGGGAATGTTAGCATGTTTTTTGCATATATTTATGTATGTTTTATGCTCTCATTAAACTAAGCTGATTGTCATTGCAATAACTCCTAGGGCCTTTTCTTCTCTCTGCCCCTTTTTTATTTTTACAGTATCAGTTCTGTAGTGGAAGTGAAGTACTAGTTTGTACTCAGGTTCAATCTTCTGGGTACAGTGTAGCTTCTATACATAATTGTGTCCCTCTTTGAGTAGCCAGTTAATTATAATTATATATCTATAACATATAATATTATAATAATTATCTTTAGCTGAAGATTAAATCTGATAAAATGTTGGTATTTTTTTCCCTATCCTGGATGATTCAATTACTGCAAGATGAAGCAAGAAATGCCAAGAAATTTTCCATCTATGAATAATATGCACATTGTACAAAGATTACTTCAGGAAAGTAATATGTAATAAAAAATTAAATACTGCTTTTTGGAAAAGCCTGTTAAGCACTTGTCAACTTTTATGTGAAGTCCCCATGGCACCAGGGGTAACAGAACTGCCCATGAACTTGGTAACCAGCTTGTGTGTAATGTTTCTGCTGACACAGTGGTACCAAAGAGATAAGATACATGGTGAGCTCTTTTTGCAGCTTTTATGTATTCCCTTAACAGTGCAGTTTTTTATGTTAGCTGTTTTACAGACTCAGAAGAGAAAGATGAAGCAGCCTTTGGAAGACAAAGGATAGCTTGATCGAAAGGTTGAGTTGTATTATAAGTGTGGATTTTTCATATCCAAAAGAATTTATAAAGAAATATGAAAACTTCCAATGCACTTAAAGAATTTTAAGGAAACTAGATCACTGAAATATATTTATTTTAGGTGTCTTTGTTATGTGCCACTGGTTACTGGTGAAATACAGCCTTAACTGTGAAGAAAAGGTATTTGAGTTAATGCTGATGGGGAGAAAAATACTCGCCAATCACTCCAAAGTTTGGGATAGTCTTGTGTTTTAGAGCAAGGGGAGATTTTAGGTAAAAGGAAATTCTGGTCATCTAGTCTGCAGTCTTGCATGATATTAGTCTGTTATTTATGGGTCAAGCCCAGAAGTTTGTTTTTAGTCGTATAATATTTTTGTGAAGGATCTATGTGATCTAAAGGTAAAGTCTAAAATGTAATGTCTAATCAGTCATGAGTACAGAAGAAGTATTTTCAAACAGTACTTAATGAAAGGGGAAAGATTGCACAGGAAGTGAGGAGGAATAAAAGTGGTCTTTTTTCTATGTTGTATGGTGAACAGGTTCATAAATTGGGCACACACTTGTATTGTCTGTTGAAATAGTACAACAAAGAGTTCTCTGCATTGCTTTAAGGAAATTAAAATAACGCCAGACAACATTTGTATCTAAATTTCTTTGAAAAAGAACTATGTTTTAAATATGTTGTGCATTTGCTTGTATCACCTCATTTTGAAATAATTCCTACTTCTGTTTCTTTCAATATCTTGCTGTTAACTAAATAAAAATGACAATGTGTTAAATCCATCCAGAAAATAGTGGAAAAAGATCTATTCTAGAATGCCTTTTGAAGTAAACACAGGTCAGGATCTAAACAGACATCGTGGTATTGATGAGTGACATAAAAATTAGATAACTGCATGTCTGGAATGGGAATTTATTTCTGTTACTGTTAACAGTGATAGTTTGATGTCTTGATCCCTGAAAGCATTCTGTCTTAAGTTGTAATGTCTTTTTAGATTGTATATTTTTTTATAATTTATTTCTGTGCCACTCCCCCTCCAAAAAACCAAACCAAACCAAAACCAAACAAAAACCCCCAAAACAAAACAAAACAAAAAACTAAAACCAAAAAAAACCCACAACCCCCCCCCCCCAATAAAACTCCAGGACAAATGGCTCTATTTAATTTATTGTATGATTACTGTAGCAACATGTGTAGCTAAACTGCCCAGTACTTGCTTTTCGGTGTCTTAACTGAAATTGTTTGGATTAAAATTTTATTTGTGTTTCCTGTGAGCATACAGCTGAATTTTTAGGAGAGAGGCTTTTGGCTAAAATCCTTAAGTATTTTAGTGAATGAGATGAAGAAAAAACACTTTGTAAAAACAAATTAGCAATTTTCTTAAAACCTTTCATGAGAAGCTCTGTAACTGTCATCTTTCAGAATGGGGACTTGAAATTAGATGTGACTTTGTGTAAGCATGGCTGAGGAAGGTGTCAGAAGTTTCCCTAACATGAAATGGGTGTACTTTTTTTGAACTTCATTAATGAAAGCTCATTAAACTCCCCAAATTGATTTATAAACTGAAAGCTGTACTTGGCAAAAAAAAAAAAAAAAAAAAAAGGGCTATAATTTAATGTAGTTTTCTTCTCTGAAGATTTTGTCAGCAGTTAATGTACTTTTATCTACTCTTAGCTCTTAGATGCTGGATGAACTTTTTCATAGTACCAGTAGAAAGGCTGAAAAGGTATCAGCTGCAGAATGGAAAGCATTCCTTAAAACAGCTCCTATTAGCAGGTGTTGTTTCTGTCGTGGTGATAGGTATTCCTGAGTAAGAGTTGTTGACTTGTTTTTTGCGTGACTAATTAGAGGCTGTCTCAGGATGCTAACCTGTCACATATGTAATAGTGGTTGTTTCAAATCTCAACTTAGGACATGTTAACTACTTAGGAAAATCAAAAATTTTGGTGGGCTTTCAAAACATGTGACTAAGGTTTAATTATATATTCATGATTCATGAATTTATCATTGATAAATAAGATATCAAGATATTAGGAAAATAATTACATAAGCTTGCTTCATAGAAATATTCTATAGGCAGATTTTAAGACTTTATACATCACATACTAAAGGCAAAACAGCCTTGTCCCCAAATTTTATTCATATAGAAAGAAGCTCTATACAGCGGGGATAGGTCTAGGGTCAAGCAGTGCAGGAAAAGAGGCTTTCTGTATCTACTTCTAGATGTTTGTCTAAAATTCCCTAGCAACTTGTCTGTTTGACCTCTGAGTTTCTTGGACCTTCTCTATTTAACATCCTTTCATTCAGGTAAGTTCTAAGTTGAATGTTTTATGTATCCAAACTGAGCCAAGGTGCAAAGGTGCTTAAGCCCTGGCGTGCCAGGATAATTCTGGGGTTCTGAGCAAAGTTTTACGTCCCTGAGTTTTATGTCCCTAAGAAACACAATAATTAAGAGGCTGGGAGTGCTGGTCAGCAGCGCACTTAGTAGGAGTCAGCAGTGTGACCAGGCAGCCCAAAGGGCGAACCCCCGCTCCTGGGGTGCAGCAAACTTGGCATCACCAGCCAACCATCGCCAACAGAGGTGACTGTCCCGCTGTAATAGCGTTGGTGTGGCCTCACCTTGAGCACTGTGTGCTGTTCTGGGCCCCACAATTTAACAAGGACGTGTCCAGAGGAGGGTAACAAAGCTAGTGAAAGAGCTGGAGGCAATGGCCTGTGTGAAGGGACTGAGGATTTTGGGCTTGTCTGGTTTGGAGAAAAGGAAGCTGAGGGGTGACCTCACTGCTCTCTAGAGCCTCCTGAGGAGGGGACGTGAGAGGGAGGTGCTGAGCTCTTCTCCCTGGTATGCAGGGGTAGGACATGTGGGAATGGTCCGGAGTTCTGCCAGGAGAGGCTTAGACTGGATGTTAAGAAGCAGGGTATGGTCAAACACTGGAACAGGCTTCCTAGAGCAGGTGGATACCCCATGCTAGTGAGTGTGTAATTGCATAATACCCTTAACAACTTCTGGTCAGCCCTGAATTGGTTGGGCAGTTGGATTAGAGGGTGTTTGTAGGTTGGCCAAAGCTATCATCTAGCATCCAGGAGACTTAGATTCACTTATTTCTCCATCTGAGAAGATACACACCACTAGTTCCCAGCATCTAAGATGAAGATGAAAACACCAGGCTTATAAGCAACTTGAAGGCATCTGTTGTTTTTCCTCCATTAAAATTTTATAGTAAAAAATGTTAGAATAGACATCAGAAAGGTAAGAAGATGAATTATCATTGGAACCTCATCATTAGAATACTTAGTATTGAGAATGCTGGCTTAAAATTCTGACATAGTATCAAAAATTGTTTCTTTGTTTTGCAGTAAACACTTACTTTCATTATTCCAAATCTTGGTTACTTGTCCTGGGACCAGGTCTCTAGCCTGACCACTGTGTCTGTTAAGTGCTCTGAAGCTGCTGGAGAAATTGCAGCACTTTGGCACCTTATTTCCCGCTGACTTGCTGCATGCGGCAGCTGGCTCAGTGGGGCTGTCCTGTGGAGTTGTAATCTCTGCATTGGCTGGATGGAGTGTCAGGCACTTGCTAGGAGTTCTGGACTGATTTGCACCAGTTTTTAAACCAGTGTCACAGCCACATTGGGCCTTGGTGAGGAGGGGTCCAGTTTTGCCAATGCAAAATTTAATAACTTTGTATTCAGTAGCAGTTTGATGTGAATGGGGCACAGTGGGCCAGTGTTAAAAGCATTGAACTCTTACAACTCTAAGTATTAAAATATGTTCAAAGATATTGCCTTGCTGTTTTATTGTCAATGTTTAATTCCAAATTTGTTCTCTTCACAATAACACAGGTTGCATATCAGTTTAAGCATTTACTTTCACCTCGCTCATTTCTGCTTGTTCCTTGAATAGTGACATGTTTTGCGGTAGCTTCATGTGAGAGAGGTGGTTTTAAACTCTTTTATTATCAAGGACAATGTAATCCAAATGTCTCCTTTGAACAGACAAATTGTAATGTAAGCATGTAAGTGATTAGAAAGGCAAATCCCATGCCCTGTGGCACATACTGATTGGGGGGCAGAGAATAAATTTTGATTTGTTTTGTGATAGAACCATACTGAGTTACAAATGCTTCTTGAATTTTGATATGTTTCAGTAGTTAATTCTGCATTCTTTGTTGTTAGGAGCTGAAACTGCCATTTACGTTTTTAAGCGGGCATATTCATGAACTTCGGATTCACGTGCCATGGACAAAATTGGGATCAGAACCAGTTGTCATCACTATCAATACAATGGAATGCATCTTGAAGTTAAAGGATGGTGCTCAGGTAAGAAATGTGATGAAAGCTTTTCTAACATTAAGAGGTTGAGAATAATGGTTTCTACAGGTCACTTTCTTTAAAGCCTTCTGAAGAATCTGACATGTGAAGCTGGATCTCTTATTTTCTGAGAGGCTAATAATGTTATTCTTGTCATGGCTAGTCTCTTTATGCTTATTTTTAAACTCTTTCTTAGCTGCAGGTAATAAAGAGTTCTTGCAGATGTGAAAGTGAGTTAATAGTGCTCTGTCAGAATTTTCCTATGACTAGAGAAGAAGTGGATTTCAAGAGTAATACAGCATCCAGTGGGCTTGTTGCCTCTCAAGAAACAGTGCTGGTTGCATGAGTCAGCTAAATGTGGCACAAATCAGCATGGGGCATTTTTCAAAAGTTGTGTTTCTATTACTGAGGGAATGCTTTAAAGATTCTGGACTGTAATTAATTCTTACCTTTAGGAATTATAGTGCTTGCTTGAGTATAGTACTTGAAAGACTTCCTTTATGTAAAGGTCTCACAACAATTTGTACACCATGCTGTTTCACAGGCTTAGGAAAGGTTTTGTTCTGGCACAATGAAGCTGAAATACACTGGCTCAGTTTTTGTCATATGTCTAACTTAGTTAACCAGAAGTACCTAGATATATTAATGTTAAACTTGGTTTTGTTTTTTTTTTTTTTTTTAGTCAGTGTGGTGTTTTGATTCTAGAGAGGTTTTCTGGTTTGTTTTTGTTGTTCTTTTTAAAGCCTTGTTCTTATTTCAATTTCAATGTGGTCTTTCAGTTATATTGAGGACTGTGCAAAAGAAAATTCCAATTGATGCAAAATTCAAGTGTTTTGTAGGGTGCTTGATGAACTGTTATTAACATTTAACAGCAATAAATAGATGCAAGCCAGCAAGAACATTGCCAAACACTTTTCTGTGATGGTTGATATTTCTTGTAATATTCTTTTACAGTTCCAGATCTAAGAGGCTTTTTTGCTGGAGTAGAAATCTCCAGTCCTAGGTGTGGCACCCACAAAGCACATGCTTGCATTCTATAGTTACACTTAATCTATGTGCAGATGTGCACGTGCATATACACACACGTACACGCACCAGCAGCCAAACGCTAAGCACTTTTCCAATATTAAGGTAAGCTTTTTGAGACCAGATGTTCCATGAGAAATGGGTTTTCGAAGCACCAAATTGCAACTAATTGTAAGAGTTGCAGAAAAAGATTTGTAGCCCATGACTTTGTGCAACCCAGAACTAATATTTGATACTGGACCTTGCAGACGGCTACTGCTGGAATGATCTGGTTTCCTGCTTGCGTGGTATTCGAAACTTAAATTCTGTGGTGCATACAGCAAGAGGTCAAGTGTCACAAATGTAAAGCACTCTCAAAACAAGTATTTATTACAGATGTTTAAGATTCAGAGGCAAGAAAGGAGTTTTGAAAATTGCATCTGACATTTGAACAAATTATTCAGTGGTATGTACACCCAGGAGGATAAAATTTGGGTCTGTGCCATAGAAGGATTATCTTTGACTAACAAGAATGTAAATGAAAACACTTTTATGCTGTTTTCTGAGGATATGGTTAAAAACGTTGACAGCTTGAATTTTATTTTTTTAAATTACTATGTGAAAGTGTTTTATAAAAATAAAGTGTTCTGACAAATTCTTGTGTTCTAACTTCTTGTATGGCAGAGTACTTGGCTAAAACCAATTGTCATAAAAATCTTTGTAATCGATGAGTAAAAACTGTGAATAAAATAAAATAAAATATTTCTGTGGAAAATGGTAGTAAAATGAACTTTCAGTGAATTTAACTCCAACTGGAACTATTTTGCCAAGAACTTCGTATCTGTGAAGAGCATAATTACCAAGAAAGTTTAGTTTAGGTCTCAAATTGATTGTCTTGATCCTGCATTTCCTTCCTCAGCTGAAACTTCTAATGAGCACATGCATAATTTCACCTGAGCAAAAAATAAAGTTCCTGACTTCAACCTAGTGAGATGTGTATTCTTTGGAAAGGGGCTATTTCAGACAATGTTTCTGCTGAAGATGTATGAAGATTAAAATACATGGCATTGTTTGAAGCTGTTATCCGGACCCTGCAGATTTTTGTGAGCACAAACCTCTCTTCCTTTTTGTGTTTTTGAAGTGTATCAGTCCACTGGAAGTGATTTTGTGAATTTGCCCTTTACTTTGATGCTTTGTCATTGTTAGTTCAGCTTCAAGTGTTAATTTAGTTGTTTTTTTGTTGTTCATGCTATTGAAGCATCTCCTCAGCTAAGTCTGGAGTAGATAATAATGGCTCAACTTCTACTTTTAAGCAAATGTTCTTCTTTTCTAAGCAGAAATGTTGTAAAAGTGGCAAGTTCACTTAATGATATACAAAATCTATGTTGTAGAATTAGTGGTACTTATTGTGAATTTTGAAGTTTGGACATTTTGAAGGTCTTTGCTTTCCCCCTTTTGTCTGTGCTTTGCTTCCTTTTCTTCCTTTTTTACATCTGATACTATTGCTTCTAAAAACCAAATGTTAAATATGGCTACTTTACCAGAAAATTAAACTGAAGTGAATCAGAAATAGAACTTTGGAGTGATTAAAGTGGTGTTCTATTGAATATGCTCTGTATGTGCACTTTTGGTTATGACTTTGTTTAATGGCAGTACTTGAAACAGAATTTTGGTGTGAGGCATTTTGCATTGCTTTTTCATGTCTGTCAGCCTAATGCAGCTGTGCCTGCTTTTTTTTTTTGTCTCGTTAATGTAATCTTCTGCAGCACTGAGTTTTAAGTATGAGCATTTGTAATGTTCTCAAATTCATGAAATGTTGCTAAATATGATTGCTGAATCTGTTATTACACACTTAAATGTAACTGAAGTTTGTTTGACTTGTATTTAAGGTATAGTAATTGACTCTCCTGACACTATTCTTCATGAGTGCTATGTATTGTTATAGAGGGTAGTTAAAGTTCTGGTATTATTTTCTTCTCATTACCTATCTCTATATATTGAATCTCATGACGTTATATAGAATTGCAAACACCTTGTTAAATCTGTGTTGGCTGCTGTTTTTCCCCCTAGAGTTTTTTTTTCTCCTTTTGTCCTGTTTGAAATTCTTTGCTCTTTTCTCTTAGCTACTCCATGCCACAATACCTCTGTGCCCAAACCACAGGCTTTAAATTCAGGTAGTACAAATTGGGAAGGACAAGCCTGTAAGCCCATGCCTATTTTCTTCACCTTCCTGCAATTATGACTAACCACAAGACGAATGTTCCTCATGTTCAGCCTTGATTTCTGTGGTTTTTAGTCTTGGAACTGATGCAATGAGGAGATCAAGGAGAAATGTGTTGTCTGTATTATTGCTTCACTTCTGAGTCCTTGCCTTTAATCAGGACACGGTGCACCAGGAATATGCTGATGTATATGAAGATGAAGGTTCTCTGTACTCCAAGGATAACTAATTATGGAATTGAGAAAGACTGTTAAGTAGAAGCACTTACAGGGGCACAGGGAAACCAAGTAGTTTGGATCATACAAACAGACATACAGACAACTGAGCACTTCTCCTTTTAGGAGGTGTGACAAAGGAAGCTGTGAAGGAATATAATAACTCTTTGGAACCAGTGGAGAACAGCCCACAAAGATGACTGTCAGAATAGCAGACACATTCTTATCTGACAGTTGGGACTGCCATCAAAGAATGCTGAAAGCAGGAATTGGTCCTGACCAGGACATGACCGAGAGGGGAGGTAAGGTGTGTAGAGAGGTTATGAAGGACTTTGAAAGTGAAGTCACAAAGCTTATGTTTAGTGAGGGTATAGTTATATAAAGTTTTTGCTTAATTGGCAAAACTGTCTCCAGATCTGAAGCTATTTTTGTCCTCACCTGGGTTGTAGTAGTTCAGTGGAAAGTGGCTGTATGGACAAGTGGTGCTGTTTTCTTTCCATTTGAGTCTCTGCGGTTCTGTGACAGCAAAATTATGATAAGACTTGAAATCAGAAGACTTAACTAACTACCTTTGTGCTTTTTGTTTCCTCATGTAGAAGCTCAAGGTCTTTATTTTTGAAATATTTTTTTATTTGATACCTGCTCACTTTCATAGTGGTCTCTTCAGTTCATTAAATCTGATATTGAGTTTTAACACTCGTATGCAAAGTTTAAAGTGAAGATTATATTGAGAACTGCCCTGCAGGAAGCAAAATATGCCATCAGCTAGTGTTGAATCATCACCTCAGGTTAATGATGAATCTGAAATTCTCATTAAGCAGCCGGTTCGTGCTGCTCTTATTTGTGTTTTAGTAGATTAATATAAGAAAGAAGGGAAATAACACTTTACAAGTTTTAAACAACTCATTACCCTCCAAAAAAACATCATAATTGTTCTTTAAATTCAAGAAAGAGAGAAAAATGTTTACTTATGTATAAACATGGGTTATATACATTAATATTTTAATTCTTTATACATAAAGTGTGCAAGAGCTTTCTTTTGAGTGCCAAATCAATGTCCCAGGTTTGGAGGTTGAGGTCTCTTTTAAATGCTTATGTGGTGCTAGTACTGTACCTCATTTAATTTATGAATTTTCTATAGGCTGTTAAACAACCAGTTTTTGATTTTCCTTTAGCAGGTAAAGTTTGAGGCAACCAGATGGAAACATACATATTCTGCAACCAAGAGAGCTTTTCTGGAGTCCATTCTGCCTTGCTGTAGTGTCCCAAACATATTTACAAAATCAGGCACTAAATTATATCAGGTTTATGACTTTGTTAGCTTAGGGCGCAGCATTTCTTTGGAGCATGACTTTGAAGTTAGTTGGTCTTATGTAGAACATCAGTTGGGTTCTGTCTTTCTCAAGTAGCAAGAGGAAAGGATAATGCAGGTAGGAGTAGTACACGGAGGAAGACTGAGGCAGCTAAATGGACAAATAGGTTAGGTGAGAAGAGATGAAAGCCACCTGATGGATATGAAAGGGAGGGGTGTTTCTTGGATGTGGTGCCTAGTGGTCCTTTAAGCTTTCGTAGCTTTACAGGTAATTCCAAGTAGATTGTTTAATCAGGTGAGGGTAGCACACTTATGTAAAAAATTCCACTTGTTTGCCTTGGAACACCTGACTAACTGAGAAATATCTCACTTATTTTGGTGGAACCTTGTCGAGATGCCATATTTTGGAAAGATGTAATCCTAATTTTAGACATGTCGGAGTAGTTTTCCACATGTATACATACATTTCTTTTGGGAAATCTTGCATAGTGCTGAATTTATTGAATCTGTCAAAATATTTCAGACATAATAGTTCAATATATTATTATTATTTTCTATGTTATGAAGAAAACATTTTCAGAGCAGATTACTACAACACAGTTATTTCATGGGTTCTAAAATAGATGTGAATGTGGGGCTTGCTTTTTTTCTGGAGCAATTTGTATTTCAGCAGAAGTTGGTGCTTCGACATATTTTTGGATTTGTACTTTTTTAAAGCCTTTGGGTTTTGGGCAGATGCTCTTAAATTAATCTTTGACTCTACCCACTTTATTTTTGTTAATTCCCTTACTTTTTTCTTATGCTGTTCTTTTATGTGTGCTGGGATTTCATTATACACTTAAAATGTGGGCACTGACTTGCTAGTTACATTCCTCCTTTCTACTTAGACCTCCAATTTAGCTATAACTGTGCTTTGACAATTGTCTGTGGAAGTTGGTTCCGCTTCTTTTTGTAGCCTCTTCACTTTTCCACGTGTTGTGTAAGCCTATGTTTGTCTGATCAGTCTCATGCCACTAAATTATATATTGAGTAGTTATCACCTGCCCTACTAAACTGATGTTTCTGAATTAAGGCCAATGTGTTTTGGTTGTTTTTTTCTCCAGGAGGTGTGTTTTGGGACTAGAGCGTGTCCCAGACCTGGTGTCTGTCTATTCCAATGCCATTTCAACGCCCTTGGCAATTTCAGTTCAACGTAGAGTGTGAAGAAACAGAATAGGTCCATTTTTCAAAATTGAGTTGAGAAATAACATGGTGAGAATTCAGAGTCCCAAAACTTAGTTTTAAATCAACAGGTGTTTATAAATGTGTTAATATAAGTTTTTTCAATACTATCTTTGTTGATGGAAAATAATAATTTTCATTTGTTGAAAATTGAAGTGTTATGAGCTTGTTGCACATGGGCTGATCCGGCGGTGGTTTTGGATGGGAGAGGGGGACTCCATTCCCAGGGTTTCTCAGTCCCGGGGTTCTGGAGGGGAGAGAATGCTCCCCCATCCCCCTCGCCACATGTTCCCATGGCCGCCGAGAGACAGCACACGCTGGGACGTGTGAAGGGGAGGCAAGAGAAGTTTATTGTTGGTGTGAAGGTTTAAATAGGTTTTGGACGGATTACAAAGTGACCAGTTACAAGTCTCAGGTAGTTACAGAAACAAACCAATCACAGGTGAAGGTTCACAGTAAGGAGACCCAGGAACCCCTCCCAGGACATTCCTGCATATGAAAGGACAGTTTGCAGGCAGTTTTGGGAAGAAGAAACCAGTAACTTTACAAAAAGCCATTTTTGCTCATTATACTGCACATCCAAACCGCAACAGGCTGATGTTTCTGAAAGAGAAGGATATCCATCTCGGTGATTTTTCCTGGAACTGGATTAGGATTAGAGATTTGTTGGTATAGAAGCTGCAGACTGTGCTGGGGGAGTGCGTTCTGACTGAGGCATTTCCCCATGTCTCAGTTGTGGATACTTGCATATTATTCAGTATTTTTTTTTTTGTTATCAAATAGACCACAAGTAACAGTCATTTTAACCCATTTCTCTTTCTGTGTTTCTCCCTCTTCCTTTTTTATTTCTGCTTCCATAGCATTCTCTTAAATTAATTCTACTGTAACTTACCGCTGGCAAATCATGTTCTATTTGAAAAGAAAAAAAAATTAGAAAACAAATTATGTAAGCCACCAGCCAGTAAAACTGTTTGATCTCCATATATGCACATTTCTCTTTATTCATGCATATGAAAACTCATAAACTTACGTCAAATGCCAGTGTTAACAAAATATGTATTATTTGCTTGAACCAAAAGTAGGTGCTTTTCTTCTCTACATGAGGAATCATGTTTCCTTGTTCATCTCTGTACGAGTTCTGTTCTGCAATACAGTGAGCTGCCTCTTACACCTTTTGACACTTAAGGTCCATATATATCCCACCTTGCCTGAGAAGTAGTTCAAATGTGGACAGTTCAGAAGTGTTGCCCAGGTGGAGGGGAAGAATTTTTGTCTCGGAGGAAGCTGATGTTGCTTCTTTTTGTCATTTAAAACTGTAGTTCCCTATTTTCTACTTTGTTGCTTTAGATTCCCTCGTTTGGGGGATTGTGATGTTACTTAACAAGTGAGAAAGCAGCAATCCCACGTACCTGTTGTACTGCAGCGGTGTAGAAGCTTGTTCTTTTTACATAACTCTGTGTGCATGTATATATGTATATGTATTTATGCATATTAAAGACCCACTTGACGCTTTTATTTCATTATTGCTTGATGGTAAGGAAGAAAAGTTGGGGCAGGAAACATGAATAACTCTTAGCACATGGGTAAACAGTTGTTTTACATTGGTTGTAATGTCACTGTTAATCCACTTACTAGGGCACTGAGAGCAGTGAAGAGCTGTTTTCTGACTGTTTTGTGGGCAGGAGGCACTGCCACACATGCCCAGCTGAATGGTAGTCAATGTATATTTAACTTCCTTCCCTCAAACAACCCAATTTTTTCTTCTGGAGTTCTTTTGTGGTCCTACCTTCACATGTTCTGTAACTACTAGAAAACTGCAGACCCCAGACTGAGTATCTACACTACGTAGTACAGCTGTATTCTGCAAAGTTTAAGATTGCGGATGTTATGGTTTTTTATAAATCAAATCAGCTGAATTTGCTATGTGGAGAGAGGAGGCGATGATATACAAGAGCTTTCTAGGCTGCCAGGTGAACTTGGAAACTGAATGTCAGGTTAAACTCTTGGCAAAGCAGCAGTTAGAAAGTTCATTGTTGAAATGTGAATAATAGTTTTGTTCTGTACCAGCTAGGATAGTATCCAGTACTTTTTCTGTTGAAGTGGGTGTGTTGTTAGGAAACTGAAGGAATTGCGTGCAGCAAACCAACATCATAGCAAGGAAACAGATGGTGTAATTTAAATATTAGAGCTAATGCAGCATTGACTGTTGTAACTTGTGTTTTAGAACTTTGGAGTATGTTATGGGTCTCAAAGTTGTGAATTTGAATATGAATGCTCTAGAATTGCTTTTAGAACAGCTTAATGTGCTGTATTCTGGCGAAAAAAACATTAATAGGTAAAAAAACCTATTAATGCCTCCCAACTAATGGTAGTGATTTGCATCTGCTTGTATATTTCAGATGAGATTACTTGTGTAAAACTTTTTACTGTCTCTGGGATATGTATGAGTACAAAGCGGGGGGGTGTGTGTCTATGAGTTTTCTAAAATCAATTTTGAGTGCTCATGTTCAAGAAAACTTTGTCAAACTTACTGGTACCTCCAAAAGGTGAGAGAGCTGATGGATGTTCAGGTTGTCTGGAAGTTCATGAAGTTCATTCCTGACATTGGTCTCCCTGAAGATAATTTTCTGGCTCTGTATCTCATGCTTTTAGCATCACATCAAAATTAGCAGGGAAAATAGCACATCATCTTGCCAGAAACTTGTGTTAGTACATAATGATTTTGGAAATATGTAAGTAACCTGGAGGGCCAACACTTACAAAGAGAATTACAAGTGCTGTGTCTGTAACTTTATGTATTGAGAGACTATCCATGGAGACAGACAAGGGTGATACAAAGTTCATCTATTTGGGGAACTGTGCTGCAGGATAGTCCTGGACTATGCTAGCTATCCAGCAGACCTGTTCTTCCCTGCCGCAGCCCCTCTCCTTCCCTTTGGTGTAAATTTGGAGAGCAGCAGCTGGTGTGTATGTCACTGATGAAACCGAATTTCAAACTGAAGGCTGAAGTGCATTTCCTGTGATAGGTCAGGGTTCAAACCTACACCAGCAGCTTGCAAACAACTTTTTTTGCTAGAGCATAAGTGTTCACTGTTCATGGTGATGCACCATCTAAAAGAGATTGTTTGGTTTCCTTTTTGCAGCGGTTAATTTGGTAAATTAATAATTGGGGGTGACATCATGATATGTATTCTTGAATTTTGGAAAGGAACCCATTTGCACAGGAGCAGACTATGTATTTTTTTTTTTGAGGAAACCAGCTTATTTTAATTCTGCATGTGGGCAAGTAGAAACTCGATGTAAGAGTTGGACTCAGATACCACAACATTGCTGATTTATATTCCAGAAAATAGGTTTACTAAGACAAACAAAAATACTAACATGCAAATGGTGTATTTGTCTTTATAAAGTACAGAAAACCTGTTCCCATGTGTAAATACAGGTGTATAAAGTAGAAAGATGAAGAATAATCCTTGTACATTTACTGATTTTTACTCAACTTTTTCTTTTTTCCTGACCTACTTACAGCAAGGAAATATAGTGCCAATAGTCAGTGTCTTTGTTCCAAGGTATAGGGTGAAAGGGTTTATATATCATCTTTGGCATAATTCCTAGAAGTAGAGGGTCAGATTCTGATTCAGCTTCCCTGGTGTAGGTCTGGACTACTTCAACTGATTTACTTTGGAGTAATTCCAGACTTGTCCCAGTCCAGCTGACATCAAATCAGGACCCTACAGTCCAGCTTTGTTTCATGTAGTTGGGTGAAGAGTTTGGACTGGTTTGGTTTAATGGGGAATGAGGTGAGGTAACACATTTAAAAATATTTCCTTGGAGAGGAAGTAGTTTTTCCTCATTTGTTGATAGATTAAAGCATAGTTAAATTTGTTGGAATGTATTTTAGCTCCTCATTATAGCAGAACCTACTATTTGAGAATGGACGTAATTACAGATTTTGTAGTGGAAAACCCCTGTAATTTATTCACCTTGCGTAAAAGCATCTAAAAATTCCAAAAGACAAAATACTCTTAATTTTTTCAAGTACAAAGTGTACTCTGAAATTATAGCTTGTTCCCTTTAAGAGTATGGTTGAATTACAATTTATTAGATTGAATTAAGCAGAAAAATTCCCTTTATTCACCTACTGCTTGGGACTTAACCTTGCAATACCTGCACTTGATGAGTAGTTCCTGTTAAATAACTTTGATGCACAACTGATGTAGATTGTGTTTTATTTTGAACACTTATGGATAATAATAAATACTATCCCCGTAAGCTACACGTCTTCCAAAAGAATGGGTAAATGCTCAGGTTTAAATGTGTATATTCTTTTCTAAGGAAAAGTCATTGTCTTACCTCTTTACAGACCATAAAACCCCTGGGAAATTGTACTGTGCTGCTGGCAATACCCTGGACTATATAATCTTACTCCAACTGTTTTAAAAGCATGAACTTTAACTGTAAATATTTATTTCTTTGCCTCGGGAAAATATGGAACAAAGTTGATCCCTCTATTGAGAAATGCAATTTTTTTCCCCCTCCATCTTCTCTGACATGTTTATTTAGTGATTCTGTCACTGACTTGCTGAGAAACCATGTCCTGAGGCCCTCACCTTGGCTTACTAAGGAACCTCTCTTGGCTTTCTTTACCCATGCAAAGGTCTACAGAGCTCAGAATGCTGAGAAATGTTGTCCTTCATTTTCAGTTGTCCTTATGTATTATAATTGGAGGATGAGCAACACAAAGCTGCTTTTCCTTTTTTATTTTATAAGCATGAATCATACTTCTGGAAGATTTTGTTATGTAAAGGATTCTGTTGATTTCAGTGATTTATTTTCAGTTAAAGCTGAAAATGTATTTTGGTTTCATTAGATAGCAAAGCCTATTAGGCCAGTTAACCTGTCAACATTATTCAGTATTTTAGATTAGTTTAGAATTTCCCCAAATGAACTAACAGCTGCTGCTGCAGCGGTAATGTGTAATTACTTAGAATTAAACCCAAAGATAATTAATCCTGATTTTTTGGAAGTGTGTTGGTAATGCAGGATTACTTTTCAAAGAACTGCAGTGGTTTTCTGTGCATTTCCTGAGGGGTTTCCCAGTCAACGCAATCAGTGTTGCTCTGCTGTCTACTATGGGAGCACAGAAGACAGCAGTGTTGCAGTCCTTGGGTGGGTGGGCTCATCTCAGGTTTGTTTTTTATTCCCAGTGGCAGGAGTGTCATATTTCATGGCTTCTGGAACACTTTCTGTAGGTGAATATCATCTGGACTATGTTGTATATATATGTAGTTCTGCTGCCTTCTGGAAGTCTCTGCTTTCCTGTATCTCTACTAAATTCCAGGTGTTTAAGCTTTCTGCCCTGCAGTTTTTCCCCAGCAGGGCCTGATGAAGACCTGAGAAAAAGGGCAGACAAACGGTGCTCCTGACTCCATACAATTCATTCAGCCTGTTCTTGATGGTCTCTTCCCATATGTTCCTCAGATGTGGGCAGTGATGGCGTTGTGGGGTAAACGTGTTGTTCTGGCAATGCGAAGTGGGCCACCTTTTCTGGAAGCTCTTCAACCCTTATCCCAGCATGCATTAAGGATGGGCTCATTATATGATGGGGGGAGAGGCTACAAGCCCCTAGATAAAGTGGTTGTGGGGAGCAGGCTGCCTTCTCCACTGCAGTCATCTGGTGTGCAGCTGAGGTTCTTAGGAGAGGAGGCCAAAGGAAACAAACTAGATGAATTGTCCTGCCATGCTGCTTATGGCCTGTGGGCTATAACTTGTTCATCGTAGATATTTGCTGATGATACTTAAGAAAATTAAGATTTTGCAGTAAAACTTTAGAAAAATACTTAACAGCATGAGAAAAATCTACTTAAGCCACAATGAACCTATTTTTTTTTTACCAGCCTTCCACAAAAAGAGAGCATCCGGTAGACAGAATAGATCAGTCCTGGGTGCATATGCTAGTGGTTTCCTTGTCATCAATAGACATTACATTTTTGTTGATTTGTTTTTTGCAACAAATAAAACTTCATTTCCTGCTCTGTTAACGATGTTCTACTTTGCTTGACTTGTACAAAAATGAGGTATGGTTGTTGTATTCATATAAAAGTTGAAAGCAACTGTGTGGCATGGAGTTAATGGTGGATTTATATTTTATCTACTTATGCGTGTGCAACAGTTGTTTTCATCTGAAATCCTCTAGTCGATGAGGCTAAATCTTTTGCAGTTAACTTTCCCTTCTCAGAACTGTAATCTAAAGGGCAAGATACTGTAATCTGTTCTTCGTTTCTTATGTATCAAAGAGTATTCCACTCATAACTGTGGCTTATAAAACTGTAGTTTGTTACCCATATGCTGATTGTTTAATAACTTCTGTTCTCAGTAAAGTAAACCCAAGTGAACTGTGCATACAGTGATAGGAGAATCTGGGATGCACTTCTGTTGGTGTCTGTACAACGCAAATTAACTTGAAAGAAAGAGTATGTTCTAGCTGCTCAGTCATTTTACTTCTGGCATTTTTGATGAAAACTTAATTTCTTCAGAATGGTGTTTTTAGTGTCTGTTTTGTCTTGTGGGAAAGAAACCTGAACAAGATACTGAGTTTGGAAGAACATAGAGTAGTATTTTCCTGCTTGTCAAAGCAGGTTCCTCACATTTTTGGTACTGTTGAGTATTGAGTTGTATCTAATTGAACTGCTGCTGTGTTGTGTGTGACTTGTAGCTCGGATGTCTGGTTCTCTCTTTTGGACTATGTTCCTGGCTGCGTTTCTTCAGCAGCATTCTTTTTCACTGAAGTGCCTAATAAGGTACATGAGTGCTATGGTTACAGGGCACCACCAGGGAGATGTTCTTTTGGAGGAGAGAACTGTCTATGCTCAAAGCTCTTGTGGCCACATTTCTTTTCAGGTGCTTTTTTTGTGTGTGAAAACAGCAGAATATTTTCATCGGACAAAATCAGGTTGTACTTCTTTTCAGGAATGTTGGAAAACTATTTGAAGCAGATATAGAGACATACAGTTTTTCAGAAATCTGAAAGTAATTTTTGGTGTTTCCAGTTACATAGTTCTTTTTCTGCCAGCTTTTATCTTGATCTTGTACTAAAAGCAAGTATCAAGGTAGTGGGACTACAAGAGCCCGACTCAGCGAATTGGCCCATGTGTTAGCATCCAGTGAGGAACAGACTTGTCTCAGAATTGCCAGCTCATGAGCGCTTATCTTCCCTCTGGCTGTGCTGGGCCTGGCTAGAGGTTGATGATTCTGGCCCACAGATTCTAATTTATAATGCAATTATAAGATTCTGATTCTGTTTAAGGGTAAAGTGCAGCTGCTTTGAAACTAACACTTCATGTCTTTACCCATTGTTAAACCAATCTGATGGTTATACTAATACCTAGATCTTATCCAGTCCTTGGCACCAGTGGGACTGGTATACGTCCTGTGAGTATTGCTTCTTAATCTTGAAATATTTTTTATGATCTGCTAACCTTGATATTTTGTGATTTCTTACTTAATAGGCTTCTGGTATGCTCTTTTCTTACTTGGAGACTGTTTGCTGGTTCCAGAGCAAAAGCTGAGGGAATTGCAGCTAGCAGTTATGAAGAGATCCCCTGCTTGGGAGATTTGACTGTAACAGAAGCACGAAGGAAGTGTTGTGTGGTGGGATTGAGCTTTTTGAGTTTGTCTTGTCCTGCTCTGCTTGAAGACAGTCAGAGCAGCATCACAGACATACGTGTTCCTTTCTTGCCACTTCCTTGTGCCTCATCTCAAAGAGAATTTTAGTATATAAGTTCTCTTTACCCATCTAAAATGCCTGGTGTATGACATTTTATGACTATGTAATATTCTTGGATATCTTTGCCCAGTTAAAACTCTTAATAGGGATACTTGTGTTTTTAAGACGTCATGTGCTTGTATTTCATGGCTTTGTTTTTTCATTTGAAGAAAAAACATTTCTTAGATCTGTGCAAAAGGCTTATGCATAACGATCTTGTCTAGACAGAAAGTAAGGACAGGCTTAAGTGGAGTGTCCTGCTCTCTTCAGTTTTTATTCCTATCTCTAGGGAGACACGTAGTGCTTTCATAAGTGATATATGAAGTAACCTTATAAACACATTCAGGTCATAATAGCTTTAAAGTTGCCTTTGTACATGATGATTTTGTTTTCATCATTGAACACTATTGTAATGAATTTAAGCGTGGTATGATCCTGTCATCTGTGCTGACTTGAGGTAACTCCTTGCACTAATCAATCTTTTTGATATTTCTATTCTTGTATATAAATTCAGGTCAGATCTGCTCTTGTTACTGAATAAGAAATGGTTTTGTTCAGGCAAGTTTTTCTCCTTTTTTTTAATGCCATTTAAGAAACACAAATATATTCCTGAACATATTTTCTGCCATTGCTCTGGTTTTGGTTCACTGCAATGTTTAGCCTGTTCAGAGCAACAGTCTGCTTCTGAAAGGCACTGTTATGTAAAAGCGAATACTGAAGTATGGTGCTGCTTGGTTTCAAGTGTATACTGATTAATCCGTAAAAACTCCAAACAAGCAACAGATCAGTCTTGCATGGTGTGGAGATTTGTTTTTTATTTGTGCCAGCACTACAGTTTCAGATCTGATTTTACCGTGCTAGGAGAGCAGGTGGCAAGATGGGAAAGGGAGGAGAATAGGGATGCTTGTTGATATCCATGTCAGCCCACACATGTAACAATTTGGTAGGCTGGAACACTTTCAAAGTTATTCTTGTGTCTCTGGCAGTAAAGCTTTTTTTCAGCTTTCTATTCGCCATGTACTTCAGATCCCCACTTTCTGTCCTACTTGCTACTTTGTAAGGTGCTGTTCTGCTGCCTGAGCTTTTGCTTTCGCTTTCCAAATTCCCCTTCCTTGCTTCAGCCACCTCTTTCACTTAACAAACCCCTAGTGCTTAAATTGCTGCTTCATTTTAAATGTTAGTATAGATTTATTGCAGTTATTGCATAATTGATTTTGTCTAAGAGGAGTAAAAGACATGAGTTTTGGAAAGGGTTGTTGTATTTTGAAGACAAGTAGCATATAAGCACGCTCCCCAACAGAAAGCCAGGTCTTACAAACTCGTTCTGCAGTCCTGAACCACTTTCTATAAATATTTGCTTTATTCAGAATCCTGATCTAAACTAGGCCGAAAATGAGAATAGCAACTGGTTAGAAGACAAAGGTAACTTTTCCCAGTTCTTACAGGAGTTGGAAATATTTATTTCTTTAAGATTAATGAGTCTTACAGATTGACAAATATTTATCTGACAAAATCACTTACATAGTACTGTCTCTTTGAGTTTAATTTTATACAGTAGAAATTCAAATTTGGATTCTGTTAGAATAGACTATTTGGATGAATGTCATAATTTAAAACAATTGCACTTGCACAATTTCTTGTGGGAGTTTCAAAGTTCATTCACTTGATTTGGTAAGCAGAGGTAGTATGCATGGAGTCTTCTGATGTGGGTGGTTTTTTTCTGGCAGTAAAAATGCAAATAGTAGTAATCTTTATCATATTTCTATTTATAAATGTAATTGTTTATAAAAATCTCACTTTAAAAGTTTTTAAATGAAAACCAGTTTATTTTAGGAAAAATTGCCTCTTCTTTACCCTCTTGGGAATGCTACTTTCATCAAGTTTTTCTATTTATTCTTTTCACAGCTTTAATTTCTGAAAGAATATTATTTCCTGAACTATTTAAACATTTGATGTTTTGTCCAAAACTTCTCATGTATAATTCTGTGATCCAAAAAAATTCATTTTATATTTTCATTAGAATGCTAAATATTTAAGACTGACGTCAAGACATCGCAGGAATGTCATGGCACTTATGATCAATTTAAGTAATTGTTTTTCCAGTCTCTTAATTAAAATTACCCCTTTAATGAGAACAAAGCTACATACTTCATGTAACTTAAAGAATGGTGAAATGTAATATGCAATATGCATTTAAATAGAAATTTAAATGACAGGAGCAATGTGAAATGCAAACATTTTTCTCTGCCATTATCTTTCTTGCTGTAGTCTGAGACTTTGAGAAAAAACCTTAATCACAGTAATGTACCTTGGAATTTGGTTGAAAAGAGGGTTCATGGTGTAGTTTTGGGTGTGGTTTATATATTTAGTGTGTGTGTGAGGCTGCAGATATATTCCCACACGTTGTAAGCTACATTATCAGTTAAATTAGGTCTTTTGCTCCTGTGTAAACAGCAGCTGGGACAGTCTTCTAGCAACGTGTAAATTGTTGGAAAAGCAATTCAAAAATAATAAAACCTAAATAAAAAAACCCAACTAATAAAACCGATGAGGTTATTCAACTTCAAAACTAGTCTCTAGGGCGTGTACAAATTCGGAGATAACTGTTATATTGAAACTCTCTGCCTGTTGGTGTTTGCTGTGTGGACACCTCATTTTCGTGTTTGCTTGGGCCGGGCACTGCCTATGCAGGTTGTGCAGAAAACTGCTTATCGCTGGAGGGTGTAGTGTTTCAGGTGCTGCAGGAGCTCAGCCTGGGGACAGCAGTGCTGCTGCTTCACTGCCCCCGCGGGCTGCCCGGGACTCTGAGGTTGGCCATCTCATCCATTGCTGTCCACGGCCCTTCCTCACCTTGTGTGTGGCCCAGCAGCTTCCCCAGCTGTCAAAACTCATGTGTAGTTCAGTAGCTTTACTCAGTGTGTTTCATTGCTATGATATGTATTGCTCTTAATGCAATTCTGGAACCAATAGTTTGCTTGTCTGAAAATTAATTTGAAAATACTTTAACTATTCTAGTTTTGTACTTAGTGGCATTTGCACAAAATACCATGTGAGTAGCAGGTAGTTTCATGATTCTCTGGAGGGAATGGTTTGCTACAGCTGGTTTTCC
This sequence comes from Lophotriccus pileatus, assembly GCA_035583135.1. Lineage (NCBI taxonomy): Eukaryota > Metazoa > Chordata > Aves > Passeriformes > Tyrannidae > Lophotriccus > Lophotriccus pileatus. The sequence continues at coordinate 129,644,966 of JAWWES010000081.1, forward strand.
TGTACTCTTATTCAATAAAATGTTTTACTGAATATCTCATAACAAGCTGCTGTTATATACTCATGGTGGTATTTTGTAATATTCCTGCAATAATCCACCTGGATTTCAGGAAAACGCTTAATGAATCTAATCTTCCTCCACTGCTGGCCTCCCACCCTGAATTGGAGAGTGTCCCAAACTCTGCTTGAAAGGGAATACTAGGACAAAGTAACTCAAACGCAGGCTCCTTCCACCTGAGAAACAAAGCTCCTTCCTCCAGAAAGAAGGGGGCGAAATAGGAAAACCCAAACCTTGTTAAATATGTAGTGGTAATGAGCATACCTTTCATTGCTTATCTGAAATGCTTGAACATAGTAATTTCATTCTATCTATATAGTCTCATATGGTCACGTTACATCCAGTTGTTCTGATAAATCTGAAGTGCATCCTGGCACCTGATTTCTGAACATTGTGCTGTGGGATATTAAGATGGCTTAAAAGGTAGTAATCTAAATTTCTGTACATTAGTAGGGAGAAAAACCTGTTTTCAATAACTTTTACAGATCTTGCAGTATTTAATATACATCTAGTAATAGCTGTGTATGTAATTGTCTTTATATGATCAAAATAAATTATTGGACATATTTTTACATTCAGATGCCAAATTAAAATTTACTGTCAAATGTTTAGTAATGCTGGAACTAACATCTACCACTGTGTAGATGTTAGTATGTGGTAGTTGATTGAAGTATTGCTGCAAGATGTTAATGGGAATATTCTCATACTTCTTGGTTTGGCTGTTGTTCAGCGACCAGTTTTCATAACTTCTTCCAAACTATTTTGGTAAACTTGCATATCTTACGTATCCTAAGCCACTTGGTAAATTTTGGTCATCTATAATCTCTTGTAGAGAGACAACCATACATTTGAGTTTTACATAACAAAAGAATATATTTGAAAGAGAATAAGGGCAATGTCTACTACTTTTTTTTATTTCTAGGATTAAGCCAAGTGACTGGCCATGCTATGACTTGCACTCTTTGAAAGTTGTATTTCTTTTGTATCAAAGATGATGTTTTTAAGAAGTACTTTGCTTTTTGTTTCTACCATTCTGCGTTCATGTTTCTTTTGTAATTTGTCATCTTTATCTCACCTTCATTTCTGATCATCTGCTAGTTTTGACACTTTTTTTGGGAGCACTATTCAGTGGTGAATGTTGGAGTAAATAATTATTGAAGCTTTATACCATTCTGAATTAACAGTATTTTAACACCAACAGGGAGCTTTTTGAGCATCTACTCTGATTTTCTTACAGGAAGGTGTCTATAAATTGAACAAATTTTCCCTGATCTTTGGGTTTACCATAAATCATTTTCTTCTGTGGGCTAGAAAATGACACCCAAAAAATTAGTTTGATGCCTGAAAACATTTCTTGGGTACATTTATGAAGGATTTTTTAAAACTTAATCAGGATGTTTGTGGACTAAGCAGCCCTATGAAACTGAATTTATTTTTGCACACTTGCAAGTGCATTGAAACTGAAACTCTCTAATTGTATTTTAAATTATTTTTGATATATTTTTCTATTTAAACTACCTTTGTTCATCTTAGTGCTTGCTGGGGTATGGAATAGCTTAAGAAAAGACTACATGTGAATAGAAAAAGGCTGTTCCTGATTTGATACAAATTCTTACCTACGTGTAAGTTTGCCTGTGTACTTCCACAAAGGGAACAGAATTAGGATGAAGTTTTAACTCCCAGATCATGTATCTAAAATATACAAAGTCACAGTGTAGAGAGCACAGTAGTGTGTTTAAAAATATGAATATTTAGATATCATTGTGTGACTATGTTAAGAGGCTCCTATCAGTAAGGTGCACTGCCACAATCATGTCCTGTGGTAACTTCCTGGATATCCAGTGTATCGTCTGTGAATGTTTTATTGCAGCTTACAAACTGATTTTGAGGCTCACATAGTCAAAAAGGACTATTTAAGCACCCAGTGCTTCAGTATTTTTTCAGAATGAAGTGGAGGTGTGTAGTTCTTTGCATCCTGGCTTCTTTGCCAGGAAATTTGGAAATAACTGTCTACCTGTTAACTGTATGAAAGCTAGATGAACTTTTTTCTTGTAAACTATAAAGCAAATACTTAATCTCTGTGCATTGAATCACAAACTTGAGTTCCTCCCCAACAGTAAGTCTCAAGAATCAGTTGACCAATTCAGAAAAAAGAATTGCTCAAACTGATGTATTTTAGAGCCTTCATTTCCAAAGCACTTTAACAATATATGTGTATCAATACTTTATGTTGAACATAGTTTTTAAAATGCTATTTGGATATATATTTTAATGGTATGTAAGACATGTTCAAAAGTAATAGTTGCAGTGTCCAGCTTTGTTCAGCCTACTCTGTGAGCTGTGGGGTAAAAATTTTTGATTCACAGGCAGTTTGAGGGAGAAGGAGGGAGAGGAGAGCATTGAAAAGACCTGTCTGGAAAGAATAAGAGGAGGGTGTCTGTGTGTGTATTGTGGATTTGTGAGTGGACTATGGTCTGTGCCACAGGAGGGTGCTAAAGTTGGAACCTCATCCCTTGGTGATTGCCGTGGGTGGACAATCCTGGATTGTTGTAGTCCTTAAATTATTGGTATTATCTGAAATTCACAGAAGGACTTATTTGTAAAGTGAGGAATTTGCCTTCTGACTAATGAAATTATCTGTTGCAACTGCTCTTCAGGAGTGCAGAAAAAATGTATCAGTCAAGGAAAGGTCTCTTTGTTTGATTTGAACTTACATGAATTTGTAATATTTTGGGTAGTATGCTTTAGGTTAGTTTTTGAAGATGTTAAAACTACTCGCCATCCCAACCAATATATACTGTGTAAAATAAGTGTTAGTGAAACCTGAATGAGTTGATGACTTAATGGTATGTTACCTGTGATTACTCATGTCAAACTTAAATTTAAAGAACACGTTTCTTGGTGTAAACTAACAGATAAAAACCAAATGAATTACAGATTTTAGAGAATATTTTTGTGAGTTTAGCTTGAAATATATTTTTTGGCTAATGTTATTCAGTAGTTTTGGTACAGATGTTGTTCCATGTTTTGATTTGAAACAAGATACAGTATTTTCTTCTTCCACGCTAAATGCTCCCTGAGCTTTCCTTCTTGGCATTATATGACATTAGCGGATGTTTCCATTCTTTTAACTTTCCTGCATGCGTATTTTTTCCCCAAGTTGTTTTCAATCTTATTTCTCCATCCTGTTGTCCAGTTTTTAATTTCTTCTTGTTGCACGTGGCTGGAGTTGCAGTTGAGCATAAATAGAAATAGTCCTGTCTCCCCAGTTCCTTTCAGAGTATGTCTGTTCCCTTGGGCACTCAACTTCCTTTCTTCCTGATACTTTCCTACCTTGTTTTAAACCTGTACTCATTCTTTCATTGCAAATTAGACCAAGGATAAAAGTTATTTTCCATTCAAAATGGGTGGCATGCATTTGGAAGAAGGTGTTTTGCTCTTAATTTTATATTAGAAAACATTCCTTCTGATTAGTTAGTACTAAGGAAGATGCATCTGAATTCTCAGTGTTCAAATTTTTGTAAGGAAGTAAGTGATGTGCACATGGTGATCACTGAAAAGAATAATAAATGCTGGATCCTTATAAAAAGTCCCGACTGCCTGAGAAGAGCCATACTATTTTAAACTAACCAATGTGATAAAAATTTACATGTTATGTTGTAATTACAGACATCTTTTGTAAAACTTTGCAGCATTTATAGTGTAGTGTTGACAGCTACACTTGCCTTAATATACAGCATTCCGTCGGTTTTGTGTAATAGACTGCTGACTATACTGGAAGATAAATTACTGTTTATTTAGGTTTAAGTTAAATGTTTCAAAAGCTTTCTTACTTAAAAAGCAGCGCATTATAAATAGCAATAAGTTCTTTGAAATGGTCTACACATCAGACTGACAATTGCAAAGAAAAGGCTGATTATAGGTAGAAAACATTTAATGGACATGTTTTGAGTAAGTTGCTCCTGTGTGTACTCTTTTTACATTGATTAACCAGGGAGTTTTTGCAGCCATTCAGCCAGCTATGTAGTTTAGTCCATTAATTTTAAATATTGTTACTTAGATAAGATGTAATGGATAAATTACATTTGGTGAAAATCTGTTCTTCCCCATGACGATGTCTGAAGTTAACTTAAAGAGAAAATACAAATAAAGTACAAATTTTCAGGTGAGTTGTTACAAACACAGCAGAGCTAATAATGTGTACTTGAAAGTTTGGAGACAAAGATTTTGAGAAAATCATCATATTGTTTTTATGGAAGTTTTGCATGAGGCAATGAAACAGTGAAGCTCTTGACTAACTTGGCTTCTGTGTTTAGAATTTATCCACAGGAAAGTAAGAAAACTGTAAATTGGGACAAATGATGTTTCAGACAGGTGTATGGAAGTCTCTAAAATTTGATGTACAGTGGTACTTAACCAGTGGATTTTGATTTGTTAAAGCTATTTGAATATCACTCATACATAGCATTAATAATACAATTATATAGTGCTACATGTATGTTCATAGAATGCGTGAAGAGCATACTGCATGAGAAGAACTATTGGAAATAAGTTAGGAAACGAAGTTTTGTTTTAACGTAGGACTAAAAAAGCCATTACTGTTATTTTTTTAAAGATTGTGCTTAGTTTTTAAAAAGGGGAAGGATTTTTTATTAGTATCATGTTGACATTCCAATCACCTTTGTATTGTATGCTGAGATTTTAATTTTTCTTTAATGAAATGCCCATGCTTCTGAATTTGAAGAACACAGTGAAAGCTGCAGAGAGTTTTTCTTGCTGTGCCTGTGGCTGAGAAATCTTTACTAATTGAACCTTCCTGTACTGGCAAAAATATCCTGAAAAGTACCATTCCCAGCTTGGGAAAACTTCCCTGGTGCGAGTTCTGTGGACAATGGACACAAGCTCAAATTTGGCTTGGACCTATCTTGGGCAGTAATCGAGGAAGAAAGGATTACTAGGCTGACATCTCTTACGCAATGCTTTTCAGTTGTGTTGAGTTTTAAGCTTGATATCCTAAGGAAACCAGATGTGCATGACTTCATCATTCAGTCTTGTCTTTCTCTTCTTTTGCACTGCCCAATGCAATTTTGAACCTACTGGCTAATTTCAAACAATTTTGATGACAAATTAGTCACTAAGGATAACCCCTACACTTGTGAAAATCAGTAGCAACTGGAGAGACCCTAGTGGGTATACTCCTCCTTCTGACATTGGCATGTATAATCCATTGCCATTTCATTGCCTTCTTTGCTCTCTTTCCACCCCCAGCAGCTGCCAAAAGCCAAACACTACCCAAATGATGCTCAGCACTGAAAAGAGCCTGCTTGGATAACAAGTTCTCCAGGCAAAGCTTTTTTGCCTCAGGCCTTTCACTGTTATATGTCAGAAGTTTATTGTGATGATGGAAATTTGAGAGCTGAGGATTACTCAATTTGCTGGGGCCCTGCTGTAGGTCTGCTGTTCAGTAGTGTTTGGGATTAGGAGAAAATTTGGTCTGGACAGTATTCTACCTTCGTCTGGAGGAAGTGGGTGGCAAGGTTATGTTGTAATAAAAATTATTACTACATCCTTGGCAGGTGCTTGGTGAAGGGAATTCTTGCACATGAAGTCTGGCTTTCTAATAAAATCCAGTAGGAAATGTGTTAGGGGAAAGTGCCCCTAAATAAAGTGTGAAATGGAGCTACAACTACAACTCACCACAACTGTGAAGGCAAACAAGTACCCTCAATAATCTACCACCGAAAAGGAAAGTGATGTCTTGGTGAAGTCTGGAGCCAGTTGAGGTAGAACCAGAGACTAGTGCTAGCCCTCTGGCAGGTGGAGCAAAGGAGAGTGACCTGAATGGACCAAGCTTTTGCTAATGGTTCCCAGGTGTCATTTAATGGATAAGTGATATAATAGAGCCATGCTATCAATGGCGTTTTGATGTTATGGTCAACAGTGCAGGAATATACTTGATAAATGCTAGAGAAGTAGTGCTCAGCTATTCTCAGTATTTCAAGGAACCTGTAACAGGGCTGGGAGTAGGTCCAGTCTTTGCTACAGTGTCTTCCAAAGTAGCACACGCAGAAATGTAAATTGGCTTAAATACTGTTACTATACTCAGAAGAAACACAACATTGTAAGAAAAATGTTTGTTGCAGTGTTGACGAATTCAGTAGCTGGACCTGTCTATGGGTGAGACGCTCCTAAAACAGCCCCCAAATTGTACGTTTAGCTGGATGACAGCGAACAGTCAAACTGGTCTGGAGTTTTCATGTATGGAGGTAACCTGTTTCAGCTTGAAATATATGTCCTAGTTTTTCAGACATAATTTTCAAGAGATTTTTTAAGTAGGTATCAGTTCTTTTTATCACTCTCAATTTTATTAGACTTGGTTGTTTCTGAACATGAATTGGAAAAGAGAATAAAAATGTGGTAGGCCACTTCTCATCTCTTTTCTTAGGTTTGCAGTCTGTTCTTATGAGTTTGCTTCCTGTAACTCTTGCCTTCCAGTCTTTCAGGGTAAATTGTCCCAGGCACAGGGAATATGTGGGGCAGAAGAACCCATTTTAACTCACATCATCAGTTTTGCTGAAGAAGCTTACCTAGCTAGTTTTTCCGCTCTGTATCTCTTTTCAGGTCATGCTGGTGTGAGAGTTGCTGAGCTAAAATTCTATGCACTGTGAGCTTTATGGAACAAACATTTCAGAATTGCCTTTTTTATCCCTTCCATCCTTTTTTTTTTTTTTTTTTTTGGTGGCTCTAGTCATGGGTCAGGACTTCAGTGTGTTTTGTTTTAACACAGAATAATGTTACAGAATTAACATGTCCCCACCCACATCTCCCCAACCAAAGCACTGCCCAAACTTCCTGTAACATGAGAAAGAAGGACATCTTGAAAAAGCTTATCCTAGGAGAAATTGCAGAAAAGCCATTTGAAATGTTTATATCTATTAAAAAGCACTTACATCGTGGTAGGTGGCCTCATAATTTTTTAAAACCACAATAAATGTATTAAACTTTACTAGATGGTCAGTTAACAGTTCATAACTGTCTTTCCACAATAGAAGGAAGATATTTGTACAATTCCCCTCAAAAAGACTTGCAAAGTCATTTTATTTGTTAATCTGTCTTAGGTGTTGAGAAATTTGGGTATATTTCTGAGAACCACTTAGTGAGAACAGCCTGTTTTATTTATCTTTGGCTCTGTGACCTTGTCACCATAGGCTTTCAGACTCTTGACAGCTCCCTTTCTTGTAAACAAAGGAATGTTCTTTTCAAATACCTGGGATAATCAGCTAATCAAAACAGTAGCAATGTCCCAGGGAGATGCTGTTGCCCAGAAATCAATAGGCAGACGGCACATGTGTTGCCGTATCAGTGCAACAGATTTCCTACAAAGCTTATTGGCTTATCTTTGGGGCTGCTGTGGAGCTTTTTAGCCTGTCCACAGTTTTCATGTATTTCAGGGCATGTTGTGCTATGCTAATATAGAACTAACAAAACATGACTTATGATAACACTGGGAGTAACCTCCTGATCTAAGGCAGGTATCTTAAGTGTGTTTTGTAGGTCATCGCTGTGAGTTGTTTCTGTTAATATAACATCATCTGAGATCATATACAAGAAGATGCAAATAAAGGCTAACACCTTGTTAAATTATTTCTTGATTGCTCCAATTTGTTATGCTTAATCAACCTTAACCCTTGTTTATTTGCCCCACCATCTGCACCTCTGCCCAAAAGTTCCTTTGTATTTCTTCTCCGTAGAACATAATATTAATTAATATTTTAATAATATTAGTTCATCTAATAAATTAATAAATGAAAAAAATTTCGACATGTTTCCACATGAAATAGTACTGAAAAAACATTTAGCAGGAAAAAAAAGACGTTCCATCATGTTCGCAATCTGCCATAGAGAAAGACAGTTTAATCTCTGAGCGCTCAGTCTGAGGTATATGATTTGCCAATTTGAAAAGATTTGAAATTGAGTTTTGTAACAGTGAAAAAAAATTGGACAGCCTTGAAAAGACCTTTGAAGGTACAAGAAGTGTATGTGTAGGACCTATAGATATAATTTGTATATATAATACAGAATTCTCTGATTATGCTACAAAATTGTAATACAGCCTGATTTGGCTAAGTCATCTTCAGTATTTCATACTGTCACAGTTTTTAAATATACATATATTTATGTAATTTTAAAGTTAATGTGCGTTACACTATTAAATCACACCTTACAAAAGATGTCATATTTTGATCATTGGATTTTCTCTGTTTCAGTGTTGTTATGCTTCTAGTTTTTTGACCATTAGGAAAAATAATAAAATTAGTTTTCTGTTTCTGTACTAGTTTCTAAGTAACGCTTTACCTTAGCCAGCAGCATTGTTGTGAGGTTAAAAGTGTAATATGAATCAGTTTGTCTTTTTATGTGTAATGCATATTGGCAATTTTATAGCAGTGGAAAAGAATCAGATATCTTTCTGAAAACAAGCTCTTGATAGTGCTTACCATTTCACTGCAACTTGTGTATTTTAAAGATATTATTTTTAAAAATTTGTATTACTTTTTGTTTCATTTTTGAAATTTGAGTCATAGTGTAATTTGAAATGATTTCTGGTGATGATCTAGTTCAATTTCGTGCCCAAAGCAAGTCCATTTAGAGCAGGTTGGTGCAGGGCTTAGCTGAATAGTGCTGAATAGCTACAAAGATTAAGACTCTACCATCTCTCTGGGCAGCCAGTCCAATACTGGATCACCCTCCCGATGAAAAAGTGTTTTCTCTGCTTGGAATTCCATGTGTTTCAGATTTGTTGGGGTGTACTGTGAAAAGATGAGTGGCAACAGACTTAGTCTGGCTCCCTCTTCCCAGTACCCTCTCAGTAGGTAGCAGTAGGCAGCAGTAGGATCTCCCTTCTCAAGACTGAGCAACCCTAATTTATCTGTGTCTCCCCTGAGGGAGAGTACAAGAGGGTGCTCCTGTGCCCTAACCACCGTGGTGGTCCTCTGTTGGATTTGCTTCTAGTATGTCTTGGAGAGCCCTAGACTGGGTGCAGTATTCCATATGATGTCTCACAAGGAGCTAGGAAAGGGGAATAGTTGTGCCCCTGGCTTCACCATTGCTAGTACAGCCCAGCACACAATTGGCCTTTGCAGCAAGGGCACTCTACTGATTCACGCAGCTTGCTGGCCCCTGGGACACTTCGATTGTTTCCTGCAAAGCTGCTTTCTAGCAGTTTGGCTCTTAGTCTGCATTTCCAGAGTACTGTTATCCCGGGTGCCCCAGCACTTTGTGTTTGAATCTGGACTTCCCTGAGTTCCAGACAGCCCATTTCCTCAACCTCCGAAGGACCCTATCAATAGCAGCCCTGCCCACCAGTGCATTGGTTCCTCCCCCTAGGCTGGTACTAGCCACAGCCTTGCTGAGGGTGTGCTCTATCCCATCTTCCCGGTCTTTGATATGGGTGTTAAACACCATGGGCATGGTACTAATCCCTGAAGAATGCCACAAGTAACCAGCCATTAGTTGGACTTTATATCCCTGATCACAACCCTTTGAGCCGAGTGGTCCAGCCACCTTTTTGCTGAACTTATCTCCCACTATCCAGTTGATACCTCACCAATCTGCAAATAAGGTCTGTGCAGGACAGACTGTGTCAAAGGCTTTCCTAAAATGAACACGTCCTGAATATGCCTTTTACTCTTGTCACCAGCAGTGAACTACTCGGCCATGTAAGCGCAGTGGAAAATGAATTCTCTTGCAATTTTTGCATCTTGTTGTTTAAGATACGCTTTACAGAAAGAGGAGTAGCTGTCTTTTACTGACTTGGAAAGGATATTAAGCTTATTATTTTAGAAATGATAAAGGATCAGAAAAAGCAAAATTTGTGCAAGAAGAGAAAAAATGGGGTTGGAGAACTCTGCAAGTTCGTGCAGTAGGTAACTGGGATCAGTTTGGGTTTTAAAATCTTAATTCATAATATTAATTGTTTTTAGACATTTTCCTGTGTGGCTTTTAAAGAACTCAGTTTTCTTTATCTCTAACTTGTTTTGATGAAAGCAGAGGGACAATATTTGTATAAATAACTAAGTGATCTCCAAGAGAAAACATTGTTTCCCCATAAAGCATGGTTATGAGGCATTTTGGAGATCTTGTACTTTGAATAAGATTTGTGTGTTTTAAAAAGAGAGAGTTTGGAAAACAGAATAGTGAATGAAGATTATAAACTCCAGTTATTAGGAAGGATCATAATAAATGTCATCTGTTCTGTGTTCAGGTGTTGTCAATTGTAATCTGCTCTAAACCTTGCAATAATTTTATATTGCAGTAGAAAGTTGATAGAGGAATTTGCATATAACTTTACTAGCCTTGGTGTCTTTAGGATGTTACTTATGACTTGCGTAGTTTTGGAAGTAACCACAGTGCTCTGTAAAAACATTTCAGCTGAATACCTGATCTGACATGTTTGTCAAAAACAAAAAAGGAGCCTGGTTGTATAAAATGGTTTTTGTCATATTTGCATAACAACACCCAAAACCAGGCCCTCATGTTCAAATGTAAGTGCTCTAGGCTTGCTTACGATACAAACTAGTGGGAAAAGATATTTTTATAAATGAGTTATCTATTTAAAAATCACCTCTCCAGGTATATCATTAGTATTTTTAGTTTTCCACTGTTGTTTGGGATCACTCTCATTAATGCTAAAATGAATGGGCATTTATCAAAACTCATACCATAACTATAGTTATTAGCACTTTCGGAGTGTAACTCCCTTCCCTCCACCAGTATGATTTTGACTTCAACTTTTAGATGTTTGTCGTCTGGTGTGAGGTGGATTTATGGGAGCGCAGTAGTTTTAGTGCTTTTTGGCTGGGTGTTTCTGATGACATCACTATGATCTAGACACAGCGTGTGACTCCAGTTGGTTCCAGTGTTAAATAGTTTCATAATTATGCTAGTTTTGGCAGTTTCCTTGGAACTTTCCCCATCTCTTTAATGAACATGTTTTACTTCTGGGCTTATGAGACAGCCACATGTTTGAGAAATTAATAGTGTGCTCTTAAAGTTAACATTGAGCAGAGGCGTGCAGATACAGAAAGCTTTTGGATATATGTGTGCTTAGGAATGCAGCTTTTATAAGTTCATGGCCACTCTTATCATCTTCCAGTAATTGAAGAATATATTTGGCTTACAAAGTATCAGTAACTGTTGCGAAAAATACTGTGTGTTAAGCTCAAAAAAACCAAAAACAACCAATGCAGCTCTAAAATATTTTTGAGAATTGTGTAATGTAAAGAAATGAATGGATGTGATCCCAGATACAGAAAAACACCCCCTTTTTTCAAATGTTGGGTTGAATTCTTCTTAAACGTAGGTATACTCTGTTACTTCATATGGATTAAGTCACATAGGTATATTTCCGAGATAAATTTGTGTTGTGTTTTGACACCATCCTGGAACATGTACATTTTTGCTTGTGTTTAGGTCCAACTTGCTGTAAATGATTTACAACCATTTTCCATCACAACAGACTTGTAAGTCAGGGAAATGTAAACGCTTATTGTATTTAATGAATTTATAAGTTGAGATTTGAGACTTTCTTTCAATATTTACTCTATTTGAGGGTTCTCCACCCCCTTAAAAAAACCAACCCCCTCTCAAAACCCAATGTTCTAGTATTTATTTCTAGCTCTCTGAGAGTGGTAAAAACTTAAACCACTCTTACTTAATCCTTGCTCATAATACTCCAAAATATTTTATGTGAAGATTTTATGTGAAGTTTTGAGAAGATGCATCAATCATAGTTGTAGCAGTACATAGATGGAAAAGTTACACCTGAATGTAATTGGGCTTGATACAGTTAACGCTTCAAAAGAAGAATGCCTTCCCCATCCCCTTGGCCCCCCCTTTTCTTTTTCTTGTAGTTGACATAAATATTAAAAGTCAAGCGTAATGTGATCCTATCAGATCAGGTCATTACATTGTCGCAGCACAACAGTATGTGCAGTCCAGGAGTGAGCTCAGGAAAGAAAGAAATGTGTTAATTGAGCTGTTTGGCCACTCTGACATCTTGGTATTTCTGCAAGTCTAAGCCATATTTATGGTGACTCATCTGAAAAAATATTTTCATGTCATATGCAAACTAGTTTCCAAGAAAGAGTATAGTTAAAAGTTATTTAAAAAGTGTTAGCTTAAAAGTATATGATCTTAGTAAACTGGGCAGGAAGGTGGGTTGAGCTTCACTGATTACAAAATATATGTGTTGATGAAGAGGCTTCCATCACCCTGGGCTTAAAGACAAAGCAAGAGCTTCAAGCTTTCATTAGGTCAGGTGTGCCACGAGGAGAGAGGTGGCTTGCTTGTGAAATAGCACCACAGTTTGAAGTTCTGAGGGAGTCTTCAGGAGACTTGCATTCCTTGATGAAAAGTACCAGAAGTTTGTCAGAGAAATTCCCTATAAACAGAGTTGATGCTAAATGCTCATTTAGGGTTTTTTATGCATTGGAATGAGACAATCCTATATGACTTCAGTGGCAAAATAACCATAAATTAAAAACATCAAACAGCTTGTTTCAATGCTGTATTAATAACTGGAAAATCTCAAATCCTTTATGGTAACTCATCCTTCTTTTAGAAACTATCATCTACCCTTCTAATATGTGAATATAACTGTCTTACGCAATTGGTCCAAATAAATTCAAGCTTCTATCTTCATCTTTTTTTTTTTTCTGAGACTAAGATTATATTGTTCTTTTTTTCTTTTTCTTAGTGAAATGGTATTTCCACTTTATCAGAGAAGTTCCATGTTTTGTTGTTCTAGATATGGAGTGGAAGGAAAAAAAATCTCTTCAATTACTTTTGAAGTTGTAGACTCATATTTAAAATGTATCATTATATGTAACTTCTTTTTTTTTGTTTGTTTTGTTTGTTTTTTTTAATGAAAAAACCCCACATCAAAAAGCAAGTAATGTGAAGATCCCATATTGTAATTTCTCTGAGATTCTCAAAAATACCAGGCAGCGTTCAGGGAAACACATGATCTGCCCTATACAAAAACTCAGCACAGTTTAAACTGTTTGCTTTTTGGTGTTGAGAAGACTTAAGAATATTACAGCTTAGTACTGTGGTACTTGACATTTGTTCCCCAGACCATCTTTTTGTGAACATATTGTGTGATCTGAGTAGTGCCATGATCCAGAAAGCATTTTGCATTGCAAGAGACTACATCTATCAAATAAATAATTTGGCTTGGGTCAAAAGTTGTGTTTGCATCCTTTTTAGCCTGTTCTTTTAATACATTTACAAGAATATTTGTATTACCTCTCTTGGATTTCTTGCACTGGAGCCTTGTAGTTAAACTGTCATTCTGGAATGTAATGGGAATACTAGTGGTGTATTTAAAATCCTCGATTCAGCTAATTAAGATTTTCCTGTGTCTGTGAATTTAATCTTGTAAGGCTTATATCACATTCTCTAATTATGAACCATGTTTCTGCTTTTGAATTTCTTAAGTTGCATAAACTGTAAAAAAACTCAAGATGAGCAGGTGCCCTTTTCTGGGGTCATGTTTTACTATTATAGAAGTCTACAAAAATGTTTTGCTTTATGAATCAGCTTCAGTTAGTGGTATTAGGAAGGACATGACTGACATCTTAGAACCATCTGAGGTGGTTTCATGAGTAAGCTCAGACCATGAGGTAGTTTCTCATATTTGTTTCAGTAGTCTGCAGGGTTCTGTCTCTGTTTGAAGGAATGTTTCAGTGAAAAATGCAGCTAGATGAAATGTGTTCAATTGAAATTAATATTTAAATGACTGGTTTCTTTTTTAAACAAAAATTAGTGAAAGTATTAATTGTGAACTTTTTTTATGTTGTCCAGCTAGTTTTATATTAATTTCTGTATTACAGGGTTGGATTGATGGAAAAACAGTAACAGAAGTTACCGAATCTTGACCAAGATATTTTCTCCACATTTATTTTCTTTCCATTTGGTTGACACAGCTGCTTTCTTTTCCTCTAGCAGGAAGACCATGAAAGTTGTGGTTCCAGTTCAACAAATCGCAGTACCACGGAAAGCATGAAATCAGCAGTAAAACCACGACGAGTTCAGCAATCTGCTTCTCCTGACCCTGATCTGCCTCCAGGTAATCCATAATTTCAGAAGCTGATTTTTGTTTGAGTTGTAGAAAATACCTGAAGTTCATTCAGATGTCCACAGTGTTTAAGTTAGACTATTATATTTTTGTCTGCCTTCAAATCATGTAAAGGTTGGTGAAGTACTTGCATCTTAGAAAATAGATCAGTCACAAAATCACAATAAAATATGGTTTAATGCTGACAACCTTTCTTTCCATTTTATCAAATTCTTAAATTTACAAAACTCATTTACAATGCAAGGTGGCACCATAGAATGGCTTGAGTTGGAAGGGACCTTAAAGATCATTTAATTCCAACTCCCCTGCCGTGAGCAGGGGCACCATCCACTAGACCAGGTTGCTCAAAGCCCCATCCAACCTGACCTTGAACAAAACATTTGTGGGCAACCTGTTCCAGTGCCTCGGTACTGTCACAGTAAAGAATTTGTTCGCAATATCTAATCTAAACCTGCCCCCTTTCAGCTTAAACCAGTACCCCTTGTCCTATCAGTAAGTATATGCACTTGTCAGAAGTCCCTCTCCAGCTCTTGTAGACTCCCTTTATGGACTTGAAGGCTGCTTTCAGGTCTCCCTGGACCCTTCTCTTTCCGAGCCTGAACAACCCAAACTCTCTCAGCCTGTTTTATTCATGTTTTTTATTGAGTCCTGTATCTACTGGCAGAAATTTTCACCATTTTTTTTTTCCCAGATGTGGAATTTGAATGTGAATGTGGAATTTGGATGTTGAACTTAGAGATATTTTATGATATAAAAATGTCTAAGGTATTATGTCTCTGATTTCTGTTGTCTCTGCCTTTGGATATGAGCTGTTATTTTGTGCAGAAAAATGAAATTGGAGAGTACTAGAATGAATTGCACTTTGCCTTCTTGGGGCATGTAATTTTAGATGAGTAAAAGACATGACATGACATGACAGTTTTGTGTTAGGCTTTTTTGCTGTCTTTTGTTACCAGAAAATGTATACTTGACTTGAATCAAAAGACAACGTTGAAATTTAGTGTGTAGAATATTATACACTACAGGGTATCATCTTGCTTTGGAATGGGTACTTGAGGAGACAGATCTGGAGTCTCTTTTAGGGTTTTGAGATCCAATAAACTCCAGTGCTTGGAATTGCATGACGCCATTTCCTACCATGGACAGCGGTTCAGCTTTGGCTGCTCCTTGGCATTTGGTTCTTTGGGTCACACCTGCAAACCACAGAAGTCAAAGGTTTGCCAAAAATTCGATGATTATATTGTCTCCAGCGACATTTTTAGGATTTTTGTACATAACTTCCTGTCTAGCAAAGTTCTGTAAATACAGTTGGCTTTGGTTTTGTGTGGACAAATAACACTGTTTAGTATAGAGCTTACGTGGTAAAAACTCCTAAGCTTCAATTTGCACATCCTGCACTTTAGTAAGATTTTGAGTCCTTTAGTTCTACAGTGTTCTCAGAGATGAAGCTAGGCAGAGTTTAGCTAAAAATGTAGCTTTGATAACAACAGACCACTGCTAAACTGAAGTTATTTAGAAGGGACCAGTCTGATGATATCAACTCTCCAACTATAGAGCTACCATTTTTTTGGAATGTTGGATCTGAAACTGCATTTGGAGCTCTTAGTGCACAGTGCAGCCTCCTGGGTTCTGGACAATTTGGAAATAACATGCTTGTGGGTTTTGTGTGGCACTTCAGAAAAGAATTTAGCCGTACAGATTTTTTGGTGTTTTGTAGAAAACCTGTATTTTAGTGGCAAAGTTGCTGATAATCTTATTTTTAAAAATTACAGGAGTAACAAGCAACCTCTACTTGCATTTTTCCCACTTGTATTTAAAACAAAGCCCTTTAAAAAACCCCAACAAAATAAACAAAAACCCCCAAAAAACCCAAACCCAACAAACTCTTTATTATACATAAGCTTGATGTTTTTATTAATTTGTTTTGAATAGGAAGGATTGCAATTTCTTAAAAGACTGTTCCCCACTTGTGACAATATAATTCTAGTATATTTGAAACTACACTTAGTCAGAAAGCTGGTATCTGTATGGTACTTCCAGCAATATAAAACACCACTGGTTTGGAAATGTCTTCTTGAATACCTCTGGAAACTACAGTAAAATTTGCCTTTTTTCCTTCTGTGATGCTGGGTTTGTGAAGCTTTTGTCATTCCCATCAGGAACATATATATTAGATGGACTTTGAAAGACCCTTGAAAGCAAAATATTGAAAAAATTTGGGCCTGTGGAGGGATAACTTCACTTTCTATAATGAAATTAGTAGCTTGCTTTAATATCATAATTAAATAGCTGGTTATAATTTTATAGTTGCTAATTAAATAGTCTGCAAAATATTTCTGTGCTGAAATTAAGACAAGGAACTAAATGCTTTGTGCTGACTTCTACTTACATACAGGTCAGTTTACATCAGTCTAGTGATGAATATGGGTCTCTTGTGCTCCTTAATTATTGAAATAATACATCTGGTTTTCTGAATTCATATAACCTGAAAACATTATCATATACTCTAAGGTGAAAAGTAATATTTGAGTGTGAAAACAATGAAAAGCTACAAAAAACAGAGTAGAATGGAAGTAGCAACTTGAGTCTTTTCCTACTTACCTCACCATATTTTGATGTTCAATTTAGTTTTTTATTTGAATGAAAATTGTTGATACAAATCAGTCATACTTAATGGAAGTTTCAGAAAACTACCCTGTGGATTGAAGCCTGTGGATTTAAGCCTGTATCATTAACTGACTTTTTTCAGCATAGTTACCAAACTAGAACTATGTAGTGTGTGTTAAATGTATTTTAGATGCAGGTAATGTTATAAACATAGAAATTTTAAGGCTTACTTTTTTTCAGCACAAATTATTTATTTCCATACTTACATTCAGCGTACATAAAAGACAAAAATATGGCTGACATTTATTTCTTTATGATGTTGCTAAAATATGAGTGTTTACCACAGACTCTGAATTCCCAGATGAGATTATTTTTCCAATCACATTAAGTCTGAAAAAATGTAAATGGATTTGTTCCCAACAGGCTTCAATGCAGGTGCTTACTAGTTGCGTTGTTGACAGAAATTGGTTTTGATAGACCTCACAGGGGTATTGCTGAAGAAGATGTGGGTGTATCAGCTTTTAGAATGGGAAAAAGTAGTAGGCATATCAATGTTTAGGCAACTTGTAAAAAAACTGTGAGGGAGTAGGTAGACATAATATGAAAAGTAACCTAGCAGCTGGTGTTCACTTTTCCAAACCTATTTCTAAATATCTTTCAAGTAAAAAAGTAATTGCCATTACAATTCTTTGTCTACAATAATCCATAGTGTTCTATTTTCTTAATCAGTTTCGAAGGTAATTAGTCTCTTATGTTCTGTTGTATTCATAGTATTTACAATTTTTTTGTACAGTCTTGCATTTCTAGGATGCTGATTGACTTAACAGCTGCACAGAATGTTGAAGAGTTTTAAGTTGTGTGATTTTTTTTTTTGATAAATAAAAGACAATGTTACTTAGTTTGTATAAATTTTGACTTTTTAAAAAAAAGTGCAAGTTGAAAATAATGAATATATGGAAATAATGGGATTTATTAGTAAATAAATGAGTTTGTTATCATGTCTTCCTTATCACTCCCAATAATTTGCTTTATTTTATAGGTTATGTTCAGAGTTTGATTAGGCGTGTTGTAAACAATGTCAACATTGTGATCAACAATCTCATATTAAAGTATGTGGAGGATGATATTGTTCTCTCAGTCAATATCACTTCTGCAGAATGCTATACAGTGGATGACTTTTGGGATCGGGCATTTATGGACATCTCTGGTGAGCAGATAGTTTTTTTTTTTTATATATCACTGTGGAGGTACTCTTAAATTCATATAGAAATTTGCAAGTCTCATAAAAACGGCTCTTTTTATGAGAAGTAAAATAATTTCTGCCTGTTTTCATTTCTAATCAGTTTTTCCTTTGTCCTTACCTTGATTCTGAAAAGCCAATTATGCTAATACAGATTGATTCTTAATGCATACTTGTATGATCACACTTAATTACATTAGATGTGTTGCAGTCCTCTGCTCATACTTGCCGTCCTTCTGAGCTTGCTGCTGGCAGTGAGTGCACAGGCAATCAGTTTCTATTTTTGTGAATGAGCAGTAGCATATTAAGGCATTTCATTGCCCTTATTTGTGATGATCTTTAAACAGGCTGGCTAGAGAGGCAGTAAAACGCTCTGCACTGTAGTGAGCATGGCATAACAATTGCAAGATATGGTTCATTTTGCTTCATGTTTTCAGGGGTAAAAGAAAACTACTGCTTTTTGTTTTGGTCTTCAGTATTTCAATGTTTCAGTCCTTGAGTTGTCAACAGTCACCTCTATGTCTAGCTGCTCTTGTTGACATTTGGTAGGGGTAGAATATGAGTACAGTAAGAGTACTAAGATCACACAGAAGATTTCAGGTAGAGTGAGGAATTCAGTTAATATTTCTCTGGATGTATTGCTTTTGTTCTTGCTAAAATAATAATAATGGCCCGCCTTCGCGAACGAAGAGCCGGGGAAGGTCCTTACCCGCATATGCAGACAAGGCCTTCGAGCCTGC
>JAWWES010000081.1:129663846-129685472 GCA_035583135.1 Lophotriccus pileatus
ACCGGGAATCGAACCCGCGGTCTCAAGGGTACCAGCCCTGCGTCTTAACCACTAGACCACCGGGGGCTCCCACTTGCTAAAATAATTACAAATTAATATGACAAAATTACAAAATATGTTCCATGTTAAGATCACTGTAATAGCTCTTACTTGTTTTGGAAGATTCAAAAGAAAACATTGGGGGAAAACATGCAAAGTTATTTCTGGGAGAATAACGAGAATGATATTTATTGCTCTTTATGCTTCCACATGAAACAGTACTCTTACAGGAAGATCTAAGGTACAGCGAAGGGGTGAAAATTTTAATTGGGTGTAACTAATCTGTCCTCACTTCTTGTGCATTTAGCAGAAAAAAGTCTGTGACACATTAATCATATAAGCAAGTACTTTGCTGCTGATTTAAATAATGACCAAATAAGTATCTTGTGTTGATTTCTTTTAGTTAAGAACCTGTATGCGTAATTTTTCTTATGTAATATATTTTTCTAACCTCTGCACTTCTTTTAAAAGCCACCGATCTGGTTCTGAGAAAGATGATCAACTTTTCTGACTGCACAGTATGTCTTGATAAGAGAAATGCTAGTGGTAAAATTGAATTTTATCAGGAACCTCTGCTGTACAAATGTTCCTTCAGGACTCGTCTGCATTTCACTTATGATAACCTCAACTCCAAAATGCCATCTATTATTAAAGTAGGTATCCAAAATAATGTTTTTGCTACTCACTTGTGAAGTTTTGAGATTTTTCAAAAGATACTTTGAAATTTTAAGTAATATGAAGAGCTTGTGCTGTTGGTTTTTGCTATGTAATGTATGTACGTATGTAAATAAGGAAGTTATGCTCTCTAATATTTTCTTTTTTTTCTTGGGGTTTGAAAAACCCATAATTGTAAGGGGCAAAAAAAGTCTGCAGGTAATCTGCTAAAGAGAAGAAGTCAGTTGTGTTCTCAAAGGTGTCTGCAATAAGAGAAAGGATTTTTGGCCTCAAGTTATTTTTTCAAGTGTAGCTCAAACTCTCATGAACAAGAAGAAACTTGAGTGTGTTAACACTGTGCAGTGAACCACGTGAAATGGATTAGCAAGTCAAACTCGGCTCCTTGTGAGCAGGGTGTGATGCTGTACACAGACATCCCACATGGGGTGACATCTTTACATTTTGCAGTGCAGAAACGAAACACTGAGTTGATGGGGACACTAAGCTACCTTACACTCCTTTTTTTTTTTTTCTGCTCTGAATAGTCACAGATGTAAGGTCCATCTCCTCCTTCCCGCTCTCAAGGCATATCAATTGTGCCCATTTAATTAGCTGAGTTTTTTAAATTAGGAAAGAGACAGTGTTAATAAAAATTAATCTCCAGGTGTATGCACTGCAAAATAGTAGATTTTGGGATACGTTTTGATGGGCATTTCTCAAGAATATAATTTAGACCTGTCACTCTTTTAGTTCATATTATTCAAGAAGTTGCTGTGAACTTGAGGTTGGGAGTTAATCTTGTCCAGTTTGCCAAATGCCCCTGTTTCTTCTATTATGACTCTGTGCCTTTGGTTACTTTGAGCAAATTTGAAGATTTGTGGATATGGTAATGACCAGACGAGTATTTATCCAGCTAAGAATAATCACAAAATGCTGCATGAATGCCTGATGGTACCCATGTTTGCAGAAACTGCCTTTATCCATATGTGTGTCTTGATTTATACAAAGACTGATTCTTCATACTGGGACGAAACCTTTTTTTCTTTTATTTACTTTCTTCTTTGTTCAGAGAAATATGTAACAATTTTGGAATATTGCTTATTTTGAGGTTTATAAACAAGTAGTTGTGTATTCAGTGATAGTAGGACTTTTAACTATGTGCCATAACTTTGGAATGTATGTCAACTCCAGTGATAATAAGGAATCATCATATGATTGTCCTATATGCTAAGTTTGCAGAGCGAAAGTTTATGGCCAAATTACAAGTCTCTGACAGCACACTCGAATGTAAATTCTGACAGTCTTCCATATACTTTAAAATGATACAGTTGTAAAAATGATGATCATTATTATTTTATTGCTTAGAATTTTTAGTGGATATTGGAGTAAAATAAAACTCTTACTAAAATACACAGCGATGGTACTAATTTAATTAAATTTGTATTAAACTTCTTTGGTCATCTTTATTGGTCATTTATTGCTTCTGCCCTTTTTTAAAGCACGTCAGTTTGTTCAAAGATGTCTTAACTTTTTTTTTATACTTTGGTTTTGATTATGTTGCACATAGTTTACTTACCATTTTTCTTTTCTCATTTGTTCTTTTTTTTCTCTCTTCCTTTTTCTTCAATCTTTAAACATAAAATACTGTTTATTCATAAAATATTCAGAAACATGCACAATTAAAATATACATATGATGCTAGATTAATATTTAAGTCAAGTAATAATTGTTTATTATGATCCATAGAATAATGGTCTAAAGATAATGATTTTTAAGATCTTTGTTATTTTTTAATATTTCACTGCCATACCATTATGCAACAATTAGATCTACAAATCTGCTGACCTGTGCAAACTTGGATTTGGTAACTTTCTGAATGGTTTTATGCATGGAGATTGTGCATTGTGGGTCATCAGGTTGCAGCATTTTAAAGAAACTCTAAAATATTTAGCTAATCAATGGAAATAGCTGTGTTTTCTTACAGTTGAAGCAAAAGGAGCTGTTATCAGTAAATACAAAAGCTTCGTTCATGGTGTTAATTCAAGGATGCTTAAAGCTTTGTAAAAGTCTCTGCTGTAAATGATATTACAGCAGCCTCAGTGTGTCTGAAGGGTAGGTTAGTGAAGGACAATGGTTTGTTTGCGAGCTCAAGACAAAAGCCAGAAGTACTCAATCTCTCTCTCCAAATCTGTGAAGATATTTATAATGAGATCTTCTATTCTATGTGTTGTTCACTTAGTAAAGGATATCTGATTTTCAGTCTTGAGAGAAAATGTCCAAGATGTGCTCTTTTGGTTTCTTTGTAGGGACCAGAACATTTTTTTAAGCTGCATAATTTTGATTACTATGTCCATTGCAGAGTTTTGGCCAAACTAATCTTAATGACTTTTATTGGAGTTAAGACTTTTCAAAGGAGGATGGTTCTTAAGTACTTGGATATGTATTTCTATGCTTTTAAAATGGGAACACTAAGCTCCTATTTTCAGTTTTAGAATGAAAATAGTGTAAGTGGGTGGAAATGACAAAACACATGTAAAATAATCAGAGTTGTAAGCTTTTTTCTGCAGTTCTTGTAAAAAGTATCATGGGATGAGGGAACCGTAAGGCGGATGAGGGAACCGTAAGGCAGATGAGCTGATGTGCACTGGGGATGTCACTCCTGCCTCTATCTATTTGTAGCAGCACTGACATTTGTCTGACCTGTCAATCATCTAATTCCACTCACTATGTTGACAGAAAGCTAACTTGACAAGAAGAAATAAATAGTTTCCTGCCAGTTTTAGGAAGATGAGTGAATCAGCTGAGGAGCAGCTGAGTTCCACTGACCATGTAAGAGCAGGATCATGATGGGAGGATAGTACCATACAAGATGTCCTGGAGTGCAATGTAATTTCAATGAAGCTATTCTATAATTATCTTCATTGCCTACAATGCTATCTAGTGTTCCTGTTCTTGATTGTGACATATGCCTTTTGAGACTTTAAAAAGGCTTCTGGCAAAATAATACTTTTTTTGTTTTTCTTCCCAATCTTAAGATAGTTAATTTTTCCTTATCCTTCCTGTGTTCTTCTGCACAGAAAAGATTTGTGCACTTGCAACAGTATTGGGAGTGGGAAAGAATCAAAATGGAGGGCCTTGTATATTAAAACCGGTATATCTAGTGTTTCTTTAGCATGCAGAGATTTTTATGAAAAATGAAAATAAAAGTTCAATCAGGTGCACTTAAGTCACTTATGTTTGAGAAACGTTTTCAGCAACAATTGTAAAAACCCCAAATAAATAAATGTTTATATATATGTAAAATATGTTACACTTGACATTTCAACCTGAAGGTCTCTTGTGTGGCAACCCAAAGTATGTTTTTGATTGTTGTTGTTTGCACCCCTTTGCCTTGTGTTGTACTGCATCTTTTGTTTTTGGAAATCAGAATGCCCGTAGCAAAAGGATATGGAGTTGTATGGTTTAAAAGCCAACTTTACTGATTACAGAGCTTTGTTATTATTTGCTTTTGTTCTCTTTCATATTATAGATTCACACCTTAGTTGAAAGTTTGAAACTGTCAATCTCTGATCAGCAGCTTCCTATGTTTATACGTATAATGCAACTTGGGATTGCTCTGTATTATGGAGAAATAGGCAACTTCAAAGATGGGGAAAGTGAAGATCTGGTTTGCCACACTAAAGATATGTTGGGAAATATCACAGGTAAATACAACTTCTACTTTTAAAGAAGCAATTATAAAACCCACGAATTTCTTTGCTTTTTGCAAATATAAATGCCCAAGTCTAGTCCTTGTCAAGTATCTCTACAGTTTGCAGTTTGTTAGAAGCAGTTCATTGTGCTGTTTAAGTATTTAGTACTCCAACATTCTTTCATATTAAGTTCCATAAAGAGTTCTGTGGTCCTGACTAAACTGAGGTTAAACAGGATCCAAAAAGACCATTTTGGGAGTTTTGACACAGTAGGGAACTTTGGTTTTGTCACTGTATCATGCAACAAAGCATTGTCCATAAGCAAGTGTGAAACTGACAGCAGACACATTTGAACTAAGTAAGAGAAAAGCCAGAGTGTGTTTTGTCATCTTTCTTTGGAAATTGTTATTGACAACAGATATATCAGAACTTGTTTTAAACATCAAAGTACTGCTTTGCACTATGTTTTCAATAGTTCTGTCCATTTACATTGTCTGGTCTTGTTTGCTTTTTATTTTTGTACGACATGTATTCCCACTTCTACATGTTTCTTCAAAATGGTTGTCATGGTTTAATTTAGTGATAGAAGATAGGTATATCTTTAGAGCAGCTAAACTAAAATGGTGCTGTCTTATTTTAATGACTTACAAAATAATAAAAAAATTTATAGTCCAAACTATTATCTGGCATATCTTACTGTTGCCTCTGTGTGTGCTGGAGCAAGAGGTATGCTAAATGGTGGCTTAATTTTATGGCTAAGTAGACTAAATGTTATGCATGACCCAGGCCCTACCCCTGAACTACTTGAGTCACCCTCCATATCAATTCTTTTTCCTTCTATATCTGACACTTGTGCCTCTTGGCTTTTTCCAAGATTTTATGTGCACCTCTTCTGTATTTCCTGTGTTTCAAGATTTACATTTGGATTGAAATCTGATCTCTAAGACTGTTTTGTGAAGAGAGCAGGAAGGAAGCTTGCATTGCCCTTGTGGGTGGAGGTGTCCTTGCCTCTAAGCATGTGCACAGAATTCTCACGAGTGTTTTTTATTACACTTTCTTCCATTATGCAAATAAAAATAATTACAGTAAAATACTAAAGACTAATTAGGCTAAAGAGTGAAAGGTCTAAAATTTTTAAGAGTAGGATATCTGAGTTTAAAAAGAAGTAAATAGAAATGGAATATGCCTATTTCTGTTCTCAATTAAAAGGATATATTAAACATAATATTTTTCTCCTACAGGAACAGTACTGCATCCTGTACTACCTATAGTAATTCTGAAGTAGTTAATAACCCTTGAGAGTCCCATAAGAGTGGTGATGAAACCAAGTAGAAGATAATTATGCTCTTATTACATGCAGTATTACCCATCTGGATCATGAATCTTAGACTTGAATCCTTGTGGAAATCCTTGCTTTGCTCTCTATGCTATCTCTAATTTTTTTCACAGAAGAATTAACGTTTGGACTTTTGATTCACAGATGGCATACCAGGTTTTTTGAGCATAGTTAAACCGGTATCTTTGAATACTTGAAAAGCTGAGTTAAACAAAGAAGGTTTTTGGCCTTAAATTTTGGATGTTAATTTTTATGCTGTGTTTACATTTTTCTTATTATCACTGTTGGAATTGAAGTCCTTTTTTTTTTAATTTTAAAATTGGAAACTACAAGAGTGTAACACAGTATAATTGACGTAAAGTTTAATTATTTTTAAAATTTAATTACTTAAAATAAGGTTTAATTTGCAACTTTAGAAGGTTTTTAATGGAAGAAATCTTGAAAGCTTGTGGTATAAATGAAAATTCTGGCCTCGCTGCAAATATACGAAAACTATTGCAAGGTTTCTTAATATTATTTTGGAGGAAAATGTTAATGAAACAAACAAGTGTTTGAAGAATTATATTCAGTAATTTAAAATTTCTACTTGTTTTCGGTCATTATAAACCAAGTATCAGTGAATGCTATGTGTAACACTGTCCTGGATAAATTTCATATGCTAAAAATTTGAACTTAATAAATAAACTTTTAAGCTTGGTTGCTCTGAAATTTAAATTGGTTTTTGTATCAAAAGGTGCAGAAGATGAAACAAGCTCAGTAATGCAATATCCCACACAGTATCAAGATCCTTATTTGCATCAAGACGATGACCAGCAACAGGGATGGGTATCTTGGGCTTGGTCTTTTGTTCCTGCTATTGTGAGTTATGATGATGAGGAGAACGATTCTAGTGGAATTGATGATGGAACAATGTTACATCAGCAGAAATCTCAATCCCTAAAGGATCCTATTATTTCAGTTGGGTTTTACTGTACGAAGGCAACAGTGACTTTTAAGGTAAGTATTTCTCTGCTTCGTAAAGGATTCATTTGGTTTGTTGAGAGAGTGCATAGAGATTACCTGAGTGTTTGCATATTGTTTGATTGGAGATGGGAAATGGTACATTAATGAATGACATGGAAAGTGAATGTTGAATGTTCCTCTTTCGTCATACTGTACTGATAATTGCAATGTGAGCTGGTTTTGCCATTTCAGCCAACTTTTATAATGTTAAAGGGAAACAGATTAATATTCTTTGATGGCTTTCTATGAATGTTTATTGAAGTATTCTATCCATGTAATGTGTAATATTTCTTTATAAAAAAGCTTTATAGCTTCATAGAGATTGTGAATTCGAGGAATTGGTTAGACTGTTCTTTTTTTTAGACTATTGTAAGTAAAAGTATGATTTCAACTCGATAGTGTTGGAATTGTTTTCCATTTGTTGAAATTGAATTGAAAGGATAAATAGTACATATACTTTCAGCTATAGACGATGCATGTAGAGAAAGATTTAAGTATTTTTTGTAAACAGATCTCAAAGAGGTTGCTGGCCTTCTCTCTATTCTTTTGTAAGCTTGCAGAAAGGAATATGGAGGGTTTGAATAAGATATTGAGATGTACTGACAGAAATTAAGGTTCTGAAGTAGCAAAATACTTTTAACATGTGCCAAACTATATGCAAGCAATTTTTTGTGCATAACTACACAAAGTGGCTCTTGGCTTTACACTTAAACATGGATTAAATCAAGGCCAGAAAACTTTGCCAGAGAGTAACTAAGGCTGATTTTTATGACTTTGAGCCTTTCAGATGAACTGCAGTACTTTTGTAACTCTCGTACAGCAGTTATGTGCCTGACTGTACATCTAATACCATCAGCAGCTCTCTGAACCTTTATTGCCTGTTTGGCTTGTCATCTGTGCACAAGAGAGTTGTGAGGGGCTTTATGCTCAATTTCTTGTAGCTATTTTGATTGGTGGCGTAGCAGGGCATTGAGCTGCTCGGCAGCTGTCAGAAAGGATGAGACAAATGACTTTGGAAGCTGTAGGCATTCTGTGGGAAGGTTAATATTTTAAGCCTTCAGCCTCCTGGCAAATTTGGTTGGAAAATTTGAGGATATCGACATACATTGTCATGTTCGTTTGTGTCAATCTGCTTCAGTCTTCGTTAAAAAAGGCTAAAAATAAATAATGGAGAATCTTTTCTTCCTCCATTAATTATATCCCTGGGACACTTAAACCCAAACGAACTACCAGGACTCAAATTTCTCGTTTTTCATGGCTCAGCATCTTGGTTTGCACTTTGTCATACAGTAGTTACTTTATGCTCTTTCCTCATGTGAGAAAAATCATTAAAAATAATATGAACTTCTTTTTCGAACATACTTTACTGGGGGCTTTCCTAATGCTTCATTGGCAAGTTCACACATTTTATATTGGGAAGTGATTAAAAACTTCTTACAATGTAGCCTCTTACATTCTATAAATTTTAAATGTGAAATGGTGTATGATATTAATATGGTGACAGTTAGGAGGAAAACAGAATTCATTGTTCTGCTTGCATGCAAAGAATGTATGGAATTAATTTGTGGTTCATATTTTGGTTAAAAAATAAGGTCAAGTTTCTGCATTAGCATTCTGAATAGTTGATATCATTCCAGCTAAAAATCATGCCAAATTAAATGTAGCGTTTTATAATAATGGTGAAAATTATTCTTGTAATGTCTGAGTTCTTTTAATCAATTAATTGCTTTTCCTCCACTATAATTGCACACAGGTGAAGGGTGATCAGTGATTTTTTTTCCATCCAATTTTCTTGGACATTTGGATTGCAAAATATTAATTTGAAACAACATCCATGTGTATCCACTCTTGAAAAAAATGAGAGCGTCTGGATATTTTTATATAAAAATTAGAATTCGAACTATTTAAGTTGTTGAACATAAACTAAGTGTTTTTTTCATGCAAAATATAACATCTTCATTATTTTGTACCTCTTTTTTTGTTTTTCTTAGCTGTAGGTTATGTGCTTTTTTTAACCTGTGTTTTACCATTTTGAATTTTTATATTGAAATCATTCAAAAAATATAAATGCATGTTCCTCTCAGTTGCTATGACAAGAAACAAAAATGAGTATGGTTGTAATCAAAATGTTTTCATAATATTATCATGCTTAATTATCATGTTTAATTATTTCTGTGAAGAATAAATAATGTATTTATGCATTTTTACATCTTTTTATGAGCTAATTTGTTATTATATTAATAATGCAGCTGTGTTTTTCTTTCATCTTTTTACATAGTTTCTCTTTAGATAAGGAAACTAAAAATACTGTAGTGGATTTTAGACATTCTGTTATGCCATATTTCAACCAGAAGCTGAATATGAGAAGTTCCAATATGGATGATGTGTTACAGCTGTTTAATTGCACCTGTTTCCTGCCTGTTAATAGGTTTTGGCTCATAGTTTAATTTGTCTTCATCAATTCTCTATATTAATGACATTACTGCTGTTTAATACTAATATTGACTTTTATAAGGTGTTTATCCTATTGTTTCATAGCTCACTGAAATGCAAGCTGAAAGTAGTTATTACAGCCCTCAGAAAGTAAAATCCAAAGAAGTTATATGCTGGGAACAAGAAGGAACAACAGTTGAGGTAAATTTCCCTTGACTTGGGTTTTTTGATTTATCATAAGTAGTGTAGTAAATAGTTACGAAAAAATATTTTTTAATTATTCTGTTGCTGAGTTTTCATATTCTGTCATATTGGATGTTTGTTGTAATAATCATGTACATATAAATTCTCTAAATTTCTAGTGCTGTGATGATACTAAAGTAATCTCTTCCTTTGAAGTGCCCCGTGTGATTGCTCTAAATACATAAACCTAAACATATTTTGGTTCACTTTTGTCCACATTTTCTATTTCTTGTGGAGTAGAAGTCTTAAAAATACCACTTTTTTTCTTCATTAGGTCCTTATGAAAGGTGAACTTTTCTTTGATTGCCAAATTGGTTTTGTTGGTTGCCAAGCTATGTGCCTTAAAGGAATTATGGGAATTAAAGATTTTGAAGAGAACATGAATAGGAGTGATGAAGTGAGTATATTGAAATATGAGCTGACTTGCTCAATTAGCAATTCTGTTATGCTTTATTGATTGCAAAAATTGAAAAGACTGCTGTTACCAATTGTGATTTAAGTTTTTGAATGTTACTGGTATATAGGACTCAATTCTATTCCTCAGAGTTGAAAAGACAGATATTTCAGAATGAGAAGGGGCAAAGCAAGACCTTTTTCTTTGATAATAGCTCATTATTGTCTATGTCTGCACACTTTGATTTTGTATGACAACTACAAACAATTGAAAATCCTTGAAAGTGCTTAAATGAACAGGAATTTGGAAGGGAACAAATGGGAGCACTGTATACTGAAGACAGTAGAAGTGTGGTACAAATATCAAATAAGTATTTTACCTCATTTTTCAATAAGGTTAAGAGAATTATTAAACTAAGGAGTTAAACAGTATTAATTTCTATATTTTAAATAGAAGCAAATCTTCAATTGCTTAAGACAAAATCAAGTATCCATATGGAGTACTTTTAAAATATTTAATGAACTGGTACATTAAATTTTAAATTCCATAATGATTTTTGCTTGAACTGTAGATAGAACAGTATCCTAAGGTACTGGAGAACAGCAACTATTACCTTTTTTAAATTAAAAAAAAATGATGCAGCCAAGTACAGACCTATTAACTTGACATTAGTGTTCTGTCAAGTCTTAGAATGTATTTTAAGGAGAAAAATTAAGAATATGAAAGAAAATATGAAATGATTATATTTATGTAAAATATCTAGTAATCTGGAAAATCATACACTGTACTGTGATAGGTATGATGGGACAGATTTTTATCCTTAACCTGTGAGAGAAACATGGCTTGGCATCCATCTCAGCTGTTTGTGTATGCAGCACAGGAAACAAAAAAAGGTCTAGATGTGCTTACACAACTTCAGATTATGATATGGGATTTTAGAGAGGCAGTGGCACACACTACATGGCTGGTGTGCTGCAATGGATAGAAATGAGCTTTGCCAGAAAGAGAGGCTGAAAAACAGTAAAAATGCTCTGTTGGGTTTGTAAAGTACAAGGGAGATGTGGCTGAGGATGTGAGGGCGAGCAGCAGCCTTGTCTGCAGCAACTATGAGATTGCCAGCTATAAAATCATTTTTATTGATTTGAAAATGGAGAGGGAGTGGACAGAAAACTTCAGTGTTACTTCAGTGAAAATAATGTAATTAGTTTATCTTCATTCATAATGAAGTATACTCTTGAGGGTTGCTACTGTGTGTATATTATTTGTGCGTTATGACAATTGAAACTTCTGTTAACTTGACTATGTTTCTTTTTTTTTTCCTCCCCTGCCATATTATTTTGTACTACCTCATGAAGGAAGCCTACTTCTTTAATTGTGGAGAAAATCTGAGTGCAAAAGGGATGACATATCTTACCAATTCACTATTTGATTACAGAAGTCCAGAAAATAATAGTATTCGGGCAGAATTTATATTGGATGCAGCTCATCATAAGGTCAGAGAATTTTTTCTTACAAAAAAATTCCAGTGCTATCTAATGGATTTCTAATAATTATTTAATTCTGTGTACTACTAGAGGACTGATTTTTCATTACTTTTTCGCATTTAACTGAATCTTACTTTGCAGCTGGCCAGAAAAAAAAAAAAGTAAATGTTTGTGTTAAAAAAAAAGACACCCGCAAAAACCGAGCCAAAAAGAAAACCCTGAGTAAACTTATCCAAAAGAAACCTCAAACCCCCGTCTCCTGCTCCAAAAACTGAATTAATGCCATAATTTCCAAAAGCAGTCACCACAGAACACTTTAAAAGAGTAATAGGTATGAAAGAATGCTAGCAAAATCTTTACCGGCACATACTTTAAACGCAAACAGTACGTGGTCCATGGTCTTCAAACTAAGAAGTGGTGTCTTGGAAACCAGATTTGGGCAGTGTTAATTTTATTGTTTGTGTCCTATGTTTGTCTACTTAGAGAAAATTTTACTAATCCTGTCTTTCTAGAGACAAATTTTCAGTCACCAATAGAGTCTGTTGTAAATTGTGCAGTAAAACTTTATTCCCTGATTAGCTGTGATTATTAAAAACTGGATATAATGACCAAGGTGGTTCTTTTCAGTTGTGTTCATAGGTGGAGTTCTATGCTCTGTTTAATGTACAGATAATCCATTTACAATTTAAATGTCTAATTTCTTTTAAATTTAAATTTTACTATTGTCACCTTTTTAGAACTTCTGATGAAGTATAACTTTGAAGAATCCTCTAAAAATGAAATTAGTAAAATCACAAGTACTTGTATTCAAACTTTTCCTGTAGTGTTTTACTTTTAAGCTTTACTCTATACTTGATCTGTCTTCAATGCTTTTACGATTTGCCTGTTTTTTTGGCTAGAGGTGAAGCAAGTTTGCTATGTAATGGATTATATTATGTATAAATCCTGGTGATGGCATAAAGTCTTAATATGTTTCCTACTGTTTAAAGATAAAACCACAATGTTCCTTGAATAACAAAGCCAGATTGAATGAGCTTAAGTTTTTAGTGTACTTAATTAGGTAGATCTGTTGTATGCAAGAGGTCAAGTGAAGAATATTTACTCCATTAAAGGTACTAATTGACTAGATGCTATTGATGAATTGGTCAGCATGTCCACTGGAATTATGGATGTGCATTTGTGTGGCCTCAAATAGAAGTTACATTACCTATCAGAAAGGTGAATTCCTTGGGATAACCTCTGTCCTTTGTTTTGATAAGCCTTTCCGTGTGTTGATGCACAAATCCAAACATGAATATATCTCTCTAATACCAGTCTATCAGTTGGTAATCTCAAGATTCTTTCCTTCTACAACATTTTCTTTGTTTGCTTTGCTGTGTTGGTAGGAGACGTACACAGAGATAGCTGGAATGCAGAGGTTTGGGGCTTTCTACATGGATTACTTGTACACAATGGAAAGCACCAGTGGCAAAGGTACCTTTTTTTTCTTTGTTTACCCTGATAAATAATAGAAACAAAGACTTTTCATGCCTAGATGGTCCTTGACCAACTGTCCTCTAACTTATCTTAGATTTACCATCAAGATCATCATTAAAGTGCTTTCATCTTTGTTTCTTCAGTGATGTCTTTGAGGTTAGCTATTTTGGTTGGCTGTTGATTGTCAGTGTTGTTCTTTTTTTTTTCTCCTGCATATGTAATCACAATGATATTTTTATAGCCAGTTTCTAAACTAAAAGAGCTTAGAAGCGGTGAAGTTCATAAAGTATGATGTCTTTTTCTTTTTTTTTTTTGAAGTTGTCATTATTGACTTTGCATGTAAAAAAAAAAAAATGTTTTGAGCAACTCTGGTTGAAGAACGAGGTTGATTGTGTACTTGATGCAGAAGATGAAAAGGACTGTGATTTTTCCCCTGTGGATTATAATGCAAGGATGCAAGATAGTGTGGAGACTTAATCTTGAAATATATGCATCTGAGCAATTTTGTGAACAAATAAACCATGTGCACATAATTATTGGCCAATTCTAAGTAATTTTTGAGATTCCTGTCAATTCTTTTCTAAGTCTGAGAAGTGAATTCAATACAGTAAGTATATCTACTACTGTGAGTGCTACAAAAGCTGGGACAAAGGAGTTAATCTATCAGTAAGAAATATATATGTATTTTAACACATGTATTCTTATCATTAATTGCAATGTGATTTTCCCTCCTAATTCTTGTAAGACTGTCATCTACAGCTGCTGCTCTGCAGTTTCATTGTCAAGTTAATAGAGCTTTCTTTTCCACCTGTGTATTTATTATCGTGAAAACTATTTCTCTGGACATCTGTTCAGAACTTCTTGCTGTTTTGTGACCGAACATTTGTCTGTCCTTGCTACCTAATCCAACTCATCTGTTTTTATTTTTTGTTTGTTTGGGTTTTTTTGTTTGTTGTTGCTGTTGGTGGTCGGTTGGTTTTTGTTTGTTTGTTTTTTGTTTGTTTTGTTGGTGGTGGTTTTGGGGTTTTTTGTGTGTGTTTGTTGTTTTTTTCCTCTCTGTGTAAAACAAGTCAGAACTCCTAATGTTTGATTTTGTTTTCTGGACTAGTTGGGCATTAAGAATAAAAGGAGTAGGAAAGAAACTTCCAGTTTCCTTAGAGGATGGATCATGCAAAACTTAAAAAAAGAAATAAATGATTCTATTGCCTTCGGTAGTAGAGGAATACACTAGGAAATTGAACAGCTCTTTCCCGGTTCTGAGGCTTTCCTCTGTACTATGAGTGTGGTGTGAAGCTGAGAAAAGGTACAATTAAGGCATGATTCTACTGCAGTATGCTTCTGGTTTTAATAGAGATAAATGTTTAACTGTGTGCTGAACTCTTATGCAGAGAAGTTGAAAATCTTGGGTAAGCCTTATCTCCTTTTTGAATCTTGCTATAGAAAATTGAATATGCAAAGATCATTTGATTATGAAGAAAAATTGATTCTGTGGAATATTTTGTCTTGTTTCTCTGAATGCACCAGGAATACTGTGATGATATCTTTTTCTGACTTTTAACTAGCCCTTTTCAGGAATGACTGAACTCAGGAACAAAAGTATTTCCCTCAAATGCCAGGCTACTGGTATATTCTGACTACATTTTTCCCTCCTTGGCTTCTCTTCTTTTTCTTCTAATTTGCTTTCTCAGAGCCATAGCTTCTGTTTTCTCCATCCAGGAAAACACAAAATGTAGCGTGGCTTACTATCAAGCTGTGTGCTGTCATATCAGTATTACTCCTTTAATTTCAGCTACCTGGCTACATAGAAGAATAGAATGATTAATTTTTAAATTGTTTAAATAGTTGTTGTTTCTCTAAATCAAGAACTTAAAACTAAGTTTTCAAATAGTTTTGTTCCTCAGGAAAGGTTTTATAATCTGTAGTGATATTAATATGTCAAGTTTATTTTTCCATATTGTGGGTTAAGTGGGTAGTTATTAAACAACACATAAAAATAGATGTAAATAATTTCTTTAAAATGAAGATATAAATACCTCAAGATTTTGAAAACAGTGTAAACCTGCTGCATTTTTAAGGTGTTGTTTATATGAAAGTTTAAATTTTACTTTTGTATTTTGATATTAACTGTGTTTTTAGTTACAATCAGTGCAGACCACATTCCATAAAATACCCTAACCCAACTTAAGTTATAGGATGCAGTTACTGTGATTGTAAGATTTTTATCTGTCAAGGCAATTTTGGTTTGACACATTCTTTGCACCTTTAACCTTTCCTGAAGCATAGAATTACTGATTAAACCACAAGTGCCTCCTGGATAACATTAACCTCAGGAGTTTCATCTGTCACTTACAGAAGTGCATGAATCAATTTCAGTATTTTGAATGAAAACGAGATAGTCATGCACAGTAGTTTTATTTTGAAATGCTGCCTGTCCTCCCCTTCCTGTATTTTTCTGGGCTTTGGCTTCGTATTTCGCTGCAAAACATTTTCCCTGAAACATTATGTAGCCTGTCAGTTCCCTGATCTCTGATTTGCATGACCTACAGACCTCGCGGGGTGTACTTCTGAAGTTTCATTTTGTTTGTAATGTGTACTTATCTTGGTGGCAAGTTTATTACTCAGCACTCATTTTGGTATTTTTTGTCAGTTACAATTAGACAAAGTTTACAGAGAGCTTGAATACTCAGTGATCAAAAATAGTTTTTCTTTATGAATCTATGAAGTTTCAAGTCACCTGTGATCACCTAGTGAGGTAGAACAAGTAGGTTTTCTAACACATTCTCTTTGCACTTAGAATTAAATGGAACTGTTCCAGAAAGTGGTTGGTATAAATTCTGTCACTTTAATATATTATTCATATGCAAACAATATATACAAGCAAGTATAAGTCTTCGAAAAGGTAGGCTGTTACTTCTTCTGGCCTTCTTATTTTTAGCCTTTTTATTTTTATGTGATGTTATGGCTTTTTGCCCTTTTTAGTAGTGTTCATCTGAACTGAATACTCTGTAGAATTGGAAGGATAAAAGTATGTGTGTTAACTGCCTGTAAAATAAATGCAGAAAGCTATATGCTGGCTTTTATAAAAAAAATCTTTTTCAGGATTTATTAAAAAGGTCATAACTCAATTCCAGCTGAAGATTTGAATAGGTTTTATAAGATAGTATCTTTCTGTCCTTTTATCTTTCTTTTATTGTTCTTTTTCCTCTCAGACAAACAACAAGCCAAGGGAAGCAGAGGCTATAAATGCTCTTGCCGTCAACTTCTGTTGGGCTTTTAAGGATAAAGTTAATTCTTCTGCTGAGTGTATAAGCCTGTAAAGGCCTGCAGAGCATTAGACCAGCTATGTGTCAAGTTGGGCATAGTCTTGGTTTGTTTGAGGACGTTTCTTCTCACCTATGCTTAGAAATAGCAACATTTTATTATTTAAACACAAGAGGGGAAAAACCCTATCCTTGCTTCTTTTTCCCCCAAGCTCACTTCCCCCAGTAGAAAGATTGTTTTGAATGAGTATGGTAAAGGAGAGAGGCAAAAGGGAATGTTACTCTGGAAGGTAGAAGACCTGGGTTCTTCTCAGGCAACCAGAAATCGTGGAATTGTTACGGTTGGACAAGAACTGTTATTGAGTCCAACCATTAACCCAGCACTGCCATGCTCACCACTAAACTATATCCCCAAATGCCGTATTCATACATTTTTTGAACACTTCCAGACATGGTGATTATAATACTTCCCTTAAACGTCTTGTTTCAATGCTTGTGGCCAATTTCAGTAAGAAGTTTTTCCCAGTATCCAATCTAAACCTTCCCTGGTGCAACTTGAGGCCGTTTCCTCTCATCCTATAACTTCTTACTTGGGAGAAGAGACTGACTCCCGCCCTCTTGCTACAACGTCTTTTCAACTAGTTGTGGTAAGCAGTAAGGTCTCCCCTGAGACCCTGCCTCCTCTCCAGGCTAAACAACCCCTGGTCCCTCAGTTGCTCATCTTAAGACTTGTGCTCCAGACCTTTCACCAGTTCCATTGCCTTTCTGTGGTCTCAGAATCCATTTAATCTTGATGCTGGTATTGTCAGACTGAATGTTCATTTATGTAATGCTCAGCAAGACATTTAGTGTTTAGTGCATGTGTCAAAGCAATGAAGACATTGTCAAAGTGATGGTTTATAAGGAAAAAAACCCAGTCCTGCAGTTCTGCAAACTAAATATATTAGAGGGATGAGGGTATTCTTTTACAAGTCATATGTAACAGGAAAACTTGAACTTCTGAAATTTGCATAATTTAACTGAAGAACTTCTGTGAAGTATGTTTAGAAAACCAGTCATGCTGTTTGGGAACTGATGAGTAGCCTGTATACAGTGAATGTATGGTTTTGGTCTACCTTATTACCTGACCTTACTAAACCACTCTTGTATCTCTGTGTTGGTTCTTCTAAAATCAGCCTGAGACCTAATGATTAAAGAAGTTTTCTTTCTCACTGTCCATGTAATAGAGTTGAGGTAAATGTGAATGGAAGGAAGGGTTTATCTTAGTTGTCAGTCTGGTTTATGACAGTACAAGTGAGTGTGATTCTCATGGCTATGTACAGGCAGCTCACCTTTCAAAGGTCTGTAAATTCTTTGCAGCACACTTTTTCCTTGATGGTTGGAGATGGATATCTTTGTGACAAGCTGTAGAAAGTTTTGAACAGCATAGCTGTCATTGGCACCTGGGGTTAAGTTGCCATATAAGTTTAGACACCTCCAGAGAATACTAAACTTGAGAAATACAAAGTTCATGGAAGAGTTCCTAAGTTGTAATCTTCGAGGCAAGGCAAAAATTTGCCCTGTTTGCTCTGCATTATACAGAAATAATGTTAAAGAACATGTTAAACCAGTCATGGTGTATTTGTGTGTTCTGTTTCCATTGTTATATTTT
The DNA here is from genome assembly GCA_035583135.1 of Lophotriccus pileatus. Taxonomy (NCBI): domain Eukaryota; kingdom Metazoa; phylum Chordata; class Aves; order Passeriformes; family Tyrannidae; genus Lophotriccus; species Lophotriccus pileatus. The sequence goes on from JAWWES010000081.1 coordinate 129,681,511, forward strand.
TTATATCTATTTATAAGTCTGTGAGCATAGGATTTGAAACAGAAGTAGCTGATAAAAAAATTAACTATGTCAAATTTTTTGATGTGATTTGTTATTTATGAAACTTCTTGTAGTCGCTGGGAATCAGCAAGACCTTTCTTCAGTAAAGAGTGAAGATTTTGGAAATGTTCAGGAGATGTCTACAAAAAGCCTCGTTGTGGGCCCACTCAATCTTCGACTGGATAGCAGCGCGGTACACCGGATAATGAAAATGATAGTTTGTGCTCTGGAACATGAGTATGAGCCATACAGCAAAACTAAGCCAGGTTTGCTCCTATTTCATGTACACAAATGTTCAGAATTAAACCAGACCAAATTTAGTGCTCTTGAAGGTTTAGCTTCCAAGAAGTTAAACTCAAAACCTTTCAGGGGACTTTATGAGTCCGAAGAACAAAATGTAAAATAAAGATAAAATTAATTGTGTTGGATATACTTCTGAGATAATTCAGACACTTTGGAAGACATTTGTTTTAATCATAAGACTCTTGTTGAATAAGGGCTTATTGGATAAGAAGGGCTTATTTCATTGACTACTCTGGCTTAATTTTGGAGTCTTAGAGGAGAAGGTATCCTTGTTGGTATTTATTAGTTTGAAGTAATAGTTATACAAGATGAAAACACAGGGAAACAAGTTATGGTAAACAGTTAAGATGAGTTTATGAGGAAGAGCAATACAGATTTCAAAGTCAGGAAAATCCAGTTAGTATTGCATTTAGCTTTAGGTAGAACCAGCATGGAATAAAGTTATTAACTATGAGGTGGGTGTGAAGCTTTGCTTTTTTTGCTAGTCCCTAATCATTTCTGAAACACCAACTGTAGGACACATTTAATATATTTTAGTGAAACATATGTAATCTTGATTTATTGTAGATATTACAGATGGAAACAGAACTGTGCCAAGCTCAGAAGAAATAGCATCACTGGAGGAATACATTCCCACTCGACTTACAACATTCACTGTTCTCAAGTGTACAATTATAATCCCTGTGGCAGAATTCAATTTACTAGACCACTTACTCCCCATAATCATGGGTGAGAAGGTATGTATGCACAGATAATTATTCAGTTCTTTATACTGGCATGTGCTATTCCATATAAATTTTCTTACTGGTCTGTTGTTCCATGTGCTGGATACATTGCTGAATTCTAAATTGGTTTGGTGCCCGTGAGCCTTAGCTCACCTAAAGACAAGTGGTGTGTGACTGGTTAGACTTAGAAACTGAAGGTGTCTTGTACTTATAAGAAAAAATAATTGTGAAGAAAAAATATTTTAAGGCATCAAGAAGATGAAAAAGGAGCTCTGAAAAAGTAGTAGCTCTTTTGATCGGAAGAGTACCTGTTGTGCAGGTCTTCCCAGACTTGATAGGGTCTGAAATCTTTTAATACAGAGGCTCAATAGAGACTACACAGATGTTAACAGCCAGCTGTGTGCGTGCTGGTTCCAGCCAGGATGCGAGCAGGATGTGGACTGTTACTGAGAATTTAACTGCTGAAGGACTTGCTCGGAGAGACAGAAATTTCCTGACAGCCTTAGATTGTTTTATCTTCTGAATATGCGTAGTATAACTCCAGCTAAAGAATCTGGTTTCATTCCTATAGGACTGCTTCCTCAGTGCACAATGCTGAGGTACCATAGGGATGAATCTGTGTTTGGTAGTGAAGATTTGCAGTAGGTTTATCTCTCCTGGCAGAGGCTCGAAGGTATTCTGTGGATGAGGGAAGGAATGGAAGAAGAGCAAAACTAATCAATTCTTGATTTAATTTCTGTAACTTCTGTCTGATATTTCATCTGATAGGCTGAGAAAGCTGTGATTGCTCAGACTGGAGAAGGGAATGCTTCAAGGAGCTGTCATTGTGGCCTTTCAGTACCTAAAGGAAGCTTATAAAAAGGAGGGAGAGGGAGTTTTTATACAGGTAGATAGTGACAGGACAAGGGACAATGGTTTTAAACTAAGAGAGAGCAGATTTAGGTTAGATATTAAGAAGGAATTCTTTACTCAGAGGATGATGAAGCATTGGAACAGGTTGCCCAGAGCGTTTTTTTTGTTTTTAGAATTTTTTAGCACATTGCACTGTAGTGGTGCTTTTCACCTTATGGGCTGGGAAGATGATATTTTTATAATAGGAAAACAGTCCCATGTTTTTTTGTAGGTGTGAGGCAAAGAGTTTAATTCAAGTGAACTTTTTGGTTGGTGTAGTCACCACTTGGAGTTTCAATTTACATTTCCTGAGTGAAGCCATGCATATGTAAAATAACAATTTTGAATTTCAGATTGAAAATCATATGTGTGAACTTACTGTCATATTTTGATGGAAGTTTAATAATTGTTTTAGATTTATAGAGTAATTTGGATTGGAAGAGATCTTTTGAGGTGTTCTCCAGCAGTCCAACATCCTGGACAAAGGAAGAGCAGTGTGCTCCAGGGGCTGCTCTGTCAAGTGCTGAATTAGCACCAAGAATGGAGATGCTATAAAAAGCTCTCCCATAGACCTGATTTGATATACCTGTGTTCCAGCTTGTGTCTATTGTCACTCATCCTCTTATGGTACACCTTTGACAAGAGTCTGGCTCCCTTTTCTCTGCACCTTCCCAGTAGGTAGCAGTAGACAGCAGTAGCATTTCCCTCTGTCCTTCTCCAGAGTGAATTACTTCAGTTGTCTCAGTCTCTCTTGACACAGAGCTTATGTCCTCCAACCCCATAAACCACTTTGTTTCCAACAAACTTATTCTCCTATGTCCATGTCTGTCTTGTGCTGAATACAGCACTTCATTTTAACGGATACTATAAAAAAATATAGTTGGATGTTCATTATACCATGAATCCTGAAATCTTTTCAAAATAATTTCTTTGGGGTTTAAAATTCATCAACTTTTTATCCAGCACTGGCTGAGCCTGGCCTGGTCTCACCTTACAGAGGCTGCCCCTGCAACCCCCCCTCCCACCACCAGCACCTGATCACCTGCACCCAAAACAATTCTGGATAGAAAGTTGATGAGTAGTTTATTACAGGTAGATTTGCATGTGTATGTAGGTAAGAATATGTAGATATGATAAATAATACATCTGTAATATAATAATTGTATGGGTTTTTTTTTCCTCTGACACTTAGAACTTAAGCGGGGTGTTGAGTGCTGCAAGTTTCCATCCGTTGCGGCCTTTACCTTCCATCCGAATTTTGGTGGATAAGGTTAACCTGGAGCACTCAGTGCCGATGTATGCTGAGCAACTGGTGCACGTGGTCAGCAGCCTTGGCCAGCCATCTGACAACCTGCTTCATTACTGTTACTCACACTGCTATCTGAAGGTAAAGGAAGGCTTGAGAACTGTTTCTTGCTGCAGCGTGCTGAGAAAAAGGTCATACACATGTAGTTAATCCTGAGTGTTACCAGGTTTCTTGGGAGAAAGTTTTCAGCTTATTTAAAAGCATGTAATGACATTTGATGTAACGTTGTTGTTTGGGATTGCTGCTTCTTACTGGAGCCAATTGCTTTGCACTGAGTGCCATGATCTAGTAATCACAGTGGGGTTGGATGAAGGGTTGGACTTGATGATCTTGGAGGTCTCTTCCAACCCAGTTAATTCTATGATTCTATGAATATGAACAGAGAACTTCGTATGAGGAAACTGCACAGACTGAAGCCCCAAGGACTTTGTGGCAAGGTTGAGTTAAAATAATGTGGAACAAAACCGTTTTCTTCTTCCCAGAGAATGCTCATAAAATATGTAGATTGATTACTGCAAAGTACACTTAGAAACTTGATGCCATGTTATGGGGAAAACCTATCACTACTGGTAGTATTGATGTAGCAATACCATGATAGTGAAAGCATGCAATCAAAAATTGTTGGCTAACAATTTAATTGTTTTTCATTATAAGAGGAAAGACCTTTGAATTTTCTTAATTAAAGAGGCATTATGTGA
>JAWWES010000081.1:129685572-129708482 GCA_035583135.1 Lophotriccus pileatus
TTGGCTAACAATTTAATTGTTTTTCATTATAAGAGGAAAGACCTTTGAATTTTCTTAATTAAAGAGGCATTATGTGAGAGGAGTTCTTATTGTGAGGTTGGGGGAAGCTTGAGCTATGGGAGATTGTTTTGAGAGTATTCAGTTGCCCTCTGTTCTCAAGAGGAGTTTTAAAACAGGGCTTCTGGCGTTTTAGGATGGGCTCAGGCAGTTTGAAACCTTTTGGGTGCTAGTAAAATGTAAATATTTAATACCTGTACTGTTAATTTTGCTCAATTTTTCAATTGTCTATTCAATTCCAGGCTGATATCTTTGTCAGAATTTAATTATTCAAATCTTTATTGTCTACATGAACAAAACTCTGTTCCAGAATTGCATGGCAAGCTTTAAGTTTTCTGGGTGACATGTTTACCTTCTGTCACATTTAAAGTGATTGGAATTGCAATATTGCAAATCATCTGTATGTTTTTCAGTTTGAGGGGATTTTTCTATTCAAAAACTTTTCAGCAGCAACATTTGAACATTTTGAAGGGTGTATTTGCTAGCTTTAACATTGGCCAAAGTTTTCTGTTCTTATGTGAATGGCGGTACAGCATTTTAAAAGGCAACTCTACAAAAGTTCACTTTCCATATTGAACAGGGAAAAATCATAAAGAATTCTCATGATGAATCCTTCTTTAAATAGGATCTTACTAAGAAAAAAGGCTTTGAAGGAAAGCTTCTAATTTCCTCTACTACCACTTTTTATATCAGTGTTGTTCCAACTACTAAAAGTGATTTTATTTTATATGAAAGGCAGAGTGCGATCTGCAAGTTAAAGGATATAGATTAAGGTATTTGAGTTGATAAATTGTAATTCAGCATTTTTTTAAAAATTCAGTAAAGTGTAGTTAACACTCTTTGAGTGAAGAATATATTGTTATATGTATTCCTGTTAGGGCATTATTTTAGCTATATGTGTGTTTGGGGGAAAGGAATTATCTGAAATTAATACATAATTTATTTAATGTTTATTGAGTATATTTCTATATATTATGGCATAAAATAACTTGAAAGTGATCTAATCATGTGATGGCATACTGTTTGACTAACTGAATTTGTTCCAGGTATTTGGTTTTCAAGCAGCACTGACTTCTTTGGACAGTAAAGGATTATACTGCATCCCTGTTCCAGTTATCCCCTCATTCAGTACTGCTGTTTATGGCAAGCTGATCAAGTTTCCCAAATACTGGTGAGCATTAAGCCTGAGAATTAAGTGTTTAAGTAATGAACAATTACTTGTGCATTTCTAATGAGTGATTTAAAAATGCAAAGTTTCATATATATCCCTAAACTTTTCTGTCTCGTCTGTCATATTCTACTATTGTTTGATATTATTAATAAGTTTCTTTCTAAGGATTGCGGATAATAAACATTTTAGACTGTTGTGTGGCCAAGAGAACAGTCTACACAAGTCCTGTATTAAATGGCTTTCTTCTAGACCTTGTAGATTTCTAGAACCAGTTTCCACTCTGAGTTACATCCTGCTAGCAAAGCTTGATATGTTTAACTAAACAGGTCAGCTCTTGCTGTTTTAAACTCAACCAAATTAAAAGCAACAAGCTGGGGAATGAAACCCCAAAACATCCCAACCCCACGAAGTCTCTACTGCACTTTTGTCTCTCATTACAGTTGGAAGTGTTTTAACATTGTGATCAGATATTTTAGCTGTTTGTAGTAGTTCATGTTAAATGAGAACACTTTTTGTCTGAAACAAATTCTATACTTTTTATGAAATGAGCTGTATAACATTTTTTTAAACCTAGTTGTCATGGAGAATTCGGTATTTAAATTTATCTTTACAGTTTAAATTTCGTGGACGTAGATGTCAGTCCATTTATAAAATCTATTTTCAGGAAAATGCATTTTGGCAATACTTTGCACAGGATATTAGTCTTTTTTTATCCCTCCTTTTGAGCAGTAGCTGTCTGTAATACTACTTTGACTAAACACATGCAAAGAATTTTACATAAAATTACAAGAAAACATGTTAATATGTTAAATACTTTGGCTTCAAACATTGTGTTGTGTAGCTAATTTATAAGATACCTTTGTTTGTGAAAGCTTAATGGATTAAGAAAAGAGAACTATTTCTATGATTGTTCTTAGTGCCACACAGAGAATATACTAATTTTTCTCTTGCAGGCTGTGACACCATGTTGAATGTCAGTGGGTTTTAGCATTATCAGAACACCACCAGGTGGTAGCAGCCTAATTGACTTTGTCATATTTTTTATCGATAGTTTACAAAAGCATTAACCACATCAAATTAATTGCTGTTGTGTTGCAACATTTTGCTGAAAATTAAAAAATGTTACCAGGATAACCCATAATCAGCACTAATCAGAGTACTTCAGGACTCGGTTAAGATTGACAGCCTTTCCTGACATGACCTAACATTTAACACTAAGCTCTGGTTAGTGATCCTTGTTAGCAAACTGTAAGAACAAATTAGTGTTTAATGGTAAACTTAATTCATTTACTGTATTATAAATCCCAAGGTTAGTTATGCAAAATCAAAAAAATTATTTTCTAGGTGAAAAATAGTTGAAGAAATCTGTCTTATGACAAGTTCAAGTGCTGCTGCTGTCTCATGAGTGCTCTTCTGCAGGTGCTTGTGCTCGCTATGCTCCATCTCTTCCTTGCTCTCCCATGCCTGGTGTCCCGTGCTTTTCCACATGTGCAGTTGCACACTTGCCATCACGCTCTGTCTCACATGTTTGTGGTCTCTCACTCGTACATTCTCTCACTTGTGCATTCTCTGATTCTCTGGTGGTTTCTGTCTCGCTGTTGTCTCTCTCTCTCTCTCTCTCTCTTGCACAGAGGAATGGTCCTGTGGTCCTGCCTTAAAACAGCAAATTGTCTATCAGCATTTACTAGTAGATTGTATAAGATCAACACTTATTTTGGTCTAGTGTATTTTAATATTTTTCTCACTTTTGTCCTATGATATGATCTTTTTCTAAAACTTATTTTTTTATTAACAGTACAAGATAATTATATAAAAAGAACTTATTCCAACAATTTATCTGAACTAAGCAGCACCAATTTGTGAGTAATAAAGTAGAAAAACAAATGAGTACAGCAGCAGCCTGGTTAAATGAAGTGTAGTTTGAAGTGAATAAAACTCCAGATGAAACACATCAAATAGCACTTCAACTAAATCGAAATCAGCATGAGGACTGAGAGCTTCATTGAAGTCATGCAGTGAGTGAGAATTAGTCTGGTAGGATAACCTGGTAATGTCATTAAACTTAAATTCAATCCTCCCTCCCAAATTATACCACCTGCTTTATTTGGATTTGTGGATTTCACATTCCAGAGTTTCTTAAAGTACACACATCTGATGCTACATGTGTTCTTCTATTTCTTCATAGCAAATATATACCACAGACCCTACCTTTTAAAAACAAAGACATTTTATGAACTGTTACGGAATCCCTTAGGTAGTGTGTTTTGAGTTAGCAGTGAAAATCTCAACTTTATTTCTGACATAAATCAGTAGAATAGCTTTCTTTTCTAGTTTCAGTACAATAATCTTAAAACGTATGCAGTGTATAAAATACTGTAGTAATATTAATTTTTTAAAACTGGTTAATAAACGTTGGCAGGATATTTTAACAGATAAAATTTCAACAGCATCAGCCCAGTGAGTTCTAGTAAATAACCATAAACTGTCATAAAGTGTTGTTTTGTTTTTGTATTAGATGATGTCTGTTTTAATTTCAGTTAATACTCTTTCTCTCTGTAAAAAAATATGCTAAAACTCACTAGTTAACTAAGTTTTGGACATCTTTTAAATTGCATAGCTAATCTGTTTTTATTAGAAAGTACAAACCATCTGGTCTTTTGTTTTTGTCAAGCATAACAAGATGCAAAATACGTTCATGTCAATATTTTACAACTACTTTATGTAGTGTTGCATGTCACATTGTAAAGCAGCTTTCAGAGCTTTTAGGAGGATGTCTAAAACCAACTGAGAATTAGCAGAATATGGTTAAAAGCCTAGAATGGAGGACAAAAATGTTTATTGCCAAACAGGAATTAGCTGATTTCTTTTTCTTTTGTTCTTTTGGCTACAATGTCTGTGGTAACAGATGAAGTAATCTAGTGTAAGACACTTTAGTGTTATAATGCTCTATCACTTATTAAATACCACGTCATTGTACTTCTGAAGAATATTAAACTAACATTACGCGATATAGATTCTTAATAACCTTTTTATTTTTCTGATACCTGAATGATAGTGAAGTGTCCTTTGTATATTTTGAGCTAGATATTGGTCCAGTTATGTGTGTTATTTTATTGCTTTGCTTTTCTTAACCTGTTCCAGACTCTTCTTTTTTCTTTATCAGGTCTGTGGGAAGGTTCTCACTGTCTCTATCTGTGACAGCTTTTGTTACTGACTGGCACACTAGGAGGTTAGCCTTTTGGCTAACTATTATGCAGTGAAAGTGAGAAATATACTTTGCCAGCAACCCAAACATCAGCATTTTGTTTTCTTACTTGACTTCCCACATTTTACTTTGAATTTTTCACGGTGTAGTTGTGAAATGGTTGCTTTGTACACACAATTTAGTTTCTCTTACATTTTTTAACTTTAATATTACAATTACGAAAATGGAGGATTCTAAAGCCCTCATTATTACTGTGTAGGTTTCTGCTCAAATTTTTGTTACTGTGAAGGTGTTTATATTTTTATACAGGTTTGCTTCCATTTTCTTCCATGTTGTGTCCCCTTACAAGGCCAACATCCCTCTCAGTCAAAGCCACATACTGGTGTGCCATAGAGCTGCATTCTTACTGACAGAATTCATTATTAGACTCCTTACACAATCCAGTAAGGTCATTATAGGCTCCAGTATGAGTCAGGATGTGCACCCACTCATGTCTGCTCTGTGTCATCTTGTAAGTCCTGTGTGCATTTGATTATATCCCAATGAATTGACCAGAGTGAGAGCAATTTATGTTGATCCACAAGCAGACTGGTAGATGAAGATCTGGCTTCTTACACAGAAATTATTTAGCAAGGAAATTAGCTCCTGGTAACATGGCCTTTACCTACAAGGTACTACTGTGATGACAGTAGGAGATTTTAGGATTTGCTGCGCACTGAAGAGAGGATTAGAAGTGCATTGTGGGGGATCAGGTGAACTCTCTGTCTCTGTTACTTTTTTGATTGGAACATCTTTGCAGGGCATTTCCAGTGGAATAATCTGCTTAGGAGTAGAAATCAAAGTACCTTTCTGAGCTTGAGAAGCATAAGATGTAGCTGTCGTGCTGTTCAGTGCAGTTGTGCTAGTAAGAGGCAAGCGGACCCTATTAGCAAGAAACACAGAATAAGATATCCACAGGCTGGGAACATTAGATCGTAAATCTAGGAAGTTTTCCCATAAATTGACACTTCGGTCTTGATTTTGGCAGCCTGTTTTACTGGCTAGTCATGGTAAATCAAGAGTAATGTCAATTTAGATTGGGTGTGGATTGCGTTTCACATGGGCAGTTGAGGGGCATGCTTGTTTCCTGGGTCAGAAGTAGAAACAGGTTGAAAACACATGAAACTCATTTTGTAGCATTCAGTTGTGACTATTAGTTATGTTAGTAATTGGATATATCTGCCAGATGAAAATTCAGGGTAGATTGAATGCCTGAACAGATGCCATCAGTGTATGGGACAGGGGAGTTTCAGCCACATCAACGTTGTGCCAGTTAGAGCTAGCACATGTTAAAACCTGTCTGAACTATTGAGATATGCCAGTGATATGGGCTGTGCAAAAGCAGAATGCAACAGTCATTCTCTGGGGTTCTGCAGAGGTGGTTGTGTAGAACTGCCTCAGATGTGAACAATCAGCATTGGGAGTGTGCTGGATTGCTTCAGCATTGTGTACTTCTCTGCCATTGCCTTGAAAATGCATCAAAGAACATAATACTAAATCAGGTTTTTTAAATTAACTTGTTGGTAGCTGGTTTTGGTAAGACTTTGTGAGCAGCAACTTTGACAGTTCCTTTGTGTTTGAGGAGTAGGTATGTCAATATCATAGCACATTATGAACAGTAATAAAGGATGATTTAACAGCTTTAACAGGAGAAGGACTTGTAACTGAAAACGTGATTTAACATATCTTGCATTATAAAAGTTCAAGGGAGACAATGCTTGTGTATAAGGATGAAGATACTTAAGGAATTTGTGTGGAACATTTATAATCTGTATTGATATTAATATGTCAAATTTCAACAGGAGCATTTTGGGGCACCTTTCAATTTTTGGAAGGAGCTGTTGTCAGTTACCAAGAAAAGCCCTTAGACCACGCAGAGTTCTGCATCCTGAGTACATGACTTGCAGCTTGATTAGTGTGACAACAAATTAACTTCACTTGCAAACCTCTAGTTTAATTTTTTTTAAAAATCAAGTCCAGATCTAATGTTACTGCTTCTCAGCAGATGCGGCAGGCAGCATTCAGCAAATCTGTTAAAAATTCACTTTTAATCAATGTAAATTGGAAGCAGTTGTATTGTTCAGTATTGTCCATGAGGAGGAAATTCAGCAGAGTTGACAGTAAAGGATGGTCATCTGTAGTGTTTCCAGTGTAGTTATTTAGACTAATTAATTGTCAAGTCTCTTCAGTGAAAGTAAATTAAGCCCATTAACTAATATCTATCCAGGGAAAGTGATTGCACATGGCTAATACTTAATCCTGGTTGTTGTAACTTGCCATTAGTATTTGCAGGCATTTGTACTAAAAACAACCAAATGCTATTTCAAAATGTGTGGGATTTTCAGTGTTAAAGACACATTTTGATTAGAGACTGGTGAAAGGTTTCAAAAACTTAGTGCTAAAACTGAAGTGGTGTTATGTAGCATATATTCTAAAGAAAAATTGAATTCCTAATATATATTCCTTTTGCACTGGATGTATTTGGAAATTTTGTTTCCCTTAGTGGTAAAGCTATCTGTATGAAATGATCTGGTTAGGATTTTCAGTGATATTCTTTATTATGAAGCTTTACCAATGTAAACTCTGGCTAGAAAGATGCACTGGTGGCAATTTGTCACACAAAGTTTGTCCGTGGTTTCTCTGGAATTTTGCTGCAATTTTGTGCCTTTTTTTTTCTATCTCTTTAAGTGTATCTATGAATTACAAAGAGAAATTTGGTCTCTGAGCTGTCATCTAAATAAATCTAAATATTTAGGTGGCTGCTAAATATTCTAGAAAACATCTGTGACCCTGAGGCCTGGTGGCCTCTTGTGGCTCAGTTCATATACAGTGTGTATGTGGCTTTCCCTTCCACTCCCAAAAGGAGGGGAAAAAAAGTAAAATTAAAGCTAAGAAGGATATGGCCAGGCTTTAGGCTGAGGATAGCTTCTGACACGCTTGGTCCCTTCTGCATTGTTTGGGGAAGTGCCAGCTGCCGTGGCCTGAGACTGACTGAGAGCAAACCAGCAGGTCACCAGTGGGCACAGCCACAGACCAGTTCTGGAGCCTGCACTTGGCCTCCCTAGTTTGCGATCGAGGATGCTTGAAACTTGCCCCCTGAAGCTGACTGTGATGTCATTCTGCTAGCCAGCCCTGTTCAAATGTTGGGTATTACATAGAATTCTGAACAACTGTACTGTAGTGTTGCAGTTTCTCTCTCACCTTTCACCGTTTTCTTTGCATCTTCCTTTTAAGACAAGGCCATGGGAGTTGATAGGATTACAAGCACTGTTTTAAGAATTTGTAGTTATTAAATACAATAATTTGAAGAAAAAAATGGCCTCCCTTTCACTGGGACTTCTAAGGTAGTTCCCTATAGAATTATGTTTAGGAAATGGTATTATTCACCTTACGTATCAAATATTCCACCTTCACCAAAGTTTTATGTTTAAAGGCTTCTTGAATAAGCTACATGTTTATCAGTTAAGCTATACAGAATTGCTGATTTTGTTTATGTTTTTGTGGTTACCTTCATTATGTCCATGGATCACTGTCATGTTGCTGGGCAAGCAGTAGCGTATCCTTTTTTGACTCTACAGAGCTTTACTCTCAAGTGGTAGGCACCAAAAACTCTTAAATTATGCACCTGCTCTTACAAACATGTTAATCTGACTCTTGGTTAAACTTGAACCATGATAAATGGTAACTAAAACCATTTTATTTCAAAAAAACCTGTATTTATCTTGACTCAAATAACCCAAATATAAGGGCTCATGTGCGTGTTCAGCCAAACACCTTAGCAGCTTTACTGCATCTGTGTTCATCTCTAGGCTGGAGAAGCATTCTGTCCTGTGTCCAGGATCATTTGTTTGCTATATTCTCCTCATGCTTGTTTCCCCCAGGACCCAGATGTACCTTTTCTTTTCTGTAGGAATAGTCCTTCTCATAGATCAGGATCTGTCCTTGGTTCTAAGCTAAGCATTGTGTGCAAGGAAACATCCTCTGTGTTTTTCCTCAAGCATTTTGATCCTTATTGTTTATAGCTTTGCATTTTTTTATTACTGTTTCTTTAGGAACGCCTTTTAAAGTAAGTTAAAGTAACCTGTCAGGTGTACATACCGAGACACAGGTACTGTATTGAACACGTGAACATTTAGACCTCCATTGGGCCTGTATGTTTGGTAAACATTGTCTGTTTTTCGTTATGTTTTCATCTTCTAAAGGACATCAGCTCCCAGTTTCTGAACTGGATTTTTTAGCATGGCATGTTTTGGATGAGAACATTAGAGAGCCATTTGAACAAAAAATGAAAAAGAGAACAACTGAGTCAGGCTCAGGTGGGATATAAAACTCTTAAACAGTAAACTGTGAGAATAAAACCTGTTTATCAAATTTGGAAATGGTTGTACCTGTTTCAGGTGCTTCTGATGTCAATGAAAGAAATAGAAAGGATTATGTTAGCTCAGACACTAGGAAAAAAATTGTGGATTAATTTTTCAGTTGATCAGATTTTTTTGCCTATTATAACATATATATTTTTTAAACAAAAGCTTATAAGGTTTTTTTCTTTGCCAGTGTTTTTTCTTTGAGTGGCTGATTCCAAAATAAACAATCAAATATAAGGAAATATATTTGGTAAACATGATTAGAATATTCTAATCATTCTAATATTCTAATCCTTCTAATCACATTTGATAGTGAAGAAATGTACATATACGTGTAGAGTGAAAGAATCTGATTTCTGTATTTTAAATTTTTAAAGGAAGGGCAAATAGAAATGGAATTTTTCCGATGTCAATGACTTAGTCTGTTGCTCTGAAAGTACATGTATGACTCTGATTTTGGATCCATCTTGGATTTGGCTGTGTATACATATTACAAGAAAATATCTTTGATGTGTTTTATTGTCAGTGTCTTTTCTTCATGTGTGGAGTTTTTAATTAATGAAATAAATGTTCTGAGGCACACAGTGAATGGACCAAAACTGAACACAGGAAAGTATATACATAGAATCTGCTGTAAAGTTTGTATTATTTTTGAGGAATGAATGGTATAAAGTAATGCTGGAGTCAGTGCTTAAAGATGTTAAAATTAGATTTAAAAATAATTGTCGTCTTTGAAGTACAAAGTATTATGCATTTACTGAGATTTAATGTTTTGCTTTAAATAGCTTTTGATATCCTTTAAAATTCTTTTGAGGTTGCTACTTAATGAGGCCACAATACAGTAATTTGAAAGCCTTTATACTCCTTCTGCAGTTATGCAGAGTATACATGTGAACCATTAGCACACCTTGTCCATTCATGTTCTTGCTGTTGAAGACACCCTTGATCCATCCTTTGCTATATTAAAGGCTTTTCTGGTAATCAGAAAAACAAAACAGACTTCCCTGCTTCCAGCAACTTCCTTTTGATGCTGTAACTTCTATCTTAAAGGATAGTGCAATTGGCTTTTGAGGAACTATAAGGCAAAGAGTGGGGTTAACTGCTTTTATTTAGCAGCAAGGTTGGATTAAATGATCTCCCTTCCAACCCCCAACTGTTGTGATTTGTCTTTCTGGATTTAACAGAATTGAGCAGTTGCCTGTGAATCCCGCCATTTAGCTGGGGATGATGAGGGAAAGGTATGGCACTACAGAAATGGCTTTTTAAAGATATGGCTTTGTTTCTCTTAGTTTTGTGTATTTTGTTTGTGACATCTCCATTTAGTGGAGATGTCCACTGGATGTGGGTATTTGAACAAATATTTTTGTTCAAAAACTAATTTTGTTTCACTAATGTAGACATTCACCTTCTTACTTCTCTGTCTAGCTATAAATAATTTGCCACAGTTTCAAGTAACCTTTTTTCTTCAGTGTAAAGGTGTCTTTTTCTTCCCACCAAAGTATTTCATCTGTTTATAAAATAAACACTATGCACAAGTTTTTAGTAGAAGAAATTCACAGAAACCCCCAAATCAGAACCAACTTACCTTTTTGGATAAATTTTCTTATTGAGATTAGTTGTTAGTGTTTACTTGAAGCTGGGGTTGTGCTCAGCCCTTGAATCTTCAGCAAGGAATTTGAAACTGTGTTCGTTCCCAAGAAGACCTTTGAACTGGGTTTGTCAGCGCAGTTTTCTTCACTGAGCACCAGCATGTTTGAGCCCTTCCGGCTCCCTGTTTTACCTGCTAATGGCAACCAAATGGCTCTGTGTGGCAGATTTAGACGATTGATTTAATGGCTGTTTCTGCTGCTTCTGGGATTGTGTGAAAGGAGAAGGAGGAGAGGAAAGGGAGAGGGTGGGGTTACTTCCCTGGACAGTAAAGCAGGCTACTCTGTGGGAAGCCAGTTTCCCAAACCCTGTACCAGCCCTGTGGCTACTGAGCTTGGATTACACTGGGGTATATAAAGCAATGATACTGGATTTGTAAAAGCTACAAAAAAAAGTAACGCTTGCTTTGTTTTAATAAACACAGATCTTTGCAGTTAGAAGGTTTGTGGCCACTAGGAACTTTTACCTGGTTACACCTGCTGGTTTTGTTCATCTGCAGCTGCTTAGTTACAGCATCTCCAAGTTCCAGCTGATTCCTCCCTGCCCCTCCCCCTAACATTTACTTAACAGGTAAATGATAATGACGTCATTTAGTTTGTCATTGTTGCTTTTTCAGGTAGGAGCTATTTCTTGTGAAAAGATACAAGGCACAATTGAAATGTAGATATAAAAGTTCTCTGCTTCTCACGTGATTCCCTCTATAACACCTCTGTCGAGCCAGTGCTTCCCTATGGAAAGTCCTTGCTTCTTTCTGGGACTGTTTCTGGTTTTTTTTTTTGCTTTTAATACATTTTGATCTTTGGTCACTCTAATGAGTACTGACTTCTCTCATGGTCCTTTTGTTTGGATCTTGTTGAACATAATGCAGCTAAACGTCATATCCCTTCCCTTGTTCTCACTAATACCCACCATCAATGACAGGAAGATTCTTAGATCCAAGTAAAAAATTTAGACCTTCTGGAAGTAGTAAAGAAAGGCTGGATGTTTAAAGTACAAGCAAAATGTCCCGAATTGGCATCTCCTTGAGGAGAGTTTCTTATCCCTTGTTTTTTCTGAAGCTGCAGTTCTTTAAAGATGTAACTTTATGCATAAGATTGTTTAATGTGTGTAACCCATATATATTAAGTACTTAAAGAAGGCTGAGGTCTGGTTGTAATCTCATTAGAGCAGGGAACTTGTGGTTTTCTTCTTCTATAGATTGCTCATATCACTTCAATTATAAGAAACGGAGTTTTTTACAAAGAAAGAAATACCAATTCACTTGACCTTCGCTTGCAATTTAATGGGTATTCAGGTCTCTAGCATCTGTCCCACTGATGAGCTAGTAAGCTCAATTTGATCTATCATCCTAAATACTTAAATGTTTCTCTAGTGCAGCTGCAGGTTTAACGTGTTCCTGCATAAAAGTTTCAGCAGCCACCTTAGTTTTTCATGTGTCCAAAAGCAAGACTGAAAACCTCCAATCCCTTGTTGGTATCAACAAATTTTTAGTTCAGATCTGTTGCATTTTGTGGCACATAGGCAGTGACCTAATTAGAAGTGGACATAGATTGCCTTCTTGCCTGCTTTCTTAAACTTTTAATCCAGTGGGTGGAAAGACTCATCTCATGCTTAGTGTGGCTGGAATTAGGTTGTTGAAAATTAGGGCTTTCCTTTCCTCACAGTCCACATTTGACTTTGCAGTCTTCCACTTTTTTCTCATGGTATCTCATTGCAGGTAAAGCCACAATAACTATCTGTCTGAGGTCACTGATTTTCACTTCCTTGTTGCTTCATAAACCAGTATAATTATTTGCATGTGGCAATCATAATTTCTAATCTAATGATCATAACTTTTAATATCCAGATATATCAAAACAAAATTATTTTTTTAAAAAATCTGAGTTTAGAGCTTCTAACAGACATGTCCAGAGTCTTGCATCTTTGCTTAAAATGGATTTTTTTTGAGGTTTCTGCCTTTAGATGTTTGTTTTATTTTATTATTTATGTTCTTGTAATATGCAATTATTCATTTTTGCTTTGCTGTGTAAAGGTAAATTTAATTGTTCCATTTAAACACCGATTTTATTGAGAATTAAGAATTGATAGTCTGTTAATTTTCTAAGCCATATGGAAGCTTTTACTCTTGCCTGGATTGTTTTGTTTGCACAATGGTTTCAAGGAAATCTGTAGGGGTTTTTTTTGAACTTCGCATATGACTAAATACTTAACAAAAATTTTTTCATCACTGAGAAATTTCAGAACTAATGTCTAAAAAACGATGCAGTAGTCAGTTTAAAAATGATAGCATTGTACTCTTCTCATCCCATATCTGAAATTTTCAGCAATTCTAAGTTAATGTTTTGATTTCCTGAAAAAAAAAAAAGAAAAAAGTGGTAAGCCTTTAAGTTCATTGTTTTCTCCCTTGTAATAAATTGCATGATTAGCATGTGTTTCCTACAAATAAGAGGCCAAGGCAGCTGCATCTCCTGAAAATTAATCCATGTAAGAGATGACATAAGATGTCAGGCAGCTTTTAGTGAAGTCTATAGAAGAGCAGAAGAAGTTTTGAAGACATCAGTCTTCGAGATGTTTTTGGAATGAAGTGTTCTAAAGTCAGTTTCATTATTTTTTTATTAATAATTAACTTGGCCCCTCTAGCATGAATAAGTGTATGTTGCTGACTGAAGAATGAAAATTGTGTTAGTATATGTGGACGTGATATGTTTTGGGTTTTTTTGTGAGTAGCAATGACTTCAGTTTTGCATTTAAAACAATAATAATTCCAGTTCCCTTTCCATGTGTCAGAGGTTTGATATTTGTCATTATGTAGCTAGACATTGTTTCCTTTACAATAATAGTAGTTGCTTAAATGTTAAGAAAAAGGATCAAAATTTTAGTTTTCTCCAAGTTGATATGAAGCATCAGGTTAAGTAGAAATAAATACAAGTTTGCTGTAGGTATGTAGATGAAACCTTCATTCATGTCACGTAAAACCAGCATACGCTTTCCGTTTGCCTAAGAGGAAAGGTGTGCAAATGCTGACTGAAATTATTTGGGCATTTAAATTGCATGCAGGTTCTTCTAAGGCACAATTGCTGGATTCTAGTAGCAGGTTACTGGTTTTGTTATTTTGGAAAAAATGAACTAATCTTATTTTACTGTACAGGATATGAGTAATAACAAAAATCAAATTTTTTCAAACATTTTGCGGGGTCCAGCTTTGCAGTTGGGGACTCTGTATAAACCTCTGGACCCAGCTGTTCACCAGTATATTCTTTCAATCACTCTGAGGTGTTGATTTTACAAGAATGAGTTGCTATTCCTAAAGTGTATAAACTGAGAATATTTCATAATGGGCCTGTGAATTGGTTGTATTGGTGCTTATGCTTGGTGTATAAGAAGGTCCAATTCATGTTTTCATTCAAAAACAGCGAAGAAAACTATTTTCTTTAATGTAATGCCAGATTTATTCAAATATTTCAGCAAGTCTGTATTACAGTTTGTCAGCAAACTGGGTACAACCAAAGTGTATTTAAAAATCATTTAATTAGGACAGATTCATTTTCACTCCATGCCACTACACAGCAAGACTCGCTTGTTCATATTTCCTTAAATTTATTCTGGAACTTGTCCAAGTTCAGCTTTAATGAGTAGCCTATCCTGCTAGTTACATTAGGATTTATTTTCCCCTAGAGAAGAGTGTTTGAATTGGTAGGTTTTTAACCTGTTCAGTTAAATGAGCATATGTTCAGAAATGCATCTTAACTCTTGAGTGTAAAGATTTGAGAAACAATTATTTCTATTGCTGTTGCAGTTTTAAAATGCCGTTTAAGTAGCGGTTTTAGACTACAACTATGTGCCATAACTGTTTTAATATGGTGATGAGTTTTGATATGAAGTCATATTCAGTTGCTTAATACAAATTTAATGATAGAGTATAGAAACACAGTTTCTATACTCTGGTACATGGTTTACTGTAAAAACTTATTTGTACTTTTATTTTCACTTACTGCTCGAATATATCTCTTGGGTCATAAAAACTTGGTTAAATATAGCTCAATACCTTATTAAAGATGTATTTTCTGTATTAACAGGTGCAGTTTGGTAGCAAACTTATATTTTAAGATCTTTTAAATGCATTGTTTGTGTTTCAAAACTGTTATAGTAAATCCTGAATTATAATTGTACTTTCATCACTAGCCAGGTCTAGTTAAAATTTCCTTTAAGCAACATTTGCTACACACATGGTACAATGCTTCCCCCTGCCTTGATTTTTTTTTTTCTATAAAAAAGGATTTATTTTCAACTTCCCATTCCCCCAAAGTTATCTGAAAAAAACAGGGGACTTTATTCCTATGGGATTGTTAAAGTACAGTAAGTCTAGAATTTGCATATTATTAAAAAAAATTCATACACTCTTATTACTCCTAAGGGACTATTTTATGTGAAACTTTTAGTTTTGAATATGGCATAGGTCATACAGTAGCTGTAATATGTATTAGTTGAATAGTCAAACTTCTAAAGCAAAATCTTTTCCAGTGCCATATTCTATGTTGTGATTGTCACAGCTCCTCAGTTTCCCTCTAAAGTACAGGAATTTCTTAATACGAAGTTGTTATTTTAGATGGAATTATTGCAGACTCATGTTTGTCCTGAATTTTGCTGAAAAATATTTTTTTATCTACTTTGTTTCTTCCTTCCCAGTTTTACATTAGGGAGCCCATCTTTTGAAATATTCAGACACTTCGTTCTGTAATACTTAGTTTTAATTCTGCAAAATAATATTCAGAGGTAAGAGGGGAAAAATAGAAAAATATGTTGTCTGAAAGGATAACAAAAGGAAAAATACCAGAATGGAAATATGCTGCAGTGCACTTTCATAATGAGATAAATAATAAAAGATGACAGTACATGTCTTGGAAAAAAAAAAAAGAATACCAGGATACATTGTGATACCACCATGCATTACATTTCTTTTCAGGTAATGCCTGCAAAGGTTTTGAGAACATGCATAGTTACTTGTCCAGCTTCAGTTCTATGTAAAAGAAATGGATTGTGCTGTCTGTTTAATCTTGAGTTTTAAAATAAATTATTTATAATGTATATACAATTTTGTTTTACAGGAATGGATTTTCCTAAGTACAGAATCGCCTTAAATACTTCTTTGCTTAAGCGTACCTTTTCTGCTTAAATTGATATATTACCGAGCTTGGACTTAAATTCTAGCAAATTTTAAGCAAACGAGTTCAAATTCTGACTTGAGATGAACATCAGGAAAGGTCACAATGTGGTAGTCTCCACCTGTGCTTTTTGTGGAACCCAGAGTTTTAATTTGAGTCTTTATAGGGATATATGTGCATTTGCACAGAGGATTGTTTGTGTATCTGAAGAGGAGCTGAAATTGGAGACGTGTCTTATCTAACTGTATCCACAAGACAGTGATCTTCATGTGTCCTCTTGTGCATGTTGTGTGGTAGAGATGGTTAGAATAAATTTCAGGCTCTTTGTTCCTTTTGGCTGTCTGAACCAAAGTGGTTTTCTGTAGATCCTTACCTGGCTGTCAGCAGAAAAGGCAGGTGGGAGATGCACAGTTCCCCCAAAAAGAGCATGTGTAACTTTGGTTTTACCTCACTGTTTGGTGTCTGTGACTCCTGTTAAAACCAAACAAACAAAATCCACCCAAACCGAACAAAGCTGAAAAACAGTATAGTCACTTAATGAGCACTATGTCAGTGAAATATGGAATATGTGCCTGTTTGTATTTTTATGTATGAATATTCTCTATATGTTTTTTTGGTCACTGGCCATATCTCATTTAGCAATTAACTATAAGCTTTTTAAATAAAAAAAATTCAGAACATTCAATTTTTGAACAGCTGTTTTCTGTGTTTTTAATATCTGCATAATTTTGAATAGCTCTTGTTTTGGTAGGAGCACGTGGAATTGCTTTTATAAAGTATTTTAAAAGCAAGAGATAATTAGATAAAAATATATGATTTTTCCTGTCAAATGATGTAACAGGTCCTATTTAGGTTTCATTTCAGTATAAGCAGAATCAGCTCTTACAAGAAGAAATCCAATAGGCATTCAGTTCCAACCTTGCAAACTAACTGCGAATAGTTTGATATTCTGTGACTAAGTTCTAAAATTGTTATTTTTATGTACCAAAGTATTGATTTTCCTTTTTTTTTTCTCCATATTAAACAGGACCAAGCGAGCTCATGTGCCACTAACAGAATGCATTTTTGAGCTGCCTAATTTGACCGTTCAAGCAACTAGAGCTCAAACCCTTCTGCTTCAAACTATTTATCAGAGTTGGTGTCATCCTGTTGAACACATCAGTTCAGTGGTGGTGAATGAACCTTTACTGAATGAGGTTTTCCAAACTTCAGGTAAATATCTGATGCTTTTGGTTAAGTATTTATAGTGGTACAGAGCACTGCGAGTGAATGTGAATACAACTATATCCTTTAAATCCAGGTTTTTACTTATAGTAGTTAACAGACAGAATGTTTTTTGTGTGTATATGGCTATTTATAGCTTATGTTTAAAATCCAGGATGTAAGCTAAGCCACCCAGCTTCGCTCCTTGGCACCAATTTCTGGATGCATTTAATTTTCCCATACAGGATAATTTTTCCATGCTTCCCTCATCTAAAACATCCACCCTCGCTACCTTATATGGTGCAACGTTGTAACTTAGGATCATTCAGAGGTGAAGCTGGATTATTAAGAGCTTTATTAATCAATGGCATACACTGAATGTTTTAGAAGGGCTGCAGATGTTTCTCATCCAGTTTCATAAATAAATGTTACTTAACTGTTGTGAAACTGCTGAAGATAATGCAAGTCTTGGTGATGGTGACATAAATAATGAAATTCATTACCTGTCATCCTTAATCAATAAATTAAGCATTTTGACTAATTTATGGAGGAAACCAGAGTTTTCAAGTATGTAAAGGTCATCCAGAAAATTTTTTTTTTAATTCTTTTTTTTTTTTTTTTTGATTTCTATGTAGGCTATAGTAATTTATAGCTGTTATTGTTTATTTGTTGTTAAACCCATAACAAGAATAACTGAGATATTTTGAAATCTCCATCATTACCAGTCTCGGAGAATGTATTAGGAGAATGATTCAGATGTAGAAAATCATGACTTGAAGCAGAATGGTAGATTAGACTACTGGAAGTCTTTCAGTTCTGTTTTTCTCAATCTTAGTTTTCTTTTTCACTCCTGTTGTTTATATAGAAGTTAAATCTCTGTTGATCTAATGTTGCAAAAGAACTGTTCTATATTTGTGTAACCCTTGGAATAAGTGTTTAAAGTGCTTTCCCAAAAGTCACTTGTTCTTTTAAAGCCTTTAATCTGTTTGAGTCACCTTAGGATGAAGTGGTGAGGTTTTATTTTCAAGTCCTGGTGTTTCTGAATGTAGCAGGTTTACAATCCACGCCTTGGAGAAATCTGAAAATACAGTCATTTGATCACTTCAGATGGTCTTAGGGCTTGCACAGTTTCAAACTAACCTGTTCCATCATTTAACATGTTTCAGTCTGTCAGTTTAATGAACTGTGATACAACTCTGCTAACAATATCTCTGCAGAATAAAAATCTGGAGCACACATTTTAAGTACTTCAAGTAAATGAACAATATAGTACGCTTGTTTTGATCTTTTCTTGTTCATGGCTTAACGCTTGACCTGGTAAATTTTATACTTCTGTAGTTGTGCTTCGCATTAACTAGATAAAGGCAGCTTTGTGTTCAAGGCTATGAAGCGATTGCTGTCTATCCTTTTGTCATAATTTTTGGCTTTGTTGATTCTGTGAGCCAACTACCTTTTGTTTGAATACTGGTGTGTAAAATGTGTTATTATGCCTTGTTGAAAGTCCTTGTACTTAGCGTTAGCTTTTACATACTCTTAACAGTAATGTGTATGTGTGTAAGCTTCTAAAAATTATCTGATTGTATTTGCACAGGGAAATTTGAATTTCAACTCTTCTTTTGTCTTTTCCTTTTTCTTTTTTTTTTCATTTTTTTTTTCCAGTGAAGTAATTATGAAGATAATGCACTGACATTCTTATACTAACATTCAAATTAGTTTCTCCAAAATAAAACAAAAGCTGATTAGTGTTTCTTGGGAGTCCTTGATTGGAGTTCCTGCCTGCCATTGCCCCTGTGTTCCTCTGGGCTGGTGAAGATTGGCCTTAGATGGCTCATGTGGTGGGCCTGGCAGTAGCCATTGTCTCTCTGAGAAGCTTTGTGGATGTACAGATGAGCTTTTATTGTGTAACCTGACATCTCAAGGAAATAAGAGCCTTTTTATCAATGGCATTGTGTTTTCCATCTGAGCAGTTCTTTTTTAGCTACACGCAGAAGTAATACTTAGAGACAATAGCTTTCCATCTGCATGGTGTTGTGGATTAATTGTTTATTTGATCAGTGTAGTACAAATAATGCAAGTATAAACATATTTGCTGTATTTTCTTTCATAGCTCTTTAGTTTTGTTCCTTTGCTTTTTCTGATTATGTTTCCATGAAATTGTAGTTTTCTTTCAGGAAAAATCAGCAACATGCTTAAAGATCCCCTTACCTTCACTTTATCCTATTTTTCAGGGAATCTCTTTTTTGAAATAATTTACTTTCATTCTGGTGTTACAAAGAATCATGAACTATGTGCTTCATGAATACAGTTGCCCAAATTATCCTGTATGTTTGCATTTTCAAACTTCTAAAAGCCATCTTTCTAACTAATTGGAAATATAGCAGGACAAACAACTACGCATTTATCTAGATTTTTATACCCCTGTTAAAAATAAGTAAAAAAGCCCTGCCCATACATGACATTATTCTTAAAAAAAAAAACAAAAACAAAAAACAAAACTTATGTAGTTTGTCTTCCCGTTAATGATCTCTGTTATCCAGAGGTTTTCAGCAAATCTGCCTGCTCCAGGCTGGATCACGGGATTTTACACATTCTTAATACACAGTACAACAAGATGCCTTTTTTTTTTTGTCCTCTGTGAATGAAATGTGGACTCTTATAGAAATGGTCTAATTGAAATTTTGAAATATACTGAGACTTGAAATTTTTCTTCTCTAGTAACTACTTGCACATGGATAGTCTGAAGTGTGTTTGACTTTGTTTACATAGCCTACATGTTTCTCAACTGCCTATGTCTTTATTCCCACTTATTTCATGTGTGATTGAGGAGCATTATTGAGCTGAAACAGTTGTTGCTCAGCTTTATTGGGGCTTATGTCTTTACGGGGGCTTTCTGCCAGGTGCTTTTGTGAGTGATGTGCTTCCGTAACACAGTGATTCAGTATTACTTGAACTCAAAAGTGATACCACAAGCATCCTCTCATCAAAGGTATTTTTTAGCAGGAATTATGGTCCATAGTTGTATGCTTTTTCCAACACTGCCATCTCTTCCAGTTTTAAAAATGTATCACTTAGACTGTGCTTATAATATGCATTAAGATATTCTGTAGGAAAAAACCAGATGAAATTAGGGGAAAAAAGAAATAAAAAATGGAAAGGAAGAAAAAAAGGGAGAAAGAGGATCATCTAATAAAAAGGGATGAGAGCTGCAGAGGAAGATAAAACAAGGAGAAGCATGTAGAAAAATTTAAGTAGAAAAACAGTAAAAGTTAAGAAAGGCAAAATTTAATAGGAAGACAAGTACAGATACATGAGTTGCAGGAGGAGGGGAGAACCTCAGAGAAAGGCATGTATCTGTTGGCCCTTTGATATGCTGTGGAAAGGCTCACAAGGAACAAAGGCCTCTTTGGGAACCTGTCTGCAAAGTAACTGCTGAAAACCTTCTATAGATCTAGTTTAAAAAGGGAACTCTGCACTGTGTATTTCCACAAACATAAGAACAGAATTTATAGCTGGTATCTGGGATTCTGTCCTATAGTTTTACCTGGAACAGGAATGTTTTTCTGCTTCAAAACTTCTTTCCGAAGTAATTGAGGCTGAAGTTGGTCTAGGGTTTCCAAAGAACCTCTCTAAGCTCTATCCTCTACAAATTCTTCTTCAGAATAGATTAATAGAATACCCAAAAGGGAATATTGCTTTAAGATTAACACTCTTCTGTTCTTTGTCTACTTTCCTCTCCTTTCTCTTCAGAAACCTTTTCCTACTAGGAGAAAAACACTGCTCAAATATATCCTAGTTTGTTATTAT
The DNA here is from genome assembly GCA_035583135.1 of Lophotriccus pileatus. Lineage (NCBI taxonomy): Eukaryota > Metazoa > Chordata > Aves > Passeriformes > Tyrannidae > Lophotriccus > Lophotriccus pileatus. Next base: position 129,706,225 of record JAWWES010000081.1, read on the forward strand.
TGTTATCTGTTTTATCAGATCATCTGAGAGTTTCTCTTTTAATTAACTTGTCCAAAGGCAAGCTGTCTGAAAAAAAAAATAAGTCTAAAGTCTCGAAAGCAAGTGTTGTGTGTTTGGTTTCTGACAGAATTTAAAAATGAAGTGTCTGTCCTACCTAAAATTTGTCATATGTGTTAGTAAGGTCTGTTATCTTAAAACTTCCAGTAAAAAGAAATAGCTGATTGAGCTCAGAACTTGTAGAGGACAGATAAAATAAGTATGTCAAGAAAGATTGTTTTTTAATAGATAGTTATTTTTATAAACACGTTTAAATATTTAGTCTTTCTTAGCTTGCGACTATCTAATTCTGCTAAGAGCAGGTTTTTAATTATAATTGATATGGAATTTAATGGGATTTTTGAAGGCACTTAACTCCCTTCATTGCAGTGACACCTTTTGTAATCCACATATTTAAATGCCTACTTGGCAAAGGTTCTTTTCAAATGTGGGCTGATATTTTTAGGGTTCTGAGAAGCCAAGGCAATTAAAAAATTTGAGATAATGTAAGCAGTATAACTTACTACTTGAATGAATAGGCTTTAGCTTTCAAGTACAGCATTGATGTATACTGCCTAAAGTAGTTATGCGAGAACAAAAGGAATAGAAAATTTAAAATAGTAGGTGGGAATACAAATGACAAAATGCAACATAAGAAATGGATAAGTAAAACAGCTGCAAACAGCTTTTTGCTCCTTTCCATGGGTCAAGAAAAAGGCTTTACTAACTTTTTTAGAATGCGTTACATCTAAAATAGAAAAATAGAACAAAAGCAGTCTCTAATCCACAATCTCTGGAAATTTATGTTTTGGTTTTATTTTATAATCCTTTGGAGTACAAACACAACAACATGTTACATGTCAATTAAATGATGTTAGTTCTTGTTCTTGTGCTTGGACATGCTTGTGAAACATCCTGATTTTACGTTTCAATCACTATAAAAGTGGAAACAAAAAATCTGAAATACATCATGCTTTCTACATTATTGCAGGTATAGATAATAACATTGTTAGTTAATAACACTGTTACACTTATTTTTATACAAAGTTTTAAACAAAAAGAATTGTACAAAATACCAATATGTTAGGAAAAGGGTGCCAGTTAAGATCCTTCAAAGGTTGAGCATGATTAATCCTATGGAGTAATTTTACTGTGTATTTTTTCCATTGTTTGTTAGTAAGTACCTGAAGCACTCAGTTTCTAACCATTTCAGCCTGCCAAGAAAATGCATACACAGTTACATGTGGCTTTAGTTTACTCTGGAAAACTGGAACTTGCTACCACTTTTTCCTTGTCCTATTCAGGTAGTTCATTATTTTGTTGACAGTTCGGTTCCATTAATCTGGTATTTTTGGGAAAATTGCTTGCAGACCTTACATTTCTCTATTGAAGGTGATCAAATAGGCATTTGAATCCCTCATGTAAATGATGTCTTAAAGTTAAATAAAATCTACTTTCCAGAAAGTAACTGTAAAACTATTTTATGCAAGATTTCATGTGGGATACCTTAATGGTTGAATAATAAATTTTACCTCATAAAAATGAAATTCAATAATACAGTAGCTTTCTCAGCGCAGTAGCATCTGGTTGAATCTCATGAGAGCCAATATTTTCCAACTCATTAGGATCATGTCGTTCTGTATGTCGTCAACATTGACTTAGCCAAGCTACCTTTACTTACATAACCGCCAAACTATTAAATAGGTCTCTTGTGGAGTGAAGTCAAATATTCCTCTTATTTTGCTTTTGCCTTGGAAGAAGAGAAGAAAATGTACATACTGTAACATTTAAACATCTGGTCTAAACCACATCAGGGTAATGCTGAGGAAAGTAACAGGATTCAGTATTCTTCCCAGGTGTACATATAAAAAAGGGATGTGGAGCTGCTTTTAACCACTTAGGAAAAAGACTGAAATGAGTGACTTGCCTTTCTAATACCCCTGTTTTTAAAACTACTTTTTGCCTCTTGCCTAGTCCCCTGCCACAAAACTCCAAAACACAAAAGCCAGCAAAAACCCAAAAGGTTGGGCTGTAATGCAGGTTGTTCAGCTCTAATCACTTCCTTGCAACATACTGGCATTTAACCTTTGTTTGTTCCATATAACATGGCCAGTTTTGGCATTCATTTTGAGGAGTATTGTTATAGATTATTCGAGATACTCAAAATAATCAAAGTATAATAAAGAAATATTTATTAGTATACAATAAAAATTATAAAAATA
>JAWWES010000081.1:129708582-129770945 GCA_035583135.1 Lophotriccus pileatus
GTTTCCTTTTAAAGAAATGTTTTTTATGTAATTATAACCAGTTACTTATATTTTTATGAACAAAGTTTTAATTCAATTTATTACAGTATGACTGAAACTTTCTGTCTAAAATCAAAGTGTAAGAGTGTATTCTCTTAAGTAGTTGCTTGGGAGTGGCAGGACACAGCTGTATGAAAATTGTGCAGTATAAACAGTGTAAGTGTCTTGCTTGGGTGACTACCCACATGTGCCCTCATTCTTCATGTAGGCTCAGAATGCAGTGTGTAAATAGTATTTATACATTGTACATTTCTTTGAAAGTCGTGTAGATTATCAACAATAATTTCAGTTGGAAAACCAGCATGGATAAGCAACTTAAGCACAATTTTTCTTTATCTTAACAGTTTAAGCTTAATAGAGTTGTGTATAAGCTTTTATTTCCTCTTATTCTAAACATTTTCAGTAATATTCTTAAGTCATAAATTGACTTGCACTGATAGGAGATAAGTGGGACATTTTATCATTTCAATATGTAATCAATCGGATTTATCTTGCTGAATACCTTAGTAAATCCTCTGCCAGAAGCAGTGATTCTGTAGTGGCCTGAAATGGGAAACTGCCCATCAATGCCAAGTATGCATGGAAAGCAGTACCTTTTTATTTATTTATTTTGATTTTTTTTTCTGGTCTAATTAATGTACACTGATGAGGTTTGAAATTGAAAAATACAGTATTCTGATGAAAGAATGGTGGTAGCCATACTTAAGGCATCCATACAAGCTTAACTTTGATTTGTAATGTTGTGCTAAAAAATCTAATGTGTTTAAAAATTCACTTGAGACTTTTTAAATGTCTGTTGTGGTGAAAGTGAATGGATACATTCTGTCAGCAGCACAGTGATGGAGAAAAAGAAAAGCTAAAAACGCCAGTAAGTTGTGAAAGGAATACATGCATGGAATACATATATTCCACATGCATGGAATCCATAGCTATACATAAATGTATATAAGTTTTTTAAGTTGAATTATTTCAGAATTACAGGAGAGCTTCATTCAGAGTGCATGTTGAAATTAACAGCAAACTCTTGAGTATGTTGGTGGGCTACCAAAACACCAAGACACATAAGTTTAGAGCTATAAATAGTGCTCTTACTCCAGAGTCTGTAGTTTATTTGCACAAGTAGCAGTGGAAGCTGTGATTGAGAGCACCTGTTTTGTTTGTTCAGCTGTTAGTCTGGTGTTGTTTCTTGTTCTATTAAGAAAGGTGTGCTTGGACAGCAGGGAGGAAGGCTGCCTTTTTGCCTTATTCTAGCTACTAGGTACTGCATCAGGTGAAAAACTCTCAGGGAGGTTGAGATGGTGGCTTCTTTTGTAAGAGCAATAGAATATGTCAAGACTAAGCTACTGGAATTCAGTGCTATGAAAAGAAGACTGGGAAGAACAGAAATCATGAATCTTCTGCATAAGGAGCTGTGAATTTTCTGAGAAGTGCTCAGAGCACACACAAAAGAAAGCTTCAGACTTAACAGAAGGAAAGCTTCTTTTTTGTGGGAGGGCCCAGAGAGCTTGTTGTCAAATTTAGAGTGAACCAGAGAGCCATCATTGGTGGTTGCTCATGCAAGAATAACTCATCAATGAGAAGATCATGGTGTTTTTTTGACATCTGTGTTTTTTGAAGAAAAAGGTTTGTGCAGAGGTTCTACAGAAGTATCGATGCCAGTCACACTGCCATTTGCTGAACAGTGCTTTCTGGAAGAGCAGAAGGCAACTGTTTCTTTTCACCTGGCAAAAAATAAAAGGGTTATCAGAAAATTCAAATTGGAAGGGACTGCACGAAGTCTCTAATTCAATCTTCTGCTAAAACTGGAGTCAGCTAAGGAATCAGACGAAGTTCCTTAGGGCTGTACCCAGTCAGACCTTGAAAGTCTCCAAGTGTAAGAACACCCTACCTCTCTGTGCAACCCGTACCACTGCTTGACTGTTCTTGTGGCGAGAAAGCTTTTCCTCCTATCCAGACAGAACCTTTCTTATTTCGATATATGACCATTGTTTTTCATCTTTCCACTGTGCATCTGTTACAATCCTTCCTCACAACCTTCTCATACATATGGAAAGGCTGCTAATATGTCAAGTGGTTACTGCTTGTTTTGACCTTATTAAACAGTAGAACAAAACTGTAACTGAGGAGTCCTACCTAGTGCTAAAACTCAGTGATGGTGACTGAAATCCATTTCCATTTTTAATTCTCATGCCAACTAGATTTAACCTGAGTGTTCATGTTATCAGTACATACCAACTCAGTCATGATGTTGTTTGATTAGTGAGTATAGTAATGTATGACATGACTTAATTCCAGATTAGATCATCACTCTGTGCTAGTTTGACAGTTGTGGAAATTCCAGAAGTCAGTATCTCTCCTTTCCCCCTTCAGATTAAAGAATCCTGTTTTGTAGGATATCAGATCAGTTTATATAGTGAGTTTCTCTGAGAAGAAAATGAAAATGCATACAAGTGCTATAGAACCAAGAAGTTATCAATAGTTTATGTTCATTACGGTATAATATTTTCTGTTTGTGGTTTCATTGGACCTTTTTATGATGTTTACTTATTTCTTTTTACTTACAGAAACAACTTGAATCACTCTAAAAGAAATTGGAACATCTTATAGCATATCTTCCTCCTTTTTATTTAGAATGATAAATTTTGCAGTATGGAAAGTAACTGGCTAATTAGATGTTTTGATCTCAGAGGCAAGAAATATCAGCAAGGAAATTTTTAGTGGAATAGATTATTAAGGAATATGAAGGAATAAGCAAATAGTAAAGATAAAATTGAAAAAGTTCCTGTAAGGAGCTTAATGTAGTAAAAATGTGTTTATTTTAGTAGTACTCTTTGCTTTAGAAAAAAATTGCCAAGGCATAATCAAAAGTAGAAAGGTTTAAGAATAAACAACTATTTAACATTGTAGAAACATGTTTTCTGTTTGCAAATATGTAATATTGAAGGCTGACATTGAGTAGTGAGTTTATGTAATGTATGTAGTCTTGATCAAATAAAAGTTGCACTAAGTTGAAATCATGGGACAGATTCCAAGTATTGAACTGCTGCTTAAAACTTATAATAAGAGTGTCTACAATACTAAGAGTTAAAAAATACTAGTATTCTCTGAAGTTACTTCTATGTAAAGTAGTAGTGAATAGCATGGAAAACTACTTTCCATTTGTGGGAGCATTTTATTCTTGTGGCAAGGTAAGATAAATACCAGTGGTATTCTTGCCATAGAGAGATACCAGGGCATTATATACTGCAATAGCAATTTTTAGTCTGACTTAACACATGATTGCTTATAATATTAAATCAGGCTTTTATAAAAGCTACATACATTGTGACTATTTTAAACCTAGGGATTATAGATCCAAATCCCATTTTTTAACTGCATGGATATTCAAGAAAAATGTATTCTTCTCCTGGAATATATCATGTGGGAGAGATGTTAAGCTGTTAAAAGTGCATACTGTATGAAAAGTAATTACTGTGTTCCTTGCAGTAAAGAATTAATGTTTTTCCTATTTTTCTAATCTACCTCTTAGTCATAGAATACAATTATTGTAAGGTACATGTAATAAGGTAATGATAAGGGCAGAAAGTGTATTTTTACTGGAAAATACTGAGCTACAATTATAGCAGCTCTTTGGCAATTAACTTTTTGTCTCTAATGGTGGGAAGTTCTTTTGGAGAAAAATTCTACCAAGGGTAGAATTGTAACATAAAAAAGTAGTAACAATAAGGCAGACAAAGTTAGTGGAACACTAGATTCTCAGGAAACGATGTTAAGCAAGAAAACTCCTAAATTAATATTTTACAGTTTTGATTTTACTGTTGGAGGGTAATTATTAAGGAACTAGCATAGAAAGACATATGTTCTATTACAGTGTTATTTGACAGTATCCAGTGGATGTCCCTTCTGTGTGAAGCATAATAGGAAAATCAAAAATGGCACAAGCAGATGTAGCTGCTTTGATCTTGCTTTGAAGTGTTGTACTACTGAAACAAGTATTCCTTACTTTGTAGTATTGTAAAGATACATATCACACTACACAAAATGTTAATTAAAATCTTGGATTTTAAGGGGACGTCAGAGTTCGATGTTTAACCACAACTCCTGGATTTTGAGAGCTTTGTTTTATGCAAAATAAGAGCTCCTGCATCTGCTTTACATCCTCCAAAACATACTTTGTAACCAGGGCTGCTGTCGATTCAGAGAAAGTAATGAGAGCTGTTTCCAGAAGTGCCTTTGTTTTAGTCAGAGATCATCTAAATAAGCACAGCTCTTAGTCTTAATGTATCATAAGTTTGATATGGATAAAGATTAACCCAAATATATTTTTGCTTTTTTTTTGTTTTTCTTCTGGTTTTGTTCTGTTTTTTTGTTTAGCATGATAAATAAATCCAGATATTATATATCTTATGCTGATTTCTCCTCTCTTTACATCTTAGCTTTGTTGCTGCATCTCACTCAGGATTTCTTACTCCTTTTACTGTTTTTATGTCAGATCCTGTGATAGTCAACCCTTTTCTTTACTGGATGTCTTAGTTTCAGTCTTTTTCCTTTCTCTTTTTGATTTTCCTCTTTTTTCTTTTTTAATAAACAACAGGGGACCTGATCAGTTAGGTATGGATGAGGAAAATTGTCTCTTGGATGGTAGCTTCAAATGTTGTTTTTCTCATTAAAGATGCTTTTTCTGAAGTGGAGTTTATGGTAACCATTTCTCCTTCCCCCAATTAGTTATTGTAGGGCAAAAGGAGTGACTAGAAAATACAGAAAGTAAGAAAGAAGAAAAGCAGATCTTGGGTAGTGTTACAGAAATGTTCTGAGCCTTGACTGATGCCAAGGGTGTTTTGACCTATTCCAGTAATGATTCAAATCTTCCAGTTTTCAAACATGGAAACTTGCTGTTTGAAGAAGAAAAGCTTAATTATTCTAAGGGGTCTGATCTTGTTGAGAAGCTACATTTAGTTCTTCAGATGAATTGTCACCACAGTGGGATTATATTGTAGTCTGATTCTGTTTTCTGAGAGTAGTGAATACTGGATCATTTAGAGCAAAATGCAACAGTTCCAACATTATAGAAGCTGTGTGCCTCTGCTGCTACTTTGAGTTCTCTTCTTGTGATAGATTGCTTGGGTTTTACCTGTTTTGTATGTCATACAACAGCTGGATCTTGCATTAGTTAGCATTTTTCATTCTCCTATATGTAAACTCAGATTTGTTATGTAGCCAAATCATCTGAAACCAGGTATTTTAGTAATTGAAATTACTGGAGAAAATTTTTGAAGTAATACTGAATAACAATACTAATAAATTGATCACTTGCTTTACTACAAGCCAAGAAGACCAAAAAGTGTTTTTAAACAGACTTAGAGCTGTCTCAGCTTACTATTTTAACAAGTCAAGGAGTCCACAAGATTTTAATTTTCACCTATCTTCTGGCATATTTTTCTTTTTACTGTGTTTTGAAAGCAAATTTTTTAAGAAAAATCCATTCTTTGCTATCTCAGTATCAGCCTATTTGGTGCGAACTCAGTGGATTGTACACAGAAGTTATCTGATGTCTTTTGGTGTCAGTTTGGATAGCAAAAATACATCTTCCAAATGTGCTTGTGCCCTGTTTTTGGATAGCTAGGTCCATTCAGTTTTCTGACTTTGTGGTTTCTGAAATTTTGGCTGTCAAAGGACTATGTTAAACTCTGTTGCTCTCGTTTAACCTATATACCAATGTGTTATCTAAGAAATCCAGACCTCAATTAAATTTTGAGATGCAGAATTACTCTTTCCTGAGTACCTTCAGATTTGTTACCAGTGTGAAGAATAAGTCAGCCATCCATCTACAGTGATTTCAGCAAAAGGAGGAGTTACATAAGAACTTGGTTTAGTTGTTTGCTTGAAAAAAGAGAAGTTTTCAAACTTTAGCAATTCCAAAGGATGACTACAGTTAAGAATAAAATAGGTTTTTTGTCAGAGATACTTTGGATATCACAAGAGTCTGTTGCATTTGCAATCAGAGGTGAGTCCATTTTGACCCAGTAGAGCAGAGAAGAGTGGCATCCCTGCCTGCCAGAAGGGATCTTCATTCCACCCAAAATGTACCAAAGCAAAATGTTTTTTTTTAATGACATGTTACAAACAAAGGAATTGGCAACAGGGGGGACAATTTTTTTTTACCGTAATCATACTATCTTTCATGCTTCCCAGGATTTAAATGCAATTTTTGTATGAATGCTTGACAGTGAATATTGCCTTTGTAAGTAGTTATGAGTGTGTGCTTGGTATGCTCTTGGCAGTAAACGTCTGACTGGCAAGTTTAGAATTGTAGTGTATACAATATAATACACCTGTTAGATATCTATTATACTTAATCTTTTTGCAGATACTTTTGTAGTCCCTCTTGGCTTTTAAAGAACACATTTCCTGTGTGTATTCAATAGCTTTTTGAATGCTGTGGAATTGTGTTTAACAAAGATAAGGTGCAGTTCAGAAGGGTGAACGGCACTAGTCTGGGCACAGTCTTAGGAAATTGCATCTAAAAATATACCGTTTGTGCCAATAAACCAGATAACTTCAGAAGCATTAGTAGTCCATAGATATTTGTCTACTCAATTTAGGCTGAATGTAAGCTTTAAAGCAAAGCTTTGAGGCACTGGTATAATGGCATTTGCAGTTCTGTTGAAAGCTTATATAATTGCATCTTGCTGTAGCTCTCACAGCTCCTGGTTTCCTCGGTTAACTCCGTATTCCATTCACTGGGCTTAGATGAGGTGGTTGTGATCACCAAAGTGCTAAGCATTTGATCTTCTGTCTTTCAAGAGAGCTTTTTATGAAACTTGCTTTGATGTGTACTTGGTGTCCAGGCTACTTTCCCAGTGGGATCGCTTTTATGCTGCTGTCTATTCGTATGTTGCAGAATCCCATATGTTATCAATGAAACACAGCTTGCTAGCAGATTTTGAGCTTATCACCAAGGTAGTACCTCTACCATATTCAGCAATAAGAACAACTCCTTCTTTAATTCATAAAACTTGCCTTCTGTAAGTTTGCATGAAGTCTTGAAAAACTCTCTTTACGTGTATGGAATATTTCCTAAATACAAAGGAAATTTTATTGTGAAAAGAGGAATAGTACTGGACTGAACTATTGTCAGGATCTCAGTCTTCACATCTCATGCCTTCCCACTTCCTTTGCTGCCTTCATTGAATGATTTGCTGAGTTTGAGTGTAAGCCTTTGTGCGAGTTTCTTTTTAACGATGTCAGTGGAAAGCTGTTCTAACTTCAAAACTGGAGGGAAAAGTGCTTAGCAGAAAAGAGTTGGTGATTAGTTTTTATGGCATTGCAATAAGCACTAAAAAGTCCAGACTCATGGTTATGACATGAAATAAAGAAATATGGTACAGAGCATTTTTAATATTTGTCTATCAGGCATTCAGCTAATACTTGCTGAATATTTACCATGTGCTGCATTTGCTATGGTGGCATTTGATGAGAAAGTCTGGCTGCAGAAAAAGAAGCTGCAGACTTTATAACAAGATACCTTGAAGTGCATGTGCAAGTAAAATGATTCAGTTCAGTTGTAGAGAACTGAATTCTGTATTTCTCTCCATGTTACGTTTTGAAGCTAGTCTGAGTTATGAAGGTTGTCATTTAGGTTTCTCTAATAATGCCCAGTCTTTTCTGGAATGCATCTAACTGTACAAATGCTTCCAGGGTGAACATGAGACTGTTTTATTGCCAGGTGGCTTTGTTCTTAGGCTTTCAAACTGCCATGAGTATCTGTAGGTTAATTATGTGGGATTTTTCTAAGATTTTAATTTTCACTTGAAATTTTTAATTTTCGCTTGAAACTCGTTTGCTGTGATGCAATGAGATTTACCTATCTCTGAAAAAAAATTTCTCTGTGTATGCATCACATTCCTTAATTTCCTTTGCAGTTTGAAAGACCAATTTTACTTCGTTTGTATATAATTGCACATGTTGAATATATTGAATATATTCTGATAATATGTTCATTTCTTATGCATTTATAGTACTTTAAGAGTTTCTATTGCAAAGAATGGGGAAAGTTGAAGCTTTAATATGCCAGTCTATGTTCATGTGGCTATGAACCACACTGTAAATTTTTTAACCAACTCTGACTTTTATTTCTGTTTTGAAACTGTTTTCATTAATAAGTTGTAGTCAGTAAAAGTCTTCTTGCATCTCATAAACTAAAGGGAAAAGACTTGCTCTTCATTTTTGTAAAACCCACTTCAGTTTTCTTCTGTATGAAAGAGTCATGTATTATTTCACTGAGATAGTACAGAGCTTTTTCATTTTGGCAATTATAAAGCTACTTGTTAGTGCAGTTACATTTAAAATCACAGTTCAGAGACTAAGTATGCTAATAGGTGCTTCCCTGGTTGAATACTGCTTACCAGGTGGAATTCAGAAAATCACTGGCTGCAGTGTCAGTGCCTTCTTCCTTTTTAAAGCCGTAATTCTGTAGTTCACTTTTTCTTTTATCTGTATTAAATACAAATACCCTCTTGGGTAAGTCTTTTTATTCAAGTGGAGAATATTTTCTTTTGTTCTTTGTAATTTTTTGTCATAGCCTTCCCCAATTTTAAGCATATGAACAAAAAGAGCATGATGTTGAGAAACAATTCCATGGTGGTCATACTTCAGATCAGTGCTGTCTTGTACTCCCAGAAGTCTAAAAGAACAGCTCGACTTCCAAATGCTGTCCAAGTCATAATTTTGAAAAGCCGCTCATCATAGTAAGGCTCATGGGGACTTTGGAGCAGGAGATGAGTGAGACTCATAACAGAAACTGCACACGCGCCTGAAAAAGTTTCTTTGTAAGAGGCAAATCTGCCTGTATTTCAGTCAACTGAGTCATTTATTCGAAATGCAACATCTCTGCGCAAGCTGAGGTGCAACAAGTTCCATTATCCAAAACAAATTCCAGTTAAAATGATGCTTTTTTATTTTAACAATAGTTAATGATTACAACAACTTTCTGAGAATGCGTTTTTTTTTTGATAGATTCATGCTGTTGTTTACATACAGGAGGAGAATCCCACGGCCTGTATTTTAAAGGAATTGAGGCTGGATGATCACAGGGCTTTCTTCTTTTCCTTTTTCATTTTGTGTCACTTGATGTTTTACAAATTTTCTGTTTGTAATGTTGTTTCCCTCAGTTTCCTAACTGAAGCCAGCTGATTCCTGAATTATCTACCTGTTCAGGATGGGTCTGTTTAGTGCAGTTGACCCTAGTTAGCTTTTTGGTGCTTAGAATACCAAATCATTAGACAAGTTTACTAGGCTTGCTCACTGTGACATGTTATAGAAGTTGGCTTATCTTCTTTTTTTGCTTTACTAGCTGTTTGAAATACAAGTTATTAAATGTTGGTAGGATAAACCTCCTGAAACTGACTGTTTGCAATTAAATAAGTGTAATGTAATTTCCTGATGATTGCTATGCCATTGATCAGTGCAGTCTTTAAAATGAAAAAAAACCCAAACAAACCCAAACTTGAAAACAAAGCAACAAACATTTGGTTTTATAGTGACTCAGCTATTTCATATGCTACTGGAAGCATTACCTTCTCAGGAAATTATCAAGCAGCAACTATTAAATAAGCATCTTTATATATATTACCTGTAATTCAGAGGTATGTTGTGATTTTATATATTGGCAAGAATGAATCTCTTTTTAATTGAAGACAATTTGTTTTTGTTGTAAGGCACTTAGCTGACTACCTGGGGTATTTTTTTGTTTTGCACAATTTCTCTGTGGCAAGGGAAACTTCCTGATAATAAGGTAAAAAAAAAGTCAATAGAGAAGTGTGTCAGCAAGCATTCTGCTTGCTCAGGGTGTTCTGTGGAGGAGATGCCTTGGGTTTGTATGATTTCATGATTTCTAACATAGCTGCTCATATTATTGCCTTGCTACAAGTGTTAGTGGTTTATGGACTGCCATGTAACGTGGATAGAAGCCTTTTGACTGTTCGGCTGTCCTTGCTGTTGGGTTTGAAATGCGATTTTCTGACACTGAAACCTTTGATGTTGGAAAGGTTAGATAACTTCTTTGCTTTCTGTCCTTGATGTGGACAATCAGTTTTATTAGCCTTAGAATCTGTGTCAGATGTATTCCTTAAGCCTACTGTGAGTTGCATGTGTTTTATCCTGCTTTTCACAGTACAACATAATGTTGTGGAGTGCTACTATTCTTATGCTTTTAGTTCCACACCTGTTCCTTTGTTGAAAAAAAGACTTCCAGAATATATAAGTACAATAGAGTTGTCCTTTATATCATTCTCATCTGTGTTAAGATATGTTTGATATGTCAGTTCTAGGACTCTGTTTCCCTACAAAAAAGTCATGTGACATCAGCAGTGAGGTGCAATAAGAGCTCTCTTAGGATTACTTAAAATAGAATGGAAGACTTTGGGTATATAAGGTTGTGTGGCCTTGAATGTGATTTTTATTTGATATATGAGCTGTGACATAGCTATTGCATGACTGAGATGTGCCTGTAAGCGATGTAGTGTACAGATGGGGTTTCTCTGAAACAAAGCCAGTGACTAAATCTGAATGTGCTCATTTAAAGAGTAAAGAATACTTCATAAAACATATGGAAACATTTCTATGTTTTTTCATTAAGAAGTCTTCTTACTTCTCATGCATTTTTTAAGATTGTTCACGCTGATGTGTCATTTACCTGAATCAAGACTGCCTGTGCGTCAGTTCGGTTTAATGACGTTTGTATAGTGGTATGAATATTTTATTTAAAAGACACAAAATATACTTTTCTATTATTCCAGAACTTTTCATCATTTTGAAAGTAAAATAGTCCTTTTTGTAGAACTGTTGGAAAAAACCCTCACTATTATGCATTTCAAAATAAGTGATTTAGGAAGAACATCAAACAACAGTAATAGGGCCATTGCACAGTATGATTTGGATTACATGGTTATGGGCATCCACTGAAGTAAAATCCAGGATGATCTAAACTTGAACAAGAAATGTAGGCAGAATTTATACAAAGAGGATCTCAGTCCTCAAAAGTATGGATGCTTAAAATGTGCAGAAACCATAGCAGCCCAGAACTCAACAAACAAGGGCTTTCTGAGTCATGCTATGTCAACAGACAAATTGAGCATCCAAAGTATCTGAACTTCTGTAGTCTGTAATTACTTATGAGGACCCTGTGGAAGCAATACACATTATTAATTTTTGTAATTTTATGGGGAAAAAAATCAAAACCAAAATTTCTAAACTCTAGTTGGTATTATTTTTCTAGGCAATTTATTTGCAGGGATGTGAGGTGGAAACTGCAAATCCTAAGTTTATCAGTCTCGCCCACACATTTGCCTCCTCATGTCCCTGATTCCAGATCTTTAGTTAGAATCTGAGTGGTTTACATTTGAAATACCCTTTAGCAATACGTATAGTATCTAATATATTATGGAACTAATGTTTTTCTACCATGAATGTCAAATCCATTGTGGGTTTTAACACTGCAATATATTAATGTAGAATTGGCATTCATAGCTGCTCTTCAGAATCACTGATTTAGCAAAACAGGGTCCTGTTGCTTGAGGTTCCCAGGGAATAGCTCAAAACTAGTAATATTTACCTTAGCAAGGAAGGATATTAAGTACATTACAAAGCAGTTGTTTGTGTTCTTCCTTTTTAATTGTCATATCTCATCTATGATGGATGCAGAGTTTTCCTTTGTGCCCCCTCAGCCCACCTCAGTCTGCTTGAGCCAGATTTTTTTTTTAAACAGTTTTTTCTAATCACATCCCCAGAGGAAGGCATTAGGGTTCAAGAAATAAACGCGTGACACTTTGATCTATCTCTTACAAAGTCACAGGCAGTCTTTTAGAAACTTTTGGCAGCTGTTCCTCTTGTACGCACTATTGAAGTGTTGTGGTTCCAGATTTTGGTTGTAGGCAGGTTTATAAGGTTAAGAGAGTTTTAAAACCTCACCTGTACTGTCTTACAAAGGATATGATTTCCTTTTGTTTTTAGAGTGTAGGATCATACTACTGTGTAAAGGGGTATACCCTGCCAGCAGCTTTCCCACATGTAATAGTCAGGCAGTATGTGAGCAGTTAGTTCAGCTTGTAGATCCAGCTGCAAGGTGGATTCTGAGGGTTATTTTTCCATCATTTTAGCAATTTTTTTGGCGTATAATGTGCCCATAAGAGCATAAGAGGCAACTCAAGGTAGGGGAGATGATAGCATTGCTCCAAGGGAGAATGCTTTAAAGCTGCATGAATTTATAAGCTGGTCTTGGTATCATTCTCTGCAGCAATCTCAAGCTCATTTTTTAATGCATTGGCTTCTTTTAATTTCTGGAAGATGTACAATCTTGCAGGTTAAGATCATTTACATTCTTTATGTGTTTAACATAATTGTTAATACTAACTTCTTACTGTTTGCACTGGGCTTAGGTAAATTGCATAGGATTATTTGTGCCTCATCTGTTAATGCTGAAGTCTATACTGTCTCAATGAAAAGGATGTCAAGGTTGATGAAATTCTACGTTCTGCTGTGCTGTAGCGTAACATTGTGCCAAAAATACTTTGTGCATTACTCTTAGAGATAAAACAGCTGAATTTTTTTCATCAACATCCCTACATTGAAAATTTATGAAGCACGTATCTGAACTCAGTGTATAGGTGAGATTTAGTCACTCAATTTTGAAGGAGTGAATAACTTTTCAAAAAGCAAAGTTTTAGTTTCTTTTTTATACTACTACTAATTGGTGGTCATTTCAGAAGTTGTCACTGCTTAGCCACTCTTATATGGTGAGATTTCTGCAGATACTGTGCTGTAAAAAATTATTTTTTTTTTCTGGCCTTAAAGAGAGGCGAAAATATCAACAGTGAAAGATCATCATCTATTTTTGAGATGTAAAAGGAGAAATTGAAAGTGGGAGTGGAGAACAGAAATTTCTGACTGTAGGAAGGTACATATGGAGACTGTGTTTACAAAGGGATCCTGCAATTGTAGAGTTGTGAAGCAAGCCTCTGTACTGTGCAGCTGCAGGGCTATGCAATGCAAAGAAAACTGCTGTTTGTATCCAAAACTGTTCTAAGCATTAATATTATCCATGGTATAAAACCAATTACAGTGTTTTTAGTAAGAGCTGTCATGCTTGGTTAACAAGAATAGTTCTTCAACTGCTTCCATTTTTAACATTAGAACTGTCTTCTGGACAAACAAAATTTGATCATCATCAAGATTAGGAATAATCCTTCTTTGGCTTTCCCCTACAGCGATGTTGTGCTTAGCAGAGGAAATGAAAAAAAAAATTCCTTACACAAGAAATGAAATCTCTGTCTTCTTGTCTTTTATTTTAGACATTTCATTTATGTATGTCTGTATCAGTATGGACATATTTTCTTAAGATTCAAATGCCTTTTCAAGAAGTATTAGGGTAATATGTCTGCTCATAGGGTAGCTTTGCCGCCAGTGTTAGAAACATTTACTTCTTTTTAATTTGGGTCACCCTTATAGAGTAAATTGACTTTCACAAATCATTCTAGTATCTCCTTCCTTGATGTGCCGTTGTAAATAGTTTATGCCTTTTGTGTGGTCTGTCTTTTGTGTATTGTCTTTTGTAGCAATGAATTATTTTGGATTGGCAAGATAACCCGAATCTTTTCACCTGTGAATGTAATGGCAGATGTGTAGTTTCCCATGACAGAATGAAGCCTGTTGGAAGTTACTGTATTCAACAGCAGTTGCCATTTCATCTAACTGGTCTACACATTGCTTCTGTGTACTCTGTGTTAAGTTTATTAGTTACTATTTCCTCTGGGAATTAATTGGAAACATATGTCTGATTATTAATTATGCATTCTGGTTGGTGTGTTGAAAAAATTTATTTCCTGTATTTATTGACATTGTCTGACGTCCTGGGGACTACACTGTCATGTGTTGTGTATCCACCTCAAGAAGTAGCTAATGCACTGTGATGTAAATGAGAAGAAATGATGAGAAGCTTCACTTTGGAATATTTTATTTATTCTATGATATGACTAAACTTAAAAAGGATTTGTCCCTTGCTCCCCTGCTTGTAGACATATTCTTCTAAGCATGGATGTAATTTGATATTTTTTTTATTGTGGTTTATTATGCATTTGCAGAGTAGGGGCTTCTTAGCACTGCAAAAATAATTTCTGTTCCCGTATGTTGTAGTAGTGTAATGGAAAGTCCTGAATGAAAATGCAAGTTAAAGCTTAAGGTAACATATCTTGTAGTGTGATCTTCAGGGAGAATGTCATTTAGCTCTACTTGCCTTTACTAATTCTTTAGTGACTCTCACAAGATATCCTGTTTATCCAAAAGAGGTAATCAAGTTCTTCACAGTGAAGGGTGTAATAGTTGAGCTCAATTTGCCGTGATGAGAAGAACCAGGGTCTTGCCTCTGGAAGTAATAATTACAAATGAGTGAAAAATACCACTGTTACAGATGCAGTAATTTTAATTTTGTTCCATAAGCAATTGCCCTCAGAGCTGAATTAACTTGAATGTGGATAACCCAGACACAAACTGTAGGGAAGGGTTTGATCCTCTTCAAAAGTCGGCATAAAGAGAGTCAATAGTCACAGCAATTTCTAATTAGCATTCTTGCATGGACTCCTTAGCTCTGGCTTCTGAAATGCTAGCATATGTGAATTTAAGATAGGAATATGCATTAAGTATAGGCTTGAATATTTGTTTGTGGAGAAAAAATCTGATAAGGAAAAATGTTCTGTGATGTGCATGTTTCCTTCTGGGAAGTGGCTAAAGACTGTTGAGCAGGAAGAGTTAGGTGTGAGGTCTGTGAAAATGCATGGTAAAGAGGATTTGACGTTGATATTTTTTTCTTAGGTTCTGAGTATGTTTATTTTCAGAGAAAGACTTACAGTTTACATTCTTAGAATGCAGTGTTCTAGTCGTGA
Organism: Lophotriccus pileatus; assembly: GCA_035583135.1. NCBI lineage: Eukaryota > Metazoa > Chordata > Aves > Passeriformes > Tyrannidae > Lophotriccus > Lophotriccus pileatus. The sequence continues at coordinate 129,723,555 of JAWWES010000081.1, forward strand.
ATGCCATCTTTCCACAACTGTAGTGTATATTTGTGCCTGTAGGACAAAATTAAGGCAAATGAAATAAAAAACATCTTTATAGTATTTATTATGTTCCAATTTTTCTGCATTATAAAAGGAGGAGATCTTTTCTGAGTGTGACATGCTAAATATTGAATTAATTTCCAAAGGAATGTCTACTTTTCATTTTTAAGATGGTACTGTATTTAATGCATTCTAAGCATCTGAAAATGATTATGGAAATGAGGGTATGTGATCTGAACTTTACTGCCACTTTGGTGTGCGGTGTAACTTGTGTTAAAGGCCATGTTATCCAACGCTTCTGCTAATAAAGAAAGTTTTCTGTTAAGCACAATAATCTCATTTTATTTCGTTTTAGGAGACTTCTGTTTTAATATATACTGAAATTATAAGCTCAGTATTGGAAGTTTCATTGAGAGCTACACTGTTGAGTTTTTCATTGTGTATCTGGGAAAAGTGATTTGTCTAAAAAAATCTTCATTTCCCTCCCAGTGGCCTAGTGGTGTTCCCATGCCCCACCTCCTAATATCAGAGTCCTAATTTTTATATCAGTGTTTTTCCAAATATTTAGAAAAATGTTTCTCGGTAGCAAACAGAAGACAGTAGCTCTTCTGATTTGGGCAAATAGAAGGGTTAGTGCCATTTGCCTTTTCTCTTTTAGGTTGTTTTTCCTGCTCTTTCATGACTAATCTCTCACATATAAATCTCCTCACTCTGTTGATAACTATAATTAGCAAAATTGTGGCATGATAGTCCCTCAGGATGAGTAGTAGTGGCTTCTTACAGTGGTGCAATGTAAAAATGGTCTGGACTATTGACCGTCCCCCAGTTTACTGTTAACTAATTATGGTAACTGGGAAAGTTTATTAGTTAACATTGCGTAGTCATAAATTAACTTGGTAGAATACAGTGTGTGAAGAGCTGCCTTTGGAAAGTTTGAAGGACTGAAGAGAATTGAGTTCTTAGCTTCAGACAACAGCTGGCTGGACTGCTAGAAAGAAATTAATTTTTTGTCTGTGAACTCTCTGTCTTAAATTCCAAGGGGAAAATACTATCTTTCATAGTTTTATTGATGTAAATAGAAGAATATGCAGTGTATTGTTATATAATGGACACATGTAGTCAACTTTGAGGATTTAATTTAGCTGTGCTTTAACCATAGATTTGTAATTAATATGTAAATACTTAGAAGTGCTAGAGATGTAAATGGATTTTGAAGAGTAATTATCTGTTTGTTTTTTCAAGACTTAAGAACAATAGAGTACAAACAGTGTTTTATTTTGGTAAATAAGCCACTTCATTTCTTTGAAGACATTGTACTTTAAGACTGGAGTTAAAGCTTTAGAAATCTATTACACAAAAATATTTGCCAGGAGAATTTTTTTTCCGTCAAGAAAGCATTACATTAAATCCACATTTCATGGGCATGTTATGGAAGAAAACTGCTTATCAATGCACATCTTATACAATTATATAGTATGTGAAAACTTTATCTTGTTTTCCTCGCAATAATCTTTTCCCTGGATCTTTGAGTAAGGAAATAAAGTTAGAACTTATTTTTTACTTAGAAACAAAAAGAACATGCAGTTTATTTATTCAGTTATTTTCCCTTAAATAGTACTATAAAATACATAACAGTGGCAGTTGCTTACTGATTTAATTACCAGTAGTTGGAAGAGATACAATTTACTACAAAAAGAAGGTAAAATTTCAAAAATGAAGCTATTGTGTAGTTTCCAAGCAAGTAATACAGCACACATTTAAAAAACATAAGAAATGGTTTAATTTCATTAACTGTGGTCTAATATGTTGTGCATCCCACTCTTGGTAAACCACAGCGGCATTTACTGGCTGTTGCTTCAAAGCACTACTGGTTTTCATCCCTTTTCCTTGGCCAAATGTGTCATAAGAGCATTAACTGAAGTCTGGAAAACAGTTCTCATGGATTTTGCTTTAATGATAAATCTAACATATAGTGCACTTGCTGATACAATCAAGTGAATGGAATTTTCAAAATCTTGACTTAATGTATTTTAAGTATGAAGCAATAATGTTTTTATGAAGTAGCTTTTAAATAGCATTTGTTGAAGTGGAGAGCAGCTGGATTAGAAGGGTCTGTTTCTAAATGCAATCAGCAATGATCATAGTATCATATTACAGTCACCCTATAAAATAGCTTGTATTTTAAGAAAAATGGGGGAAAAAAGGTGGAGGTAGGAATGGAGAGAGAAGCAAGCATGGTCTGTGTGATACCCGAAGGGGTCTGGAATTGGTTACAGTTTGATAGTGTTGCTTCAGCTGTTTGGACAACGGTAGTGTAGTTCTCCATATAGGGAGTTCTTTATCAATTTGGGTATAACCAGGCTTTTAAAATGTTTTGGAGATGCAATCAATATGCATTTCTCAAGCATTTTAAGATGCAGGGTGGCTTTTCAGTTGTGACATTTACCAAGATAAGATTTAACTGAAACAAAGACCAAAATTACAGAATCTTTTGCAGTTCTTCCCCGTGTTTCTTTGTACTGCAAAATCTTCTTTACTGCTCTTGATTTGTATCTATTTGTGTAAATGGAATGTGTAGCCTGCCTACTTCACTTCCTAGGCTTTTTGAATAGGGAGAACATTTTCTTTGTTTCTCAAAGAATGCTTACCTGTTAGTGGTGGTAGGTTCTAAAATTTAAGTCACTAATGAGTCTCAAACTTTAATTTAGGAAAACATTTTACCTTTCCAATAATTTTTTATTATTCTTTTCTTTAATGTGTAGTATCAAGTGATTAACCAGCAGCATTTTCTGTTGTTAACATTTCAGCAATAGCTTGTAGTTTTCCTGCAGTAGGCAAGATGTAAATACTTCACTACATTATCCAGGTCTGCTCTCTTAACATTGGGTAGGAGTGTCTTGTGTAAGGAGCGCGTAAAAATTTTGGAGATCTTACTCAGCAGTGCTGTTGATCAATATTCTTGAATAGTTCCCAAGTGGAACTCTTACATGCTTTAACTTTTATTAATTTAATTTTAAAAAGTGGCATGCTATCCGTAGCAGAAAACAAAGTTCAGCAATAACTTTATACACCTAGATTTTTTAATTTCATTTGTTTTGAAAGAGTTTGATACAGTCTTAGGCGGGATGTGATTAAGATATATGTAGTGTAACTGTGCCTAAAATCCCAGTCAGCTAAGGTAGGCAAATCTTTTGTTTTCTTTTAATTTAAAACTCAAATTCAAACTGTAGATGACTTATTTGTGAAGAGATTCTAAATATGGTTTGACTTGTGTAAGCAAAAAAAGTACAGCTATCCCTGCCATCTAGACACATCCTTCGTCATAAGAACTGTTTCCCTATCAGTTGGTTCAAATCAGTTAATTTTTCTTTCTAGAAAGGACCTCTTGTTCCTAGAAAGGACCTCTTGTTGACAGTGGTTGCTTGCCTGAGGTCTCTAGACAAAGAAGAGGGTCTGTGGCTTGATTTAACTGTACTGGAATGCAGTTCCTCAGGATATGAGAACAGGTTAAGGGAAAGTTGCATCTTGATGGGTCTAGATTTTTTTTTTTTTTTAATTGAAAAGGATTATCTCAGAGAGCTCAGACCAGATTCAAATCCATACCTACAACAAGGCTAAGCCCAGATCCATATTTAGTCTGCTTGGGGAAGTAGGTCCTGATTTTCTTCTGGCTCTATGGGACTTTCCCTTTTCCAGAGCCCTACTACTACGTGAGTATTCAGTGCTCTCATTCCTTGTCTTGTACTTCTTACTAGGACATTCCACCCCTCACCTGCCCAGTAATGGACACCTGTGCACTCCACATTTGTAGTGCCAAATTACAGTGGTACTCTTAGTAGAACATATGATTGGGTCCATCATTTCCATAGGTGCTATTGAAACTTTGCTTCTGCAAAGGCTGAACCTGAGCAAGTCCCAGGACTGATGCATAACACAGCAATTGTTTTGGGCTTCAGTTAATCCAGAAGATTGTCCTGATGTACAAGCAGAAAACTTATTTTAGATCTACATATATAATACTGTAATGGTTCTGTGATAGTTGTATAGTGATTAATATGTATAATATTAATAAAACTATTACAAAACATGACTCTCCCCCTAGCTGATGAATAAATGCCCCTGTAAGACCTTATATTTCTCTAGAGAAATTAATGCCCAGAAATTGCATGCTTTTTTTACTTGAGGTCGGACAGGAAATACCTGCCAAAACCAGGATTAAAACACAAGTTTCTGGCTGATAGATCCATTTATAATCCATTATATAACGGTAACACGCAGGGAAAACTAATGCCCTTTGTCCCTTTCCTTGCTCTCTTACCCTCTCAAATTTATATTCTCCTATAGTTCACTACATAATATTAACACTTGCAACCACTAATTCCTCTTTTAAAATTTTTTGTAATATGCACAGAAACACTTCCTTAAAGATGTCCTAAGAAGTCACCGTTTTGGAAAGGGACAGTTTTGCTTTATGGACATCACGTTATTTTGCTCTATAATATCATGATCATCTTTAGGTCTTTTTAAAAAAAGATATTTTAGGTTTCATCTGAAGTAAGGTAGACTGGTTTCTCGGAGGTTCTTTTATGATTATATGTCATTTTAATACAGTTATTGTTCTCTTGAATTAAGTTTGTTCATCAATGATATAATATGCCATTAAACCTTGAAAAATTTGCCTTCAAACCTTCAGTCTGTTCTGCCATATTCCATTTGTTATTGTGTCTTTGATATAGACTCCGTCTTCGGTTTACCAGATGAGTAATTCCATGGTTAAAGCTTTATACATGTTTGTTGTTGGATGTAGATCCAAGATGGGTATAAAATATATATCTCTGAAATTGCAGATTTTCTCTTTTCATTCAGAAAGATGGTTATTTGCATAAAAGGAAATAATTAACTTTGCTTTTCCATTTACCCTATATCCTAAATAACATTTTTTTGTTTGTTTTGAAGTGTTTCTTTATGATTTTGTTATGGCAGGTTTTAGTGGCTCTTACACTGAGTATGGCTGAGTACTGTTTATCTCTGTCTGGTGCCACGAGTGCCTTCTCATAATTTACTACATTCTGTTTGGCTTAAAAAAACAGCTACCTTTATATGACATGAGGAAATGACTATGTGATAGTTACGTGTCAGTAATTGTAGTGATTAGATCTTATGTTACCATAATATTAACATAACCTTCATGTACATTTCTGAGCCACTAGTAGTGATATTCCTGGTGGATGACACAGAAAGGGTCTCGAAATGTCATTAGGACATGTTCAGGAAAGTGACCTTTAGGAAGCCCCTTCTCTTCTTTCGTGAAATGATGCAATTAACTTAATGAAGCAGGGGCAGCTGGGAATGGATTCCTGCTCATAGTGTTCCCAGGTGCTGCCAAGTTCTGCTGTATGCAAGGAAAACCATGGTTATATTCTCAGTGCTGGTTGATGTCCACTGTACCGAATTATGAAATTGACATCTTCCTCCCAGCACATGAAATCCAAAAGAGCTGTTACGAGTGTGTAAATATGTCACCTTCAGAAAAGAGATCTGTGAGTAAGATCTGGTAAATATTTGTGTTTCTGAACAAACACCAGAGAGAAGCAAGCACAGGTGCCTGCATATTTGAACTCCAAGTTCAGTGGATGAAATGTGTCTAGGATTTGTCCTGACAGTGTTCATAGTTTCTCATCTTTTCTGAGGCTGAAATACATACCATACAGTGAATATTCTGGATAAAATAGGTGGAAAATTATTTTGAAAGTTTTTATCATTTTCTTACTAATTCATTTTATTCTTGCTTTTGACATATGAACTTTCTTTAAAAAAAAGTTGCATAAAATTAGTTTTACTGCTTTTTCTGGTTGATTAAAATATTTTTAACTTCTGCATATCCACCATGAAATTCTGTGGATGCTTGCGTCTTCTAAAGGGTGCTGAGAGAGTAATTTTGGTTAGTTTTTAAATTTATTAAAATCATAGCTTAAATAAGCAAGTTAATAACAGTAACATGTTTATTTTGCACTTCTCTTTATCAAGTGTTTTTAGGAATTCACCTGTGATCTAAGCAGTTAGAGCAAAAAACAGAGATAGAAAAATCCTATGTAGTTATTGTAAATGTGACAAAGCATAATATATTAGTAAGAAACTTTGGTATACTAACTATAATTGATTCCAGCAATTTGTCTGTTAAAGCCAATGCAAATAATTGTAACATCTGTCAAAAACCAACCACTAGCATGAAAACCTTTTAACATTTTGCACTTAATAAACTATTTTATACATAAACTACCTTATTGTTTATATTAAAAACTAAAAAATATTCAGTCTGTTCCAGCCATTCTAACAAAAACTTTAATAAGTAGACATTGCATAAAAATGACACAATCCAGCAGTTATTTGGTATGGCCAGCATAATCATAAATTTACCATCCATGCTTTTCCAAAAATACTAACCCATATTGTTCTCCCTGGACCTGTTGCAGGGATGACTAATCCAGCTGCTGAGGTCTCCCTTTATGTGTTTGATGGAACACTTGGCTTGCTCGACTACAGCTGTGTGTTTATGTGCAGTGCACACCTGCAGGGGCCTGACAAATAGCTGTAGTATGCAGAGTATACAAAATTACCCTGGCAGTGCTGCAAATAAGGAAGTTTCTGTTTTGAAGTCCATATGTGTGTGAGCTTGAGATGCCAGCTGGGGTATTTATATTGCATTGCACAGATGTAAAACTGCCAACTGATTTTATACCAAATAAAGGCTAATCTTTTTATACATACTTGGTGTCAGAGTTATGAAGTGGTACATAAGAATGTTCTCACGACTTAGCTCTTTTAAAATAAAAGCTGACATTAAAAACATTCAAACTCACAATATGCGTAGACACTAAAGATAAAAATGTGTTGTATTTACTTAGATATCTGCTGTAGCATGGTATCTTAAGGGTTTTATTATTCATGATGTATACTTATTAGCTGCACATAATCAGGACTTGATTTATTGTACGCATATACACTGTGCTATATATTCTTTTTTTCTAGGAAGTCACTTCAGCTCTGTGGTGAATCCAGTTTATGGGTTCTGAAATGGGAAAGCCCAGTTTATAATAACTACTTGACTTGAAAGCTTTGCTTTCTTATTTTCAAATGTGTTTGAGCACAGTGATAATTTTTCATCAAATATAATACAGATTTTGAAAATTGTTGTCATTGTTGATAGACCTTTTTTGTAAAGATACTTTTAAATCTAATATTTGCTTCCATGTACCAAAGAAATTAAAATGCAATCACTCATTTCATTTGCTAAATCTCACAAATAGCACAGTTATAAGTCTTGATGGTTTGATAGTTTTAGGCAGTATCTTGACTTCTGGTATGAAGTAGTTGCAAAGAAAACAAAGTGAAATGACCAGTTTGTTTTGGGTACTTAAGTACTGCATACTTAATCCTTTTTTAAATGCCTAAAATGAGGGCTTAAGGGAGAGAGGATTAATGTGCAGATGTGAAAGTGGACAATTTCTGTGCTTCTGACTACATGCTGTGGAAGTTCTCTAAGCAGTTAGTTACCTTTTTAGGCTTAACATATTTTCTCTTTGATTGACTTTTTTTCTCATTACTGTATGAAGCAATGTTAGTAGTGTTCTTAATTTGTTGTTTATTCTGGGCTACTAAAACGTTTGAAAATGTGTAGAATTCTGCTGTGGCTTGCTCTGTCACAATGTATCCTTGAAACACGTTTATGCTAAATGTGTAAGAACAAAGGAAGTGGGAGCAACATTAAAGTATATCACTGTAGAACATGTCCCAAAGGACTTAGAAATTTATTTTGCTAAATATAATGCACAGCTTAAAAATGACTGGCTATCACACACACCTCACCAGGCTAGTGGAACTTTTTTTAAGTGAAAAGAATTTCATGCATACACACATATGCATGCACATGCTCACCCTGAGAGATCTTAGGCTTCTTGTACTTAAAATGAACATCTGCAAGTATCCCCCAGAAGCTCAAACATTATCTGCATTCACATGGTTCGGAAATGCAGTTTTTGGATTACCGAATTTTGGAGCAGAAATCTCAGGCATTAATATTAGTTGGCCAAAGAAGTAATGAGGTACTGCAAGTGGAAGGAGAAGTTGAGCTGTATCCCCATAATTCTGCAAAGGCATGTTGTCTTGGCTAACATAATAAGCGTGCCTGTGAGATGCTCATACTAGCATTAACTGCTGAGAACTTGTCTTTAGAGCAGAGAGGGCTGGGAAGCAGCAGAGAACGCAAAATCCAAGTGAGAAATGGAAACACTTCAAAAAAAGTTGCTTCTGCTAGATGAGTATAGAAAGTCGTAATTGTTGTTGTAGCCTCTATTTAGGAAGTATATATAAGACCAAAAGAGAAGAATTCCATTGCTGGTTGAAGAAATATGTTGCAAAGATGGTTCAGTTATTTTGCAGCAGGGCCAGCTCTCTTATGGAAGGATATCACTTCAAACAGATTACCGCCACTGCAGGTTGCAAACACACAATTGAAGGCTTCTAGTTCTCAGCTCGTGCACAGATGTCTTTCAATAAGTTTAGCCAGTAATTTCTTCAAATTGCTCAGTTTATCAGCAGCACATGTCATCAATCCTGGAATGGTTGCTCAAGTCAAACTACAGAATCCTTAGCTTACAGACACAGCTGCAAACAGGTGAACAGGCAGAAAGTAATTTGTGCAGCTTGGTGGCTGTCAGACAAAAGACAGACAATCTGTGTTTAAAACAGATTGCAGGCCTTGCATGAGCCAGACAAAAGGGATTTCTACAACTGCAAATAATTCCAGGGTTAACATATTTTCCTTTCTGCCATTAGGTGATTTGTTAAAATTGGAAACAATGAGCATTATAAATCTACACAGAAACTAGAGATAAGATGAAAGAGAAAAACAGATCACTAAATAAGTTTACATCTTTCTGTTGAAAAGCATACAACTGGTATTCATATAGCTCTCCTTTTTGTAAACTAAGCTGAGCTATAATATTTTTAAGGACATTTAATACAGACTTAAAATTATGCTAAGGATGTCTAATTGCAAAAGAAACAACAGTGTAGAAAGAGTAAGTTTGTAGTATTGTTCCCATGTATTAAAAAGTTGACTTTTTTTATCCTTTTCAACATTTCCCTTGGATATCATTCTAAGATACTGTGAAGATTTACCAGGATTTAATTTTAACTTTGAAGTCCTCTCTTGCTCAGCTATTTTAATAATGAGTAGATTCATCAAGATTTACTGTACTAAGTATATCACAGTTAAAATTTGTAACAAACAAGCTTACTGTAGTGCTAACCTAATTCGAGTAAGTTAGAAAACATTTAGTTCCCCAATCACAGATACTACTTCAAATGTGTGATTACAGAATATCCCTTCTACTTCTCATGAGCTCTGTAAACTTGCCTTGACCTCAAAACTTCTGCAGCCTTCCATGAGGTACTAATCAAGCTAATGTAATATAGCCCTTCTTCCTGTTTAGTTCACTGAGTATTCAGTGAGTACTTATGTGCAATAATATTGATGGGTAATTCTATGCCTAGTTTAAGTTTTTCTGGCAAATTTATTTTCCATGTTATTTAAAACTTACCAACATGGAGATATGCAGATGGAAGAAGATGCAAAAAGTAACTGTCTACTTTAAGGTGGTATCTGTTCTTGTGAAGATAGGATTCTGTGCATAAGGAGTAAATCAGTCTGCTAAAGACACTTTGAAATACATGGAAATCGATGTGTTTTCTGTGTGTAGTATACACACAGAACACACAAGTCCATGTTACAATGGATTCATGAATACAATTGTATGATTCCGGTTAATTGTGCAAAAGCGTTTACAGAAATTATCTTCCTTCAAAATCCACTCTTGCCTTGTTAATGAAAAAAATTCAAGTATGAAAGTATGTTCTTTTTGTTACAGTCATGCCTATATTACGTACTTGAGGCCAATATGAATGTTGTTGTAACTGAAGATAACTGTTCTTAGACTATTCAAGTTCATACTAGTATTAAAATATAGTACTAAATTCTGCAGGGAAACCTTTTGCTGAGGCTGAGTTGAATTCCTTAAATTTCTCAACTATAAAGATATCACGAGCATGTGCTTTAATAAGCTATAGTAAGGAAGTACCCCTTTTCATGCTTTTTTTAACAAAATGCAAATTCCAAGATTAAATTGTGTCCTTAATATATGCTACAGGACTCTGTGCATTTGGATTTTTTTTTTCCATCTTAATAATAAGGTTTTTAACATTCCAAAAATTAATCACACTAATGGAGATTTTCTCTTCTTTGGCTACAAAAGATTATATGCTGGCTTCTTTCTTTATAATGCTGACAGCATGTGTATTGCTTGTTGGTTGTGCAGGGTATATGCTGCAGACTGTAGCCTGACACTGTTATGATGTTCCATGCATGGGCTTTATGTATTCACTGTGAAGGTGAGATTATCGTCTTTAAAGGATGGTTTTAATTTGTGTTGGTGAATCAAGTGGATACTGTATTTAAGGAGGGGGGGGGGGGGAAGTGTACTCATGCAGGTTGCTGTCTGCAGTCCAAATTGCTGATCAGAGAGTCTTTATACACATCGGTAATGTGCTGTGCAATATAAGCTGAAATATATTCCACCAGGGAGGAAAACGGAATAGGTTACATACGCTGTTCCTAAGTGCAATGAATATAAAACTCCATTACTCACTTTAAGCAGGTGCTTTTTATATGAGGCTTTAAAGAAATATAAAACTGCTGGTGAAATGATTGGTTTGTACAGACACGACTTAACTTCCAGTGCTTTGACCAGATAAAGAGGCTAAAAATATTTCTACAAACATTTCTTTAATGATTTCAAGTATTAAAGGTTAATATCCTCCTGGTGTAAGAAACTGCCATTCCAGACACTAAATGTACTGTTTTTCTTTAAGTCCTCAGTAATTGCATGGGCTGTTTAAAAGAAAATGCAAACATGTTTGTTAATATCAGAGCATTGTGTTTTTAAGTTTATATCCTAAACAATCTATATTTAAATTGCTGGGAGAAGCATAGTGATATAAAGAAATGCAGTTCGATATAGAAAACTGAGTAAAATTGATACACCGGTTAGAAACAAAATTCACCTTTAAACAGAGTGAAATCTTTTCATCCATGTGCATGGAAAAAAACATATAAAGGGGTAACCTGAGATCTTTATGTTTTTTAAAGCAGCATATATTCTCTGAGAAGGAGAATCATGGGGAGATTGTTCAAGATAATACTGATATACTGTATTTTAATCTTTCCATCTGATGTCTGTCATATTTTACTTATCCATTCTGTCTAAATTACTGTCTTCCTTTATAGTCAGTGGTTGTAGCAGCAACCTCTGTTGTCCATCTTTTAACCATGTGACTGCTGGCTTTCTTCACTGCCCAACTGAAAGATGTTAATGTTCTCTTTTTGCCTCTCCCACCATCCCTAGCATCTCAGGAAATTAACTGTTAATGTTTGCACCGTAGATGTTCCATATTATTTTTTATAATACTTTAACTGAACACATCTGCCTTTCTTTTGAATTTCTGTGAACCTTTGCAGTTTCTGTACTTAAAGGATTACTGTGTCCATCCTCTAGAATCCTCAACTTGTTAACCTTTTTACTGGTCCATAACTGTGCTGTCCTGTATTCAGTTATCTCCAGCTGAGCTTGTGACAGATTTCAGCTATTGGATATTCTGTTTGACAGCAAACAGGTGACTAGGTGTCATGTGTGTTACAGGGAAGCTCACAAACAGGTAAGATCTGGCACTTCTTGTCTTTTGCATAGGAGGTATGTTACATAGCACTATCAAGTTTGCATTTGTTCTGATGAATGAGGCTTTTTAAGGGCAATACAAACTCATAGGAAACCTTTATTAGTTTTATAGTTGCTAAATAGCTTGTTTAAGTAGATGCATCTTAGAGAAAAGAGCTCCACAGCTGCAAGAGAAAGTGATAAGATCTGGGATGAGCTAGGGTTCACCTAAGAATTTGTTCTTTCATCCTACAGTTTGCTTTCCTAGAAAGTTTTTCTTTAGTTGCTAACTTCCTTTCTGCTACAAGAAGACTTGTAAAATGAAGGCTGTATTTCAGAGCCTGAGCTATACTGAAAATTATGCTTAGTGTGTTTGAAGATAAGCTGATTCAGCTTGAACTTGACTTGACAGAAAACACAGTTCAGGTTTTTCATGAATATATTAGCATATATTAATTGGATAAAGTCTTTTAATATACTTTACATGTTGACATTTTGCATGAGCTATTATTCTTGGATACAGCAAAACTACTATATTTGAAAGGGTTAGAAGGCTTGTACAACTGAGATGGAAGCAACCAATTGTGAATGCATGCTTCCAAACAAAGACTGTGTTGCAGGGAGTGGAATCTGTGAGCTCTTTCCTCTGTCCCTCTGTCAGTCTTGGTCTTTTTCAGGATCTTACTTCCAATACTTAATGGTGAAAGTTTCTCAAGTCCTTATTTATTGAACATTTGCATCCAAGTAACTTTTAGCATTTGTCTACTGACAACTGTAGGTATGAGGATCGATAGGACGTGCCTTTTTGAAATCCAGACTCTGATAGGTTTTTTGCGGTTTTTTTGCAAGACAAGTTATTTTGACACATTAACTTAGGCTTCTTCCGTTTTTCTCAAATGATACAGCAGTATCTGAAATGCAGCTTTTGAATTGTGCAGAAAGAAAAAATTATACTTTTCTTTTTTTGAATCCCTGTTTACAACAGCAGGAACTGTGGCACTAAAGCCACTTTAATCCTGTGTCCTCACCAGTGTCATACTGCCAAATCTAAAATAATAGCTTCAGTGAGGTATGCATATAATTATTGATGCCTAAATAGTCTGAATGTTAGCAATAATGAGGTTAAAAACTACACTTTCCACATCAAGATTTTAGAGCTATTTGCAATATTAAATATGTTTAAAGATGGGAGTATTCCTTTTCTAAATGTTGGCTATTTAGATGAAAAGGCGCCATAGTCCAATTGGGGGCAGGAGAAGTCTGGCAGAGGGGGATGAGGTTGAGCTTGCTCATGGCAGAGGGGTTGGTGATTGTCCATGTTGCCCAGGCTTGGCCTCCCCTGACTTGGGGGATGCCAAGGGCCAACTGCTTGCCACTCCGTAGCCCGACCTTGGCTCACAGGTCTGCTGCCTGTCGTTTGAGCTGCTGCAGTTTTCCCCTCGAGTTGCTGAGGCAGAGCTGTTCCCACCTCGTTCCCCTGCTCTTACAGCACCTCAGGCACCAGCTCTTGTGCCTATGCCAACTCCAGTGCAGTTTTTTGCAGCAGATTTCTTTCACAGAGTGATTGCTACTAGTGAAGTTCACAGCTTCCATCACCACACTCCCTGTCTTTTCTGTCCTGAAAGCACTTATCAAATAGTACATAACAGTAGTTGAAATAAATATTGCTTGTTAATAATCACACATGAAACTTAGCAGTCAGTGTGCAACTCTTGCAAGTTGCTGCCCAGTTGTGTTCCAGTCAGTGTTAGTACCATTGCAGATGGAAACAGCACACTGGGAGTTTTGGTACGTCTATGAGGAAATATCTGTATTACTAGAGGGTAAGGATGATAAAATCCTAGTTAATTAGTTAAGATGTTATCCACTGACATCACCTCCAGCTGTACTGTATAGAGCAACTGGAAAAGGGTGTTTGGTCATCCCATCTTTTGGTGAACTTGGCAGTGTTAGGTTTGCAGTTGGACTCGATGATGTTAAAGGTCTTTTCCAACTTAAATGATTCTACGATTCAGGAATTCTGTGTGTGGATTTTGTTTCTGTACCCTGAACTGAGAATGGATGGCCCTTGTCCTTTTGATAGTTTGTGGTAGTAAGTTCATGAATGTTTGCTGGCCAGCCTTAGTACAGTGGGTAAGGGGAGTTCTGAAACTTGTCCCAGCTCTGCTGTATTTTCAGTGGTAGCTGTTTAGCTCTTCTGTGAGTATTCAAAAATAAAGCATTTTTTTACCTGACTTTTTTACACTTAAAACAGATAATCACTAAAGAATTATTCAGAGGTGCTTCTTACCTAAAAGGCCTTGAATATATTATTCCAAATGTTCTGTGCTTTCTTCAATATTGGTCTTCAGTCCCTGAATCACAGGTTTCTTATTTACCTCTCTATTTGAAAAATCAAGAGGCTTTTGGATTGAAGCAGATGGGGAACTGTTTGAAGGTTATTGTGTGGCAAGTCTTGAAATAGGAATGTAACAACAGAATTTTGCCTGTTTTAAGTGACTCTCCCTATAGGTGAAATGCTGTTATTTAGCAAGCTGAGAAATACTTTGCAATATGGAAATCTCTTTTAATAGTGGCAGTCCTACATCTGGTTTAGTGTTTAGGCAGTGGAGAAGCATTAGTTAGTTTGCAGACAGTTTAAGGGTTAAAGTGGTTGGTTAGAGAGATTTTGATATCAATCTCCCACGGTGAAGACCACTGTATGACTGGTTGTGTGCTTGGCCCTGAAATCTGCCTGTGAAAATACTGAAACTGTGTGAAGAGGTTCATTTTAAGTGTATGTGTACATACATGTGGGTTTTGCAGCTTGTGTTCTGATGAAGAGAATGATAGATAGTTATGTTGATAAGTATTTTATTACTGTTGCCCAAGAGCAAAACAACTTGACCTTTTTTAGATTATTTCACACTGTCACTGAATTCCACTCTTTCATGCATTTACTTTTTCTTTTAGTACCATGGTGGAAGAGAAAATCAAAGCAGAGCAATTTTTTAGGACAGGTTTCTTGTATGTGGGGAACTGTGGCACAAGAAGCTTGAGACAGTAGAAAATCTGTCCAGTTTGCCACGCAATAGAGGCAAGACAAGTCTAGTGTAATCTTTTTGTTATTGCCGTGTTAAGTCTTGGGAGTGGGTGAGGATGAAACAATAATTTCTTAGAATAGAGATATGTAGACTAAAAACAGGTTGACACAGTTAGTATAAAATAAGGAACTGTGATAATCGGAATAGGAATTGTGATGCTAAATAAAGTTGAGTTAGAAAAAAAACCTGAACAACTGTCCCTTGAAGTTCCTTCAAATAAGCTGCCTGAATTACTGTTTAGAAGAAGAAAGAAAATAGTAGCCTGTGAGTGTCTGCATTAAGGTTGCAAAATATGGTCTGTAGACTACGGTGATAGATTAAAATGTGCAGTTATGAACACAGTAAAGATGCTTGAGAAAGTTCATCACAAAGATTTAATCTTACTGTGAAAAAAACGGAGAAAGTAATTATAACCTGGCCTCTACATTTTAGAAAAATCTCTTTTTCTCTGTTTTTCAATGAAAAAAAAAGGGTGGGGGGAACCCCAAACACCAACTCTGAGTTTTTTCTCTTCAGGTGATGTGTGTGAGGATGCAGAAGGGTCAAAAGAGATAAGTTCCTGTGCTGCTGCTTTGCTTTTATTGCATTAAAGAATATGAAAGCTTATGCTTCCCTAATGCTTTAAATGTAAGAAGTAGGACTGGTGCCAGTTAGAGCTGGTCTTTCTGGCTTCTATTACATTCTTATTGTAAGGAGGAAAGAACTAAGTTTGGTTTTAGCTTCAAGTTCCTCCGAGGTGCCATGTCTCTAACCAAATTCAATACTGACTTTCAGAAGTTCTCACTGATGTAGTCCTTAAGCAGAGACTCAACACAAATGGATATCAGCAGAGAAATGAGGTTTTTCTAATGCTTCAATTTGTTTACTAGCTTTTCTGTGTTATTCATGTAAAACCTAAATATGTTTCTGTGAAAATAATTTGACATTTTTTTGCCTTGATTCCAGTAAGACTTAAGCTTAAATGTTATTTCATTTGGTTAAAAGTTCCTTACTTTTATTCATGGATTGATCTTTTTACTGAGTTTGCAATCATTTTGACAAGTATGTGATGGTCTTTTACTATATAATGTTGCCAAGCCATAGCTTATTGGTACTTAATGCTTTAAATATTGAAATTTTTCCTTCTGAGGCCATAACATAAATATGGGGACAATTAATGTGGAGTTGCTTCTAGAATTTTTAGTCATGCCTTATTCATTTCCTATTTCATATTTTGAAGTTCCCTCTTTTATGATTTTCTGAAGAGTTATTTATTATATTTTGGGGATTTGGTAGCACATACTCCTGACTGGTTTTCTCAGAATCAGTAACATACCTCTTTTGCTGGTTTCTTGTCTTTGTTATTGATCAGTTTAGATTTTGTCTCTTTGTTTGCTGCCAATCATTGGAAATTCACCTTATCATGAACAGATTGGTAAAAGATATGTAGGTCATTGGTATTTGGTAGAGACAAACATATGTATCTTTCACTCTCTCACTCTCCATAAAATCTTTAATTACCCTGTTCCTGATGAAAATACTAAATTAATTGGAGAAAATGTGAGTTGTACTAAAAAATAAACACGGCTGCCCTGTTCTCCAATTTTGACTCCAGTGAGCAACCAAGTGAAGTAAATCACAGTGGTGCTTTTGAAAGTGTGTTTCCAGAACAGTAAATACAGTACAAATTCTGCTCCCTTGTCTTGCACCTTGGGAACAAACCTTTCTCATGCTTCATTTGCAGAATGTTGAATTTGCATGATGTTGCTGTTGGCAGTGATAGATTTGGGTTTCCTAGTTCCTCTTCAAATTCGTGCTCAATGTCTGAATTAAAATGTTGTGGTACGTTTGTCTCCATACTAAATTTGAGTTAGTACTTGAAGGCATAAAGCATTTCTTATCTAGGAGTTTGAACATCTTCCTGCTCAATCAATCCCTTGAGATGGCACTACTTCTAAAAAGTTAATAAATATTGAGGGGAGGGAAGGAAGCCCTAGTCTTTGCTCACTTAAACATTTATTTGCCCACATAGGTGTTTAAGGAATATTTTAGTTATGTTTACAACTGTTCAGACTTTGATTTTATGATGATATTATTATGATGAAAGAAATAATAAGGGAGAATGTTTGGGAAGAACTATAGTTACAGGGTAAGAAACTACAGATAGAGGCATAGGGAGGAAACAAGGCTTCTTTCTTCTCTATAGAACAGCTTGCCAATTTGACAAATTTATGAGGGATGGTTCATAATTTCCGAAAATTTTCGGAGACTGAAGAAAATGTGCTCCTACATTAAACCTACTCATAAATGGTTCACCAACAGTCTCTAAGCTTTCTGTGCTTTGAAAAAGATACTTGTACATTGGCTAGGGAAATCACCTTAGGTTCAGGTAATTTTTGTCTTTGTGATGAAAGTCTAGTTAGGTATCTTAAGCTCCTTACTGTAGGCTCTGTATAGGATTTTAGTAATTAATAAATGTGCTTTCTGAGTATCCTTTAGTCCAGAGCTGTGAAATTTGAGAAAAATTCATTTTTTTCTTGCAAATTCTCCTTGGTTACTGCAGTGTGTGGTGGTTGTCAGGTGTTAAAGTTGAAAGCTGATTGCCATTTGAAGTCAAAGCAGCATAGTAGAAAAGGAGGGGTGTGATTATACGATCTTTTCCTAATGCTTTTCTATTTTCTTTTCAAGTAGTTGAAAACAATAGAGGGAGTGTTCATCCTATCCCTGTAACGGGTGTTCCAGAAAAACATAGCCTATTACAGTTTCTTCTTCATATGCTTTCCCAGCTTCCCATCATGATCCCTAACTGCTGGCTGGGTGAAAACCAGTGCACTGCCTCTTTTGCATTATGCTTTGTGGTGGTCATGAATGTGATGACTGGTCAGTTAACAGGACAAACCTACCTACGTTTTCATAAATACTGTAGAAAATAAATGTCTTTGATAATGCTGTCATATCTTGCTGAAACTCAGTGAGTCTGGAAGTTATTTGGTGAGGGAATAGAAGTGAACAGAAAAACAGAAACAAATAAGGAACACAATCATGTTAAACTTCGTTCCTTGTTTTCAAACAGAATACTAAAACAGAACATAAGTTATGCATGTAACTAACATGGAATATTTTGGTCTCAATGCAGAGAAGTTGTCCAGGGTAGTACATCTAAAAGTGGATTCCATTATGGAAATTATTTAGTTTTAAAAGTACTTGGTCTTGCATAGTGAAGTGAAATGTATCAGACATCACACCTTGTATTTTCAGGCAAAAAAGATGGAAGATGCTAAAATGTGTAAACAGCAAGAAGCTACCAATTTTGAGAGGACATAAGAGATGGGGATCAAAATATGAAAGTTTGATTTGGTTTATTGTAATATTGGCTGCTACTAACAGTATTTTATAAACTTTGTTTTGGAATAGGCAGAAAATGGAGAAAACATTTTGGTCTCCTTTTCCTTTTTTTCCTCTTTTTTTTTTTTTCTTCTTTCTTATTTTTTTTTCTTTTTAAAATTTTTTGACACAATGACCTCTATTTACACAAGTTTATAGGAAGCATGAAGAGGCAGAAATGCCTACAGATACCCTGTCTGCTTTTGACAAATTCATATATTGTGTCGGATACCATCCCTTAAATCAAAGCGGATTTTCAGCTTTAAAAGAGGCTTACGCTGGGCAAGGATGGGAATGAGGGTCTATTCACAAGACATGAACAGATCTTTCAAACTGAGAACCAATGGGGTGTTGTAAAGGAAGCCATACAAATGGGTTTCAGTGAACATTCTTTTCAGCCTGAAACCTTCCTGAATCACAAGTTAGGAAAAGGCTGGACATACCTTCAAGACAGAAGACATGTTAAATTTTGATAAGAAAGTATGCATAGAACGTGGAACCTACTTGCAGACAGCATTGTGCTTTATTAAGTGCTGTGTGTCCCTTCATATGCTGCTTCTTTCTTCATATCTTGGAAAGTACTTTCTATTCAAAATTTATTTTAATGTCTTACCAGAAAAAAAAGCTGAAATATATGTCAAGAAGACTGCTTGCTAAATCATTTTATGTGCACTACCAAACACTCTTCAGTGTTTAAGAGCTGAGGTTGTCACAGTGAACTAAGCACCATTACCAAGTTTAATCCAAAACTGTCTGTTTCCTATGATTTTATAGGATTTTTCCTAGTTAATGTATGTTAAAAGTTTTTCTTTTGGTTAAGTCATTGAGATATTTTGCGAAAAACTAATTAACTCATTCTGTAGATAATATTTTAAAGTTCTTTAAGGTGTGTAACTATCTTTAAATATGTATCAAAATGCTTTAATTTTTTACCTGATATTCCATAATGCTTTCCTTGCATAATTATGGACTTTGGAACAAATTCTATGTTACATATGTGAGGAAGTGGTTCCATAATTATACTAATGTTTGCATAATTAACAAGCTGCTTGCCAATTTTAACTGACAAATTCCAAGTCACTTCTGCAAGAGGGGAAAAAAACATAAAAAAGGTAACTTCTGTTAGTTTTTCCTCTCGTACTTCTTACAGGTGTTGAAACTATTTATTTCTAATTTGCAAGTAAATTTATGTGTTTTTTTCTGATAGGCAGAGCTGTAGAGAATAGGAGGGCTGGCTTCCTCCACCTATGCTCTGGGGCTGTTTTGGGGGCCTGCCCTTGATCTCTGCCAACATTTCTCAGTCCTGGCTTGTAGATCCCCTGCTGCTTCTGCCGGTTCTCAGCAGCTCTTCAGAAGTGGCTGCCAAGAGCACCAGTTTCTTCCAAGTGGTGCAGTAGTTTTCTGGTGCTTACAAATGGGGGCTGAGGAAAGACCACCAAAACTTATTTCCACTTGTGACCTAAGGCAAGGTTTGAACTCCAGTTTCCTCTGAAAAATGGCAAGTGTGCTGCTGGCCTTCTGTGCTGTTCAGCTGCATGGATTTAATGCTTTGCACTGCTACTGAGTAAAGTGCTGTTGTCCAATTTAAAGCTGAAAACACTTAGTCATTTTAAGATCCTGAAATGAAATGGTCGTAATAAAAATGTGGAGAACAGTTGACATGGCACTTGTAAAGTGAAAACAAAAGTGTATGTGTGTATATATACATATTTATTATTCTAATTTCTAAGTGGCCTTGTGTGTTTTCTTCACAGTATCTATATGTATTTCAGGCATAACTGTTTGTGTTAAAAAGCCCATATGCAGCATTCTCTCACTTTCACTTAAAAACTGTGAATCACAACAAAAATGCTGTAAGAACATCTAAGGTAGATAATTAAAATATAATTAAGTTTAAATGCCTTGGTGAAGGAATATAAAAATATTTAAATTCAACAGGCTAGTACATTTGCAGTTTTCTTTTATTAGGTGTGAAATCTAAGAATCCCCTGCCAACTCTTGAGGGCTCAATCCAGAATGTTGAATTGAAGTACTGCAGCACATCATTGGTCAAATGTGCCTCTGGGACCATGGGATCAATAAAAATTTGTGCCAAAGCCCCAGGTATGTGCAGCTGGACCATGTAAAACTTTATTGCCTGTATAGGAGAATTGGCCTTGCTTTTTACAAGGAGAGTTACTGAAACAAGAATTTACTCATTGTTCCTATGAATCAGAGAGGTTTTTTTTGTATTCTGTTTTGGTTTTTTTTTTTGTTATTATTAAGTATGTCATGATGATCCATCCTTGCCCCAGAACAGTCAATTTTTACATTAAATAAAAATATTTTTTTTCTGCTGAGACAAATATTAATGGGAAAACCGCAGAATAGTTGCACCTTGCTTTATTCTTAGCAAAATTTTCATGTTGATTGTTTTATGTTTCATTTTCCATTAAGACTACAAGTATGTATTTTGCTTGTGAAGTTTGAGGGCTCTCTCATAACTAATTTTTTATTTCTTTAATAGAATTTTTCTTGAAGAGCATACATGAACCTATCAACATCTATGATGCCTTCATTTATAAAGGCAGCTAATGTCAAGAACATTAAAAATTTAGTGTATTTAAACATTACCGTGAACTCAATTTAAATATATTATTATAAAAAATTGGAAAGGAAATTACTGTTTTAAAGATAATTGATTACTTTATTTGAAATCCTCCTAGATGTCAAGATATTTACAGGATTAACATTAAGTTGTTCAGTAGTTTTTATGATACTGCTCTTTCTATTTCATCTTTTAATTCTGTACTCACGATGTTAATAGCTGTTCTCTTTGGACTAGTGAATTTTTATGTGTTGAAAATTTATCTTGTTATACTAAAAGCTGTAACAAGTCTAATCTTTATCTTAGGTGACGGTGGTAAAGAGAAGCTTATTCCTTTAATTCAAGGCCCTTCTGACACCAGAGACTTACACAGCAGTAAATGGCTCAATGAGAGTAGAAAGCCAGAATCTCTTTTAGCTCCAGATTTGGTAGCCTTTACAATCCAAATTCCACAGTATATGGACTACTGCCATAATTCTGGTAAGTGCAAAACTCTTGTTAAGCTGGTATCACGTTACATTTTTCCGATCCAATGTAATTTTCAAAAGAGGGGCTTGATATAAAATGTGCCAAGTGTCAAAGTATCTTTTCCACATACTGCACACATTATAACTTTAGCTCACTGTGAGACAAAACAACAAACCCCTGCATTTTGATGTATGTCTTCTTCAATAAGGAATGCTTCATTGATTTTGGTTGCCTTTTAAACTATTTATATGGAAACTTTTGGAAACTTGGAGATTGGGGGGAGGGGGGAGTAGGATCCATGTTGAAAATATTAACTCTATTCTTTGTTCCTGGTTTTGGGTTGAGCTTCTTATACAGAAGTTGACATACTGAATTCAAAATGGTTCCTATAAATTTACAGCATAATTTATTATTAAGAATTTGTTTATCATAAAATTTGTTAACAATAAAAAAGAGATTTTTAAAGTGCTACAGGGCACACATCTGACCTCATCAAATTTGGTGCTGTGGTGGAATTAGGTGAGAAGTTAATAATTTTGGAGAGTCGCTTGGATAAATTTAACGGTGTTGTTGACTTTGTGGGCATAAAATATTTTTACCTGACATTCTTATAGTTTCTAGTGGTCTGTAAACAAAACATTGGTTCATTTTAAGCAACACTGACCATTTTGAAATGTGTCTAGTTTAAAATAACTCTCATATGGTTTGTGAAATATACATGGAAATATGTTTTGCTGTCAGTGTGATGCTTGTTAAAAATCATGCTGTCATGTTTTTCACAGCTTATTCTGTTGCCACGCTAAGAATGGAATCAAATGTGGGGTGGGGAGAAAAAACAACCCCAAAAGCATCAAGGTTAAGGAAAGCAAAAGAATTAGCTGACCCAATGTTATGAAACACAGACATAACTTGAACAGAGTGCTTTTTCTCTATTTTTTCTCATTTGTAATGGTTGTTGAATGTCATTAGTCTGAAAAGTAACAGTGAATTTATTACCATCATTGTAATTTTTATGAGCATGTGTAAGCAACACTTGATTCTTATGCAGAGTAAATATTTGTAAGCACTGTGCGCTCCAGCAGTTGTTAGGTTATTTTTTCAGTAACTGCACTTGTATGTTTCTTGGCGAGCATCATGTTGGAAATGATTACAGCAGTGTTTTTGTAATAATTATCTTCAGTTCCTGCCCCTAAAACATTGCCAAAAAGCAGTTTATGATTCAACAGTGTCAGATCCATTTTTAAACAGAAGTTAAAATCTCTTGCACCTGTTGTCTCACTTAAATACCTTTTAAATGTTCATAACAGCAATATTTATTGCTATTATTAATGGTTGCATTTCTTGCTTTTTTCAGTTAAATTTTCTGATTTTTGTCTTAGAATATTAACTACATTTTAAAGGGTCTGTGGATACTTACCTATACTGTAGAATGCCTTCTTTTGTTATAGGTCAGAGGGTACATTTTAGCTCGTCAGTATTATGGATAGTCTAATTAGATAGTAGAGAGTCCTTGATAGGTTGTGACAGGAGGTGCCAATGAGAATTAAGGCACTGACAAGTGCAGTGCTGGCAGACTCACATACAGGGACTCTGAGAGGCAGAACATGGCTTTTGTGATAGACCAGTGTCTGTGGTACCTGTTTTGTAGATGAATGCAGATACATTACAGATGTGAAGATCTTATAGTTGAAAATTCACTGGACACATCACCCACCCCCTCAGTATCTCAGGAAAGTTGTATTGATCCCGTATACTCAATGACAGTTGCTAACCTGCATGTTCAGACTCTAGCTCTGCTCTTCTAGATCTGTACTGTGGCACCTGTGTCTGGTGACAAATGAGAGAGAAAAGCTGACTGATTTGCTAAACTTTGGTCCCGGTCAACAGGAAGAATGGCATACTGCAAACGATTTCTCTTTTAAATGTAAATTAAACCAGGAAACATTAATGTTTCCATTATTTCAGGTTCTATGCAAAGGAGCAGGGAGCTAACAAAAGCTTTTGCTTTCAAGTACTTGCTGAAGAAGCTGGGCAATTTAATCCAGGAGATATCGCTATTGTTTTTGTTATGACTGTGAAAATTACATGTAGGAAAAACAGGAAGTGCTTCGAGAGCATAAAAATGCTCTTGCTGTCAGTTGCAGTCACTTCTGGGAGTTAAAAAAGCTATACTGGATGATTTCACAGCAAGAACTCATTCCTCAGGAATAGAAGAGTTTAGAGCTGTACTACTGAAGGTGATTGTCCAGTACTGAAGTTGTGCTGTTTGTGAAGTTTTTCCTAAAAATGTAGTCTGGAATGGGAATTTGGACTAATTAATTTATTAAGTTGAACGGAAAACAACTTGGTCAAAAATCAAAGCACCTGTTTGGATATAAAATGCTAAGGAGGACGTTGTGCAAATGGCAATGGGTTTCTTGAATAAATCAGGGCTTATTTACCTTGGGAACAGGTAGGGGACTTTTCCTCCTCCTTTCTTTGTTGAGGCAGCAACTGTCTACTGTCTTGTGTCACTTGAATCATATGATCCAGGATGATCAGGATGGTTGTGCAAATTCCTTTTACTGCTTGCCTGTACATGGATACATTTAAAATTTGAGGGAAGTATTTAGGGACAAAGAACACAAACATGATTTTGTTTAATCCTTAAGTACAAGTCTGAGTGCTGATTTTAATTTCGGATATTTTGCTGTATGAAAAATTGTCTCGGGTATCTCTGTGCATAGTTGTAAAAATTAGTGGATATGCTACCCAGTCTTTAAACTTCAGCATCTAAAATAAATACAAGAGAGGAGATTATTCCATTACTCCAGGGCCTGGGGAGGTCTTCTTACTCTTTCTCTGAAATAACCCCAGCTTTATTAACCTTGGAGCAAACTGCAGACCTTGTTTGTTTCACCTGGCCTTTGAGAGAAGAGGGAGATTTCAAAATGAATGCTGGTGTTAGTATTTAATTATGACCAGCTGTTGAATAGATGAGGTGAGCTGATTACGCTCTATTTGGTTTGCCATGTTGAATAATTGGGAGTGCGTGCACAGCCAGTGTATGGACAGCTTTATTACATATAAATCAAGAGGAACTGAAATAAAAAATACAATTAATAAAGTTTTCTTTGAGGTCAGCTTAAATATTCAGTAATGCAGCAGTGAAATAAGGGAGCAAACAAAAGTACTGTATCACTGTATTCATATCATGCTTGTATGTGTTACATTTATATACCCAGTGGAGCACAGCAAGACTGGGGAGTCTTCTCTGCTTTGTCAAAGCGGCTTGAAGACTGAAAAGCAAATATCCAACCTTATAAAAGTTGTTTTTTCTTGTTTAAGTGATGAGTTTCTCAAACTTCCAAAAACTTTTGGATTTTTTTTCTCCTCTATCAATATTTTATAATATAGATAAGATTACTCCATTCACCCCCTTCTCCCAACAAAGGAAAAAAATACCTGAAGAAATCATATCTTAAAATACGAAAAAAAAAATTGCCCTTAAAGGTAGGGACATAAGCCTTTTTTCTTATCATAAACCAGCTGATTTTTATGTTAGAACTTACTTGAGAAGAGGTGAGAGGTTTTTACATATGTTTGGTTTTATACGTATAAATCTGTATATGCCCCCAACTTCCTCTTTTTGCAGTTAAAAAAGCCTGTCATTGACATATTTTTTTTATTTAATTTTGCCTGGTTGGACTCGGGATACTACAAAGTCTGGATTTTGAAGCTCGACCAATATTTTTTAAGTCCTCAGTTCAAATTTAAGTGAATACTTGTACAAGTAAATAAATTTAAAAGGAAAAAAAAACTTGTAAAAGAGAATTCATAGACTAATTTGAAGTATTTTGGAAAGTTTTAACACAATCAGCGAATAAAAATGCTTAGTATATTGGAGTAATTAAAGACAATTCACATTTGTGGTTTGGACATAAATGTGTAAAAATTATACCCATCTATCTTATTACATTTCCTCTTCTCTCCCTGAGGATTTCACTATGTACTTTATCTGTAATTGTTGCCAGTTTTCTATCAAGTTCCCACTGGGCTTCTGGTGCAAAAAATCTTATCCTCTCGATGACAGAGCTTGCCTGAATGATTTCATGCTCTTAGCATTTTTGTTCACGGGAATTAGGGGCAGAATGTAACTGCAGCTGAACATAGCATCTATTTTTGTAATTTTGAAGTTTAGGCTCTGTTATTGGAACTAAATGAAGAGATGCAGGTGTTCTCCAGTTCAAGTCCTTTGGGATTTTTTGATGGTAGATGCTTGAAAAGAAAATGCATGTGTTTCCAGAGTCAAACAGCAGCTGTGGACAAGGATTTATGTTTTTCTCAGAACTTTGGGATTTCAAAATGTTACATTTAATCACATGCACAGAAAGGAGAGCAAATGTTAAAGATGTTGCATATAAAACTAGGAGACTGATCTTTTTACCATACCAACTAGTTGTGGGAATAGAGGAACAAAGTGATCTTTAATCTTAATATGCACAATTTCAAAAGGTTTATGATAGTTGCCAGGACTCTGGTCTTTTGAGAACTGTGCTCTTGCAGTGCACAACATTTGTGTCCTCTTAATTGCTTTTAAAATCTGGCTTTTTCTCATATTTTGCCTTGGAAAAATATGAACACTAATAGTATAAATTACTGAAGACACAGTATTCATGTAGTCTTACTTTGGAGTAGGGTGGATTTAAATTCAATTAAGTAAACATTTTTAGAAGAAATTTTCTGGTAATGTCTTGTCGTTTTCAAAATTTGATTAAAAATAGCAGTTCAACTGCCTGAAGTGTGAGGCTAAATTTAGATGTTTTGTCTTTGACAGAACTTGTGGGCAAAAAGTATTTTATGGTAATACAATTTCTCCCTCCCTTTGTCTCCCATGATTTTGAAATTAGTTGATTATAGCAAACACAATGTCTGACAACTTGACTTGATCCACCGTTCAAACAAGGGCAGCAGATGGTGGTATTGCTGACCAGTGCAGGGTGGGAGAATGGTGTGGGGAAGAGCAAGTTGGTAACCGTGTTTACCAGTGCCAAGTTAGGTAATACCTACCTGAGAAAGTAAAAGCCTCTTTTTGGTTTTGTTTTGGTTTGGGTTTTCTTTTGCCAGCTTTATGTGTGCTCCATTCTCAGTCATTACCCCCACAATTCAGTATGCTGTGCATTATGGCCAAGTTAAATATAAAATATTTTCCCAGACTTATACCACGTCTACATCTACTGTCTTACAAAGATCCAGCATTTAGTTCTTATTCTAAGAGGGAAGTAAACTTGTCCTCAAGTGCAGTCTGTTCCTCTGCTGGCTCCAATGGTAAATTTCATGTCCATGGGAGTAGCATCAGGGAGGGAGAAACTGTACTATGCTAACTAGATTAAGACTATTTCCAGTGAGTTGCATAAATCTGGCACCTGGCATTAAGTTCTTGTTACAGGAAGGTAATTGCACAATGCAGGAATAAGCCAGCTTGTTCAACTTTCCCTCAAGTAATTCTGCAAATCCCCTTGGGGGAAGAGGTGTTTTCATCTCTCTGCTTATGTTGTGGTCAGTTTCTCTCAATATGCCATAAATCCTTCAGCAGTACATGTATTCATTCTAGAATTCTGAAAATGTGACTAAATAGGATTCCGAGTTTTACAAAATGGTACCTTCAAAATTGATTAAAAAAAAAAGAGAGAAAAAAACTACACTGTCTTGTCAGTTGTTAGGAAGTTAGGTTGTGTAGTAAAGTATTGAAATATTGAAAATACTGAAAATATTTTTGTTTTTCTTTCAATCCTGACTGACTTTAGATGTATTGTTCAGCTGCACTGTGGAAATTGAGTTATACCTTTAGTCAAAGAAGTGCTTTTGCCGTTTTCCTGCTTCTTTTTCTTAATAGTATCACATCAGAGTTTGGTAATTGGGTAAAATAAGAACAAAACTTGGACAATGAAGACGGTGACTCAGCTCCAAATAGCAGGAGCCCTAGACATTGCACTGGGAAATCTGTTGGCTGAGGGAACTGGAAAGCCTGGGTCTCCTCTGATTTTATAACTTTTTCTTTAAAAAGTCATTGTCTGACTTGCTCTTTTAACTGAGGACAGCAGTGTTCTGCCTGTAGATAATGTAATCGATCTTGTAGTTCTTGGGACAGGACTTTGAGCTTCAGTATTGGCAACTGAAGATTTGAGCTTTCAAGTGGAGGGTAGTACAGTCAACACAGGCTTTAAACTACAAAAGGGCAACCTCCCAACCTTCTCTTTAAATCTCATAACCTAGAAAATTCTGTAAAAATAACTAAACAAAGAGTTGTTAAAAAGCCTTTTCTTTTTTAAACTTTTAACTCATTAACGATGTAGAAGTTAGGAAATGGCAGATGATAGATTATTTCTGCTACCTTTACTTTGTGTGTGTGTATGTGTGTTCCACAGGATTCCTGTTCACTTTACAGTCTGGCAGTTTCAAAGTGTTCCATATGGCCACCGAAGTCATATTTAGCACTTCTGATAGTGGAAAAAAAAAAATCTCCATGTGGGTTCAAATGATAATTTCTCTTTTCATAACATTGTGGGCTAATGTATCTGTATTTCATGTATTTATGAAAATGCATTCCTCTTTTCCACTTGTGGCATCTAGAAAATCCTTATTCATCAAGGTGACTAGATACTTATTGATGATTTGGAATGTTCTGAAAATATGGCAGGTATAGGCTCCCAGCAATTGCTGACACATAGGTTTGGACACTGAAATCTGTTTTTAATTGAGAAAATATATGTTGGCCAGCATATTGGGATAGCTCCCTCCCATTTTGAAAAAGTGCCATGGGATTTTTAACTTCCATTTGGATGCTTCCCAGACATGGGCATAAGGGACTGTAACTGTTTATTTTCAAATAGTGGTTAAACTGTTTCCAGGTTTTATAATTGAATTATATTGCTCTCACTACTTCTTTAGTGATGTAAATGGTGCATATAAGATTGGGGGTTTTTTTGTAATAAAATGCTAAATAGATACCACTGAAAATCAGTAGACTCTTGGTGGTTGAAATATAAATATATTTTGACGAGGTCAGCTTCTGTTTTTTTCAAATTATATTAACAAGTAGTTAAATAACATTGTACTGAAATATAGCACATTTGATCAAAAACAGTGCTAAGTGAACTATCTTAGTGCAGAAGTTATGATCTAAATATATATGTATTTGTTTCTAAATCTAATTTTTTTTTCAGTAATTTTTGTGGTGCAGCCCTGTAGCAGGTTAAAAAGAAGCTACAGGTCACTCCCAATATTATAATGTTCTGGTTATAAAACAATTGTACTGATAGTCTCATTTTTATGGTTTAGGAAGCAGTCAGAGTGAATATTCAACTATATTGTCCCGTTCTACCCAAACATTACTGTCCAGAAGTTCCCACAGAAGTTCCTTCCTATCATGTTACAAATAGTCAGTTGTGGTCATCAATTAAAGTTGGGTCATTACCAAGGGACTGAGTAGTTAGTTTTCTGTAGAAAACAACAGTTCACAGCCAGGATTAGACCAAGTAGGTTAGAATTTTTGTGGTATTTTAATTTTAGTTCATCTAGATAACCCCTATGATGATCCCCATGCTAGGACATACTCCTATAGCTGACCAAACTGAAAATGATTTTGAACAGACAGATGATCTTTAAGGTAATTTAAATTAGTGTTGGGATTTTTTTTTCATGTGGTGTGAAGCTTCTCAAGGTCACTCTCTGTTGTCATCAGAAATCTGCAAACCATATAGAAGTTAGTACTGCAGAACTGTTATTCACTTGTAACCTTTAGACCACTTAATCACTTCTGTGCTTTATGAGCTGATTTCATTTTACCTGTGCACTGAAATAGAACTAATGTGTGCAGGATACTTGTACATGTACTTGTGTAAGGTGACAAAAGTACTGGATATGAGGAAAACAGTGCACTGTCTAACTTTTCAGTTCTATTTAATAGCTAAAATTAACCTACATACATAACTTTAATGTTGGATACCTCTACATAGCAGATTTCTGAGTACAGCAACTTCAAACACAAATGCTGTATATTTGAGGTTATCCTGACATTCTCAGTATCACGTGGAGAGCTAAATCTATTTGAGAAATGCAGTGATAGGATTAGAGTGGATATATAGTTTAATTAAATACCTAAATATTTTTAATTCCTAATTTTAATCTGATTTACACTCTTCAGTAGAGGGAAAGGCATTTTGAAAATGAAAAAAAACCCAATTTGTTTTTCAGAAGTCCTGTCTTAAAGAGAAGATTCTAGGTGCTCCCCTGGTCTTGGGGCTGGTTCAGTCAAGACAAACATTTTCTGGAGCAAAGTATTTGCTGCCCTGAGTCCTGGGTTTTTCATCTAAACACATTTCTGTTGCTAATTGTTGATACTGAGCTCCACTTGCAGCACGGCATAATAGTGCAAAGTCTGGCTTTCCTAAGTGTTTTCCTAATTCCTGATGCCTTTCCAAGGTGAAGTAGATGGATTTGGAAAAAAAAAAAAAAAAGTCATTTACCCCCTAAGAGATTTAGAAAACCATGTATTTGCAGAATAGCAAATTATTTTGGGGTTCTACTGTCTGACCTTAGGAGAACATTTCATGGTTATGCAGTGAACGGGTGCCCTGATATTGAGAACTGAAGGAATGGGGAATTCCAAACGTTTCAGCCCTTGCAGTAAGAGTTTGCCTGCGTCTACCAGCTCTTCCACGTTTAGCCTGTGTGTGTCGTCTGTCATTGTACAGTTTCTTGGGCTGCTCATCTGGGGTCTGTGCCAAGCGGAAGAAGTGTCTTTGACTATAATGCTTCATGTCTAGAAATCCTGGAAAAGTAGCCCACTGCCTGTGGAAAGGTGGATGTGAAAGGAGTCAGCCTGAGTTTGAGCCACGTCTTTTTGAATTTTGGTGTTGATAACTGATCATGTCAGTGAGAAAAAAGACCGTGTTCTAATAATATGATACAAACCATAAATGAAAGTAAAGTACTCTCTGAAGATTAATGATATGTATCAGAGTGATAATCTGAGTAATTAAATGGCTGACTGCCCCTTCACATCTCCCCTGGCCCTCAAAAGTGCCTGTGCTTGTTTTATGTTTGGAATAATACTACTGAAACTATGCAGAAACATTGTGTCACTGCAATATAAAGTATAATATCAGAACTGGCTATCATAGGTGTTCTTCCCCCTCAAAGTGGGGGAAATAGTGGAAATTTTGTAAATAGAAACAATACTCATTGGAAAAATAAGAGAAGATCTGAACGAATCTAATTAATTACTGAGTACAGTATATGTCTCAACATTAGTGAGCAGGGTTATGGAGAACATGTGATGGATCACAACCTCTGGATATTATTCCTTTCTGTATTCCTCTATGGCATAAGAGGTGATCTGTCAGGTGTCAAGTTTATTTAAAAGTTGATGAAGTACAACTTTAATGCAGTGGACTTTGGATGACGTATATACAGGATATTTTTTATTTCTAGTGTAACTAGTTCATGTTTGGTCATCTATTCAGTGGAAATAAGTTAATGAAATGAGAGTATATGTTCCCTTCTTTTTCTGAGCTCTTTTATCATGTCCCTGCTGTGAGAAGAGAAGAAGAATTCAGTATTGGCAAATCTTCTCTCTCAGGTTGTGACCTGAAGATTCATATGTGAAAATTAGATATGTTCAATATGCCTTTGTAGTATTTGAAAGGTGCTGTATCCTAAGTCTTGAATTAATATTTTTCAGACATTGAAATTATTGCAAAATAATTGTTTCATACATGTCTGATAATAAATTAATAGTTAAATGATAAGCTTAAAATGAATCTATTATATTAAAATTGCGGTTTTAAACCAAAGCCTACTTTTGAAAAATATTACAGATGCAAAATAATTCTCAGTATAATGAAATTTTCTAAAAACAGATTTGTATTTCAGAGCGCACATATCAGTTCTTTAAGTAGTTGCATGTCTAAACTAATGAAATGAAACTTTCATGCACGTTGCAATAATATGATTAAATTATTTTTAATTCAAAAACCAGGAAATAATTAAGGTATATTTATATTTCTGAGTTTTTAAAATGTGTAATAAAATATAATAATAATCATAATACTGATTGTATTTAGGATAAAAACTTTTATAATAATTTGAAGCTAATAATACTTTGTTTTTTCCTTCCCTGGTAACATAACACAGAGTAAGTTTAAGCCTGTGAAAGGGATGACTTAACACAACTGTT
Organism: Lophotriccus pileatus; assembly: GCA_035583135.1. Lineage (NCBI taxonomy): Eukaryota > Metazoa > Chordata > Aves > Passeriformes > Tyrannidae > Lophotriccus > Lophotriccus pileatus. The sequence goes on from JAWWES010000081.1 coordinate 129,755,070, forward strand.
GATGCACTCCGACTGAAACATCTTTATCAAGTTAATACAAGAAGCAGTCATGCCCTACTTGAATTACTCATTTATAATGGCTGAGCAGCAGCCTGGATGTGGACTTTGAAATCCTGGGAAAATAAGATGCACGCATGCATGCATTCAAATGTCTAAAGTCTTTGCTTTAGAGCAGCTGTAAAATGTTGAAGTGAGATGTCAGCTACTAGCTATTGTCTACATTTTTACTCTGAAGCAAGGTGTGATCATTTAATTGCTAACCAAGGTTAGTATTATTTTAGTCATTGTAGCCTTGGTTAAAGACTTTGTTTTCTAGAGCCATTAGAACATTTGAGACTAAAGAAACAGAATATTTATCTGCTTTTTGCACACTTTTATTGTGCAATTTATTCCAACTTTATTTGAAGACCTTAATTGCTTTGTAGAGGCAAATAGTTTTTTCTTTAACTTTTGTTGTGCTTGTAATGTGGGAATAGTAATCCTAAAGATGCATAAAATATCAAAATAAAGCCCATGTAGGGGTAGCAGTTCCAAAAATGCTACCTTTGTGCTCATTAAGAACATAGGAATATAATAGCCAGTAAAAGCCATGTGTTAAATGGATGTGTGTCTCTTTGCACTGTTGGGGTGTTTCAATTTACACAGTCTTTTGCAGATGATGGCATTGCCAGGTTCCTTGTCTTCACAGCTTGATATCGTGTTTTCTTTGAAAAGACACACAGTAAATTAACTGTTCAATTTTTCTTCAAATGCCAGCACAATACCAAAGGGTGTGCATCCCATGACATTTGAAAAGAGGTTTTTGATAAGAAGTGCCATATGTGTTTCAAGTATCCTCACACTTCCCAAATCAACAGTACAGAAGTAACAACTGTTCACTTATAGCAGGAACTGTACATGTTCCTATGACAAGAAGTGAAGTGAGAGCAGGAGCATCCAGTTTTGCATGTTGGAATATCTGTAAGGGCAGTGTGATCTTTGTGTTGCCCTTGGGAGACAGACAATAATGTCTGTGTTGTATCTACGCAGGGATACTCATAATCATCTTACAGCAGCTGGTGAGACTCCAGGGATGCTTAATGAAGGGTCATTCAGGAATTGGTCAAATAGTTTTTTCTTTCTTTGTGTTACAAGCAGAATTAAGACTCCAAGTACTTTGTCTGTTTCCTGGAACAGGGCATCTCTCGCATACTCCACACAACTTGTTTTTTTCCCTCTGGAAAATCACTATCTCAAAATCATGATGGAAGGAGCAGGTGTTTTCTACACAATGGCAGCAGATTAAGCCACAAACTCAGAGATTGTGCCTTCCTTCCTGATATTGGGAAAACTGAGAGGCAAGAATAATCCACCTTAAAGGTAGAAATATAATGATTAACATCTTCAGTTACATTTTTCCAAGGCAGCCCTACTACAGTTATTGGATGTAACTCTTCAAGATTGCTTTTTGCACAGGAGTTAGCAGTACTCATTGAAAGAGCTTTATGTTAGATTTGAAGGGGAAAGGAATAAAACCAGGCTTGCTACAAATAAGCCCAGGGCCAGCATGCCATTGTCTGAGGGATGGTGTGCCAGCAAAATCTGTCATCTCAGTGGAGGTAAGGGATGGACATCCGTACGGCAGCAAAGACTTAGGGGTTATTGAATTTTTGGATATCATGGAAGCACCTGAGAATGGTTCCATAGGAATTAGGGCTAGTCACCCCCAAAAAGCTGCAGGATCAGTAGCCCAGCTGAAGTGCATCTACACCAATGCACACAGCATGGGCAACAACTGGAGAATCTGGAAGCCATTAGGCAGCAGAACTGTGACATACTTGCCATCATGGAAATGTGGTGGGATGACTTGCACATCTGGAGTGCTGCCATGGATGGCTATGAACTCTTCACAAGGGATAGGCAATGTAGGAGAGGTTTTGGAGTAGTCCTGGATGTTAGGGAGTGTTTTTATTGTTTAGAGCTTAATGATGGTGAGGAGTGAGTTATGTTAAAAATCAGGGGGAAGGCCAATAAGGCAGGTATGGTGGTGGGAGTGTGCTATAGACCTCCCAACCAGGATGAAGAGGCAAATGAAATACTCTATAAGCAGCTGGGAGAAGTCTCACAGTCACTGGCCCTTGTTCTCATGGGGGACTTCAACTTACCAGATGTCTGCTGAAATACAATACATCGGAGAGGAAACAGCCTAGGAGGTTCCTGGAGTGTGTGGAAGTTAACTTCTTGACACAGCTGTGTCCAGTTCTGGGCCCCTCACTACAAGAAAGACATTGAGGAGCAAATCCAGGGAAGGGCATTGAAGCTGGTGAAGGGTCTGGAAAGTCCCATGAGGAGCGGCTGAGGGAGCTGGGGCTGTTTAGCCTGGAGAAGAGGAGGTTCAGGGGTAACATTGTCGCTCTCTACCACTCCATGAAAGGATGTTGTAGCAAGGTGGAGGTTTGTCTCTTCTCACAAGTAACAGGTAATAGACAAGAGGAAATGACTTCAAGTTGTGCCAGGAAGGCTTTCAATTGGATATTAGGAAAAATTTCCTAACCAAAAGGGTGGTCAGGCATTGAAATAGACTGCCCAGGGAAGTGACAGAGTCATTATCCCAGGTGGTATTTAAAAGACATGTAGATGTGGCATTAAGGGACATGGTTTAGTGCTAACCTTAGCAGTGCCAGGTTAATCCTTTTCCAACCTAAAACAATTCCATGATTGTATATAGGGAGGATAGTATTTACTGCTTTGTTTTACCACTGAGGTACTCTACTGGACTACTCCAAGAGTATGATGGAGGGATATTTGCAGGAAGGATACACTAACTCCTGTAGCCTTGACCGTGGCTCGACTCTATTTAGATTGACCTGCTGCAGTTTTTCACCCCTTCTCGAATGGCAGCAGCTCAGCTAGCTCCAATAAATGGTTTCTCTGTATTGAGACGTGAATTAACTCAAATAAGTTACTCCAGAACACTTGTTTTTAAGAGCACAGAAATTAGTAATTAAGAAGCATACTTGTACAAAAGTAGCATGAGGTAATGCTAAGGGAACAAGATGTTTTTCATTCATTTTCTGTGAGGTCCCCATATAGTGAAACACTTGCAAATGAGCGCTGCCATATTGGGAGCCAGTGTAACAGAGAATCAGTTACAGCAGCATTTTGGACCTGGCTTTAAAGAAATAAAGCAACATCCGAGTTCCTGCCATGCTTATTGACATGGGGAAGGGACTGTCTAATAGAGGTACATCTGCATGTTTCTTTTCCTTAATGCTTTTGCAGGGGGTGGTTATTGGCTTATAGCATAGCAGCCAGAGTGGGAGACTGCTATTTGAGTGTTCCCAAGCCTTGAACCTAGCCTTTGTGGATAGTTGTTTTGGAGTTCACACCTCACAGGTCACGACTCCCAACTGCACTGGAACATAAAAGCCTTCCTACTGCTGCTGCTTCAGAGAAATAGAACCAGTGTAACAAATTAAAAAAAAAAAATTAACTTGTAAAAATGTGAAACCAATCCTGCATGCAATCCTACTAATTTTCTTTTCCCAGAGAATTCCATTTGTTTTCTTGAGAGATAAAACCCTCTTCCTACCCTTCATTTCTAAAACTGAAATGCCACAATTAGAATTTGGCATAGCCAGAATCAATTTCTTAATTACGGTTGGAAAAAAGTAGGAATATATAGTTACTTACCAGACAGCTGGCATAATTTTCCTAAATATTTTCATGTTTAGCTGTCCATGAATATACACATGTATATAAATGTAAGGAGAGAACAAAATACCTCTTCTCGTTGTGTCTGTGAATAAGATGCTCTGAGTATTGTTGAGATCTGGGAGGAAAGCTTAGAAAAATGATTCTGTAATCCACAGTGCGTTGTTCAACCTCGCCCTATAAATATATCACAGAGTCGCAACTTGAGGGAAAAGATAAATCTTTTTAGCTCTAGATGCTCTTGCTTCACAGAGGATTACTAGTGGAACAGGAGGACAGTGTCTTCATTTGCTTTATCCATAACTCAGTCCCTTTGGAAAATCTCCAGTTGATTCTTCATACCCCAGGAAGAATGCCAGCCAAACACTTGTTTTTTGACGGATTTTGCCTAGTTGCTGTCAGTACCAGTGCAATGCAATTGATCTTTTTTTAGGGAAATGCAGACAAACTCTCCTTGATATATAGTGGGAAAAAAAGTATAGTGTGTGTGTGTGTATCTCTCTCTCTCTCTCAGTATATGTATATAGTGAATTTTTCCTGTTACTTCCCAGTAGTTTTTCCTTCCTAAGATAGGATAATAATAAAATATCTTATGATGTAATAGTTATTTTAGGAACTCTACCTGGCCATGGCCTGTCATGAATATTTGACATCTGCAACACTTCTAAATGAACTTTGTATGCCACATTATCTTATACATAATAGAGCTTTTGGTTTATTTAATCAGTATCAATGCTATCAATACAACTTTAGAGAAAAACAGGATTTTTAGCATCATATGGCTTCTTTACTAAATTCATAGTGTGGTTTTATAAATTAAATTATGTTCCAAACATTATCTGCTCTATCTAATAAACTATGTGTTATCTCACTAGAAATTCTAAACAAAAGCTATTGTATGGCAGCTTGAAATATGTCCAAGGCAGCAAGCATGGCTGATTTTAGTAGTTTAAGGATAATGTTACACCTACTTAGAACAGGCGAATGTGCCTTGCATGTCAGTGTGCCAATGCAAATAATATTCAGACTTTTCTGGGGCTTTTTACTATGTTTCTTCTGTGAAGTGCAGTTTAATATTTAGTTACTGATAGTGTCCATTATTATTGTTATGCTTTGGATCAAGGAAAAGATAAAATAGTCTGAGTTACAAAGCATCCAATAGCTTGAATTTTCTGCCTAAGGAATAACAAAAAGTAGCAGACTGAAGTTCAAATTTATATGGTGAATAAGTTTGAGTAGTTTTCTGTGCCATTAGTGGAACAAATTAAACTTTTGCTGCTTGAGTGCATATACCTAAACAGTGTAGTGTGGGAGGATTATCAGCCAGTTAGTCTTATTGGTTTATTGGCAGTAGAGCAGATTTAAACGAAATTTTCCCAGGGCAGAGGTACTGTATCAGTGATCCCAGAAGTTTTCCTAAGAAATTTATGAAGTGGTATGAAAGTAAATTACTGAAGAGCCATCAAAGCAAGTATGTTATTAATTGACAATTTATTGACCTTATCCTTACTGCTAGTTAAAAGGAAAAAAAAAGGATTAGATTCAGCCTACACTTTGAAAGCTGCGTGAGGTCTTTTGTACAACATTTCAGTTAACCTGTAATTAATTAACTTAATTAAACAAATATTAGTAAAAGAGTAAAAGCACACTTATTCTGATGGATCTATAAAAATAGTCATAAGATCAATGTAAATAAGTAATGGAAAGTGTGAATCTGGGTCTGGTTAGGGCAGAGTGTAGCACCAGTTATCTTTGATCTTCTGAGAAACTTAGTCCTTGCTAAGGCAAATCTCTCATAAACCTCACTGATTAATTGCTGAAGAACTGCTGGGTCTTTACCCTTCAGCTTAAGGTCAAAAATGCATTGCTGTTTATTATACTGGACCATTTCTCTGTGCCTAGCTTAAATACATTTAATTCAAACAGAATGCAACTTGCTTTAGTTCTTTATTATTTTACCTATATTAAAACAATGGGCTAGTGATTATAATAGAAAGAAGTTATCTTCTGTTAATTCCAATTTCTTCTATTAAGTTCGGGCTAATTATTTAACTTCTCTGTGTATCATTTCATCTGCAAAAATACATGTTATCAATCCATGCAAAATGCTATGGGAATTACTGTAAGAAGATTTTCAGATTCTTAGTTGGAAGATATTAGGTGAAGCCTGCAATTTTATAGTGATAGTAGTTTAAATATCAAGTATTGGCATACTGTAGGTTTGGTAAACACTTAATATTTGAAATAGGAATTTAATTCCTGCTAATATTACGTGGAAGTAGAGGTTTCCTTAAGCAGAAAAAAAACAAATTAAAAAATCCAAAGCTGTTTTTTATAGATCGTTGATGTATATTTTACAGTTTTATATTTATAGCTTTTTAATGTCAGTCTTAATTAAGACATGTAGATTTAATAAGAGGAATATTTTATATTAATAATGCCTAAAGCCAACACGTGAATTCTCTCCTCTTCTGCCTCTGATCTGCCTCTGTCTGTGAACTTTATCTGTTGCTTTGAATGCCTGAGAAATTGTTTGCCAGGTAGGAGGGAGAATGCTTGACTTTAACTCAGAGTTTTAATTTCTTGAGAAAATATCTTTCTGAGCAGTGTGTCCACAATGGGAGCTATTACAGAGTAGTTTACTTCTCCTTTTGGCCAATTTACCCATGAAAGCAGTCTCCTAGAAATCTGCTTAATCGGTAATACTGTTTTGAAAATAAACATTTTGTAAGGATCTGTCCTTTTTCATTAACAGCTCCAAACATTATAAATAAATCTAAGTAATTTTTTTTCAGTCACTCATGATAGGCTTCCCTTCTTTGATATTGTCAGTTTTACCTACTTTGTTCATGGTACTTCAACTTTGATCTGGGCTAATTGCCATTAAATTCACACTGCTTACTGACTTGGCAAGCCAAAGCAAGTTAATGCTATTCATCATCAGGAGACCAGTTACTTTATTCTGTCCCCTCTAGGCATGTGCTTGTTTGTTTAACAGCAAAATGATTTGAGCAGATTTACATATGCTGCTCATACATTTTCCATATGAAAGACAATAACACAGCAGAATTCTACAACTGAAGTTTTTAGATGTGTTTATTGCTTAAGGCAGAGGCAAATTTAAAGGTATTTTTTTTCCTGCTGTTTCATATGCTGCTTCTGTCCCACAGTGAGATTTCACAGGCTGTATTTGGAGCTTATCCTTGGGTCAAGGAAGGATTTTTGTCTTTTTGGTGCCGATTCACTTTTCAGAATGCAGATTGCTTTTGCCTGCTCAAGCTATTAAAATCATTTAAATGAAACAAATACAGGATTGTTTCTAGGGCTGTTTTTCCCCTCCTGAAATGCCAGAGGCATTTCCCAAGACATCTCTATCTTGGGAAAAAGAAAGACAGAGTCTCCCAAGTCATTGTCTGTCCTGGAATTGCCTGTCTTTGCCCAGCTGATATGGTAACTTCTGGGTACTTCATAGTTTAGCAGTATTAATGCTGATAGGGGGGAATTAGCTGCTTCCTGCTCCTCTCCCATTCAAACTGAATTTTCTGATTTGATGAAAATTATCTGTAATTTTTTTTTTTAATGAACATCTGTTCTTTCAGTTATTTTTGTTTTGTTTTGGTCACTTCTTGTTCATTATTTCCACTTACTGGTACCATCTAGTGTTTACAAAATCAATGTTACTGGAATATTCTTTGAATTTTAATCTGGTTAGACTTGGTAATGAATCATTGTGTGGAACAATTGAACTCTCTGCTGCTAAGTTTTATGCAGTTTGATAATGAAGATAATTAGATTATCTTTAATTTTTCATGTCAAATATAAGTAATGAATAAGAACATGGTAAAAATGTAACACTGGTGTGATGAGAAAAATGAAGGATAAATCTGAACTTACAATCGGGCCCCGTAAGAGCAATTGGATAATAATTCTCAGTTGAGAAGTTCTGAAGGGCAGCAGTGTGTTGAACAGCATCCAGCTGCAGTACTGCCATTTTCTATTACTGGTTAAGTGCTAGGGTTTGGTACTTGGTGCGGTTCTGTTGTTGCTGTTGTTTTTCTCAATAGTAACATGTCCTAAGAATCAGTTTTGAAAGAAATGCTTCCTCGTGCCACCGTTGTTCAAACAAGTCCACACCACAAGAGATTGCCTGTCAAGTGCATAGTGAAAAGCAAAGCAGAGCTCAGCCAGGTGCCAGAAGCAATGTAGCCAACTGTGGAAGTGTCAGTCTCACCTGCACTGACTCGCTCTCTTTCTTACATCCTACACTAATAAGAAAAAAAATCATGCTAACAGTTCTGCCAGTGGATATGCTAACAATTTTGGTGTGAGGACATGAATAGTAGCCTCAGCATTTAAAGATTTCAGACTACTGTGCAGATGTATTATGTGTTCAGGATTGTTTTGGATCCTTAGGGTCCTTCATCTCATTTTGGAATGATGTAGTGTGGAAGCTTTTTGTTTGTTTGTTTTGGTTTTGTGATACAGTTTTCCCATAAGACTCATATTAATGTTCAGGAAGCAAGATTTAAATAAGTGACTGTTTCTTGTTTTAGTGAAGTTTGAATTCTTTCTCCAGAAGAATAAAATGTGATGTGAGACAGTTAAATACAGTAAAAACTGAAATAAGCTGTCCAGGCTGAAATCACTGGACCACCCACGTCTTGGACCACCCAAGGGACCAACAACAGGCAATTGCCTGAAAGAGGTGGCCTTTTACTGGAGGTCGAACAAGTTGTATTGCAGATCTTAAAAAAATTGGGTAGTGATTTCTTAATGCAGTTGGCTGCCTAGTGGAGCTGGTTCTTAGAATAAGGACCACTGAATCAGTCATGTCCCAGTGAAAATAGCCTTTCTTATTTACTTCCCTTAACAATTTCCCCCCCTTTTTTTGGACAAAAGTAAAATTAGTAGCTTAGCAATATGTTGCTACTAAGTAGAGGTATCAAGTTATTACAGAGTTGTGTAGTGTCATATTTAAATAAGGTTTTTTGAATGGGGCATATTCAATCAATGCCACTGGTAGGATTTGCAATGAGAATCAAATTGGAAGCACTCATGTAAATAGATCTTACTTAAACCACCTTCACTGTAGTTCTGTTTGTGAGAAGTGGTACAATATGAAACCAGCTAATGCTACATTAGAATTGCTCTGTTTGCAACCTTAAATGGCCTTTGGAGAATGTAGAAAAATCTTTTTTTGGAAATTATTCCAAGTACTAGGTTTTAACCACAGTAAGGTGATGTATATGAATGTGTAAATATTTACCATTATTAAAAATAGACATTGAATTAAAATTTCCTGGGGCAATTGTAATGTCAATATGGTTTCTGATTCTGTTTTTTCTTAACTTTGTTACAGTGTAAGTCGTCTAACTTAGCCAACTCAAATTAGTATTTTTATGCACATGCTTTTGTAGCAATAATTTTATTGTAATGACGATAACTTCAAAATATAAAGGATATAAAGGAGGTTTGCTGAGATGTTACATTTTCTATCCCAGTAACTTTTATTTGGGTTAAAAATCTGTCAATTGTGCCTCAGTAAAATCTTATATTTCTATAATTTTGTTTCAGCAGCTAGAGAGAATATTTAAACGTAAATAGCTGTATGTTATGCAAACCTTCTCTAAGCTTATAACTTCATTTCTTTAGCATTCTTTTCCATTATTTAACATCTAATTTTCTGATTTTTCTTTTCATCCTTTCTTAAAGCTAAAATAAAGGTAGCATCTAATTTCCCCCTTTTTGTAAGCTGCACTCCTACTAGAGGAGTGAAATTTATTTTACAGATATAAGTGTATGTACTTCTATGATATTTTTTCAATCTAAAATGAATGTGAGCATTATGTCATGTCCCTGTTGGAAGATGCAAAGAATTCCTGTGACTTTGCAACGTAGGAAGAAACTTTTGAATAAAGAGGACTTTACTTAAAGCCCTGTAGGCACTTGATGTGCCTCTAGAACAGCAAGATACAGACATGGCAGGTTGGGTGATATGATAAAGTGGACATGTATGAATGCTGTGCTTGAGTGTTATTGTGGTATATATAGGTGCATACACTAATTTTGATCTGTGCATGAATAGTAGTTTAATTATTAAATTAATATTATTCATATGGAAGTTCCACAACTACTACTTTGCAGTATCATAGAATGGTTTGGTTTGGAAGGGACATTGAAAATCATCAAGTTCCAACCTCACCTTCCACTAGACCAGGTTGCTCAAAGCCCCATCCAGCCTAATCTTTCTTCACTTAATTATGCTAAGTACTGATGAGGCAGATCCCAGAAAAACATACCCAGACTGTTTTTTTTTAAGTATTAATTTATGTATGTGGAGTACAGGAATATAGATAGACTTGAGTCATCCACATCGTCAAACGAATTACAGGTACCAATGCAATAATAATTTTAAGTCAGAACACTTGAAAAAACATCAGTCCACATGTCCTACAAGCTATAAAGTCTTTCCCTTTTACCACCTTATAACCAACTGAGTAAAACAAAACAAAAAGTCTTGTGATAACAGTGGAGTATACTAGCTATGTCTTAAATTTCATTTAATAAACAATGATATGATGAAATAATAATCAGTGATGAAGAAAGTGGTCAGTATTATTTATAGCTATAGAGATAAGGTTTGTATTTTTACTACCAACCTTTCTAATTTTCCTCCAGTTCTATAATGCTATTAATTCATTGCAAATCCACGTAAACAGACTCCCGATGAATAGTTTTACTGAGGGGAATGTTCTCGGCAGGGCTTTGTTAACCTGACGTTCTGTGGTTTCGCCTCGTAAAACCAGCAAAGGGCTCTCTGCGTGGAATGTTAATGGGGTGAAGTAATGAATGCAGGATGGGATGTAAGATTTGAACGTGCATAAAGTCCTTAGTTAGGGGTTTGGGGGAGATCCTTGCAGACAGTAGCAAAGATAAAAGCATTGGAAAATTAGTTTTGTTTTGTTTTAAGCCAGCAGTTGGATCTCTGCTGGAGAACTGGCTTTGACGTAAGAATGCAAGAAAGGAATTAGAAGTTAAGCTACATAAATTTCTTTTAATTTCGTCATGGTGAAAGGAGCAAAATTGAGGGTCATCCCTTTGGTTTTAACACAATTAAAAAAATTATTCCTGTTTCAAAGCATGCTTATAAATTATGTACTTTTTTGTTCTGCAGCAATGTACTACCAAGAAATTTTCTTGGAGAGGAAGGTTGCTTGTGCCTACCTTTGCTTTCTTTTCAGAAGCAGTGCTTTGGAAAACATGCAACTGGACTAATTTAAAGTTCTGGAATTTGTAATTGCTTTTGTGGAGAAAATGTATTTAATACTTTGTAGTTCCCAAAGAACTAAGCAGTTGAAATTTTTATCCAAGTGCAGTGCTAATTGGTTACATTGTTCAGGCATGACCTGATCTTGAAATGAAAGGAAATGAAATACCTGTGTATGAGCTGTTTCTTTCTTTGTCAGTGATGTTTGTTAATTGAAGGCCCAGATCACGTCTGGTGAGGCAGGTGTATTTATTTTTGTTATAGTAAAGCTCACCCATAACTGTCAATCTGAGGATTTTGATCAGATCGCTTCTCCTTAGTACCTTAGTGACACTTCATCACACTCAGTGTTGAAGTGCTGATCCATCAGAATGGCTAAACTGAAGGGCTTTAAGCTCTCCCCATAAGATTAGATACATGACAGCAAGAAAGGAAGGATAATGGTGTTATAAAACAGATAATCCTTTTTTTTAGAGTGGACAGGTCTATTTTTTTTCCCCACAAGATGATTTTTGTATTTTTTATTTAGATACAAACAGGCCAGTTGCATTAGAATAAGATTTCACAATCTGAATGACAAGTAGTGATGCTACAGAGAAAAGATACAGACTGTTTTGGGAATAACTCAACAGATCTGAGGGAAAAGAAATGACCACTAAACACTGACATTGTATCACAGTGAATAAGACACAAGCTGACAATATTTATTTATTATGATCACTTCTGCTTCACTTGAATGAAAAAAACATCATTGCTTTATGGTAAAACATGTAAACCTTCAACTAATATGACTTTTTAATGTCTGTCCAGGATTGATGATTGGATAGTCTGGTTTAAAACTGAATGATAGAGCTTGTTGTAAGAATAGAAGCCTGAAAGCAGAAGTCAGCCAAAAGACGATTAATGGCCAATAGTCACATTTAATTCAGTTCTAAGTGTGGTATTCACTAATAAAGTGCCTTTGGCAAGTCTTCAGTGAGTTGAGGTAAAAGTTGCACTCATAGAATTTAATAGGTGATATGAATAGTGTTGCATCATTTGTAAAAAGAGCAATGTATATATCTTTTTTCATTTGGAAAAAAATGTTTAAAAAACTGTACACATATCTCGATTGTTGAGCCTTGTTACAATACCTCCATTCTGTTCGTCAAGTTTTGGGTTCTTCGGTCATAATCTCCATATCTCCATTGGCATCAGGGTGTGTGTTTGACCCTCACCAAAGTCGTGGGAAGCTTTTAGAAGTCTTAGAGCTCAGATACTCTCCTGAGCACTAGGACTTGGAGAAGACCCAGAACAGTCCCTACATATGCATTTCAAGACTCAGGAATGAATTATTTTCCAAGAAACTAAACATGGTTCTTCAGCTGTTCATAGCAAGAGCCTTTCTCTAATATTTTTTAACTTTTCAACAGGGTTGTTTTGTGCCAATGCTAGTAAAACTTATGTTTGTTTGCTGAAAAGGTCATGAACTCAGTAAGATTTGGGGCCAGAAGAGAGCGTAAGAAGTCTAATGATAGTAGAGGTTGGACGGGTAGCTCAACAAAAGCCAGATTAGTCTGTATGTGATTCCAGGAACCTTATAAAAGGATTGTTTCCCGTATTTCTTCCTTTACCTTTTTCTACTGTGCTGTCCTCTTCTGCTCCTTTAAAACCAATGATCATGATATTTTTACCTCATGCGTTTCTCATGTAACTTTCAAAATGAAAATAAGTGCTGTAGAAGGTCTTAAAAGAGAAGTTGGGGCTAGAAAAAGACTTGCAGAAACTGTGAAGTTTATATTACTTTTCAAAAGTAGGAAGCATTGCAAACTAATCATCTGAGTCCTCAAGCTTGGGGAGTTAGAATAAAGTTGTGACAAATGTTGTGACTGACATTTTAAGAGTTTAGTGTATTTAGATTATTTACACAGACCTGCTCCAGTGTGTTGTTGAGAAAACCATTAATTTCTGCAAGGCATTTGTTACTTAATCATGTGAAGTATGACTGTGGTATCATAGGAGCAAAATTATCATTCTTCCATAAATATATAATCTTAAAATGTGGATTAAAAAAATTGCTCAGCTGCTTTTCTTTATCTTTGTAGTGAAAAAGAGATTCTGTGAAACATCTTGTAAATTTTTGTTTTGTTTTTGTATGGTTTCTTTTAATACACTACAAAGGAAAACATGCAGGAAGCTAGAAATGAAACAATTATTTTTTTAGATTGTTAGAATTCAGGAACTCTTCTCACATACTTCATATTTGACAGAGAATTCAAGTTAAAGCTTAGCCCTAATGTACCAACTTGTAGGTTCTTTTTTCCTTTTAGTTACTGGAAAGAGCCTAAATGTCTCTTAAGACAGTATTCTCTAGCACAGTCCCATAATTCAGGTATTAAGTAGAAGTAGTTGGATTCTGTGAAGCCATTAGCTCTCCTATTATTACATGGTGATGCTGAAAAGGTCATCTAGCTGCTGGCTGGTTTGCTCTTACTGGCTTCTTGGTTTGATAACCCAAATCAGCAATAATTTTACTTTCTTAAAATGTCAAAGACCTAGATCTGTCTTTGCCTGATGAAGAACAGGCATTAGGGCTTTAGAGCTGTCACTACAGCTGTAACTGTAGTCTCACTGGATTATGCTGCTAATTTATAGATTTGTCTGTGGCACAGCTCTTTGACAGCTATGTCCTTTGTTAACACCTTTCTTACCAAGCTTTGCTTTCTCTGCTGCTTATTTGCTTCTTCTGTGAGGTCTGGCGAGGAGAAAGTACTTGGCTTTTTGCTGCTGTGAGGAGGATTGGGATCAGTAGCCACAGTGATAGCATTAGCAGGATTAGGGCAGTGCTTTAAACTGGTGACACAAGAAAAAGTTTTGGATAGAGTGAGAATTTTATCATACTTTGCCAAAAATAGAGAGTGATCACATCCTCATGAGCACAACGCTAGACATTATTGTCTTGATAGGTCTCCTCAGGAGCTGGTTAATTTGTGCAGTTTGTTACTTTTAGGTTGGTTGTGCTCTTGCAGGACTGTAATGGAGAGAATCTTAAACACACGAAGTAAAGAAGACAGAGTGAAAGGAGAATGATCTAAAAATATGGGAAGTTCTCTAGTAGTAGTCTTGCCTATCATAAGGAGAAATATGTTATCTAATTTAAATACTCAGTATATTTATCTGGTTGGGAATCCACTAGTGATATCACTGCATGTATTAGAATTGCAGACCGTAGAGGACACTCCTTCCAATATTTCTGCAGTTATGGGAAGTGACGATACTGGCATAATCATAAAATGTGTTGGGTTGGAAGGGACCTTAAAGATCATCTAGTTCCAATGCCCCTGCCATGGCAGGGACACTTTTCACTAGACCAGGTTTCTCAGAGCTCCATTCAGCTTGGCCTTGAACACTTCCAGGCATGGGGCATCCAAAACTTTCCTGGGCAAACTGTTCCTATGCCTCACCACCCTGACAGCAAATAAATTCTTCCTCTGAAATCTAGTCCCTACTCTCTTTCAGTTTGAGTCCATGTCCCCCTGTCTTACATGTTCTTGTAGAAAGTCCCTTTCCATCTTACTTGCAGACTTCCTTCAGGCACTGGAAGGCCACAATTAGGTCATACCGAAGCCGTCTCATTTCTAGGCTGAAAAGAAACAATTCTCTCAGCCTTTCCTTGTATGAGAGTTGCTCCATCCCTCTGATCAACTTGGTGGCTCTCTTCTGGACTCACTCCAACAGGTCCATGTCTTGTGCTGAGGACCCCAGAGATGGACACAGCACTCCAGGTGGGGTCTCACAAGGACAGAGTAGAGCGGCAGAAGCACCTCCCTCGACTTCCTGCCTACACTGCTTTTGATGCATCCCAGGATATGTTTGGCTTTCTGGGCTGCCAGCACCCATTGCCAGCTCATGTCCAGCCCCTCATTCACCAGCACCTCCAAGTCCTTCTCAGCAGGGCTACTCTCGATCTGCTCATGCCCCAGCCTGTATTGATAGTGGGCATTGCCCTGACCCAGGTGCAGCACCTTGCACTTGGTCTTGTTAAAATCTCATGAGATTCCCATTGGCCCCATTTCTTGAGCTTGTCCATGTCCCTCTGGATGGCATCCCATCCTTCAGGTGTGTTACCCACACCACTCAGCTTGGTGCCACCAGCAAATTTGCTGAGGGTGCACTCAATCCCTTTATCTACATCACTAAAGAAAATAAATAACACTGGTCCCAATACAGACTCCTGGAGGACACCACTTGTCACTGATGTACATCGGGACTCTGGGTTCTCTGGATGTGACTATCCACCCACTTTCTTATCCATCTAACAGTCCACCAATCAAATCCATCTCTCTCCAATTTAGAGAGAAGAATGTTGTGGGGAACTGTGTCAAAGGCTTTACAGGAGTCCAGAGAAATGACATCTGTCCCTTCCCTTGTCCACTGATGTGGTTACTCCATCGTAGAAGGCCACTGGGTTAGTCAGGCTGGACTTGCCCTGGGTTCTGTGATCTTCCCAGGCGCACAGGCTTGAAAGGTCAGTAGTTCTCAGAGTCCTCCTTTCTACCCTTTTTAAAATGAGTACCCTTTTTAAAATGAGCCCCTTTGCCAGTCACCTGGGGCTTCACATGATTTCCATGACTTTTCAGATGTCATGGAGAGTGGCTTGGTAGCTACATCAGCCAGTTCCCTCAGGACTCTGGGATTCATCTCATGGAGTCCCATAGATTTATGTACATTTAGGTTATAATTATTTATATGATTTTGTTTATTAGATTTATAAAAAAGATATATTTATAAAAGATATTGTTGTGGGTTTGTTTAGGTGACAATTTTTTTTACCACACCCCCCAACATAATTGCTCTAAACTGTTCTAAGTTGAGAGAAGGTTTATGCAGACAAAACCAAATCCGATTGGGGAGAAATAATATTAGGATTTATTACT